>CM019170.2:339039-1539039 GCA_009739505.2 Apolygus lucorum | reverse complement strand
TGAAGAGGATTAACCATAGAAAATATAAATCTAAGAAATTACAAGTTATTCCAAGTTTTCCAATTCAAAATCGTAAGAAATCACAATTTTTTTCTCCTTGCTCGATTCATTATTGAAAAATAAAATGAGCCTTCGGAATCGAGCAAGAAAACACAAAGAGATACCAAAGTAATTATAAATGCTTGCATACGAGTCTGCAACACATTGGGACATTTTCATGTCAACCACTACACAACAAGGTAGTGAAGTAAGAAAACAGTTTATTGTTCTCTACGCAACACAGTGAGTCTATTTTATTTATTGGTCGCGTGAGCAAGTTTTCGTGACGATTTTTCAGTTTATGTGCCAAAGCAAAGACATGAAAATGTCAAAACGTTTTATTAAAAAGTTCGATGTAGAAGTGTGTCGGTCAGGAGTGACCGTATTGAAAAGACCTTATCATTAAAACGACCTTGTCTGAACTGAACGGGTTGTCAAAATGAACACGGTCATTCTTTCATCGAGTTTTCCGGGAAAATTCCGAGAACAACAGCAGAAGGCCAACAAAACAAATTAATTGGCCGGAACATGGATACGTATTTGTATACATCTGCGTTTGTACTGGATCATGAATGTGTGAAAATGACAAGGAAGTACCAACAGAAAGAAGTAGATTGAAGTGGTTTTCTAAGCAAAACCTTCCATCATCCAAGTGAAGAATGGACGGTCGAATGAACTGTGGACTAATAAGACAAAACTGAAAGACCAAAACACTCAAAGGCTGATTCATACGATTCGAATCGATCTTTCATTCGTTTTTGTCTTTTAGCTCATTCGACTCATTCAAATTACCTCCGCACCTGCTCATTATAACCTATTCCGACTCGTTTGGTTTTTCAACTCTCTTGTTTTTGTGACTTCTTGCATCCTTCCAAATCCGAATTATTTATTTGTTTCTGGACTACATATTTCCCTAATATTAATAATACACAGGTAGTTCAACGTAATGGTAGAGAGTGGTTCTTTCCACTGAGTGATTAGTTATGTGAACGTAATGAACGGGTGAACGGATTCAAAAGACCTGGTCTCTGTAATGAGTGACCGTTTGGAATTCGAATCCGCCAAATGACCTTGTCTTTAGGGATGGGTATCGATACCCGATATTTCAAAATATCTATACTTTCGTACCGATACTCGATATTTTAGTATCGATACTGCACTATCCGGTATTCCAGGATATCGATACTGCACTATCCGATATTTCAGGATATCGATACTTCGGGTCCGATAGTTCTAACTATCGAATATCGATACAGTTCTAGCGGAAAATTCAACATAATGGCTTAAAAATGAAAAAAAATAATAAGTTAGGAGGAGGGGGGGGGGCTGCTGGGTCATTACTTTTGGGTGAAGCTCAACCCACAAAGAAATAAGCCCAGATTTCGTCAGATATTTCATACCTACAGATGAAATTAATTTATGTTATGGAGAAAATGTTCAATATATATCCACAGTTATTAATAATCAACCGTATGTTGAGTAAATACACTCAGCTTGGACACTTCATAGTGAGAAATGAATAAACATTGTTCGAAAACTCGGCGCTTTGCGCCTCGGCGGGGGGCTCCGCCCCCCTGCACCCCCCGGTTTATTTCTTTTTCCATACTCTGTATGAAATCATAGGAACACAGAATGTGTTTTTGCGATGCTAGTCATCCGTTAAATAAAAAACAACAATAATAAATGTGGAGTCTTTGGCAATAATAAAATAAATAATTGTTAGACATTTAATTTGGTCTAAAACCCTATAAATGTTATATAAATAAATATGTAACTACAAGAAAAATACTATATAAATTGAGAGCTTTCCAACGAATGGTGAACAGTTTCTGTGCAATGAACACTGCGGGAGTTCAATTTCCTTACCAACGGCTTGGTTGCACGTGAAAATCATTATAAAAGGCGCGTAACGGTTTTTTCTGTCGCTTTTTCGTGACGATTTTTTTTCGGTAGGTCATCGCAAAAACACATTCTGTGTTAAAATATTTTTATTGGGAATATTGGAAATGTTAATATTTTGTGACCCTAAAGTATCGATACTTCATATTTTGAAATATCGATACTCAAGCCAAACGATACTTGGAATATCGATATTCGAATACGATATAGTATCGATACATCAGTAATGATACCCATCCCTACTTGTCTTACACAATTCTATTCGAATGTCATAATTTTGAACAGCTGATCTAAATATGGTGAATTATTTTGGAGGCAGATTTATTAGTGGAGTTTATGAATTGCACCTTATTGGAAAGCTCTTCTTTACTATGATTTGGAGAAGTCAAAAAAGGTATGAAAATCGTTTTTAAATTTTGAATTTTGCGAATAGGGATTGGTGGCATATTCTTTTCAGTGTTGAAATACTTGGCTAGTATTTCAACGGGACGTTGAGTGTGACTGTGGCCTTATCAAGTTAGGGATGTGTACTGGAGCGGATCTTTCGCATTACCACATACGGGTTCCGTGTTTACAAGCCCATTGGAAATCACCGTTCGGACACGGTCTGTCGTACCCGATGATTCGAATACAGTTTCTTTTACGACCTTGAGGGCACAAAGTCGGAACGAGTAACATTTTGACGGTCAGCGGTCAAAACAAATGACAGGAGATTGAAGGCTGCTAAACGCCTAGCAGTGATTTCAACGCCCCCGCACGTTCGACGAAAAACCTTCGTCAAAAATCTAACGGTCATTACCGCATCTAGCGAGGATGTCTGGAACTAAATGGGTACTTGTGATTTGAGGCCGTCATCAGGATGATCCTGCCTGAAAAGAAAAATATCGGTCTGAGATCGACCTTTAGCGACCCCTAAGGGTGATGTGGGTTCACGCCTGCAGCCTTGACCTCCATTCGGCGCACGCAGCATCCTTCCTCAGGGCAATGAGAGATCCGGCCGTCCTACGAACGTCAGGTAACCGTGTTCGAATCGATTTGGGCTGGTTGATAACTTGGTTTATTTGAATAACGCAAAGGTGAAGAATCCCAAGAGGCCTTCAAGATTTCATAATAACACACGCGATACCAAGGCAGTACAAAGAACATAATATAATTGGAACAGGAGCAAAGCGACCTCAAATACACCTTTTGGTTTATTATTTTCAATAATGAACCTTTGGAATCGACCAAGAAAAAAAAATTGTTTAACACCCCCTTAAAATTTGATGGTTTACGTTTCAAGGTACGTAGAATCCAAAAATCGAATAAAAATGTCACTTTTGCCACTTAGCATTGACCGACTTTGATGAAATTTGGTTTGCAGTCTCCATTTGGGGTCTAGTTGTGCCCCGAAGATTTTGGTTGATGTAGGTCACTTCTAAGGGTTCAAAAATGAATTTTGTAATTTTGAAAACGCCCTAACTCAAAAAGTTTAGATATAAAGGTATTGTTTTTCCTTCAATTTAAGATTCTATAGAATTTTTGGAATTTTTTGAGACCACGCGGAGCTCTGTAGGACAAACCGTTCGCTCCCTACGAGAATTTAAGGGTTGGACGTACGATAAATCAGAAACACGAGTGTGAATCGCTAAAGAGGCCTAATCTCCGTTCAAATTTTAGCTGACAGAAATGCGATCGATGTTTTTCTTCATGTTGGATGATTGGTGGCTTTGCAGAAGAGTGATCAACATAGAAAAATAATAAACCATTGTGTAATAATTTGCAGCGTTTTTATCACCGGGTTCGATAATTAAAACAACAAATATCAGAGAATGTATGTACTCCTATACTCGAATAATACTATGTTCGTGAAATTCAAGTATCATATTAAGGTATTAATCTAATAATTAATTCGTTTACCTCCTAATTCTAAGTTTCCACGTCCCTTTCTCGAGGTAATGAGGAAGGTATTCTGTGGGATAATGTATACTCCTGTGGGAACCTAATTCTTACGCTTAGAATGACAAATTCTAGCCCAGTCAATTTATACATCAAACATTGCAAACACGCAGATTTTTACGATTTTTTAAAAATAGACTGTTGAAGTAGTTTATTCCCAAATGTTGAACACCGATAACCCGGTACTACTGGCGTGGTGCGCTAAAAACCGTGAAATGTTAGCACTTTTTTTCAGTTTCTTGACTATAACATCCAAAAAATCATGATTTCAATAGTTTGCCCTATACTTTTAAAAAGTACGTTGAATTCGCTGCGATTTGAGTCCAATCTGAGCTCTATAACTAAAATAAAGATACAATTACGAATATAAAAAAGTTTTTATTTATTAGAAATTTTTTCTAAAAATCTTTAAATTTCGGTATTTAGCGCACCATGTAGCACTGGGTTTTCGGGTTTTTATAGTTGAGAATAAGGTACTCTTAACAGTACCTTCCAACCATATTTTCGCTCAATGCTCACTATCAAGTTGATTTTGACAGAAAGTACCTACCAGCGGAACAACGTCACCCGAGAGTTGTGAATGCCCTCACATTAATTACGAAATTTCGTTCTTGGTTGCTAAGGAAGCCCAGTTGAGGGACTGGAATTTGATCAGTAGAAATTTGATCGGATATTAGATCTGTTTCTGTTAGTGAACAATATCTGCGATTCACACTCGTGTTTCTAATTTATTGTAAGTTCAACCCCTAAGTCTTCATGGGGAGCGAACAGTTTGTCCCGCAGATCTCTGGGTGGTATCATTCGATTCTAAAAATCAATTCTATTTTAAATCGGCAAAAAAACAATATTTTTTATAATCGAGAGTTTTCGAGCTACGGCGTTTTGAAAAATAACCTTTTTCCACCCTAAAATAATGAACCAAAATCGTAGATACCTGCGCATTTGCAATGTTTGACTTTCCTCTTAAATTGTCTGGGCTATCCCGTGGATCCCCTCCGGATAATTGGTCATAATGGTTGAAGTATAGCTACTAATTTAGGGTCGGCAATCAGCTGAAGGTAGCAAAGTATGTCAAAATCAGAAACAAATTAATAAATGTAGCTTTCTCTCAAACTGCCCATCTCAACTATTATCTACCTAATGATTTATTTTCAAATGTTAGTAATTGATTCTGTAAGTATTCAATGATGAATCGAATGGCACCAAATAAATGACGATAACTAGTTCCCAAGAAGAATGGATTTTAAGGTGGAAAGAAATCGAGATTTTTATTTGGTAATAAATTGTATTTTGTTAAAAGGATAAGGCATGATAATTTTCAAATAACTTGGTAAAATCATTGCGAGAATAAGACCTCCATGTTCAATGTTCAGATAGTTGCGCCAGTAAGTGGCATTGCTTATATTAGCGATCGAGGACGAGACTGAAGCCTCCACTTTGGGTTGGGCCAGCACGTAGAAAATTCGTCAACCCAAGGCTATCCATTTCACGGGGCCTCATTGTTAAAAAATCAAGAAGATTCGCCGCACCTGACTCTGAAGGCCTTGAGTGGTGCGATTCAGACAAATCACTAAGCGATTACTGAGAAGGAAACGTATGAGGACGGGCTTGATGCATCCGACGTTTCAATGCTTCGCGAACGTCTATTGAAGATGACAAATTAATTGTGATGCAGGAATGATATATGTTCGAACTATTCGGGTCAACATGCGTTGAAATCTTCAACTTCCTTACGCATTTCCTAAACCAAGCTGTGGAACTCCAATATTCGTGGACGTAAGACTGAGTTAGTTCAGTTCCACTTCTGGGTGTAAATTCTCAATTATGTATGGAAAATTTCCATTCGTGCAGAACGAGTGAATGATCGAATTTTCACTCTCCTGAGCTAATTAATTAACAAATTTGTCAATTATGGAGTTAATGATTATTAATTAGTAGGATATCCTGAGAGGAAATGTTAGTTGATTCTAAATTTACCAATGTTATCTCCCTACTTGGGAGGTTCATTTTCAATAAAAACCTCAACAGTTTTCTGCAAATTTTATCCCTATTTTTCCCTATCTTTGACTTCTTAGTTTTGATATTATTGACACTTTGGCTATGCAAAAGAGGAAGTTGGAGAAACTGTTCAAAAAATTGTCTGATTCAATCAAAATTTGGTGAACCCATTGCAACTGCTCATTTTAAAAATATAACTTGATGAAATAATAAATTAATGAACGAAATTTACGACTTGAAATAAAAAAATTTTGAGGATGCTAATATGGTAATATTACGTGGTAATGCTAATATTTACGTGTAATATGATCGAAAAATGTAAAGAGATTGAAACTGTTGGGAGATACTGCTGTTGTGAGCTGTTAAGACCATCACCAGGATCAGGATAAATCCTCAAAATTTGGTAAAATATGTGTTCCCTATTTTAGGTAATGAAAAAGTAAGGCGATAGATGATTTCACGTTTGGTTCTGTTCAGCCGACCTTTTAGTTCATGAAAATATGCGAAAACATTTGAGCACAGACATAAGAGACTGCTCAAGGAGTAAGAACGAACGATATCATATCAGGGGCTGCACAGGGATATGTACTTGGACTTCAACTGTGGAATGCATCATACGATGGTCTCCTACGATTGGAAATACATGAGGGCTGTTTCCTTGTAGAATTATGCTGATGTGGCAGCAGTAGTACTAGCAAGGACAATGGATTCAGTCCAAGCCAAACGATAGCAGATCATGTCACAAGTGATGGAGTGGATGGAAGAACACAGTCTGGCACTAGGTATAGGTCATATTCACTCGTAAGCGCGTACCTATCATCATTCCGATGAGGGTTTCTAACGCCGAAATAACAATTAATCCAGCAGAAGAGGTATCTAGGTGTCATGTTTGGCACAAAAATCACATTTGGTGAATATATAAGAAGAACTGCAGACAGGGCTGCACAAAAATCAGCAACTCTGTCACTTTATGAGATATGTGTCATGCAAACGGTGCAGAACAAAATAGTCACGCCTAGTTAAGGTATTTTACGAGATCCAACTCCATCTGTGGATCTTTAAGGCTTTCTCACCTGCCTGTCGGAAAAAAATTGTAAAGTTTTCCGACACATTGGAGTAGAAAACGATGAATATAGGATGGCCAATGACTGGTGACAAGGTGGCCAATATTAGGAACTCCCAGCCAATGACTGGTGGAAAACAGATTTTACGAAACTAATTGAAAAAAATATTTACTAGATCTTTTATTTGTTTGAAATTGTTATCGTAATTGTAACGTAATATTTGGATGTTAAGCTTCCTAAAACACCCGGAAAGAAACAAATACCATCAAAAATAAAGCGGGTATGAAGATAAACGTTGTTAAGTGGCCAATGACTGGTGCAGAAAAAACCCAAAACCAAATTTAGTTTGGACGTTTTACCTACCATTGTTAATGAGGACACCAATGACCTTGAAAACAACATCAATTTGACTAGTAGGCGTACCTAGAGGAACCCCGGAAGAGACTTGCTTCCCACAAGATGGTGTCGCAAGTCGCAGCGGCCGGAGGTCGAGTTCGCCTTTCAATCAAAACTTTATTAACCCAGTTCTCGGCAGGCGGGTCTTTTGATCAATGGTAAAGTAACTGGATGATGGTTCAGGGCCAATCTACGAGACCTGCTGATCCAACGTCAGATTTCAGTCGAAGCTCATGACATGAACAACTTAGCATCAGCGGTGCGGAAAGGTTGAAAGTCAATTCTGCATCGTTTCGCAAAACCTGCTAATTCCTTCGAATCTGGCAGCTGTTATTAGTGGAGTCTGTATGGTTGGAAATGTGTGTAGTTTTCGTTACCGAGTCAGGTGACTTTTTCCTCTATTTTCTGAGAACTCTAACTGAGAAATATCCTTCAAATGTCAATATAATTGGATAATTAACCAAGAGCGGTCTTTCAAACAAATCTGAACTGCCAAGAGCCCGATCTGTTCAAATTCTGGAACATTTCTTAGCTTTTCGACCATGATTTTGTACGTTTTTGCCCTGGTGAAAGAGGTGGCTAGGTAGAGAGATGTGGAAACATTATTTTCGCAATGCTGAGATATTGTCTCTACTGAGATTGTTATTAGTCTACTTCTATGGTGTCACTTGGTGTTCAGTTGTCAAAGGCCTTCGGGCCTCACTGCTTAGAGTCTTTGGCTAAAATTCAAGAAACGTGGAACATAGTGTAGCCGTGTTTTATTTGTTTGATGTTTCCTTTTACTATGAATTTGTTGTCTGCTGTTTTTCATTTAACTCTTTCAACTTGCCGATTTTCCGCCCGCCGCAATTCAGAATGTCTTCTACTTCCTGAGAACTCATTTCAGCGCTTTTCTTTTATTCCATTCCGTAAATACGTTGCCAACGTTCTACATAAATAATACCTTCCGTCGAAATAAAACCCCGCTAAATCTGTGATGACTCATACCGCGAATGTTGTTTACAGTTCTTTTAACTCGGGCCCATATCTCAGTTTTTCCATAATTACAGCGGTTTTGACAGTATATTATAATTTATGCATAAATTTGGAGCTTCCAAATGAAAGGTGAACGATTTTTCTTCGAACACGAATGACGAAGATAATGTTCCGTGGACTTAGTTGTAAGTTAAAATCATTGCAAAATTTCTATTGCGAAAATTCCAAAAATTGCGTCCAAAAACGTGACTGCCAGTCAGCCCAAGGCTAAAGCATGTTCCATGCTAAAGTAGTGTTTACCATATTTTAAAATGTAAATACATAATATGTATTTACATTTTAAAATATGATAAAAAAATTATGGTAAAAAATATGGTATATGGTATGGTATATGGTATTATGGTATATGGTAAAAAATATGGTAAAAATAAAAAATATGGTAAAAAATTTCTATTATATTATATAATAGGAATTTGTCGAATTTTTTGAAAAATTAATCGAAAGTTCTTGAAGCAATGTTCCTATACCAAAATTTTCAAATTTCCAATCATTTCACAGTAAGTACCTCATTACCGTTCCTGTAGACACATACCTACCAATGTACCTGTAGACACTCCTACAGCCCCACTTCGCCGTTTCAATGCAACTCAATTAAACGCGTGTGTTGTACCGCTCAACTATTGTCCGTCCTCCATTTACAACACTAATGGAGGACACAGGCCGTCCGACTCGCTAATGGTGGTTGCGGAACCAAACCCCTTTATAACGATCCATTAATAGAACGATGACGTCACGAGACCGCTCCTCATTCACGTCTCTTCCTTCTTCGCGTTTATGCCTTTTCCATTCTCTTGAAAAAACACCTGCGAAATCTCTCAGCAACAAATTCATTTCCTGCTCCATTCTTAATAAGTTTCAATCTGATTCTGAACGCAGACTTTCAAAACGGCCGTAGTTAACCAATTTTTACATCCAAACCCAAATTGAGCATAATTATTACTACATATTTCAAAAAATCTATTGAAAATATCCGAAAAATTACCCGGAAAACGATAGTTAACCCCTTCAGCCGTTTAGTCAATCTTATAGTCGTTAGTTTTTTAGAATTTAGACGCAAATTTATTTCATTTTATAGCCTTTAAAAAAATATTGTTGCTATGTAAAAGTAATCAAATAATTACCAAGTAATTCATACTAGTATAATATTGGCTTCGGCTAGACAGACATGGAACCAAAATTGTACATAAAACACCAAAACGCGACATGAGAATGAAACATTTTATTGTGGAGTGTTTTGACCTGCGCGGTTACAAAGCTTTTCCATTTTCTTGATTTTCCCTCTTCTTCGATCTAGGGGATGCAAAACATAGGTAATTCGTGTGTGAACAATTCGTTGGGGTTTTGTCCCTCGTACAATGAAAAGTACATTTTATTCGTTTTCATCGTTTGTACTTATTAGGTTGAACAGTGACATGTATATCTCGTTTACCAGAGTATCTAATAAGTATTTCCCATCCTAGCTGTTCATTTCCATGGTACGAGTTCCTCGTACTCGTATAATGTTCCTCGTATATAATGTGATTCTTTTGGCAAAAATATCACAGAATTTGAATTATTATTCAAAGGAACTTGTTATTCAATGAAACAGTCAGAAGCTAAATCACAATCACTAAATCACACTCTCTCCTATAACATCATACAAGGAAAATAGAGACGATCGGTAGGAGAAGTGTTGCTCAGCAACCAACTTCATGCTCAACTTCCTAACAACCAATGAGCGCACGTCATTTTTATTTTACCACTTCCGAAGCTAAATTATGCTTGTATCGAATTTCTACTAAATTATTTATCACATAATATGTGATAAATTTATAATAATATTATAAACATCAATCAATGAGAGCTTGCCAATTTTTTCCCAACATCATAAATTGTCCAAATCTTAATATTTTATGATAAACAAACTATGTTCAATGATGTGGGCTTTCATTTACTCGTTTTCAAATTGAAAAATGGTTTCGTGGGAAAGCTTTTGATGGGACTGAGCGCCATCTCTTATCTGCCAAGTTGGGTGGGCAGTGTAGACTCCTCCATCCATAGGGAACCATGGCTTTCTATTAGTTGACAAGGATTAACTGAACAGACCGATAGACCTTGCTAAACGTTCCTATCTGATTCTGAATGCTCCTTTTCCTTCACAACAAACAGTGATAATTCACCTATGAGTATGTAGATGCTCATGATAAAAGGAATGTTTGAACATATTAAGTGGACACGATGGATTTTTGCTCAAATCAATAATTGAAATCATTCTTGGTATGTTTTTGCTGTATAGTCAATGAATTATTCATTGACTATACAGCAAAAACATACCAAGAATGATTTCCAAGTATTATTTTTATCACTTTTTCCAAGTATTATTTTTATCACTTTTTCCAAGTATTATTTTTATCACTTTTTCCAATTATTATTTTTATCACTTTTTCCAAGTATTATTTTTATCACTATATTCATAGCTGAGTTGCTTTTATCAATTACTGAATTCATTTACTTGGTCATTGCTGACAATGTTGTCCCCGACGCCAGGAATGGCAGTCGGACGAAAATCCAACCTGAAATGGTTGTTTACTTTACTTTACTACTACTGATTTCCAATTTATTGGCAAGGCTAACAAATTAGGAGGGTAGTTGGGGACTGGATCGAAGATGGTCCAACTAGGAGTCACTCAATCATGTTATTTGTGTGGAAGCTGCATTGCCTATCAACTTGGCAGATGTTTCATACAAGTCTCGGCGGTTATGCCAGAATGGGTCGTTCAACTCGTCTAACGTGAGCACAGCTGCCGAATCGGTTATCTGTCTTCGAATCCACATCTGCGGCTAAAATATGTTTATTATCTCGGGCAGCCTCTATAATAAATAAATATATAAATAGAGCCTCTATGTGTAAAATGTTTTGATATTGAGCCGATGTGAGCGATGTATGGGAAGACCAACCGCAGGGTCGAAAGGTTTCAAAAGCACATACGGGCACCCAGATGAGCGTCGTCCGTTGACGCGACCACCCGGAGATCAGCTAACTCGAACAACAAAACAGGGTCCTCAAAATGAAAATTTTCACTCAGATTATACATTTTATTGCTTTTCAACAACTTTGTTCCCTTTCCGACCCATCCGTGTCAATTTTGAGTGAGCCTCTGGACGTTCCACTGTGAATTTCAATGCTACGTGACCAAAACTTTTGTATTTCTCACAAAACACAATTTTTACGAAAAATTCGGGCGATTCTCAATGGCCCGAATTGTTTCAATCAATCAGGTTTTTGGGAAACAAAACACAAAATGCATCAATAATGTTTACATTATAAAATACTTATAACGTAAATAAGAATGATTCAGTGATAAAAACATTCCTAGATAAATTTTGACAAATTGATGGAGATATTAAAGACTATTAGGTAGCCTAAAGACTATTAGATGCAAGCACGGCTATTTAAATTCGACTGGGAGGGCCCTGGAAAGGAATGACAAAGAGCTTCTTTGTGCCCTGTTCCTCCAGTTAAGTTGAAATTCGACTGGAGTGTCTCTGGGATATCTGGAAACTAGTTAGGCTGCTGAGAGAACACTGAAGTTACCTTTGATCCTGTTTCTTTGAAGGGTTTCTGGGAGGACTGAAAACGAATGAACAATAGCTGCCTTAGGCCCTATTTCTCTTAGTATGTTGAATTTCGACTGGGAGAGTTTCTGGGCAATCTGGAAACTATTTTCCTTGGGCTGCTGAGAGATCACTGAAGTTATATTTGGTACTGTTTCTCTGAAGGGTCTCTGGGAGGACTGAAAACGAATGACCAATAGATGCTTCAGGCCCTTTTCCTCCTGTTATGCTGAAATTCGTCTGGGAGAGTTTCTAGGCAATCTGGAAACTATTTTCCTTGGGCTGCTGAGAGATCACTGAAGTTATATTTGGTACTGTTTCTCTGAAGGGTCTCTGGGAGGACTGAAAACGAATGACCAATAGATGCTTCTGGCCCTTTTCCTCCTGTTATGCTGAAATTCGTCTGGGAGAGTTTCTAGGCAATCTGGAAACTATTTCCCTTGGGCTGCTGAGAGATCACTGAAGTTACCTTTGATCTTGTTTCTCTGAAGGTTCTCTGGGAGGACAGAAAACGAATGACCAATAAATGTATCAGGCCCTTTTACTGCTGTTATGTTGAAATTCGTATGGGAGAGTTTCTAGGCAATCTGGAAACAGCCACAGCCATTTAAATTCGACTGGGGTGGGAGGGTCCTGGAAAGGAATGACCAAGAGCTTCTTTGGGCCCTGTTCCTCCAATTAAGTTGAAATTCGACTGGAGTGTCTCTGGGATATCTGGAAACTAATTAGGCTGCTGAGAGAACACTGAAGTTACCTTTGATCCTGTTTCTTTGAAGGGTTTCTGGGAGGACAGAAAACGAATGACCAATAGCTGCTTTAGGCCCTATTTCTCTTAGTATGTTGAAATTCGTCTGGGAGAGTTTCTAGGCAATCTGGAAACTATTTCCCTTGGGCTGCTGAGAGAACACTGAAGTTACCTTTGATCCTGTTTCTCTGAAGGGTTTCTGGGAGGACAGAAAACGAATGACCAATAGATGCTTCAGGCCCTTCTTCTCCTGTTATGTTGAAATTCGTCTGGGAGAGTTTCTAGGCAATCTGGAAACTATTTCCCTTGGGCTGCTGAGAGATCACCGAAGTTATATTTGGTCCTGTTTCTATGAAGGTCCTCTGGGAGGATTGAAAACGAATCACCAATTGATGATTCAGGCCCTTTCCCTCCTGTTATGTTGATTTTGACTGGTAGGATCTCAACTACTGCAATCAAAGGAGATCCACCATCAACAGTGTCAACTCAAAAATGATAAATTCGGTTCTTCACCGTCCCACGAAGTCGAAATTTGGCAAGGACCCTCTTTGTAACGATGAAATCAAATGTTTTACCCTGTTTTCGGGCCTGTTCTCTCTAAACACTACGAAGACCAGAAACCTCTAGACTTATTTTGGGTCTCTAAGATACCTTCTACAAATTAAGTCGTATTTCGATCTTTCATTTGGGCTGACCAGAACCAGCTGATCGTGGCTAACGATCATCTGAATTAACTCACAGTCTACTTCACCTCCCTTTAAGTTCGTCTCGTATTCGTGGTACAATAGGAAATTAATTTTTAAAACATGCCTCCTGTGAATCACATTCTCTCATTTTCCATCACCTCGACGACCTCACAGAAGCAATCTCATTCTTGCAATCTTACAACCCTCTTGTTCCAAATGCACGCCTGTAATTCCCAGTACCCCCCCCCCCCCCCCACAGCCATCATTATTCATTTCTTGTTCGAAATTGCCATCCCGAAGGGCTCAGCCCCCGTTTATTCGTCCTTCTTTGTCATTCAACTCCGCGAAACTCGTCAGCCGGCTTTTAATTAAAAATCCCTTTTCAATTTCCATCAAACCAAGTTTTCAGAGGGCTCAAGTTTAATTTTGACTTGTTTGGAGGTCGTGGTATTGTATTTCAATCCGAGACAAGGAAAGTTATGCAAACATCGATTTCGCTTTAAAATTAACTGGAGGCAAAATATGTTTACTTGACGATAATTTGAGTATTCCCACTCCCTCCGTACGTTTTCAACACATTAAATCTCCTTTGTATTTTCAATTCAATTCTACTCTTTTACATTCATAGGATTTTGCAGTTTTAACGAGCTAAGTACCTTTTGGGGGATTGCGCCTGGGGGAGGGGTTAAAGACTAACTTTTCTCCTATTTATCCTTGAGTGCTGATTTTGGGTAAACATGTCTTCAGAGACCACTGGAAATGAATAAGAGGAAGTCAGATCAGCCATGAAAGTTACGCGGCTAAAGTCTCACTTTGAGCGATGAAATTTGGTATCATCTCTCAGGAGAATATCAGAAATTAGTGCCTTCAGTTTAAATTTAACCAAATTTAAGGTGAAGGGGAGGATTTGAGGGATTTTAGATGAAAGTTTTTAGAGATTTTGTAACAATCTGACTCTTAAGTTTTTATGTCGGGTTGTTTGGAGGTTTTCCACTTCCTTCCCTCGACGACGTAAACCTTCTCTTAGGAGGAGGTTGAGAGCCTAATCTATTTTCGCTTGGACGGCTCCATCTCAGGTTAAGTACAGTCGAGAGAGCTTGACTGGCCAGCCCCCAACTACCTTAAGGCTGTAGGCCCACGGCCCATTACGCGGTCATCGGGTCGGTCTTTCGAGCCGAAAGGTAAGAAAAGGCCTTTAGACTCGATGAGGACCATGAGAAGTAAGAATGAGGGTTAAACTGGTCCAAAAACGGTGGTTGCTCGGATCGGATCATTTTCCCTGCTGATGAAGTTTTTTCATTTCGATTCAGTGAGACGCTTCTGACGAGGGAACAATTTGCTGACAATTATAGGCAACTGTTAGACTCAAGTTATGATCATTATAAAATGACTCTGGTAGGGGAAATGAAGTCCAAACTGTGATGGACCGGACTGGATCAGTTTTCCAACTGATCAAATGGGCTTTCAGGTTTCAATGTTTTGGACTAGTCCTCTCCTATTAGTCTCATTTGCTTCATGAATTAGTTTCCCAACTGGACAAAACCACTTGGGGCTTTCAGCTTGTCAAAATGACCACAGGCGATGCAATGGTTTGGACATAGATCCAATCCAGATTGATCACTTTCTCCTGGGAAATTCCCGATGTGACGAAATCTCGATAAATCTGCGTGATTAAATTTTTGGTTCCACCAATGTGCTAGAATGAATCTCTATTCACAATTTCTGCAGTTCTCTGGCGATTTTTGCTCTACAACTTTTATTAGTGACTAGAATCGGTAGTTTGTTGTTTCAAGGTGCCATTTTGCACTTCTGTTCTTTCCACTTCTGAATAAACCAGAATTCATTGAAATTCCAATGTTTCAAATCTACTCTCTATGTTGGTAGACAAGCCACTGTACCTCAAACGCCTGTTTTATTCAAGAAGATCACGAATTTACTGAAGATGGTGCATTCTTCTGTAAAAACAGGAAGATTCTGGAGGTTTTGACTTGCATGTGTCACCTTAGATCGAATTGATAGCGTTAGAAGTAATCCGAAAAATGGAAAACTGGGCAAGACTCCTTCAAAAACTGAAATTTACAAAATTTGCATTCGAACCAGATCTTGAACTGAACCAGCACAATATGATCGTGAATTTTACGTTTCTGCTCCATAATATTGCATTTATTTTATACCAAATTTTCGTGTACGTTTATGACGTTGTTATTGAACTTATAAGACGTTTTCATTCCGTTATGTTCGTGAATTCTTGTTGTACACTTTGCTTACCCCTCAGTTCACGTGTTACGGATCTTGCACAGAAGTTCTTCATTATCCATGAAAACCCGCCTAATCAATTTACCGGTTCTCAGTCAACTGTGGCACCGAGCTAGCTGGCTTCAGGCCTTGCTCTTCTAGTTCTCTCGAAAAGATAACATCTGAAGCACGGGCTTGAACTTTGATCGGTGAACTGAGCTCACTGCAGAGGCCGGATCTCTTACTCAATGCTTCGTCAGTATCTCGTGCCTTTCTCAACACGATCCCCCTCAACTCTTTTGCACTCATTTTCATCAGCTTTATCTTACGGGGAGATCCGCCGCACGTCTCTTCATCGAAAAATGTGGTAGGTACATATTACGGAGGTGAGTTACCTTCGACGTTTCTGCCCTAGTTTTTTTTGGCGAATAACCAAAAATTAAAGGCTGGTTTTCCTTGACGATCCCAACATTGGAGAGCTGATGTTTCAACATACCTAGGTACTAGCATTTCTGAGAGGTGAGGAATAGTGCTCGTTACTACCTACGTACAGACGGAAACATAAATTACCTCTTCTAGCCTGATAGTGCTCACTTGTCAGTTTCCACTGTGCTGCATACAAAGTGTTTTCGTATTTTGAAGTCTTGTCTTCATATTTTAGTATAAACCTTGACATTGTTTTGTTATTTCATTGAGGAAAGAATAACATCCGAATCGTACCTAAAGGCGCGTTCACACGATGCCAGTTCAGTCGACTGGGGGTAGCAACTCGTTCACATGATATCACTTGATTTGCAATAGCTACTGTTCTCTAATCTCGTTTGATGCCACTTCACTGGCACTGGATTTCGTGCATGGATAGAATGGAAAATTGGGGAAATGATGATGAATTTTTAACGTCATTGCCAATACAGGTTACAATATATTAATGAAATTAATGAATTAATAAAATTTCAAATATATTTATGCTAGGGTTTTGCTATTTTGAATTGGGTCTCAGAAGAGAAGCCTCAAACTCCTAAGATAATAATATTTGTCAGTGACGTGTGAAAAACTGCTCGATACAGATGAAAGAGGTGGATGACCAAAACTAAACGTGTTGATAGAATAGCATAGAATAAAATTGGATTTATTTTCCACAAATAATTCTACATTTAACTACATTATACATGGTGGAAACTACCCCCCTCATAGATCATTGATCTGTGCTAAGGGGGGGGAGTTGCAAGTTAGATCAATACGAACTGCATAATTTTATGAAAAGTATGATATTGCCGTATGGCAATAAGGAAGAATTATTAAATTATATAAATGCTCGACGTCATAGCGCCGCATTCCGACGGATTAGTAGAAATAAGGTATGAAAAAACAGATTTTTTTATAGGAGGATCTGCTGATAGAAATAGGTCGGGCCAAGGAAGCTGGGAGGGATCGCAGTATGAATGGTAAATTATGATAGAGATGGCGGGAGGTAGAAACTAGACGGCTCGAAGGAATAAGCAAGACTTCTGTGGTCGTCGGTCTCAAGATGCTGTCGTTTGTATTTAATTCAGATGGATTAACGGCTAAATTACTTTGATGTTAATGGTAGTAGATCAGAGCATGTTTGATATAAATTCCCTTCATTGTGAAAACTTTAACTTCGCTAAATCATTCAGCACTAGAGAATCTTTGAGATTTCTTGAGAACAACCTTCAGAATTGCTTTTTGCATAACTATAATTGGATCTAGAATAGTATTTCAAGCCAAAGAATACCAGAGCTGATCACTGAGCCCTTTATAAAGTGAAATGAGCGAGGCCTTTGACAAGCAGTTCCTGATATTATAGAAAATATTGACACATTTCTTAGTTTTATTCACTTTTGAGCGTTCTTTCAACACGAAAGATATGGGAGGGGGGGGGAGTAGAAAGATGGGGGGTAAAGTCCTTATTCATTTCATGAAACTAAGATTCTATTTTTATGAACTAGAATACAGCTATTCTAGTGTCTTCACAATGTTTACAATAATTGTGAAATTATAGTATACATTGACTCTATTAATTTAGAAAAGTATGATTTTGGAAGGAGGAGAAATTCAAATGCTTCCGAACTTCGTGCCAACTAACAAGTTTATTCATTTTACTATTATATTTATACTATAAAATACCCCTAATACGACGCCAGTAAGAAATTGGAGTTTTTTTTTTTTTCCGTTCTCTCAAAAAAAGGGGTCGTACGAGGAGAAAATAGGGAACCACTAGAATGTAATAAATTTATTCAATGCTAGGCGAGGGTCCAGAATAAATAAATCTACTTGAAAAGAGTCCTCCCCTCCGTTGAAAAGCTTTCGACCACACTCGAGTTAGTTCCACGGCAATTTGAAGGGAGGGGGAGAGAAGAGGAAAAATTAAAACCGATTCGAGAGGAAGTGGCCGGTAAACGACGAGGGTCCGCAATAAAGTTGTTTAGGTCCATTCAAACGGGAATTTAAAGATTCAGTCCGCATAGGAGAATCCGAAGAGCTCGTTTTTACGCCTAAAGAGGGATTTTATTTCCGTCGACGTTCGTATTTGGATGAAAACGAATTAAAGCGGAAAGTCGGGCAGATTCTGAAGAATGGAGTTTGCTATTTGATATAAGACGGTTTCTACTTGAAGTAATTTTGAGAGGTATTTCGTGAAAACCTAATAAAATAAAGAATGTTCCCTGAATATGAAGAAAAAAAAATTTTGAATGAAGAAGATGACAAAATAAGTTTTTTTGAAATTTCTGTTTATGTACCTATGAAAAGAAACTTGCCAAAGGATTCGTTTTTAGTCCCAAAACTCACCACCATGTTTCGCTTCAAAATTGATTTTTTTGTTTTTTTCTGAGGTGATTCAACCGGTTTTTTTTTTTTTTTTTAAGTTTTTGGAATTATCAAACTGGAATTTTTCTAATGTTCTATAGTATTTAATATGTTTTCCTCAGAATATTATCATTTTTACAGTATTTGATACTTCAAGCATTCTATCAATTTTTTGATCGAATATCCTATTAGAACTAAGAATTACAATGGATTTACGCTAATCCCATTGAGATGAAATGCATAAGGGGCCCAGAAACCCCGAAAGATTCAACAAAATCAAACTACGATTTCAAAAGAAATTTCAATTTTGGAAGTCCCCGTTTTTTTTTTTTTTTTTACTTTCTATACGAATTCAGGGCTTTTCAGTGGCGTCTCCTCCTGTTTTCCTTACTAAAAATATGCAAAATTAATCAATTACTTTACTTTTGTTGAGA
Organism: Apolygus lucorum; assembly: GCA_009739505.2. NCBI lineage: Eukaryota > Metazoa > Arthropoda > Insecta > Hemiptera > Miridae > Apolygus > Apolygus lucorum. The sequence continues at coordinate 1,520,147 of CM019170.2, read as the reverse complement.
TTTTTCTATATTTTCATTTTTTGCTAGTAATTTATAGCCGATTTTGGAAAACTTTTATAAAGTTTTGGGACTATTTCATTGTTACCAAGGGAGTTAGATGGAATGAGTACGTATTTTGGATACTAGCCCGCAATACACCAGAGAGTTGTAGAGGTCGGTAACTACGATCGATTGCTGATGATATGTGACCGATCCAAGGCAAACAGTTCAAAAAAATGAATTTTGTGGGACTGTTTTAGACGAGAGACGAAGATCAGCGGGTATGTGGGGGGTCAGCGCGGTGTCAAGTATTGCTATACTCCCACTACCACAGCATCAGCCAAGGCAAACAATCGAGGAATTCCTTATTTTTTCGAATGGAGTATGAAGCGTTTATTTCATCTGAATAATCTCCATTATGAAGCGAAAACATTGATGGTGGGTAGTGACAATGGCAACGCTGTGTTCTTTGCTGGCGAGTGATCTGTACAGAAAAATTATAAACCTTTGTGTAATAATTTTCAGCGTTTTTCACTATTGTTTATTCCTCAATGACTGACAAAGCTGTTTGCCTGACGAATATTCTCACCTGAAGCCCCTGGGACTTTCACATCATCGGTTCTTGAAGAAGCAGACTACAAAATTGAAACTTTTTGTACAACTTTGATTCTGACATACAGCAGAAAATGGAACCAATGTTGTTCAAAAAGTTTCAATTTTGTAGTCTGCTTCTTCAAGAACCGATGATGTGAAAGTCCCAGGGGCTTCAGGTGAGAATATTCGTCAGGCAAACAGCTTTGTCAGTCATAGAGGAATAAACAATAGTGAAAAACGCTGAAAATTACTACACAAAGGTTCATTATTTTTCTCTCAAAATCGATAGAAAATTTGGTCTCTGGGTACTCAAATTTCTCTGAACTGCAGCGATTATAAAGATTTCTGAACTCTGGTAGTTTCAATGTCATCTTGGAATTACTCAAAGGCTGTACGTCCTGTAATTATGAAGTACCAGAGAATTTCCATCAAGAAACAATCAATGTTTCATAAATTTGCGCACTAAAAGCGTTGAATCCATGAAACACCTTCTGTACGATTGAATTTTCTCCTATCCTTTCAACGATTGACAATAAATTAACCGCTACATTCACTTCATGTGACATCAGAGGCTTATCTAGCCTGTACGGTCAGATCTCGGTGATATACGGCTCAAGTACGCCAAGTTGAAGTTCACGTGCGCACCTCACCTTATCTTTATCTCGTACCTGGTCTGACCAGCCTTGCAGGAAATTTGTATGTGAACCGAGTGGGTTTTCTTGAGTAACCGCAATACAAAACAAAAAATACTGCCACGAGACTAAAAAAAAAAAAAAACAATGGATTACTCCTTCGGGATTCCGTTGTTTTTAAAGGCCTCCAAAACAAATTGTCCGAACATCCTTGGGTACCTTCCCACCAAATGAGGTGGATGCTTTCGCAAGTCTTGAGAATCAATTTCCAGGACCGTCCTATTCTGCAATGGAGCTTCTTTCTACCTCTCTATGGGAACCTTCGAAATTGCGCTGCGTCAGATCAGCTGTGCCCACTCCGAACTACCACAATATCGTTACCGTCGAGTTGGTAGAACTGATTGGACGGACTTTACTGGGGTCGTTAAAACTTCAGGTTCGTTTCCTGATCTGATCTCATTCCGAGTTCTGTTGGCTTTCTGCGAGTTTCCGATCGTACGTATCGGATTCAGTGGGAAACAGTGAAAGTTCTACTGTGTCGACCTTCTCAAGGCTTTCTGAATCGAGGAATCCTTTTGGTGGAAAAGTATGTTTTTATGTAAATTGTGTTAAAAAAATAAAATTTGATTTGACTATGAATGATTGAACTACATTTTTATTATTACGACCAAACAAAATGAAAAACATGATAATTTTTGCCATCGTGGCCCATCAGCAGAGTATCCGATCATTTTTCATAAATGTGTGATGGATTGATGAAAACGAAGACTCAAACCCGGATTGAACCCGATTGAACGTTTACCATTTTACTTGCATTATTTATAGTTTTACTGACATTGTTATTTTAAACAATCGTTATTATTTTAAACTCGAGAAACACAGTAGTGTCGTCACTAGCTGCTCGGGAGGAGGAACCCACCATAACAAATATATTGATCTTAAATCACAATATTTTGACGTTTGTACATGGAGTTGTACTAACAAATAATTATATTCTATTTTTATTCACTCCTGCTCTTATTTTGCTTTTCCACCTTTACTAGCTTAAGCCATTCTTGGGGTTTTGCCTGTTGCAATTTGTTTTTAAATAATAAATAATTCAGTTACCAGGAATCCCCTGTATCACCATGTATTTGAATATATTGGAAATTCTGTTACATTGAAAATTCATAATACGTTGGCCATTTGGATACATTGAAAATTTTAATACAATTCGTTACATAAGTTTTGAAACGGTATGGCCTGAAGAATAATTAATAGCAAACATTTGGAATGCATAAGTGTCACTTGGCTTCTGTTATGCTAACTCCCATTAGCAGATTGAATTTTGAAGAGTAATGACCCTCTCATACCCATTAATGGGAAGCTCTTCACTCTGGGAAGGCTCAAGCTAAACCAACCTAGGGATGAGTATCTTCAGGGCCACGCTCCCTCGATTTTAGCGACGCTCAAACGGCTGAACCAACCACAGCCAAAAACGTTATGAGCCTAATTCCCCTCAACTTAGCAGCTATTTGGAGTTACTCTTGACATATATTTCCTACGAACCTCCATGAATCGTAGATACATCTACATTCAATGCTTTTCAATTTTCCTTTTCATTATGAAGGTTGAAACAATTGAAACATATTTTCCTTTTCAATCAAACTAATATATTTAGATATCTATTTAAGAGTAGTATCGTTATGTTTGAAAGCACTCAAATACAAAACCTCAGGATATCTCGGATTTCATGTGGCAAGCCTAATACGTAGAGCATCGAATGTCATCATCTCCAGTACAGTAAAAGGTTGACAAGTGGAGAGTTCGTGGGATGTGAGCTTCAACGAGAGATTTACCAAATTCTTCTGAGTAACTCGAGAAAATCGTGATGACCCCAATGCAAATCGAGATTCACGCTTGTGGCTGGAACGAACAATACTCGAAAAACACCGTAATAACTCAAGTTTGCACAATGAGGTGTATATGAGGTTGGAGCGTGAACGGAATTGGCTATCAACTGTCGGGGCGAAATTTATGCAGACTAGTCTTCCTAAGGGCCTTGAACCGATCATGTATAGAAAGACTGTGTTATGCAAAGAGAATTATGGTTTTAATAACATGTATATAGGTGGGGCAAGGACAATTTTGGCGCAGGTCTGTCCGCTTGTGGATACTAGAAATTATTTTTAGGTGAGCCCAATAGGAAAATTCCACTCAAAACATTGCAAGAAATTTGTTATTTAGCTCAATTTTGTTCGGAAATTGCAGTATACCAGGATTCCCACTAGGCTGTATGATATAATTAATTATAATTTATATCATGATATTAATGCATTACCCTAAATTGGGCGATGCAAGCATGCATTCTTATTCTGAATCTTATTCTGAGTTACTTTGAATGACTCTAGATAAAAGGACTTGGAGTTTACTCTGACAGAAAAAATGGGAGATGAGATGAGAGAGGAAATTTTGTTTAACCCATTAACGCCCGAAGCTTTTTTTTCTCTATACATTTTGAAAATAAATCTGGTATTCCGACTCCAAATATAGTCTTTAGAACACAGAAAAATAATTTCAAAATCTCCTGATCGAATTTCAAATAAATAATTTCAAAAATCTCCTGATCGAATTTCAAATAAATAATTTCAAAAATCTCCTGATCGAATTTCAAATAAATAATTTCAAAGATAAGTCAAAAATCTCCTGATCGAATTTCATGGGTTTACTTACTTGCCATATCGCGACGCTGGGCGCCATAAAAAATGATATTTTTCTTTCGAAACTGAGATGTTAGTAGATCGTGTCGTGATCTCACCGGTTCTACTAGGGACTCACTCGGAATATTGGACGCGGAATAAGTACATCTAATATTAAGTGAGTAATTCATAAACTAATTTTCACATTCATAATCTGTCAAAAAATATCACTAAAAGGAGCATTACGTCGTGGAATCAGCAACACCACCGAGCTCGTTTTTCACAACTTTTCAAGAGAGAGAAAAAACCGATTTTTTAGTCCATCAAGGCCTAATTGACTGATGTTTTTTTGTTTTGACTGATGAATGATAATATCATTCAACAGTCAAAACAAAAAAAAAACGTCAGTCAATTAGGCCTTGATGGAATAAAAAATCTGTTATTTCTCTCTCCTGAAAAGTTGTGAAAAACGAGCTCGGTGGTGCTCTTTATCTAATTTAGATAAAGTATCGTTGCCATGATGATAACCATGGTACTAGTTAGTTCTTACAACCTCTAGCCAGGCCGAGTACCCAATCAACTTGAAGATGATCGTGCTTTGTGACCATCAAATGAGCTATGTGCAACACCCATTTAGCAGACTCCTTTGAATAAACTACCGTTTATTTGGTAGGATAATCAGTAGTTCTGATGACATCCAATCAGGCCATTTATCCATTGAATTTGTAGATGAAGCTTCGTGCTAAGTGCAACGTCCTCATGGCTGGAGATAAAACATCATACATCACTATGATCAGACAGATCAGGAGAAAAGGACCTCTAGGATCCAGGTCTTTTTCAATGACTCTGGTGCCCAGTAGCCTCCAAACAGAAAGGGCTTTTAAGAGTATGTTGCCTTATGGCAACACTGGGCGTTAATAGGTTAATACCAGCGGCTTTCCTAGGCCCAAAACTGTTCCGAAAAGAATTGTGGAGATGAGGATGAGAGGCAGCTCAGATGTAGTTGTGGTAGTTAGAGTGAACCTCCCTGGCCCGAAACAGGTAAGTGGTCATTTTGAAGGTGATGAGGTGAGTTGAGGTTGGCTTGACTAGGTTTTGTTCCTATCTTGAGGGGGCCTTACACTCTCCTGTGAGACTGTGCTAGACAAAGGAGCGATAAGCGAGACACGTGGCTCTCGAGGCAGCCAGTACACGTGTTTTTTTTTGTTTTTTTTTGTAAATCTAAACGGTTGGAGGACGTCCTGACATTGTATAATCCTCAACAGTATGGTGCAATAAATATTCTATATTTATGACATTATCCCATAATCCTTAGCTGGATGATGATGATAAGCTGGTCAACTACAGTCCTAAAGGTAAATAATGGAATAATCTATATTTGACTATTGCATCATGAGTTATAGTAAGTTATTGTTTCTAAGTATTTTAGCAAGCGTATAGAAGAAGTTTCTCCAAAATACATTCAAAATCTAACACCATCCCATGTTGGTCATTGTGGTAGCCCATTTATACCAAACTGTTGCGGGAACCCAATATCATGCATTCGCCATTGTATTTTATGCAGCCTTTTTAAAGGTTATATGAGTCTGAATGAAACAACAATCTTATCATTTCATCATCCTGGTGTCGAATACAAATTCGAGCTGGTTAGTCCTTATTGAACGAATAGTCGCGTGAGTGCATCACAGATGTGATCTATTGGTCCGATTTTGTTCAAATTCAGAGGTAAGTTCGAGACCGGCTCGAAGATTTCCCTTCTTGTCCTCGATTTCGTAGCTTCATTATCGAAAATAATAAACCCGAACGTTTATCGGTACCTCTTCTACAAATAACAAAGGTGAACCCCGCGAGAAGTGAAACCGGGGTGGCCCAACTTGCACTATAAATCAATGAGGGTAGAAGAAGTGGTAGTGGAAGGGGGGGGGGGGTAGGATCTTAGCGAAGAAAACGTCGGAGAAGTGAAATACGGTTTAATACGAGGAGAACTTATGGCGGAGGAACTAAAGACCGTTATTACTAAAATAAATGAAAATTATTCTCGGGGTTTTCCCGAGTATTACCGACTAGGAGAATTTGTTGGGGGACGGAAAATGCGAAAAAAATATATTGTAAAGAAAGCTTAGAAATGTAATATTCCCAGACTTTGGTTTTATTTGAGCTCGTTACTTATTTTCCGTTTACATAGATGCCATTGAACCTACCTCACAGACTTTGTTGATTCTGCTGGGTATTTCTATGCTCACGTTTGCTCTTGTCAGACATACATACGTTTTGCAGTGAATTTCAGAAAAATAAAAGTCAATTCTAATTGGGCGGTTTTTTTTTAATGCGAATTTCAACAACATTTTTTTCAAAGAATATTACGCGTAACGAACGAAGAGAAAGTTTTTCTTAACATTCATTTTATAACACAACAACTATCGACGGAGGTATCAATACTGACTGGTACTTCTGAGCTCCCAGAGTTGAGATGGGTATCGTTACAAAAGTATCGATATTTTTTATCGATACTGTATCATATTTGAGTATCGATATTCCATGTATTGTCTGGCATGAGTATCGATACTTTGGGGTCACAAAATTTCAATATTTCCTAATATTCTCAAGGAAAATATTTTTTCATCACTACTATTCATTTCTTATTATCAAGAGTCCAAGCCCTATTTACACATTTACATTTATTTATAAATATGTCTTTTGACTGGGGGTCATGACAAAATAAGCGTGATCCTGATCGACAAATGTAATAGGTAACAATGTTGTTTACTGTTTAGTACTATCGTATTTACGAGTAAACTAGGTATTTATTTACGTTACTAATCACGCTGCTCTAGTTCAGAAAATGAGTAAGTAACTTTTACTTAGCAACTAACGGAACAACAACAAAACAATTCGAAGTTTTGGTTTAAGTGATTTCACTTCGTAGGTACTATATCACCCACTGTTTCTTACCTTCAAGTTCGATACATGCAATACAGTAGTATAGTAAGTAAAGTAATGTAATCAACCATTTCAGGTTGGATTTTCGTCCGACTGCCATTCATGGTATCGCGGACGTCATCAGCTGTCTATCTAAGGGAAGATCAGATTTGTCCTGATGATTCCGCTCATGACTTCCCATTGGCCTCACCGCCCTGGGTTGGGACGAGGGGGAACTGCGACCGGCTTACCCAAAAATATGTTCTTGAGGCGAGCCCCGAACTCACGGCCCCGCAACCGGTCCGAGTCTCGTCTCCAGAGACACAAGCCGCAACTCGCTCGGCCACAGCTGAACCCCTAACATTACACCATACAATACAATAGAAATATAGCCAAATTTCAAGCCTAGAAATAAGTCTAGCAAACAAAGCAAGAAAGTTCTGATTGTGAAAATAGAAATTTTCGGAGCGACAAATCGACAGTGAACTTGCAAAACCATGTAAGTCGTTTTCCAGAAATTTTTTAGGAACATGAAAAACTTGCTTCAAAGTGGACTTAACACGTCATCGTTGGTTCATATGTGTTGCTTTTGACGCATAGAGAAGAGATAGTCGAGTTTTTGCCAGTTTGGCTCCGTTTGATGGATCAGGGGGGTCTCATTCTATCCAAATAGCTAATAACCTTATATTCGAAAAAAATCGAACTTACATGGTTTTGCAAGTTCACTGTCGAAATGTTGAAAATTCCGAAATATTCAAATTTCAAAGTCATAACTGGGAAACCTGGAAGTAGGTACGTAGGTACTCACGTGCGAATTCATTGTTTTTCATAAAATTATTTGGTCTCGAATTGAGAGTCAATACTTGATTGACTCAAGGGAGCTTGGGTCAGGTAGAAAAAGGGTTCGACCTGCCCATATGATGTCACAGTCCAGTCCTGGTCTCGATATTGTCTTAAGACGTTTCTGAGAAACCCCAAGATGGGATCAGACTAGTTTTTAATGCGAAAGACCTCCTCTCCCCCTGTCCACCAGAACATGAAGGTACCTGCATGAGCGAATATTCTGGGAAAAGTCGAAATAACTGGTAATTTTACAGCCCTCTCAATGTCTGAAATGCTCAAAGTACAACAAGCAGTGTTGTGGAAACCCTGGGATTCCGGGTAGGGACTCCAAGGAACCAGCACGTGTAGGTCTCAAGCTCCAGGTCCCAAGAACCTATCTTTTCCTAGAATCACTAAGAGGAGCAACCACTTGTGTGTGAATTTCAATACCTCTCGGCTCTCGGGACTAATAGGAAACAAAAATCCATTCATTCAGAATGAGCGAATTTTCATAGAAATCTGGTATGGTTTTTTTACAGTCAGCACAGAAGATTAAAACGCTCCAAAACGGATTTCAGTGACTTTTTTTCTCAAAAATTCCTTTCTGAAAATTTTGTGGACAATAGCAATAGCTTCATTTTTCTTGAAAATTCGCTAACAAGTGAGCTTAATTATACAAAGAATTAGGCATCTTTTGATGTAAAAACATTTGAAAATTTGAAGAAAGAACTCCCACTGCAAATTTTATTGAACTTTTTCTCCATAATAATACATTTAATTTTATTTACACAACCAGCTATAACAAATAAACAATGACAAAATTTTACATGGATTTTAACCCTCAAGCAGTCGCGTGTGCTGCTATTTGGCCGCATTTATGAAAAAAATAGACTGGTTTTTCTATATTCATACTATACCGCGCAATAGCCGATGTGTACCTTCAAGTTGCTGTTCAAGAAGCTAGACTGCACTAGGCTCGGACTTCAAGACGCGCGTAGGGTACCTCAGTTCAGTACCAAAGTTGAAGTCGTCCATCAACTGGCCACGTTCCTAATATTTTCTTTTGTGAAAAGTGTTGTGGTATGTGCACCATTTTCTAGTAAAAAACAAGTCATTTTTGTTTATAATGCATCTGAAATACGAGAGAAAATCAAGAGGCAAATATTGGCAGGAAATATTGGCTGTTTCATACAATATGTACCATAGGTATGAAAGAAGAACTTTCTAAATTTTGATGTTATTCTAGTTGACTTTGTGGAATTTGTTGAGTAATAAATTTATCGTTTAATTGAAAATTGGTTTCTTATGTGCACCCTGCGTATCATTTACATAAAGAATATATGCGCATACGCGTTACACAACTGAATTTCGACTAAGTTACGAAGTGCGGCCAGTTTGCCGCCACGCGCTCAGTTATGTGTTTTTAAAACACGCGACTGCTCGAGGGTTAAATTAGTAGAGCACGTCTATGAGGCCTACAATTAAGAAGATATTAAAAAACTTTCCTATGGTGATAAGAGTTGAAGAACTTTCCTATGGTGATAAGAGTAGAAGAACTTTTCTATGGTGATAAGAGTAGAAGAACTGTGTGATTTTGGACTTCTGGCTTTAGAAAAAATATAACTTCAGTGTAAAGTGGTGTCAAGCTCTGAAGAATACGCCAAGTTTTTGAGAGTAGTTTGTGCCGAAAAAACTGATGTTAGGTGGTATGATGGTTCCAAATATGGATACCAGCAAAAGTCTGACTCCTAAAGACAAGTACATAAAATGGAAGACAAGACAAGGGAAAATATGATATACAAAATGGACATGGAAATGGGAAGATAGTAGGCACTAGAGCTTCAAATAATAAGGCTGATTAATTGAGAATGATCTGCTTTATTGAGGGGAGTTCCCCTATTTATACTCCTATCCAGCATGTGGGGGGTTCCCCCTCCAGATGCTGGTCGGAGGGAGTAGTAGGGACCCTGGTCCACTACATTTCCCCCTCCAGATACAAAAATAAATGCACGCATACATAGTTTTTGTTTTTTGTTTGTATCTTGATGCGGGGTGATTCTACATAATACAAGAATTTAAATATTGTTCTTCAAAAATTGGGCCGGGCATCGGAGCAGGCAGGCGGCAGTAGACCGGTGAGTACGTGTGTTTATTTATGTATTTGAAAATAAAAAATGAAAATAAAGCAGGAAGTTAGTTGTAATTAGTAATAAGAAATAGTTTTAAGAATTTAGCGCATGAATTTAATATTTTTTAGGTTGGAAAATGACTTTACGTTTTTGAATGAAGTTAATTTGTTGTTTTAATTTTTCAGGTTTATTTACCGAGTAAAATGCCGCCTCCTGGATTCGGGAGAAGAGCGGCGCAACGCTTTTGACGCGTCTCTGTGTCGGCGGCCTGAGTTGCCGTTTGTGTTGCGACGACGTGGAGGGTGTTCCTGGGGCGGTTTGATCACCACGGAGGCCAACTGGGGTGGTGCTGGAGGCGTCATTGGTGATGATGGGATGGTGATTGTACCGGATGTGACGTTCGTTTGGGTGAACGTCTGCTTCTGCCGGGGAAGACGAAATCCGTGGAGGCAGCAGTTGTGGCAGTTGCCAGCGTATGGTGGCGGAACAAAGGTTAGGTTCGGCAGGGTTTTCCGGGGAACGTCGTCCAGAGGGAAGACCATGACGGCGGGTAATGGGGGCGGCGGTAAAGGACGCATGGCGCTGTCCTTCGCTTGCTGAAGGTTTTCGGGGTTGCGAGGGGCGGTTCTCGGCTTTTCTTGTACCGGCATAGTGACAGTGCCGTGTACAGGGGGCAGCGGTGGAGGTTGCCTCGTGGGGAGTGGCGTTATACCGGTTGGTATTTTTCGGTTGCTCATTGTAAACTGAGGATAACTCGTAAGGTGAGACGGCAGGTGTCGGAGAAGAGGGGGCGTTAGTTGAGGTAGGAGTAGGCCGAGATCGAGTACAGGATCCGGCGGGTTTGCAGCGGTCAACACTGACTTGTTTGTTGTTCCCTTCTGTGTCTTGGTAGACGAGAGTTTTCCCATCATTTGATAACACAAGGTAGGGGCCCAGATAAGGAGGTTGAAGCTTGCTTCGTTGTGTCTCGACTCGTACGTAAACATGCGTGGCTGATCGCATGGTAGAGGGGTAGTATGACTTAGAAAATTTTCGATACGAGGAGTGAGAGAGGGAAGGAACGAGAGTGGTGACCGGAGGGGTGAAGATGTCATTTGGCAGCCGAGGTGTTATGTTGAAAAGCCTTTGGGAGGGTGAGAAACCATCAGATGAAGGTCTGTTTCGAATGCCGAGCATGAGAGATGGTAGGTCATTGGCCCAAGTGCGGGTATTAGAAGTGGACATCAGGGCTTCCTGGAGAACCCGGTGCCACCTCTCAAGAAGGCCATCCGCTTGTGGATGATAACTGTTGGTGGGTTTGTGTGTGATGCCATGTTGTGAACAGAAGGACTGGAATGTGGCTGACATAAACTGGGTTCCTCGGTCTGAGGTCAGGAATTCTGGAGCTCCGAATCGAGAGACCCAGACGTCAAAGAACTTCTTCGTGATGGTGGATGCTTGAATGTTCCTCACTGGCATGCATTCTGCCCAACCAGTAGACCTGTCGATGGCGGTGAGGCAGAACTTGAACCCTGCAGACGAAGGTAGAGGTCCAATAATGTCGATGTGGACATGGCGGAGTGGTTGTGATTCCTCAAATTTTCCAAGTGGTGCCTTGATGTGTCTGGTAACCTTAGAGCGGTTACAGGCCGGACAAGCCCTTGTCATAATCTTGACTGATGTCGTCATGTTTGGCCAGTAGTATCTCGCTCGTATTAGTTCAGTAGTGGCTTTTATCCCAGGGTGTGACAGTCCATGGAGAAGCCGAAAAACGTCAGGCCGTAGGGGCGAGGGTATGTATGGCCGGGGAGACGCGTCCGACATTTCACACATGATAATAGTGCCCTTGTAGTCGACAGGAGTGAGGGTCATTTTTGACAAGTGTGGATCCTGGAGCTGGGCTTGGCGGAGTATAGCAGGGTTGAAAGAGGAGATGGCTGCAGTTGAATCCATCCTAGAAAACAGGTCAGCGGAGACATTAGTGACTCCGGGACAATAGACAATGTCTGACGTGAATTCTGATATAAACCGTAGATGCCTGAGTCGTGTGGGTGGCATGGTGTCCGTCATGGAAGACAGGGCAGTGGTTAAGGGTTTGTGGTCCGTGGAAACCTGCAATGGACGTCCCTCTATTAACTGACGGAAGTGGATAATGGCGAGATAGATGGCTAGGAGCTCTTTGTCAAATGCAGAGTAGTTGCGTTGAGACTGAGTGAGGGCTTTGGAGAAAAATCCTAATGGATGTAGGATACCATTTTGCCGAAAGTGTAAGGCTGCTCCGACGGCATAATTGGATGCATCTGTTTGGAGAACGAGTTGAGCCTGAGGATGTGGGTGAGCTAAGACGACGGAGTTGGAGAGGAGAGATTTTGCTTCATTGAAGTGCTGTTTGTTCTCCTCGGTCCAGAGTATGGGTCGTTTGTCGTTTTTCTTAGGTGATGGAGGCAGGAGCTTAGTGAGATGGAGCAGGCAATGGGCTGCATGAGGAATGGCTCGCCTGTAGAAGTTGATCAATCCGAGGAATGTACGGAGATCGTTGACAGTTTGTGGCAGAGGAAAATGGCGAATGAGCGCAGTTTTTTCAGGGAGTGGAGAGATGCCCGTGTGGTTGACTTTGTGTCCTAAGAATTTGACCTCGGATTGGGCAAGTTGGCACTTAGCCTTGTTGATGCTTAATCCGAAGGAAGAGAGGATGGCGAGGAGCTGCTTGACATGGCGGTAGTGAGTGTTTGGATCCGGTGAGCTCACAATGATGTCGTCTAGGTATACGTAGACAAACGGGAGATCGCGGAGAATGTAATCCATGAATCTCTGCCATGTTTGAGGAGCGTTGCGAAGGCCATAGTTCATCCTGGTGAACTCAAAGAGTCCGAATGGGGTCAGGATTGCAGTCTTCTTGACGTCTTCAGGTGCTATCTTGCAATGAAAGAAGGCCCGAGAGAGGTCGAACGTCGAGAAGATGGTGGAGCCATGCAGGGTGTAGGTGAAATCATGCAAATGGCCAATTGGGTAACGGTCTGGGAGGGTTAACTCATTCAATTTGCGATAATCTCCGACGGGACGCACGTCACCATTGGGCTTCATGACGACATGGAGAGGGCTGGACCATGGAGAGTCAGAGGGCCGAACTATTCCTGAACGCAGCATCTCTTGGAAATGTTGCTTTGTCTTGGTGTAAAGATGTGGAGCAAGACGGCGCTGCTTTGCATGGCATGGAGGACCCTTGGTAACGATGTGGTGGAAGACAGGAGCATTCTTAGGAGTTGTAGAGGGTGTATAATCTGCCAGGAGCTTCGCGAAGCGTGGTGTGGCGGAGAGTGAAGAGCAATATGAGTCCTGAGGTGCAACGATGGTGCAGGTGCCAGGAATGAAGGTTTGAGATGCAGAATCAATCAAACGTTGGTTGTGAAGATCAACGAGGAGGCCATAGTGTGTGAGGAAGTCAGCTCCCAAGATGGCAGTATGAATATCTGCAACAGTGAATGTCCACTCGTATGGAGGTAGGTTGGGTAGAAAAACGGTGGCCAGATGAGTGCCATAGGTGCTGATTCTGGAGCCATTGGCGGCAAAGAGTGTGGAGGAGACCTGTCGTTTGCGCTGCAAGAAGGTGTTTGGTAATATGGAGAGGTCGCTGCCAGTGTCTACAAGGAAGCTGTAGCTTGTTTTTCGGCACTTGATGAATAACCGAAGGTGGGATGGTCGCTGCACAGAAGTCACCACCTTTTCTGCTGTGCTGTGGCGTTTCCCGGAGGGTTGGCACGAGGTTTGATTATCTGTGGAGGGTTGTAGGAGTGTCTCCAGGAACAAGGAGGTAGACAGTAGTATGCATTGGGGCCCCATGAAGCGTGGTATTTGCATAATGAAGGAGGTTCCTGTCGTGGAGAGGTGCTGCGGAGCGATATACGACGGGGATTTCGTCTGGATGTTGAGGGATGTCGCGGTGGTAGTAGTGACTCCTTGGAAGGCAGGGTCGAAAATGTGCGAGGGGAGAACGAAGACGGTGTAGTATGGGAGAAGGTACGTGTGACATGGCGTCTGCTGACAGCTTGTATCTCATCTCCAGAGGAATCCGATGAATAAGATGTAGGAGAGGGAGGAGATGGTTGTTGCATGGCTGAGACTGTAGTGGAAGCTGATGCTCTGAATGGCAAGAGACGATCTGCAAGGGCTGCCAATTTAGTGACGTCCATGTCTGGGGAGGAAGCCACAGTTAGTCGAATGTCGGAGGGCAGGGCTCGTAGGAAGATTGAACGAAGAATGGAGGCCGGTGTGTCGGGTGGCAGTCTCCTTTTCAGCAGTCGTGCGTGGGCCGCGGCCGAAGTATCGTCGAGAGAAGTCACTGCCAGAAGATCAGAGAGGTCTCCATTAAGTTGAGGTCCATGGGCGAGAAGGAGGCAGTCACAAAGAGCTGTGAAGGGTGTGCCATGCTCAGGATCAATGTGGGAGACCAATTCGGCGGTCTTCGTGTCTAGGGCGAGGAATGCTCTTCGAAACTTTTCTTGTTCTGTTGTGAGGTCCTCTGTTGCACAGGCTAGCTTGACTTGGGAGATCCAAACCGAAGGTAGGGAGCTGTCGTACTGGGGGAGCTTTGTTTGAGCAGCCATGGCGTTGAGGAAGGCCAGGCGACGGCGGACAGGCGTTCTGCGAGGAATGGTGACCAGAAAACAGAAGTTCTGTCGTCACTAAAAGCACCTCTAGTAACACAAGGTGTTCAAGGTGTTTTAGGAACTGGTAGATCAGCTGAGCCGGTGGGTATTTAAAAGCTTCCACAGTCCAACGATGGAAGAAAAATGATGAACAGGAGGTATCTCAACTGTGTAGAATGAAGTATCCAACGATGGATGAAAAAGATGAACAGGAGGAATCTCAACTGTATAGAATGAAGTTTCCAACGATGGATGAAAGAAGTGTGGACAGGAGGAATCTCAACTGTGCAGGAAACGTTCTTTCTTGAAAATGGGGTCTCCAACGATGGATGAAAGGAACAGGAGAAATCTCAACTGTATAGATGTCTTCTTTTTTCGAAGTGGAGGACTCCAACGATGGCTGGTTACCTAACAGATCTCTACTGACCAAAAAATGGTGTTCAAAAATCTGTAGGATTTTTCTTCTCTATTCGCAAGATGTTTTCTAATGAAGATAGTTGATCTGCGAGGTGCGAGAGATGGCTGTAATTTTTCTTTCTTGAAGAATGTCTTCGAATTTCGCAAGATGACTTCTTGTTGAAGATGGTTGTCTGCGAGTGGTGAAAGATGACAGCTTTTTCGATTTTCTATCAGGCTCAGGAGGTTGTTCTTCTCAGTAGGTAGTTCTCAGATGAAGTGTAGTTAATCTGGGAGATGAAGCCTTTTTATACCGTCGAAAATTCGATCAAAATCGGCGGTGGGAGAAGAATTTGCCTCAGGAAACAGTGAGTGAAAAAGGCCTGATTGAAGTCAAAGAGGCGCCTCAGTGGGGGAAGTGGGCCGGACGGGGCGGGGGCCGTTGTGGGGAAGAGAAGTGGCGGAGGGGATCTCTTCTCGTAGTTATCAGTTGCCTGGGAGATGAAGCTGGGCCGTGGAGCGGGGGCTCGAGGAGGGGTCACGTGGAGGGGGCGCGGCTGCGGGAGCCCGACGCCGGTCAGTCTGCTCAGAGCGGGCTGAGACCTCGAAGTTTAATCAACCTTTTGATAGCTGTGATGGCGGATCAAGACGACCAGATCGATGGTGGATCGAGGTGTGGCGGTTCTTCCCTTTCCAGTTGTCCAAGAAAATGGCTAATCGCGGCTGATGGCGAATTGTTGAGCCAGGTAGATCACGTCGGGGTCACCAGTATGATGGTTCCAAATATGGACACCAGCAAAAGTCTGACTCCTAAAGACAAGTACATAAAATGGAAGACAAGACAAGGGAAAATATGATATACAAAATGGACATGGAAATGGGAAGATAGTAGGCACTAGAGCTTCAAATAATAAGGCTGATTAATTGAGAATGATCTGCTTTATTGAGGGGAGTTCCCCTATTTATACTCCTATCCAGCATGTGGGGGGTTCCCCCTCCAGATGCTGGTCGGAGGGAGTAGTAGGGACCCTGGTCCACTACAGGTGGTTATTAATGTGCGGATTATAGCGGTAACGGGTTTTCGAAGGTGAATTGTTGATGGAATTTAGGATGCAATGCATAGTAAGGTTGGAAATGCCTTAAGTTAAAACAAATGGCAAAGGTCATAAAATATATTGGTTTTTCTCTTTTTTTAGGTAATTTTTCTCTTTTTTTAGTTAACTCTCCTAGTTATTGATCATCCTTAAAAAAGCTGGATTTCATTGAAAAAAAATCAAACGCAATTTTCCGCCATAAATAGTACTTAAACCAAAATTGGAAAATTGTACTCTAATGGAAAGCTAAAATACTGTGGTAATATTAGGGGTCAAAATTCAAAACATCAGGTTGTAAAAATTGCTATCTTACAATGTTGTAGGGGATGTACATGGTCGCAAATGTTCAAAAATTATCCTTCAGTGACTGATATCGTAGGATATAAAATGGAAGTAGGGAGACAGGAGAAGTGGGAATTTACACTTCTCTCTAATTCCAACACATCGGCCGATACTCTCGAGGAAGCACTGTCTTCACTCTTGTATCACGTTCCCTTTTCCTTGTTGTTAACGAGAACTGGCGGATCTCTTGTTTACTAGAAAACGTCGGTGTCGCAACGGCTCGAACGTGTGAACTAGGTTGACTAACCCGATTCTTTCATTACACTCAGCTGTCAGTCGTACCGGCGGGAGTTGTAGATCTTCCGACTCAATCAAGCTGTTCGAACGGCATTACGGTTTTTTATGATTGCCATCTTGTAACGAAGCAGAATTGTATAATGTCTTATAAGAGCAAGAAGTAACACATAGGAAGTGGGAGGGTCTACTATCAAACGATCATTATCACCAACACCTTTCTGTGTGTAGGAGAATGATTTTAGCGAAATTTTAGCTACATACGATGCCTTTGGGTCTTCCCTGGCCACTGTAGTCCAACTTATTGAAGCTCTTGGCGATAGTTGCAGCAAGAGTACACTCAGATGTATATGAAAATTCGCTTTGATCGAGCTAAGCTGGAGAAAATCCTATAGAAGAATAGGAAGAAGCTATGTAGGCTAGCAGTATGTTGGGAAGCCAAGGGTTCCAGTCATTGATTGCTTTCAATCATCTTGTACTGCATTTTCCAAGTAATCCTTCAAGTAGTGACGATTCGATGTACCTTTCGATGCGATATTTAACATCGAAATAATATCCGAAGGTAGTATCGATATCGATAAAATATTGGAAGAAAAATATCGATATCACTAATATCGATAGAATATCGAAAGAAAAATATTGATGATCTTGAATATGTTTTTGCACCTTTTTTCATCAATATCAGTGATATCGATAGAATATCGAAAGAAAAATACTGATTTCACTGATATCGAATAAGTTTTTGCATCTTTTTTTAGTCAATATCAGTGATATCGATAGAATATCGAAAGAAAAATACTGATTTCACTAATATTGAATATGTTTTGGCACCGTTTTTTTTTTCCAGTAGGTATCAGTGATCACGATAAATTAACGAAAGAAAAGAAAAATATTGATTTCACTGATATCGAATACGTTTTTTTTATGTATATCCACTCACATAATGCCTGTTCAAATTTTACTTGTAAAAAGTTGTATTAATAAATAATGTAATACAATCATACAAAACAGAAATGGCGAACGCGAAATCGAAACGAAAAGAAGAAAGTTGCGTTCATCTTCCGTTTCTATTAATTTTGATTTTTTATTATTTTTTTTTTTATTTGAGGAGAAATTGATAAATTACAGTGGGAAGGGATATCTATAAACATCACAACCGATAATTTTTTTCTTTCGATATCAATATTTTCCTTTCGATATTCGATAAAATCGCAAGATAAACATCGATACAAATATCGGAAATATCGAAACAAAATATCGATATCAATAAATATTGGAAGTATCGAATCGTCACTACCTTCAAGTCTTTCGACTTGTCCATCGCTCTGGGATCTTTCGGGAGCGGTCCAAAACGTGTAAAATCTGATTCCCATAACTTCTTTGGTGTGTTCTGCTTCCATTCTTGTACCCTGGTCGGAGTGTAGCTCCCTTGTCACTCCAAAGCGGAGAATCACAGTGTCTATCAATCCACATCTAATGTATCGGCCTTGGTATCACCAACAGGAATCGCTTCTGGCTAATGGACACAATAGTCGATGACCACGACCACATACCTGTTCCCTCGCTACCAGTCACATATGTCTGCATAAGTGTCCCGTTTCTTGGGTTCTGCCTGCCCCGACAAACCTCACAGTCAATATTCCACAGATTCCACCTGTATGACGTGGATAGGTATTTGTGCTCTAAACTACCTCTAAAAGCTCCTGCTCTCGCCCAAACCCCGACTCCACCGACCATCTTTATTTCGCTTCTCTAGCAAATCTGAAAGTTCCTCAACTTTCATTTCCACTTCATTACTTTCCGACGATTCCGCCCGAAAATAGGAGGGAAAAAAATTCTGCTCATTAGGTGACATTTTCGCTTCAAAATCGGCGAGAAGGGTTTTTTCTTCCCTTTTCTCCTCCCATCACCGGAACTCTATCGCCCTTTCACGAGTAAGTGATAACTTCTCAAAAAACCCTAGGAAAAAAGAAGAAATAGCCAAGGACGGAAAATGGTGGAGAATTCTGATGAACCACAGTAGTTTGCGCATTAAATTACACCCCGCTTTCATCCCCTTTTCACCATCCAAGATGCTCTTAACGTTTCCTTGAAATCCACTAAAACTTCCTCTTTCTCTTCCGGGTTTGACCTACATTTTTATCAAAACTACCGAGAGAAGGAGTTTTTATTCTCGGATGTAGTCGAAAAATACATTAAGTGACTTTCAACTATGCTCGGAAACAGTTTGTCGAAAGACAATATTATTGTTATATTCAAAGTCAGTTAATGAGCTTCCTGAGCGAATTTGATTCCTCATCTGACTTTCGAAGGCAATACAATAAAAAATTACTTATAGAATTTCAAGAAATTTCCTGTTGAGTCTCTAGGCAGTTCCCTTTGAGTTTCATTTTCGATAGTGTGTATTTTTTGAAACAACGGTTTCTGAATTCCTACTCGAATCAATAGAATGGAGTTATTGAGGGTCGGTCTGACGAATAAAATCAAAGAATTTAAAAATGTGGGTTTATTACAGAAGAAAACGGTAATAACAGAAAAAAAAAACGTTGCAGATTTGCGTGTCGGAATTCACAGAACGACCCCCAGCCCTAAAACATTAAACATGTTAAAACTGGGAAAATGACGTCATCCTGGAATAGTTCATTTATGGCCGTTTGAAGTGCTGAGATCGAGAAATCTATAGTCCCCAGATGCAAAATTACACGAAACAGTAAAGTTCGAAATCGAAAAACTGAAGAAAATCTCTAATGGGGTATTTCGGTCAATTTTTTTTAATTTCTTTTTTCAAAAGAGTATGGCTCAGGAATAACAGTAATCGGGTCTGTTCGTCGAGAAAATGTTTTTAAAATGAGGAAGTTAGTTTTCCCTAGGAACGATTGGTTGTACGTGAAAATCATCGGAAAAAACGCTTGCATACGAGTCTGCAACACATTGAAACATTTTCATGCCCCCCCCCCCCCCCCCCCTCCCCTCCCGAGACATCTGGGAGCTCAATTTTCGACTCAGCTGATCTGGGAGCTCGATTTTCGACTCAGCTGATCTGGGCGCTCGATTTTCGACTCAGCTGATCTGGAAGCTCAATTTTCGACTCAGCTGATCTGGGAGCTCGATTTTCGACTCAGGTGATCTGGGAGCTCGATTTTCGACTCAGCTGATCTAGGAGCTCAATTTTCGACTCAGCTGATCTGGGAGCTCGATTTTCGACTCAGCTGATCTGGGAGCTCGATTTTCGACTCAGCTGATCTGGGAGCTCGATTTTCGACTCAGCTGATCTGGGAGCTCGATTTTCGACTCAGCTGATCTGGGAGCTCGATTTTCGACTCAGGTGATCTGGGAGCTCGATTTTCGACTCAGCTGATCTAGGAGCTCGATTTTTGGCTCAGCTGATCTGGGAGCTCAATTTTCGACTCAGCTGATCTGGTAATATCAAACTGTAAAGTACCTACCTAACTGTAAAGTACCTACCTGTAAAGTACCTAACAACTTCACTTCTGATGGTCATAATCATCATTGTGGCGACTTGGGACAAATTTCGTTAGCAACAAATTTCGTGACGATTTTTTTTTATGTGCCATATGAAAGACATGAAAATGTCAAAACGCTTGCATACGAGTCTGCAACGCATTGGGACATTTTCATGTCTTTACCTATTGCTTTATAATAAAATAGACGATTCCGGATTAATTATCTTCTACACTCACGATCATTAGTTTGTAAACAAAATATGAGAACAGTTATGCCCATAGCTCCGCTATTCGTATAGTCAATATGTTATGGAGAACATGAAAATGTTCGTTAAATCGAGAGCTTTCCAACGAGTGGTGAACGATTTTTGTGGGTTAAAAAGTGTAAAAAAGGAACAAACCCAGAAGCTACAATATTGTTAACATTCTACCTTCAAACCTTTTGTAATAATAAAAATGATTAAAAACTGAAAAAAAAACAAACCTAACAACGGGGTCGTTGTAAGCGGAAATCATTATAAAGGCACTGTAACACAATTTCGTTACGCAATTTCGTGACAGTTTTTTGTGCTATGTGCCAGGGCAAAGACATGAAAATGTCAAAAACAGTTGTAGGCCGATGTTGAGCAAATTGAGCAAATGAAAAAGAGTAAATTTAGGAAACTGCTAAACACTGGTATCTACATTACGCTAGAATTTACTCATTTTTATAAGTACAATTTCTACATGGAAATTCCATTATCATCTTTCTCTTCGACCATCATTTGTACTGGGCCCTGAAAATGTTCAATATATTGGGCAAAACATTGGCCTGGAACCGTTTACATATTCATCTGGCTGACTCAAGAAATCCATATTCATTTCACCGTGGTTTAAACCACTCTCTCTTAGAAAATCAGTTTCACAGAAAATCGGTTTGCCACTCCTCCACTGTAACCATGAAATTCCTAGATAAATATTTTTCCTTGGTACACATCTGCTGCCCAGACCTGCGAGTGCTGGTTCCTTAAGCTAGGGAGAATGGGGTATTTCGGTCAATTTTTTTTATTTTTTTTTTCAAAAGAGTATGGCTCAGGAATAACGGTAATCGGGTCTGTTCGTCGAGAAAATGTTTTTAAAAAATCAGAGAAGCTAAGGAAAGTTGAAGATTTGAATGGTGTGACGTAGCTAGCCATGCGTGACGTAGCTAGCCAACTGTCTTTGAAGAAGTATCCATGCACAGAAACCCCTCTTGGATACTACAACATTCCACTCACACACGCGCGCGGGGCTGTCCGCGGCGTAGTCCTTGCTTAGTGTGTGTGCATTTATAGCGGCCCGCCTTTTTCAAACGTGTGATCTCTTTAATTAATTTTTCTACCACATGTTATAATATCATTGGGCTTAAAGTTGTAGTATATAGGTTTTCAAGGGTGCTGAATCCAAATTTGAGGTCAAAAACCTGAATTTCCGACCCACCGAAATACCCCATTTCCAGGTAGGTAGTTAGAGTCGGAGTGTCTCAACAACATTGCGTTTTGGACTTTGTGACAAAATCATGAACTGAGTGAGCTGTAGATCTAATTTTTACTTTTCCCAGAAAATAAGCGCCTGGAGGAGCGCCCTAGCAGGTATGACACGTTTGCTTCTGGGCCTTTCTGGGAATTCAATAATCCCCCGAACCCCTCTGTCCATCTAGGTTTCCAAGGTAGAGAATGGATACTGAGAATGATTGCTCTTAGTGAGCTCTCTGTGTTTGTTTCATATTCTCATTTTGGAGGCATAGTTGCCATTTATCCTGCATTATTTACAGGGTGATCTGGCAACCTTGCTTGGAGGAAATGAACTGCTCCCTTGAAGTGTACCTTGCGTTGACACATTGATAAACTTTATACTCGTACCTTCTTCTACTTGGTAAATCAAATTCTGCTGAGGTTATCTTTGCTTTTCCATAAAATGAATCCGTCTTCAGTTTTAAAGAAAATTGACAACTATTGCTTCCTAGCCTGAGCAGCATAGCTTCCTCACACAGAACGTTGACTCGCATGCTGATGAAGAATTCCTTGGTATAAAGATGAAGTATCTTAGAGCAGTGTACCACCGTTAAATTTCCCAGGATGAAATCACGACCATGTTGATGATTTTCCAAAATGTCTAAGAGCAAAGCTGTTCGAAAGTTGTCGCGATCATGTTGACGATGTTAGGCAGCTCTCTTCAGTGGCATTCCGACGGCGAGTGAAGAGTCTCTTGATCGATGCGGAAATCTATAATATTAATGATTATTTTACTCTATTTTATAAACTTATTTCTATATCGCTGTTGTTGTTTGTTGTATCTATAAATTTTATGTGCTGCTAGATTAGTAGTATATTTATTTATGTATCATATATTCATTCCGACGTTGTCATACCTATTCTTAGGTTCCTACAATAAAAAATTTGACTGATTGATTGAAGAATTTTAAGTTTTCCCAAGATCCGTGGCTACTTCTTATTTGACCGCGATGAAACCTATAAGTCACAAACCCACACCAACCTCCAAATTTGAGAAAATTCGAATCGTGAAAAATTGATATTTATGAAAAATCTCCTTATTGAGGACCATCAGTGGGGTAATTTTGGGTGAAGATTTCGTATAGATTTGCTCATGACATGGATTTTACCACTTATCTGGAGGACCTACATTTCTGCACTGCTACGCAAATGCTAAGTTTCGCCATGTTTAAAACTGAGGGAGCTAAAGGACGTGGATTGGTTATCTATGCCCTCTTTCTCAAAATAGCTGTGTAAAGAAGAGAAAATCGTCTATCACTGTTCTTGACTCACCTTGGCTTTAACTGTCTTATGATAGACTTGGATTTCATTGTATTTTATACCTTCACCATATAAAGTACGCAAGATATGATGACAAGTGTATAGCAAACAAGCTTATCATTTATGATACCATGCAAGGTAGTGAAGATGCAAGTTCCACGGTTGATAGTGCTGACGCTATCGTTTGGGTTCTTCCAAACGAGAATTGAGTGCAGCTCGTACGAGTTGAGAGCACCATGGCCTTTATGATGGAGTCTAGTCCAGTGCTCATTCTTCTTTGTAAAGCAGTCTTGAGAAAACGGAGAATATTCAAAACTGCTTTCTGCTGCCAACGATGACCGTAAATAATATATAATAAAAATTAATTCCGAGCCAGAGCTAGTGGTTTCCTGGAAAGAAAAATATTGTTTGAAGAAAACCCAATGTGTTTTCGACTTATACCGTCGGTTTGTTCCTTTCAACGGATCCCCCTAAGACTCCCATTCCTCAAGAAAAGACCCATCGGGATTATTCAAATGCTTCTACTCCCTCCCCAGTTCTTGCTAGGAGGGAGGAAAAGCTCTCAAAAGCGCTGACAGAGACATCTTGCGGGGAAGAGGGGCTATACAAATACGATTGTCTCCCAAGAACTACTGAGGGCAGAAGACCATTGTCTCTCCAGGATTCCTCTCTACTTCTCTCTGGAGGTGGTGGGGGGGAAGTGTTTTATGGCTCGCATTAACTCAGAAGTGGATCCCCAGACTAACCTTGGCCGTCGCAAACTCCAAGATAACCTTTAAACCTGAGGCGTCAACGATTCTGGATGTCAGGAATCCCCGTTTTCGTCTCCTAAAAGTTTTCGTACAAGTATGGCTTAGCCGTTAGCGTCAAAGAATGATTTCATGACAATTTGGAATTAATTATAGGTCTATAACTAATAAACTGTTACGTACCATTAAGGAGAGACAGATTTTCGTACAGATCCTCATCTTTGGCAGTATCGGAATGAACTAACAAGTATTAAGGAAGAGAACACATCATCTCAAAGGGGAAGGGAATGAGTTGAAGGGGAAAAAGAGAGAAAAACGCTGCAAATTATTACACAATGGTTTATTATTTTCTATACAGATCACTCGTCTACAAAATCACCATCCATCCAATATAAAAAAAATAAAAAATAAATCAAAAAAATCGAGAAAAAAAATCAAAATATCAAAATTTTTTGAGTTAGGGCGTTTTCAAAATGTCAAAATTGATTTTGGAACCCTTAGAAGTGACCTACATCAACCAAAAGCTTCGGGGCACAACTAGACCCCAAATGGTGCCTACATACCAAATTTCATCAAAATCGGTCAATGCTAAGTGGCATAAGTGCCGCGTACGGCGGACGGACGGCCAAATTTTTATTCGATTTTTGGATTCTACGTACCTTGAAACGTTAACCATCAAATTTTGAGGGGGTGTTAAAATTTTTTTTTTCTTGGTCGATTCCAAAGGTTCATTATTGAAAATAATAAACCAAAAGAGTGTTATCTATTAGCTGTTCTCGAAGTCTTCGGTCGTCGTGGATCTTGTGCATTCGACAAGATCAGTAGTTCACCCGAAGGTCAGGGCAAAGTGGATGAATTGTCTACAAAAACGTAACAATCTGTTACGCAAGGGTTCATTGATTATCCTGTATAGATTTTCCTGTATGGTGTTCCCAATATTCGATCTGAGGCCGCAGTCTGCATTAAAAACCAGTTGAGAGGTTACTTGGTTTGGGAGAGCAAATGAGTGGCGGTTAAAAAAAAATGCAAATTTGTTTTAGTGAGTACTTACATTGCGTCGTTTATGAATTTCATTAGGTACCAAGAAATGCCTGAGAAATTGTCTAAAGCTGAGCTCTTTGCTGCAAAACCTACATTTTGCGAACAATATTATTTTGTACCTGTCTGTCTGTTGTCGACTCCTTGTTCCGGACGTAACTGCACATAATCATCCAAACATAAATAAATATTTTAGGTTTTTTGCAGGTTTGCCCCAAGATGGTCGTCTATGATCATTGCCTTTGTACCAATACAATCTACTCATTTTCACACGTAAATTTCGAGATTTAATGAGATGATATTGCTCAATTTTGGAAAGGACTGAAACTGGGTCTATTAGTACGAATATGTCATTTTATGTCGAACTCACTAAAAATAAGAATTATAACTATCATTTTGTCGTTTCCAGGTGATATCACGCAGAAAGGATATGAAAAGAAGAGGACAAGACTTCTCGCCCCTTACATCCCTAAACAGACTCAAGGTAAACAAAACATATATTTACGAACTTGCATAATTATGCCTTCAAACATCCCAATAATTATTCTCACCCCACGCTCAAAAACTCATTATACAACCTTTGCAAAAAAGTATTATAACTCTGTAATCCATGACCAATGAGCTTCTTCCAACCTAGTACAATTGAATTGGCTAGTATAATAATCAATAATCATCAATTAATCGATCCCACGATCATTTTCGTATCATCGCACCCTAAAGCTTATTGATGTAGTCGTTCAGCTGTTCATTCCGCTTACCAAATCATTTTCATTCAAGTAAAATCTAGCGTGTTCTCCTTGGCTAAGAACTGGTGCTGTTTACTGGCAGATATGTTCACCTATAGTAACGATCAGATAAACCTAAAGACCTTGAATTCGAACTTTACCTGAAATTTCGCCTGTTGAAAATTCTCTGTTGTAATGTAAAATTTCTTGTTATATAATATATAATAATCCATTAGGATTAAAATTAAATCCAATTAGGATTAAAGGCCTCAAATTTTTTATTGTTTCTCATACCTACATAGAAACTAAGCCTCGAATGTTATTTATTTCTTATTTTTTTAATCA
This sequence comes from Apolygus lucorum, assembly GCA_009739505.2. Lineage (NCBI taxonomy): Eukaryota > Metazoa > Arthropoda > Insecta > Hemiptera > Miridae > Apolygus > Apolygus lucorum. The sequence goes on along the minus strand of CM019170.2, from coordinate 1,494,590 downwards.
TGAGGTTGGGTTCTAAAATTTCAATTCCATACCAGTAACCAAGAATAGTCATAGGAAAAAAGGTCAGAAAAAAATATATTATATTATTATTAATACAATATATTATATTTTTATAATATATTATATTTTTTTACAATATATTATTTTTTTCTGACCTTTTTTCCTATGACTATTCTTGGTTACTGGTATGGAATTGAAATTTTAGAACCCATCCTCATGATTAAAAAAATAAGAAATAAATAAAATTCGAGGCTTAGTTTCTATGAAGGTATGAGAAAAAATAAAAAACTTGAAGCCTTTAACCCTAATTGAACCTTGGTGTCACTAGTGTCACCGAAAACATCTTAGGAACTCCACAGTTGTCCCAAGGTGTCACTAGATCAACTAGATTTAAATTGCAATTTAAAAATTAATTAACAGAGATGAATTTTTTAAACCATTTTTTATAAGTTATTAAAAATCAAAAAATGATGTTATGACAAAAATTTTGAAATTTTTTTCCTCGATTTCTTTGTAATTTTTTGTCAAAACTCTATTTTGAGACTTCCAATAGCCCACAAAAAATGCTGCTGTCCATTAAATTTAAAATTGCAACTTAATTTTGGTTACACAACTGACACTTTGGGACAGCTTGCTGTGGAGTTCCTGAGATGTTTTCGGTGACATTAGTAACACCATGGTCAAATTAGGGTAATTGCATTGAAAACGCAAATTTTTTAATTTTCTTGACTTTCTCACCTTTATTTATGACTACATTTGGTCACTGGTATGGAATTTAAAGCTTAGAAACTATAAATAAATAAAATTAGAGGCATAGTTTCCAGTTAGACGAAACAACAAGAATTAACCATTTGGGCCCAGTGTCAAAAATTGGTTGTAACATTAAGTGATCGTTGTAAGGTTAAATGATCTACTTTGAAATTCACTTAAAAGCGACTCGCACTCTCCTACACCGCATGCAATTTCGCAATGAATCGATTCAGAATAGAAGGGGTGGGTGAGCCAAGTTGAAATTCCGAGCACATAAACCGTTTCTCAAGGGTTTTTACCCAACAAATCATGATTATGTTTCCCATTACTGCGCCAATTTCCCCGACTTGAAGAGAAAAATATGAGCCTCGGTTTCACCGAAGGGGTGGGCAAATCCCATCTTAACGGCTAGTTGGTCTCGACAGTTGAAAGCCAAATATGGCGCCTTGGGGCACCATTTCCTCGAACAATCCTTGACGTCGATGGGGTCCTCGGTCATTCTGGTTTACTGGAAGAAAATTCCATTTCACGCTACGAGTTGGTTATTTTGTCTAGGTTCTCGCTTTTCCAGTAACCATATTATCGAAGAATCGCTCTTGTTAGTGGGAGTTAACCCCTGGTGTGTATAAAGTTTCTGATAGACACGAGGGAAATTTCAATGAAGTAGTTGACAGCAGTGAGCATCTAAAATATCCCAGGCCCTCAGTACCTTCCCCCCTTTAAGGCCAATCATCCCCGATTTTAATAAGATTTTTTTTCACCAGATGGCAGCACCGGCGATTGTAGCAAAAGGGGCAGTCGTAGTTCCAGTTTCTCTCTTCACCAGTTCAAGCAATTTTCATTTTGAAAACGGGAATGTACTCATTATTAGTTTCCAATTGGCGCTCTGCCAATATTTTCAATATAAAATTCCATTAAAAGTTCCATTTCGAACCTTCAGCTGTGATCTAACCGCCTTGAAAAGTACTAGGTTTTCTAGTTTATGAAAACCACCGTGTCCCTCATACACTTAATACACAGGCAACCAAAAAACGTACGTTTTCGGGCATAATTTTATGTACTCTGACCACGCCTAAATTTCCAACCGATTTGCGAAATTCTTTTTTGATCTGATGACTTCCGAGTTCCACATTATTTCACCAGAATATCGAAGCATGGGGAGTGGGGTGCAAAATATCCACAACATATCCGATTTTTCAATATTTGGTTCCTCTATACCTTACTAGTTGGACCCAAACTATGAAATTGAGGGAACATTATCAATATAGCTCTGGATTTTCATGAATTAAGTATTCTTTGTGCCACCATGGAACAAATTAGCGGTGCCACCATGATGCCAGAACACCAAAAACCGCATATACCGTGGATTTTTGTGTGTTTCACCTTGAACTTGTGCAGATTACCTACACTAGGTACTGATACCTACCTAGACTGGTACCGTTGCAGGAGCATTTGAGGGGGGGGGGGACTCGAATTTGAATGTTGGGTTGGGTATCGTAGATCATAGTTTTTGAAATTCTGTTCATATTAGACTTTTTGAGACCCCCATAAACTACTGGAGAGTAAGTCTAATTACTTTGTTATAACTAATAAAATGTTAATTAACTCATCATGTCTCAAAAACAACTTTACAGTTGCAGCGTGTCTGTCAGACTCTTTATCCACTGAGAGTCCATCAGAGGGTTTAGACACACCAGGGGTTAAGACGTGATCGTAATTTTGCATTTAGTAGGGAATGACAGGGACAACCAAGACATGAACAGTGCAGAATTCTGACTCTGACAGTGGCGATTCTCTGAATATAGAAAAGTCCCTAATTTAGCAATTTTTTACTTGAAAGCACTGAGATTCTGAGTTTATTTTATGTTGAGGTGATACTTTCTATACAAAACCTCGAAATGTTCAAAAATGTGGTAACTTAATTTAGGTAGTTCAAATTGTGCTTTTGCGAATTCTAATAATCTTTGAAACATATTGATTTCCAATCGCTTCGTTGACCAGGATATCAAACAATTGTAGTTGAGAACACTAATAAGAATACCAATCAGTGGATTCCTGGTCACATCAGTACAGTTAGAAATGCCAGGGCTGTGCCAAACTGACTTGAAGCCCCTGGGCAGTGCCAAAGATACCTAGTGCAAATTGAAGCAAAATATTGAAAAGGAATTTTTCGATAGTATACCTGCAAAACCATGTACTCGTATGTCCGATTTTTTTTCAAAACTTAGGGTACGCGATCGTGGAGTGAGCTTGACGGTTTTTTTATAGTCTCCTGTAAAATTTCAGGAATTTTTTTTTTTTATTTTTTTTTTTCAGGAAGGACAAACACGGTTTTGCAGGTATACAATTCATTTTGAATTTTTCGAAAAGTTACTCAAACAATCACTCACCATAGTTTTCGAAATTTGATGCTATTCTTGTTGAAATTAAGCGTTTTTATACAAAAATATTTAAAATGTATGGAAAATTCCGAATACACTATTAGTTTGTTTTTACACTTGAAATGATAGGTAGTTTCCATAGAAATTTTCGACATTTTCAAGAAGTTTTCTACTTGAAATGTATTGGTTTCAATTTGATAGATTGCGCAATTTTCGTTTCTTATATTTGATTTTCATAATAAAAATCCATTTAATCAAATCAAAAAATGATATCAAATCAAAAAATGTATCTTTTTAGATGAGAACTGTAGTATGAATACCAGTTAGGGGATTCCTAATGACATCAGTACAATTGGAAAAGCTTGAGCAGACCAAGGTTGAGCCTCTGGAAGAGTTGACTACAATTGAAAAGAGGGGAATCTTTGGCCTGCCAATCAGCAGCCACCAGAGAATGAGGAAAACCGTTCAAATTGACGCTTCAAATTCAAAATGGCGCAGGTGCCTTTGGTTGCACAAAAGGTCGAGGATTACATTTTCCTCAACCTCAGGATATAGTTTGATTGTTGATAGATAGTTTGATTGTTGATAGATAGGTTGATAGTTGATTGTTTCAAATTCGTCAAATACATCGTGTCGTGATAATTTCTTGCCTATTTGGTCGAAGAAATAGACGGTTCGTAAGGTGAGAGTAGGACCACATCGAGAGCTTGATGTTGATTGGCTGGCGGATTGGAGACAAAGAAGGACGTAAGTAGAAGAGGACACAAAGATGAATTGGGAATTGTTGAGGGTTTCTGAAAAAGGTAAAAACCCAGCTTGTGAAGCGGCAACAGTTAGTATATGCCAACCAATGTAAGAATCAGCGAAAAATGTCCTGTCAAAGAAAAATTTGTTGTATTCCAATAATTTTGCTTCTGAGTCTACCAAGGTGTCGGAGAAAAAATTATCCAAAATTAAAATTTCCACTCACGTTTTACGGTTTAGGCCTTCCTGAACAAATATTGGTTCCGTGTCTGTCTGTGTAGCCATAACTTATACATTTTCCATCCGAATTCGATGACATTTTCAGGGATTGTTCAGGATGGGGTGTAGATGGTCTCCTATGAAAATCATCGATCCCAGATCGATTTTGGTTTATTATTATAAATAATGAACCTTTGGAATCGACCAAGAAAATTTTTTTTTACTCCCTCTCAAAATTTATTGGTTTACGTTTTAAGGTACGTAGAATCCAAAAATCGAATAAAAATTTGGCCGTCCGTCCGCCGTACGCGGCACTTTCCTCAGTTAGCATTGACCGATTTTGATGAAATTTGGTATGTGCGATCCATTTGGGGTCTAGTTGTGCCCCGAAGCTTTTGGTTGATGTAGGTCACTTCTAAGGGTTGAAATTTTGAAAGCGCCCTAGCTCAAAAAATTTCGATATCAAGGTATTGTTTTTTCATCAATTCAAGATAGTATAGAATTTTTAGAATTTTTAGAGACCACGCGGAGCCCTGTAGGACAAACCGTTCGCTCCCTACGAGACATTACAATAAATCAGGAACACGAGTGTGAATCGCAAAAGAGGTCTAATCTCCGTTCAAATTTTAGCTGACCGAAAAGCGATCGATGTTTTTCTTCATGTTGGTTGGTGGTACCAATGGAAAAGCCGTGCTCTTTTCAGACGAGTGATCTGTATAGAAAAATAATAAACCTTTGTGTGATAATTTGCACCGTTTTTAATTTCTTGTATGGGACGCGGCAAGCCCGTAGTCAGATTTTATCTATTGAGATAGTATTCAATAATGGATGAAAGTTTTCGAAAGTAGGTATCTGTACGCAAATTAATCTTTTGCTTGTTTATCAACACGGATGGTAATTTTTTCTGTCATGTGCGACGATGTTTAATAACTATGAAAGCCGTACCCAGAACGGAACAAAGATTAGGATAGTCTTGTTATTATGACTATCCAGAGAGTCTTCCTAGAATGATAATGCGGTAAAACAGGTGGTCTCAGCACGTAAATGCAAATGCGAAACCGCCGAGAGGCGTCAAGTTTTCGTGGTGGGCTTGAAAATACGTGAGGTTTTCCCACAGAGGCAAAAGCAGCCGAAATCGCGCAGATTGTAACGCTTTCAGGCGCCTAAACGGGTTCTTGACAAGGAGCCAAAACAAAAGAGACTGCACGATAGTCGCGAAGAGAGGGGATTTAATTAAATAATAAAGCGAAATTGGGTCAAAGTAATTCCAGGCCTGAACTACCCCCTTTTAAGGAGAAGCCCCGGCGGAAGGTTCCCGTGGGGAGCGACATCGGGGTAAGAGCTTCGATAATTTGGTTCGCTGATTAAATTTGGAAGATTCAAATGGTTGCAAACTGAGGACATTGGATTAGTCGATGAGCGAACGGATTTGGTTGGAGTGGTTTTCAAAAGTAGTTCATGAAATGGCACAAGTGGCGCTCTCTAAGAAAGGCATGAGTATTATCCTTATCTGATTCTTTCCCGATTGTTGGTGTCGTTAGAGATCAACCAAATTCAATGGTCATGAGTATAGTTTCGAGAACAAAATCGGTAATATCGTGACTAAGGGCACATTTCTTGAAAGTTTTGAAATTTACTGTGACAGTCAACATTTTATGTATTTGGATAGTCCAGTCGACAGCTACTCAAAATCGGTGTTTGCAGTCAAAAAATGTCAAATTGATGGAATTTTGGTTGATGCCCAATGAGTGCAAAACCGTTTTGCAAACTAAACTACATTTCAAAAACCTGAGTTTTTAGGTTCTTAGTAAATAATAGTTTAAAATTGAAGAGTTTTCTTTCAAACGGGCTTTGTCCATTTTTTACACATTTTGTTTTTTTCACGGATTCTAAATCTTTAGGATAAGGCCTATCACCTCACGAGTTGAATTCCTTCCGAAACCGTTTGTATCCCGCTTTAAAAGCTTGCTAAAAATCGGTTTTGCCAACAAAACTGCTTATATCCTTCCCATTGTTTTCAATTAACACTTTTTTAAAATTGGTTTTCGGACACCTAGAAACGTAAACCATCAAATTTTGAGGGGGGTTAGAATTTTCTTCCTTGCTCGATTCAGAAGGTTCATGATTCAAAATAATGGGTAAACTAAAAAAGAAAAAGAATATGAGATTTTTCTTGACACAACCAAAAATCTTTTCTTTTTTTTTAATGTGGCTCATATCCATCATTTTTCATCAAAAGGGCTTACATCCAAATCAGAAATGGCCGTGTCTCCCTTAAAACGCAAGCCGAAATTTCGAAATTTGGTCTTACAATCAAAAGTTCTATGAACCAACTATTTAGAAAATTTGGGAACCCTTGACAACTTTCAACTTTCTCAATTTCCCACATAAAATCCCAAATGGATGGAGTTTTCCCGTTTGAAAGAAAACTCCTCAATTATAAAAGTGAAACTGTATTACCTTATTTCACCAAAAATGCATAGAATGATAATACACTTAAACCAATAAATCGGCGTTTTTGGCCCCTCCCTATTGTAAGGGAGATTTTTCCCTATTGTAAGGGAAAAATCGGATTTAACACCGCTGGGTGCCAAACAACTCGGAGGAGTTGTCAGAAATTGGTACTCACCAAAGGCTCCGAATTTGGCCCTTGGGTCGCCCTTGTCATTTCCAGTTGTATCGATATGGTGAGGTACCCTCTAATTGATCATCAAATCATAATTTTGAAGAAGAAAATTGTTTTTGAAAAATTTGCTCATTTATTCAGGTACCTATATGGTGATTGAATTGGGCTTCATACTTTAGAGGAATTTGCACTGTCTGCAATTGGTACTCAACAGCGGCTCCGAGTTTGGCACTTTGGTCGCCCTTGTCCTTCCGATTATATCGATGTAGTGAGGTACCCTTTAATATTTGTATCTCTCGAAGTATAAAATACCCTTCTAATAATATTTTGATTAATTAATATTCTGATTTACTAAAGTTACCCCAGAAGATCAAAGTAACCCGTAAGATTTACGGTAATATCTTTTGAAAAAAATTCTCGAATTTTTTTTCTCTCGTTTTTTGAAAATGCTGTTTGAATGAGGCTTCTTAATATTTGACCGTTAGAGAAATTGGCACTTTTCAAAGGCTCTGAGTTTGGCACTTTTGTCGCCCTTGTAATGTCCGATTGTATCGATAAAGTGAGGTACCCTCTAATTGTTCATCAAATCATAATTTGGAAGAAAAAAATTGTTTTTGAAAAATTTGCTCATTTATTCAGGTATATGGTGATTGAATTGGGCTTCATACTTTAGAGGAATTTGCACTGTCTGAAATTGGTACTCACCGAAGGCTCCGACTTTGGCACTTTGGACGCCCTTGTCCTTTCCGATTATATCGATGTAGTGAGGTACCCTTTAATATTTGTATCTCTCGAAATATAAAATACCCTTCTAATAATATCATAATATCTTTTGAAAAAAAATTCTCGAATTTTTTTTTTTTCGTTTTTTGAAAATGCTGTTTGAATGAGGCTTTTTGAGGCTATTTGACCGTTAGAGAAATTGGTACTCACCAAAGGCTCCGAATTTGGCACTTTTGTCGCCCTTGTCATTTCCAGTTGTATTGATATAGTGGGGTAGGTACCCTCTATTAGTTCATCAAATCATAGTTTTTTTTCAAATAATTTTTAAAATTGCTAATTTATTTTCATGGTGATTGAATTGGGCTTCATATTATAGAGCATTCGGCACTGTCCAACTTTGGTCGGCCTTGTCATTTCCGATTTTCGATATGGTGAGGTACCCTTTAATATTTGTGCATCAGGTCAGAATTTTCAAAAATAAATTGTCGAAAATTTGTTTTTTTGAAAATTAGCTCATGTACGCGTGTTGCTCGAATGAGGCTTCTTAATATTTGATCTATAGAGGAATTGGCACTGTCAGTAAGTGGCGCTTTTCAAAGGCTCTGAGTTTGGCACTTTTGTCGCCCTTGTAATGTCCGATTGTATCGATAAAGTGAAGTACCCACTAATTGTTCTAGTCATTTTTTTTTGTTAAATAATTTTTGAAAATTGCTCATTTATTTTTGTGGTGATTGAATCGGGCTTCACATTAGGGAGGATTCGGCACTATCTGAAATTGGTACTCACTAAAGGCTCCGATTTCGGCACTTTAGTCGGCCTTGTCATTCATCTATTGATCATCATCTACAATTTTTTTGTATGATGAGAAAAACCCAGTCGGTATGAAGAACTCGAAACGTGAAATAGAATTTCTATAATTTTACCGTCGTGTCTAAAGTGTGATGAGACGCATTCGTATGAAAAAAAAAATCTTTATTGGTTTATTCATACAAATTAAGAAATCAAACGTGAAAGGCCAAAATTAAGACATGTCTGAGTTTATTAGTCGTGCAATAAAGTTGACCTTTTTAACGGTTGCAATTTCAATTAGGTTTTTATGCAAGTGTTCTCCGGCGGGACCTTTTCGTGACTTTGTTTTCCAAGATAGGCGCCGAATGACAAAATACCCTTTAAGACGCTCGATCTTGAGGTGGAATTACCTATGCAGTTTACCGAAGGGCGCCTTGCGTAAGTTTTCATCGGCACATCATCGCAAGAACCCCTCGTAGCCCGTTCACCCCCAGGGCGTCCCAGGAGACCTCTCTCCACCTATCGGGAGTCCAAGGGACCCGTCACGCTCTGATTTGCCTGCAGTTGACTGTCTTATGACCTTTTCTAGTCCTGTTGACGTTCTGTGATGCAATAGATGGCGATATTTTCACCCGCTACCGACCTTGACAAGAAACCCGTAAAAAATCAAGAGAAAAAATGTCGCAGTAAAAGTTATGGAGATAGAAGGAAATTTCGTTAACCGATGAGCGAATTTTCAACCCAACTGTTCAACATATTTTTCAAATTTTGGTCAGTTTATCATGTTTCATATGGATGATCATTTGAGAATAATAAGCGCGAATTTAATTGTTTTCTCAAGTTTTGGCAGTTTATTGTGTGTTTTATCTTTTGAGAATGTTTAGCCCTATTTCTGAGGTGGTAATTTCCAGTAAGAATCTTGAAAAGCCCAATTTTTGCCCTCATTAGTTTCAATTTGAAGTACCTTTAACCCCAATTGGACCGTGGTATCACTAGTGTCACCGAAAACATCTCAGGAACTCCACATCTGTCCCAAAGTGTCACCGGAGTATCCTAAATTACATTGAGATTTTTAATTTAATGGACAGCAGGAATTTTTGTGGTTAATTGGAAGTCTCAAAATAGAGTTATTACAAACATTTCGAAAGAAATCAATGAAACATTTTTCAAAAATTTTGTCATGACATCATTTTTGACTTCTAATAACTTACAAAAATTCAGCCCTATCCGTTAATTTTTAAATTGCAATTTAAATCTAGTTAATCTGGTGAAACCTTGGGACAGCTGCGAAATTCAAAATGTTTCGGTGACACAAGTGACACCATGGTCCAGTTAGAGTTAAACAAATCTCGGAAAGAGAAATTTACATCATAGGACAAGTTAGGGAAATATGTTTGGAAAACGAATAAGAAATTTTATGAGTCAATGAGCGAATTTTTAACCCAAAATTTCAACTTATTTTTCCCGCAATTTATGGCAGTTTATTATGTTTTGTACGAATGATCATTTGAGAATGTTTAACACGAATTTTCATCCCTACATTTCATATTGGTGATGATTTAGAGAATATTTAGCGCTGTTTCTGAATGATACGGTGGTTATTTCCAGTAAGAATCTTGAAAAGCACGATTTTTGCCCCTAATGAGTTTCAATTTGAGGTACCTTTAAACCAAACTCGAAACATCGAGAGAAATTTATACCGCAGGACAAGTTAATGAAATATTATAGGAAAAGAAGAAGACATTTTATGAGTACTATGTCAATTGATCGGGATTAGGGTCAACTGAAAAACAACACCTTCTTCGCCGAGCTTTCGGTAAATATATTACCTTCTTCAGGGCTCGAAGGTTGTCTAGGTTGAGCCCTGAAGAAGGTAATATATTTACCGAAAGCTCGGCGAAGAAGGTGTTGTTTTTCAGTTGACCCTAATCCCGATCAATTGACATAGTACGTTTTGTTGGGTCGATCTACATAGTTGCATTTTATGAGTCAATGAGTGAATTTTCAACCCAACAATTCAACATTTTTCAAATTTTGGCAGTTTATTATGTTTCATGTGGGTGATCATTTGAGAATGTCAAACGCAAATTTTCATCCTTTCATTTCAACAGATTAAGGCAGTTTATTGTTTCATATTGGTGATCATTTATAGAATATTTAGCGCTGTTTCTGAATGATACGGTGGTTATTTCCAGTAAGAATCTTGAAAAGCACGATTTTTGCCCCTAATGAGTTTCAATTTGAGGTACCTTTAAACCAAACTCGAAACATCGAGAGAAATGTATACCGCAGGACAAGTTAATGAAATATTATAGGAAAAGAAGAAGACATTTTATGAGTCAATGAGCGAATTTTCAACGATCATTTTAATTTATGTTTAACAATTAGTTTCTAATTGTCGCAAAATTTTAAAAGTTTTAGCGCTGTTTCTGAATAATACGGTGGTAATTTCCAAAAAAATCTTGAAAAGCACGATTTTTGTCTATCAAAATTTGATTCTAAACAGCCTTTCAAAAGTTCCCACCGTCGAAATCTTCCTTTATTTTGATAATAATGCTAATGTGGATTTTTTCGGTCGCTCTTTAATATTTAATTATTCACAAATTCGCAAACCGAATTCCGAATATTAACTCAAATATTGTCCAACATTATGGTTCAAAACATTTGTTCCAAAAGTTCACCACCAACAACATTGTAGGAGCTTCCCGCATCTCAATTCTTTCAGACTCAGATCACTCAGCAAGTGTGACAATCAGCAAGGAACATGTTTGCCAACATGAAATTAATGAAAAAGTGTGGAACTTCAGGAACTCTTCCAGAATTCACCAACACGAATTCACCACGAAGAACATTTTGTTCGGTATGTTTCATTCCATAACTGCCTATTCGATGTATACTGATTTCCGAGAGTCAAAAATTGGTCCCCTGTTTTCCTGGGTCATAAATTTTGATATGATACTGAACTACATCCAATGCCTTTAGGGTGCTCCTTAATGATACAGTAAATTCGTGTAACTTGGAAATGCAATATGTTTGATTATGATTTGGACTTGGATATTTTATCACCTACCCAATAACTTAAAAAATGTCCATCGTGCATATTTTGCTGTTTCAATACGTAATTGATTAATCAATAGATCCCACCCCCATCCATTCCCTTTGATACGATTATTTTATTTTTATATATACTTGCCTTTCAGGTATCTACTCGTTCGTTTGTGTTTTAAATTGATTATTTGTTCATGTTCCACATTTTGTTATTGCTGATTCTTCCTTTTATCCTTCATCCTCACTGACAAACGTTTGTTCTTTTATTTTTCTCTCCACCTTTCCTCTTCCTCACACTTATTACAGCACTAATGTTTATGTTGATTATTATCGAAATGGTGTGGGTTTTATCTCCTCTATATCGCTTCTAACAAGCAAAAATTTATATTACTAACAATTGGATTCATTGTATTGTCAACTATGGTGCTGGGGTTTTGTAGCAAACGTATTGGGTTTGGGGATCTTCCGCTTTCGTATTACATCACCTGACCAAGATTATGTACGAGGAGTTTCATTTTCGTGTTCAGTTGGGACAAGGGAAACTATTATGTCCTCTGCAGATCATGTCATTTCCATTTGTTCTGTTCAAGAATTTACTTCAAGTGAGCTAACTGTGGGTTTCAATGAAGTACACGCTTAACATCAGAATATAGAAAAAGTTACAAAAATCATACATTTACGTAGAAAAGTGGTCAGGGCCCAATTTAGATCCTTGAGGGACCCAACGTAATGATGGAGATGTTTAAGAAGTTGTCATTAATTACTCAGTTATTTTTCAATAATGGCAAGCTTGGCCATGAAAGATCTACGAAAGGTTGTGGTGTTCACTGGAAGAATGAAAATTATGCTGTTCCGAAGAGTTCCAAAACTAGTTACTTTGAGTTCCCAGTTTTTTTCAACCATTTAATTCTTTAAAAGCTCTGTTCAAAAATTTGATTGACTTTATGAGGTTTTAAGGAGTTTTTAGGTTTTTTCTTCAACCAGTTACTTCTTCATGACCTCTGTCCGAAAATCTAATGAATTATAATGAGGTTTTCAGAAGTTTCTAGGTTTTTTTTCGACCAATTACTTCTGTAATGATCTCTGTCCAAAAATCTAATGAATTAATGAGGTTTTCAGCAGTTTCTAGGTTTTTTTTTCAACCAATTTCTTCTGTAATGAGATCTGTTCAAAAATTTAATGAATTAATGAGGTTTTCAGCAGTTTCTAGGTTTCTTTTTTCAACCAATTTCTTCTGTAATGAGCTCTGTTCAAAAATCTAATGAATTAATGAGGTTTTGAGCAGTTTCTAGGTTTTTTTTTCAACCAATTACTTCTGTAATGAGCTCTGTCCGAAAATCTAATGAATTATAATGAGGTTTTCAGAAGTTTCTAGGTTTTTTTTTTCAACCAATTACTTCTGTAATGAGCTCTGTCCAAAAATTTAATGAATTAATGAGATTTTAAGGAGTTCCTAGGTTTTTTCCAGCCAGTCACTTCTTTAAAAGTTCTGTTAAAAAATGTAATGAATTTGTGAGGTTTTGAGCAGTTTCCAGGGTTTTTTCAACCAGTTACTTCTTTATGACCTCTGTCCAAAAATATAATGAATTAATGAGTTTTTTAGCAGTTTCTAGGTTTTTTTTCCTACCAATTACTTCTGTAATGAGCTCTGTTCAAAAATTTAATGAATTAATGAGGTTTTAAGGTGTAGGTACCTAGGTTTTTTCAACAAGTTACTTCTTTGAAAGCTCTGTTCAAAAACTATGATATTCAGTTGGAAGAGAGAAAATTATGCTGTTTCCGATTCAAAACCATCAATCCAATCAAAAGCTCAATCACAGGTTAAATCATGAGTGGACTCTGTAGGTTCAATCATAGCTAATTGTCGGTCCATTACAGTTCTTATTGTTGATTCAATCAACCATAAGCTCCATCATAATATGATGGATGTTCAATCATTAGCTAACTGTAAATTCAATCTTAGCGGGTCAATCTTAGGTATCATCATGAGATAATTAAGAGCTGCGTTAAACATTTCTTCACATCAGAGATTTTTTTAAAAACATTCTTACTGAATTTAGCTCGAGAGAAATGTTGGAACGGAAAATTTTTGTTTCTCCAGCTCCTCCGAGAGAGCGGCAGCAAACGAGGCCGAGGAGGACGCAAAGGCGACTGACGCACAATGAAAAGCGATATCATTCAGGTAGCACGACAGCACGCTTCCCATTTCATAGCCAATCATCGTGTGTCGTTTGTGACTTTTCCCAGGCATGGTGTGCCGTTTTATTGCACGTGCAAGGACTTTGGTAGTGTTACCTCTAAATGCTTCATTTTGTAACATTTGATTTTGTTTTATAAGGTTAATGCAATGTGCGATGATGAGTTTATCGAGGTCTGGTGAAATGAACAGACATGACTTTCCGGCTCTTTTTTCAGTTCTTATCAAGGGATCTACAATACAGAGAAAATTAATATTATGCACATACACCATTTACCAGACTGAACAATTCCTACCAAACTGTTTGGTACACCGAGGGAGCAGGATTTATCCACCGAAGGAAATAGACATTTTCAATTATAAATATTAATCAGCATTGTCGAAATCGTGTTATTTTCTGAAACAACTCACATTAACATTTCTATTTGTTTGAATATAATTTTTCATTTCTTTTATAGTTGTGTAATGTTCTCGTTGGTCAATAGCGCTCTAAAGGCGATTACAAAAAAGAAAATCTGTAACTTTGATGCTTCATGAACATTGATAGTTCAAATCCAGTGAAAAAAATCGAAAAAGGTCGAAGCCATCGAAAGTAGTTGGTTTACTCGAGAGACAAGACATCTTCAGAAGCTTGTTTCACCTTCAATCCATAGAAAATGTCGAGAAAGAAGGTCGAAACCATCGAAACTCTTTGGTTCACTCGAGAGACAAGACACCTTCAGAAGCTTGTTTTCACCTTGAATCTGTAGAAAATGTCGAGAAAGAAGGTCGAAACTCGAGACACAAGATATCTTCCAAGCTTGTTTTCGCCTTGAATCGAGTGAAAAAGTCGAGCAAGAAAGCTTGTAAGAAAACCTGTAATCTAATGAAAATTTCGATAGAGAAAGTCGAAAAAATTTAAACTTTTTTTCATCCGAGAATCAAAACATCTTCAGAAGCTTGTTTTCACTTTGAAGCTAGTGAAAATGTTGAGAAAGAAGGACGCTTCCAGCTGTATTTTGCAACAACAAATACCTACATAGATGATTTTATTATCAGTCCAGTTGGTGTTTGAATACTGGAGTATTTCCAGTGTCCAGGCGATACCCTATTAATTTACTGTGAATAATTAATAGGAGCTAATTAATTGGTTCTGATTGACTTTAAAATCGAGGATACGTCCTTGTGGGGTCTACATAACCCAGAAAAATCTATTATTTTCGTTTTTTGAACGCATTTTTCCTTACCAGGGTTACGTAACCTCACGGTAATCTTCAACCCTGGGGTTACATTTTTTCAACCAGCCCCTGGTGCTACATTTTCTTTGTATTGCAGATCCCTCGAAAAGGACGAAATAAACATTGCATTAACCTGGCGATATCAGCAAACTACTCCGTTATTTTGTATTGTATGTGCATGCATGGTTTTTTTAAATCGTTTTTGTTTAGCTAATTTTTCAACAGCAAACGCCTAGACTTCTCCATGTGTGCCGAATCACGCGTAAACGTGGTTGATTGAAGTTCTTCATTTCTAGATAAATTTTGAGTCGTTAGATTTCCTTTAGGTACTGCTCATCGTGCAAATCAAACCTTAAAAAAAAAAAAAAATTAAAAATTACTCTATTCCCCTATCTTTCTCTCTCTCTACCTCTCTATCTCCTACTCTATTTCTAATCTTCTTTAACTTAAACATATTTGGCAGTATGCAAATTTATTTATATTAATTAAATAAGTACCTATTAGCAATGTTTTTCTACACAAGTTCTATCACCATAAATGGCATTACATATCAATAATTAATGTCTACCTTGAGTCGAGAGGTACTTAGGACTAAAATTAAAATACAGGTATGCGAAAGAACCATTATTATAGGTAATGTCTCAGCCTCACATCTCGCAAACTCCTTTTAGTTTTTAGTGCACATTAGTTTAATATTGGTATAACATGATACTCGACTTATAGCTTAGTTGTACGTAATTATAGTCTTTCTAACACGGTACTCCGTCATCCTTGTAGTACAAAGTTATGATTGATTTCTCGTCCCCTCAGTCATGAAAAAGACCTGTTCTTTCTCAGGACCCGTTAGTATGCATTTTCCATTGAAGCCGCCCTCATTGAATATGTACCATGGAATACTGTATCAATGAATATGGAGTACGTTTTTGCATATCAATTTTCCCTCTGTTCTTCAAGCCTCTAAAGGTGTCTCGTTCAGCCTTGCGGCTCGGAATTTTCTTTTTTCGATTAAACTTCCGTCGCGAGGTCTTAGAAAACAATTGACGGTCGTATTTACTTTCGCTCTTGAAAATTTCACGCAAAAAATGTGTTCATACCTTCGTGTTTCTTCCACTTCCATTGTCTACTATTTCGAGGGTGGCAAAGCCACTTGTCTATCTCATTTTTCCAACTTTTCAGGGGAGCTAAAAACGCTGAAATTCATTGCCCAAAGGTTTATTATTTTCTGTATAGATCACCCTTCTGTATAGATCCCTCCCTACCAACCGTAGGTACCTACTAGGGCATTTTTGAAAATTTCAATCCCAACCACCAACCAAATGGAAATGAAGGGTTGAAATTTTCAAAAATGCCCTAGTAGGTACCTACGGTTGGTAGGGAGGGATCTATACAGAAGGGTGATCTATACAGAAAATAATAAACCTTTGGTTCAAGACAAACTATGGTTCAAGTCCATAGTTGTTATAGAACACTAATAGACCTTATCACTGTAACGTCGATATAGAAAAAACATATCGAGTCGATATATCGAAAAAATACTGGTTTCAACGACGTAGAATTAAAAATTGTATCGATTACAAAAACGATTTTTTTTTTGTTTGGATTTCTGGTGTTGCGACATGTGGTTTTGACACCCTCGATTTGGTATTTGTCGACCAATAATACATCTCTGGCCAGGAAAAAAGTTTGTTTCTAGGATTTTCCTAATGAATTTTGATGAATTTTACCGTAAAATCTAATTACAGAGTTCTTATCCCCACTAGCGCTTGGACAACAAATTCAACCCCTCTTACCAATAATTTTGAGATGATTTTGAACATTCATCGAATGGTTTCCGCTACTTTTACTGTTATGATTACGTTGTAAGAGATAATCTAGATATGATAGTCTTCATGGCAACACTGGAGGGAACTGAAGTTGCAATAGTGCGCCATAGAGCGCTCTGGTGACTCTAGCGCCCAGAAGGGTTAATTTGGCTCTTTAAAGGGTGTTTTGGCTTGGGGTTCTGTGTTTTTCAGCCCGAATAAGTGTAACGCAAGGCCAATAAACAAAGTCGGTAACTAGACTAGAAGAATCGTTAGTCTGGGAGACCCGGGTTCTATTCGAGGGTGTGACATTAAAATTTGTTGGTATAATACCTAGACATTTATCCATGATTTATCTCCCTTCAAGAGAAGAATATTGAAAATAATAAAACTTAATTAGGATAAGTCCGGCGTTTAAACCTAATTTTGGTTTATTATTTTCAATAATGAACCTTTGGAATCGACCAAGAAATTTTTTCAACCCCCTTCAAAATTTGTTGGTTTACGTTTTAAGGTACGTAGAATCCAAAAATCAAATAAAAATTTGGCCAAATTCGAATAAAAAAATAAATTTTGAAATTTTCAAAAAGCACAAAAACTTTTGATATAAATTTGTTGTTTTTTCTTCAATTTAAAATAGTATTGAATCTTTAAAATCGAATGAGACCAACCAGAGCTCTGTAGGACCAACCGTTCGCTCCCCAGGAGCACTCAAGGGTTGGACTTACGATAAATCAGAAACACGAGTGTGAATCGCAAAAGAGGTCCAATCTCCGTTCAAATTTTAGCAGACCAAAATGCGATCAGTGTTCGCTTCTTCGAGTTGGATGGATGGATTGTCCAATTTTCTTGCCAGGGTAAACCGTGACAGGCATCAATGGTGGACATCCATCCATTCTTCGAGTTGCCCTCAGGTTGGCGTCCTTAGCAACCAGTAATCAAATTTCCTAGTTAAGGCACCCACAACTCACTATTTCTTCGAATTGAGTGTGATACGTTTATTTCGTCAAAATAATCGTGTGAAGCGAAAATCTACATAGAAAAAAACGCTGCAAATTGTTACACAAAGGTTTGTTATTATTCAATATAGATCACTCGTCTGCAAAGAACACGGCTTTGCCATTGTTACCTCCAACCTACATGAAGAAAAATATCGATCTCATTATGGTGAGCTACAATTTGAACGGAGATTAGGTCTCTTTTGCGATTCACACTCGTGTTTCTGATTTATCGTAAGTCCAACCCTTAAATTCTCGTAGGGAGCGAATGGTTTGTCCTACAGAGCTCCGCGTGGTCTCTAAAAATTCTAAAAAAATCAATACTTTCTTAAATTTATGAAAAAACGATACCTTTATATCAAAATTTTTTGAGTCGGGCGCTTTCAAAATTTCAACCCTTAGAAGTGACCTACATCAACCAAAATCTTCGCGGCACAACTAGCCCCCAAATGGAGCCCACATACCAAATTTCATCAAAATCGGTCAATGCTAAGTGAGGAAAATGCCGCGTACGACGGACGATCGGCCAAAATTTTATTCGATTTTTGGATTCTACGTACCTTGAAACTCAAACCAACAAATTTTGAGGGGTGTTAAAAAAAATTTTTTTCTTGGTCGATTCCAAAGGTTCTTTATTGAACAAAATAAACCTTGATGTAATAATTTGCAGCGTTTTGTGTATCTTCAACGTTTTTCTTGGTTACCTACCTTTAATGCTAGATTTAACAAGGTGGACGGGAATTATCTATTTAAGGGGACCCTATGTGAAATATGGTTTTTTCGGGGCAAAGTGATTGCGAGAGAGGTCACACAGAACACGGGCCCGCCGGTTTATCAGGCCTTGTAGAGCCTCGCGGTCTTACCGCCAGAGTGAATTATGCACGCGCCCAGGGACTCCATATGGATTCTTGTTCAAACTGAATCCTGTGTACCCTTAAACCACCGAACCCCCAAAGGGCACCGTTATAATAGACAGACGGGCGACCCTCGCAAATATCGGATTACACCGAGGAGCAGCATCTTCGATTCGACGGTGAATTTTACAGCGACCCGTTCGAAAATTCCATGAATGAATGTATTTGAATTTATTTGAGAAGTCAACCCAGTAAAACAGTCAACTACCCCCACAACAATTGAAATATTATAATTAAGTTATGTTATTAAGATTTTATTCTATTTCCACGAAGAATTTTAGTCGAAATCAAAGGAATTGTAACCATTTGAAATAACAAAAAACAATTTTAGGCTAATATTGGGTTAATTTAATTGATAATAACCCTTTTGGGGCTGAAATTTTTTTTCTGAAATTGTTCAAATATAATATATTAATATTTTTTAATCGCCATTCTACATCAGAGAGCTCGAGAAAAATACGGAAAAAATTATGTCGGTAATTTATGCTGCCGAATTATGCATTTTTATGAATGAGCCTTTGGGAGCTCACTGCCCAAATAGCGGTTGTCTTGTACGATGTCACCGAAAATGATTGTACTACCATTGATCCTCCAAATCATGTATTTATTTAGAAATTTATTGAAAGGATGCCACATTTTTAAGTTCTTCCCTAATTCTGATTGGTTCACTATTGATTATCGAAGATTTATCAACAATTTCGTATTGTATGTTGAAGATCAATGAAAACTGACACTGAATAAATAAAACAAACGTTTTATTCATCATGAAATTCTTGTGAATATATCTGAATTAGTCAAGATCTAAGTTTCTGACTTACCTATTGGGTAAATTTCTTACAAGGAATCACAATCAACAGTCACATTATCATCACTTATTTTGACTATTGGTAACTAAGAAACAAGTTTACTTATTTAGTCTCTTGGTTTTATAATAATAATTTATTAATCTTCAAGGTGGTAATTATTGTACGTCATAATATACAAGCAAGACAACCCCCATTGGGGTAAATGAGTCTCTCAAGCCTCATTCCGTTTCACTTCATATTTTCTGCTTCAAATCATTCAATTTTGTTTTCTTATAACAAGCTTCATTCTTGAAGACAATTATGATCCAAATAAAAAAGTTAGAACCATTAGAATGAGAAAGTATTTGAAAATAACTTACTTGGATGATGATGTTTCCATTAACAGTCAGCTGAAGGGAGTTTCCCTCAAAATTTGCTAACTAGGAAACTGTAATCATCCTTCATTTTGCGGTTCTATCTTCAAGAACCGTAAAACCAACCAACCGTGAACCGTGTTACCAATCACTATCAGAAAAAGTTAGAACAAAAAATATCTTACTATGAGAAGAAGGAATTGAGCCTCCAGAGGCTCATTTCCCCAAAATGGGTCGTATTTTAGAGTACATCAGATGTACTCTATGTTAGTTAATCAATTTATAGTCACAATTTGTAGATTCTACAAATTGTGACTATAAATTGATTAACTAACCTAACTATTGAAAAATCGTACTTTGTCAGGTAAATACGTTGTTTTTTTCAAGTAGGTGTCCCATGTCAAGGACCGGAGAACTGCAGGAGTCGATTCTACAAGTAATTTGAGTACAAAAATGTCTCTTAGTAATTTTGTTTCAACTTCTAATTTTTTTCGTGATTTTGACCCAACGTAGCAAAAATTACCATAACATCCTTTATAATTTACCGTAAAAATTTAAAATAAAAGTGTGAACGTGACATAATTCAATGAGTCCACGAGCCAAAACTCGAAGTTAATTTTGAAGTTTCAAATTAGGTAACGTTTAATTAATAGAAGCCAAGTCGATTCGTTGTGAAAATTCTCGCCCTCGGACGCTTCAAATTCACTCGAAAACAGTTGAAACGAAGTGGGCGCTGAATTTTAGAAGTTATAACAACCAACAAAAACTTTTCGACCGACGGATATTCGAGGAAGAAAACAAAAAGGACGGCTGACGAAGATTAACACATCAAAGTTGAGCCCGATTAGTAAAGAGGCGATGTTAATTAAAGCTTCAAAAACGACGGACGTGATATAAAACGAAACCGGTTTAAATATAAGACAACTTGGGTTTTTTGATTAGCTTCGTCTCAATTACAAGCCCACACAAAGAAGTTATGAATGTGAAAAAGTGAATCGAGCTCCAATCGGTACAAAATTGTGCGAAGAAGTGAGGAAGCAAAACTCCTAAAAGAACCTTCGTAAATGGAGGAAGAAAACGGAATTCGAACCAATTTGTTGTGGTATCCTTGGCATGTTGTGGGAGAATGTTCGAAAAACATGATTAAGATTTAGTAAGAACACTAATAACTTACAAACATAGAAGAACAACAAGAACAAGCACAGAGAAGAGATTAAACCCTTTCCTGAGGGTAACCTAGGTAACCTACCTGAGAATCTCTTGGATACTACAAAATACTAAACACACACGCCCGTGGCGTAAGTGTGTGTGCGTTCAGGGAGGGCCGCCATTTTTCAAACGTGTGATCTCTACCACATTTTTTAATTTAATTTTAGTTTTTTAATTTTTCTACCACATATTATTGTAACATTGAACAAAAAGTTGGAATATAATAGGTTTTCAATGGTGCAAAATCCAAATTTGAGGTCTAAAACACGAATTTCGGACCCACCGAAATACCCCATTGTGATACCTTAAGATAATATCTTATATGAGATATATTATATATATTATATACATTATATTATATGAGATGCATCCGTGGAATTTCTGTCAGAGTTCATCTTAGTACCTTCGTTTCATGATTTAGATTAGTGTTCTAATGATGTTTTTATTGCTACCTTTGTAAAGTACCTAAGTATTTAATAATTATCACGATTCTCGTATAGTTATGTGTAATTTATATGACTCATATAATTCATGGTAATCATGAAAGTGAGAGTTTTGTGGTTGATATTGTTTATCAAAGCAATTCATGTACAGATAGAAATTCCTTATTTTGGTAATTTCTTAAACCATAATTTACTTTTTACCCGAACCAGCACATTTCTTTGTCATTCATGGTGGTTAAGGTGTATTTACTCTCCATATCGAGGATTACATTTTGTAAGTTCATTTTGTACTCATCATGTGTGCAAAGTTTTTCAGTAGTTCACAAGTCGCGTAGAAATATTTTTTAAATGCTTCAATTTCTGCTTTCTTTTCTCTCTGGTGGTTGGTTTCATTCGTAGCATTCAATATCGTGAAACTTGAGGTTGAGGTCTCTCCAGGTTCTTTCAGCTGCTGTCTTCATTGCTTATGGAGTATCTACGCTTACTACTGTCGGGGTCACTGCCTTGAATCCCTTCCTTTTCCCGTACATTCCGGTCCAATCATGATACACTGTGTTCATCTTGGAATTGGTGACTTTGCAACGTTGATTTTTCCCTTTAGCTCGTGCCATTGCTCAGGGAGCTGCGAGCCCCAACACCAGAGCGCGTCGGAGAGGGAATCGGCGACTGACGAGGAATGAGAGCCGGTATCACTCTGGTGAGTAACAGTTCAATTACTGTAACAGAATTACCTACGTGAACTTCATAGGTCGAGTACGTCCCTGTCGAAAATGAACTGCTGATAAATTCCTGTAGCTGGTACTCGAAATCAACCAGGTAGTCGTGGAATCCATTTTCACGAAATCAAAGCTGTGTAACTGGAACCCCAAAACTCATCCTTAAGGTGTTCTTAGAGCCCAAAATCATCCCAACTATGAGTTTGTCTTGGAATCTAGCCTCTTGTGTGGAACTTCGTGGCCACCCTGTTCGGGATGGGACATCGATATCGATAATATCTAAAAATCTATGTTCACACTAGATGTTTTTGATATATCGATGAGTTGGTGCGATTTTATCGATTTGTAGATATGGTCTGATATGCCAGGAATGGCAGTCGGACGAGAATCCAACCTGAAATGATTATTTACTTTACTTTTTTACTACTTACTGGTCTGATAAATTTGACCAAATAGGTACTGCAAGGAAACCAGAAAGAATTCCTCCAGACCAGAAACTTCATTGAATTTTCTTGGAATTAGAAGAAAATTTCCTACCTTCCATTCATCATTTTATAACTAACAAAATAATAACTGGAAAACAATAGGTAAAGATCTCATGTTGCTTGAAACCCTAATTGAAATGGGAAAGGTTTGGGATATTGAAATAAAAAGAAGGGTATAAAAATGAGGAAAAAATTAATAAAAACGGAATTGAGTAGAACGTTGTCTATTTCCACGAAAATAATGAGTTACAAGTTAAATCGATTTCGACGGTTAGGTTATCATCGGTAACAAACAATAACCTTCTCATCATTCGTATGAGGAAAAATTTGTCACGAATTAAAAGTTTCCAATTACGATTGCTAAGCAGGAAGGCCTTAAACGTAAAACGCGTATGGAAATTTTGATTTTGAAACTATCACTTTCTCCCTTAGAGGGAAAAACAGTAGTTCATGGATATAATTTGAATTTATTATAATTTGAAAATTATAATGATGAAATAAAATACTCACAAGATATTTTATGAATAACATTTTCTAATAATCCACCATTTAAGAGGATGAGGCATTAAGTAGCCACGAGACGAAAATTCAACTAGAAAAGTTTGTTTACGTTACTTTTTAACCTACTATCAGTTTTTTATCGCGGTAAGTTGTGATTTGAAGACAAACAGCTCAACTATTAAAACGAATGGATTTATTTTCTTGTCAACTTTTCTTATGCACTGAATTCTTTTTTTTTTTTTGTACCTTTTTGTTTTTAGGGGTGTGGTAATCGATATACAAAATTCTTGGGATCGCGATGTTCCTCGAAATAAGGTTACCGAGGATGATGAAACACCTAAACTGTCACTGGAAGTGATAAATCAAAAATCGCTATTAAAATGCATGGAAACCCCCACAAGCTACTTTCAGATTCGAGATGCGTCGACGCGCGTATATCTAAACTGAATTATCGACTTTGTAGGGGGGGGGGGGTCGTACAAAAAAGGCCCAAGGCTACTTTGGTAGTCGCAGTCATCTAAGGACGAATTCCTGCGCATCCTCACTTCGCGAATCAATTTCAGAGCGCATGTTGACGTCAGGAGTCGACTAGGTTGGTTCTACATTACTTGGATAGTGCGAAAAGCGACAATTAATTTTATTAAATCAATAAATAAAAACTAAAATAAATAAATACTTGAATTTGACAAGGTGAGGGGAGGATAAAGTGCGGCAGATCCTCAGTTTTCATGGTGTATAATTTTCATGTCGAGCTAGCTTTCGCCCGTGGGCATCGTCAGGTAGGGATGGGCGATAGTCGATAGTTACTATCGAAATATCGATAGTTCATAACTATAGTCATCCACTATCGATAATTTTTTTTTTTTTTTTGTATTTGAAAATCTTAGCATTTGGAGAACGGTGATAATTCTGAGACGAGCGGTGCAGCCTCAACTTCGGGAATTCCATGTGAAAGAACTCCTCAATTCACTGGTATTCTCAAAGTTGAGGCTCGTGTCAGCATTTTATTACCTGCTGTATTTTGTGAGTACCTCATTTTTTCTTGGGAATCACTTTTATAGGCTCCAAATGGACGGTATAGGTACACCTCTACAATCGTTTAATTGGCGAATTTTTAGATTTTATGGAATAGGGGAACTTGAGTTCCCTTCGCGCTGATGGTCTAATAAGAAAGTAAACATGATTTAGTACCTCAAAATCAAGTTATTTTTTATTCGATTTTTTTTTTTTTTTTTTTTGAGTTTGATCAAAATTAGTTTTATAGAGGCAAATTGACAGCTGGAATCACCCGAAAATATGTTGTCACACATTTTGGATTAAATCCGAACAGGTAGGGAATGAACTTAGGCTGTCTAACTTGGGTTAGAACAACTTGAAGAAAAAATTGGCATAGTACAGGTTTGACAAGGTACAAATGAGCGCTAAAATGAAACTTGAAACATGTTGCTGAATGTTTTTGTTCGTGATGAATTCACAAATTTTCAGACGCTATCAGGGCCAAGGGAACTCAGTTCACCAGTTCGTTTTCTAGCTCAAGATGAAAAAAAAAACTTATCTGAACTTTTTAGGGAATTACAACACAGATTTAACGAAATCCAAGAATCAGTAGGCAATAATTTTGTCAATAATTGCCAAAATATCACAAGAAACTTACTATGTTGCTCAGGGCGGCGACAGGCTCGAAAGAAATGAACTTTACCCACCATAAGCTGACGATGCGGCGTTAATTACGTTTCAACACTGATTGGAATACCCGAAACCTTCTCCCAAGATTCCAGAGAAAAGGGGAATTGTTTTTTCTCATAATTT
This sequence comes from Apolygus lucorum, assembly GCA_009739505.2. Classification (NCBI taxonomy): domain Eukaryota; kingdom Metazoa; phylum Arthropoda; class Insecta; order Hemiptera; family Miridae; genus Apolygus; species Apolygus lucorum. The sequence continues at coordinate 1,469,860 of CM019170.2, read as the reverse complement.
CGAAACCCTCTTTTTATATTTTTGACAAAAGTTGAACTCTGTAGGGTTAATGCTCTCTGTTTGAACGTTCTTCTCCTCATCCAAAGCGACGCCCCCTGAATCGCATGCATTAATAAATGTTTTCAAATGCGTATCTTTGGATATTATTGATAAATTGGAACCATTTGGAGATTTTATATCGATCCGTTTTATCGTTCGTTATTAATACCGTTCAAAATAACTCCGCAGGGCGTGAATGCTAGGTAATCTTGCGATTCAAATCGTTCCCGTCGAGTGAAGCAATAAGAATAGTAGAGGCTGAACAAGGTGTACCTACCTGTTCCAAACCCATATCGGGGAAAACAGGATGATTCAACCGGATTTCGCACTCGGATTTCTATACATAGTAACAACCTATAGGATAATATATTTTCAAGTTGGTGCAAGGGATGTCCAAACACCCACTTTTGACTCATGGAGAACCTCTCGAACAAGAGTGCCGTCTGAGTCACTCCAGAGACGTTTATTTTGCCCGGTCGGTTTTGGTTTGTTACCGCAACAATCTTGGTAGGTCTTCGATGCCTTCGACAGCATCGGATAACAAAATTATATCACACAAGAGGTTTTGCGTAACAATTGGAAAGGTTTTTCGCGTTTTTGACCTCGAAATATCTTCATAGACTATACTTCGTTTTTTAGGTAATTAATTTCCAACAATATCGAAAATAATTTTTGTATCAAAAATAATACTTTAAACAATATGAAACTGCGTATTACTCCAGCTCAGCGCTACCGAGAGCAACATTTGATTGTTTTTAGATCGCCAACATATTTTTCATATTTTTATTAAAATTCTGTTTCATAACCACTGATACTCCTAACCTCAAGGGGGCCGTCTCAGTCGGTCACCGTTCCTTCCTCGCTCCGGGTTATTCTAATCTCTTACTATCTCTAATCCTCCAAGTTTTAAAGTTAACTGAATTTGAAATTTTCAAGGATTTTCGAAATTCATTAGTGCATCTACCAAGGGAATTTAAAAACCAAAAGACTGCCGCTGGAATCATCAAAATCGAACAATAATTTCCAGAGAAATATGGGAAAAGCATTTTATTCACCGACTATCCCCTTTTTCTCTGGCAAATATTGTTCGATTTTGAAGATTCCAGCGGCAGTCTTTTAGTTTTTCAATTCTCTAGGTAGTTGCAATAATGAATTTCTAAAATCCTTAAAAATTCCTAATTCAGATGCAATTTTGAAACTTTGAGCGCCGGTTTTTAAGAGATTAGACTAACCTGGAACGAGGAAGGAACGGTGACCGACTGAGACCCCGTTAATGTCATTGTCAAAATCAGCATAATTAAGGCAAAAATGTACGAATTGGTGGATTCTGTAAGGTACAACCTAAGTTGCTTTATACCCCCCATGACCCATTCTATCTATCTATCTATTTCATAAAGTTTGTATGAATTTCAGTATGTGTGTTTTTACACAGGTAGCTTTTATACCTACTTGAAACGTTAAATTGTGCTTGGGAAATGTTGGAATCAACATAAATTCCATTCATGCAGCTTGAATTAATGAGCGAATTTTCAAAGATATCTTTTTTTACAGTCTTCAAGGATCGTTTTAGAATGTTCCACAACGGATTTCATTGAAGAAATTTCCCGAAAAAGTCCATTCTAAAAACTTTGAGGCCATTGCAATAGCTTCATTTTCCTTGAAAATTCGCTAATAAGGCTGTATGCTAACTTAGCACGGGCTATGTTCTGAAGATGTAAGGAATCCATATTCAGGTTCTACTCGACTCCAAGAACTCATAGAATACCCACACGGCTATTGTTGGTTTTTTGATTTTCAGTATAGCATACCAACATACTGTATGCGCAGGGTATGTTTTGAATATGTTAGGAGCCCAAATTCACGTCCTACTCGTCTCCACGAAACCATAGAGCACCCGCATGGCACATGTATACTTTTTTAAATTTTTGGACAATTTTTAATTTTTGGGAAGTGCATGGGTATCAGAAATTTTGTACTGAATCCGAATATACCATATAATTATATTACTATGATTGTGAAGGTAATAACCTCAAAAATCGGGAAACCCCCGTTTTTTGGACTATTTTTTAAATATGGATCCCTTAGGGTTGTCCAAAATTTCTGGCTAACGAACTCGTCTTTTTGTTTTTTGTTACGAATATTTTGGCGAAATCCTTAAAAATTTTTGCTAAATAGTAAATTACTCAAATTAACGTGCGGAGTGACACATAATATGATATAATATCTGTATATTTCTTCAAAAAATTTCAGGGATCGTTTCAGAATGTTCCAAAACTGATGTCAGTGAAAAGTTTTTTCGAAAAAGTCCATTTAAAAATTTTTGAGGAGCTTCATTTTTTTCTCGCTAAAACATGTCTCGATTTGATTTACACGTTTAAAGACATCTATGACGGACTGAAGATGAACAGAATGTGGATTTCCCCAGGTGCATACAGGGACCTACCTACTAACTAACCTGTTTAGCGGGTAGCGTGAAAACGAACTGAGAGACTGCGACCCGTCAACTTCAAACAGTAGTTAGTCTGATGAAGGCCTACGCCGAGCTGAATCCCCGCGATGTATGAACAAAGTTTCAACAGGCTGTTTGCCACACTCGAGCATTATTAGCTTTAGTGACAGAGGTGTTTTCCAGATAGACGCTTCGGAGGTCGAGAGGGAACTTGTTAGTAATTGTATGCGCATAACGTCTGAAATAATTTTCAATAGCGAGAGGAAAGTCGGATGACAATCGTCAAAACTAACAGAAACTCAGTTCGAGAGATGCAATTAGAAGGGGTGACTCAGCATGCACGAATATCATCCAAAAATCCATCAAGATCAGCAGCGCGGCAGATTCAACCATAATATGTTCCTTCCATATCACTCTTCCTTGTAATTCACAGCCTACATATTTCTACGCGCTTGACGTCTCAGCTCATCCTAAAAATTTTGTTAAATTTGAAAAATTTAATTTAGTAGGTTTTATGGGTAAGTTAGTAGGAAAAATCAAATTTACCCCGTGAAAAATGGACTCTCTCGAGAAAAAGAACGAAAAAGTTGAGATTGCGCAAAAAATAGGCGTTCGTAAACCCCTTGTGTGACACGAAATTTCATAATTTTTAACGCTGATTCTCATGGTCACATTGGTTTCTCGATTAAATTCGATTGTACCGTTATGTTTGCCAAAAAACTCAAATTTGACAAAATGCAAGTGACAGGTTATTGTTTTCCTAAAAGTCAGAGTTTATTGGCAAAATGTAGCACCGCTTTAATCAGCGTAGAAAAATATGAAATTTCGCGTATATCACAAGGGGTTCACGAGCGTCTATTGCTATACGTCTATTTTCAATTGATTTCTATACGGGGCCATCTATACGCTCGGGGCTCTATAAGCTCTATTGAACGGGTGTACAATCCCCGAAAATTTCATCGAAATCGGACAATAACTTTGTATAGTTTTGCTCGTTACAAGGATTTCACGTCAGACAGACTGGGAACCGAAATCTCTCAGAAAGCCTAAAATGTATGTTCCTGTTCGAAATCATGTCTTTTATTTTATTAAGGCACATGCAACCTTCAAGTGGTCAAATTTAATGGTTACAACAAATTATTGATTAAAAATTGAAAGTGAGACAAACAAAAGCTATTACAGTTTATAGAATAGTGACAAAGTTCTCAATTTATCGAAAATAACGTCCAACCAAGCTGAATTGTTACCCAGGAGCTCTTCTAAATTCTTCGGAGTTTCGGGTGGGAGGTTGTTGAAAATTTGGCAATCAGTCAGCAAGTGGGTTACAGTCAGAGGGCATATACAGGTTGAGCAGTTGGGGGGAGATGTTGCTACCGTTCCATGAGGTGGCCATGCGTTAGGCGGGTATGTCCTATCCGGAGGCGAGTACCACTTCCTCCCAGCGTCGATTAAGCAAAGTACCATCCGAGATCTTTTTCGTACATGACGACAACCAATTCTTCACAGCCTTCTTCACTGCCCATAGCTTCTGGTGACTCAAGTTCTGCCATTTAGTTCTCCAACTGTTCCATACTTCTCTTTTTATTGAACATTGGTAGTCTGCGCATACATACAGAAATAGGGAAGTGGGCTCTTCAGTTGCAATTTTTGCATTTCGATCAGCAATTTCATTTCCGGCGATTCCTATGTGTCGAAATCATGTCAGGATGTCAAACAATGGATCAGAATGAAATGTCGGCCTGGAGAAGTGGCGCCTGCGAGAGACACCGGTTTTCGGTATCCATGGAAACATCACTCCGTTCCTTTTCTCACTCTCTCTCTCTCTTCTCAACCTTCATTTTGGTTTATTATTTTCAATAATGAACCTTTGGAATCGACCAAGAAAAAAAAATTTTAACACCCCCTCAAAATTTGATGGTTTACGTTTTCTACGTTTCAAGATACGTAGAATCCAAAAATCGAATAAAAATTTGGCCGTCCGTCCGCCGTACGCCGTACGCGGCACTTTTGCCACTTAGCATTGACCGATTTTGATGAAATTTGGTATGTTGGCTCCATTTGGGGTCTAGTTGTGCCCCGAAGCTTTTGGTTGAGGTAGGTCACTTCTAAGGGTTCCAAAATCAATTTTGAAATTTTGAAAACGCCCTAACTCAAAAAATTTCGATATAAAGGTATTGTTTTTCCTTCAATTTAAGATTCTATAGAATTTTTAGAATTTTTTGAGACCACGCGGAGCTCTGTAGGACAAACCGTTCGCTTCCTACGAAAATTTAAGTGTTTATTTTGAAATATATATATATAAATCAAAACACGAGTGTGAATCGCAAAAGAGGCCTAATCTCCGTTCAAATTAGAGCTGATCGGAATGTAATCGATAGTTGGTGATTTTGATTTTTTTTAAAATTTTTTTTTGATTTTTTTTTTTTGATTTTGTTTTTTTTTTTTCCTTCATATCGGATGGTTGGTGATTTTGTAGACGAGTGATCTATATAGAAAAATAATAAACCATTGTGTAATAATTTGCAGCGTTTTGTGCTACGTTTTTACTGTCAATTTTTCTTTTACGGGCGGATTATTGCCATATTTATTTATATGAGGGTTATTCTGAGATTTACTAGACATCTTTGAGAATGCGTTTTAGTGGAAAAAAAAATTGCAGAAAAGTATATTTACAGACAAAATAAGAATACTATATTGAAAGAATTTCTTTTCAAAAATTTTGTATGGTAGCTTGCTTAGTGACGTTGAGTGAAGTCCACAATGTATTTTAAATTGAAAATCGGTTAATTGGATGTAGAGATTATAGATGATAAAGTTTGGTTTCCTCCCTCTCACTCGCACAACTTTTTTTATTTTTTTACTTGTTCTTCTTTTTGTACATTCTTCTGATGCATAGTTGGTGTACGTTAATAAAACCAAGATACTTCACTTAGTTCTTATTGTCCTGAAATTTGCACTTCATGATGGTTACACTAAGTGGATTAGATCGTGTGGCTTGGTTCTCTTAAGTCTTCTAAGCAGATCATCTGTGTTGAGTAGCTGGATGACATCCTCATTTACATGATCTTGGAGCCTCATAAGGTGATTCATAATTATAATTCCCACAACAGTCGTCCCCTCTAACATTAAAAACCGATTCAGAAAGGGTGATTCCATAAAATAAGGTAGATTTTGCATAGAGTTGGGAAGAGATAAGGAGACTGAAATGCCAAGGGCAACAAGATTTCTTCTGATTTAGATAATGCTGTCAATTGCTCGGCAGATTGTGCAGAATTTCTTAATGATCAATAAACAACGACTTTTCGGAGTGCAAACGACAAATATGAAGGTGAAACTAACCGGACGACGATTACCAGTTGCAGGGCTCCTTTGATCATTTTATTTCCATGTTGAATGACCGGAAACGCGGCGAGAGTCGATAAGATACAAGGCTGATCAGAAAAAACGGAGTTTGACGCTCTTTCATCTGAACCGGCAAACTTTTTTCTTCCCACCGGATTACAACAAAACAAGATCTCAATTTCGATAAATAATTCCCAGTAAAGAGTAGACTTGAGTCCATGGTGATAAGATGTAGGGATGGGTATCAATACCCGATATCAAAATATCGATGCTTTCATACCGATACTCGATATTATAGCATCGATATAAGAAATGTCGTATATACGACATTTTTGGATATCGATACTCTAGAATCGCTATTTTTTAATATCGATGCGGTTCTCGTGGGAACGAGAATCATTACATTCAACGTAATGGCTAAAGGTCAATGAATAGATGAAGGAGGAAGGGAAGCTGGTTCATTACTCATTAATTTACCGGAATAAACCCAGATTTCGTCAGACAATTTATACTACGGATAAAATTAATTTACAATACTGAGAATATTCAATAATTTATATTAACAATTATTAATGACTTACGGAAAATTTGAGATTTTGGAGAACTCAAATAATGTACAAAAATAAGCTTCCTATCCTTCAAAAGCATACACACTATTCGGTGAACAAAATTTTTAAATTATGTTATTATATATTTTTTAAAATTTATACCACGTACAACTACTATTAGTCACGGAGCAACTATTGGTTACGGAGTCATCCCACAATACACAAAACTGAGTGTTTTAGACGTTCTATTTCTTTCGTTATTGATTTTGTTTTATTATCGAAACTTAAGGTGTAAAACTGCACCCGATCCTACGGTCTGTTGTGTCCTGAATTTGCTTTGGTTTCATTTCTCGAAGTTGCAACATTTTGACAGTTATTTATAAGATACATCCAACTTCTTGAAGTAATTATGTGCTAAATCGTACATTGCTAATTGAAATGCAAATGAGTTCATCGGAGCAGCGTTTTGGAGCAAACTCAGCGGGTGCACCTCGATAAATTGAAAACCATCCACAAAACGGGTCGACTAATCGCCTAATAACCAGAAACCTTGTCCCAGTTTTCGCACTGTGCAAACAACCTTCCTTATCTGACTGAATATAGAATATGCAAACTATTTGCACAAACTTCTAATCTCCTTTAAATGGCGGGCGAAACGTTTTGAGGAGAAACTTGGATAGTTTCATGAAGGTGCTTACGGAGAGCGGGGGGGGGGGGGGTGTCACGTGACTCAAAATTATAATCAGACCCCCCACCAGAGGGCAGAGTCATCACCTTCATTTCCATAATGTCCCCGTGGGAGCTGGATTTCAACCTTGAATTTTTGAAGGAAATAATGCTTTTGAAATGGGAAACTTCCAGGACATCCTGAAACAATTATGTTCATTCTGTGTTTTTCGCGAACAGAAACTGGAATATTTGTAATTTTAAGTAACTTTTGGGTTTTTGAAATTGAGGTTCTTCACCCATGTCTTTGCTAAGGTTAGGGGGAACAGGGCAATGGAATTTTTGTGATTTCAAGTAACTTCTGGATTTTTGAGTTCAATTCTTCACCCATGTCTTTGCTAAGATTGGGGGAACAGGGCCCTGGAATTTTTATAATTTTAAGTAGTAGATTTTGGATTTTTGTCTTCAGGATTCATCATGCATGTCTTTGTTAAGGTTAGGGGAAACAGGACACATGAATTTTTTGATTTCAAGTAACTTTTTTATTTTTTTATTTAAGATTCCTCATCCATGTCTTTGCAAAGATGGGGGAACAGGACACTGGAATTTTTGTAATTTCAAGTAACTTATGGATTTTTGAGGTCAAGATTCTTCATCGACGTCTTTTGGGGGATCAGGGCACTGGAATTTTTTTAATTCAAGTAGTAGATTTTGAATTGTTGTGTTCAGGATTCTTCATCCATGTCTTTGTTAAGGTTAGGGGGATCTGGACACTGGAATTTTTCTAATTTCAAATAACTTTTGGATTTTTGAATTCAAGATTCTTCGTCCATGTTTTTGCTAAGATTGGGGGAACAAGACAATGGAGTTTTTGTAATTTCTAGTAACTTATGGATTTTTGAGTTTAAGATACTTCATCCATGTCTTTGCTAAGGTTAGGGGGAACAGGACACTGGAATTTTTGTAATTTCAAGAATTTTTGGATTTTGAGTTTAAGGATTTTGAGTATATTTTTCAATATTTGAAATGGTGTGTTGTGGTGTTGTTGTTTTCTTTGCTCTGTTTTGTTCAATTCAACTCAGCGGTCCTAGAATGGTATAAAATGTCCCGAAATGAAGCTATGGCTATGTGTCTTCTCTTTTTACTATAGATATTCATCAATGAAATTTTCTTGACTAACACAGTGGGTTTTGCTTCTCCTTGTTGGCCACCCCCAGACGTTTGTGTAGTTTAAGCATTCGAAGAAAACATTCTTTTAAAAAGCCGTCAGACGTTGGCAAGTTGTATACGTTTTTGTCATATTCCAACATTGATTAATGGAATAAATATTCATAGATTAGGAACCCAATCCAGGTCCTCTCCTCGGTCATTATTATTTCATCAGGGTTTTGTGCCCCAGTCCTGGTTCGGACCAATGGCCGCCACTACTCTCCAGGATTAGGTGTTTAATTTAATCAATCGAGTCTAGCAAGTGGCGCTAAATAGTGAAATCCTGAAGCAGCTCAGCCCGTGTCATCCCAAACCCCATCACGAGAATCCATTATTTTTAATGTATGTTTTTTCATCTAGTCTGAGCTAGTACTTTTTCCAGTACAATATTCATCCTCAAAACAGAATTTGTGTACTATATGTGGGCGCGCGGGAATCTGGATAGTTCCTACCTGGGTCTTCCATAATCAAACACAATACTGACTTCAACGAATAGATTAGTTTAATAATTAGCAATCAAACACAATACTTCGGTACAGTGGCGGTTCCTGCCCCGAAACTCAGGGGGTGCACAGAGATCAGGAGAAGCTATGGAGAAGGGATAGAATAGGTGCTTTTCTCTTCCAAATAGAAATTTCTTCAATATAGGTACAAGTAGGATAAATCTTGGTAACTTTTTCTTCTTAAAATTGCAACGATACTAAATACGTACAGCAGACATGAAAAATTTTCTCTAGTGGTAAACAGATGCATCCATGTTATTGCACTAGCTGAAATATTGCAAAATAATTTGTTAGTCACTTCACACCCACAAAGCCAATCTACCTTCTTATAATATTCAACATTAAACTTACAGTACGAATCTGCACGATGCACCGAATTATTCATCGGCGTACACTCATAAATAATCGCAATACTTTGAAAAGCCAGGGACAGGGACTGGTGAGGCAGTAAACAAAACGGATCAGTTTTGTTTGCTTCAAACTCAATAAGGAAACCCGGACTGCAGAGCTCTCTGGCGGGGGAGCAATGAATCAATTCTGCTCAACACGAGAAAATTTCCTGCTCTCTGGTTGGTCAATCTCACATGCCAGTCTCCCTCGAAACACGTCACCCTCAAAACACACGGAGCAGAAAACCATTGATGCTCCAACCGCACTGATTGGTCAGGGAAGAGGGAGCTCCTGCCTAGCACAGTACCTATGATTGTGTCTTCTGCCACCAGCCAACTTACTCTTCAAACGGAGAGGAACGAACTTTGAAACTTTTTTTTTAATTGGCTGGGGGTGCACATGCGCCTATGCTCCTATCAGTTGCTGCCTCTGCTTCGGTATCAACCACCATCCAAAACTTCCGTTCATAATAATCACTTCTCTCTGGAACTCTCCTGCTATCTGACCTTGTCTGTTGTACATGGATGCTATACAAAACTCCATGGCAAATGCGTGGAGAAGTGCGTAAGTGCTGTACTCAGACTTGGTGGAATAGGTAGGAACTATTCAGATTCCCGCGCGCCCACATATATTTTCACTGAAATCTGTCGGAAATGCGTTGTTTATCAAAACAGGTGCACCACCAAACCAAATATTATACCAAAAAATACACCAAATATTACACAATCCAATCACCACTTTCGACCAACAAACCCCGCCGTCAGGTGCGCATATGCAGACCTTCGACAGAAGCCTTAAAACGACCGATAAAATCTTCAAGCTATAAAGGCGACAAAAGACGCCTTAAAAGTGCATACGTGATAACATCTCGAAGACACCCACCTAGGAAAAGACCTTTGATAATCTCTTACGACGCGGTATTGACTTTCCCTTTGACAGCTGATTTTTTTTTTATGGATCGAAGTTTCACGTCGTTGCATATTCGAACCTGTTTTGCATGTTTCGTTGGATTTTCTTGCGTTAGTCTTCTCAAAACAAAAAGTGTCTTCCTTGACGGGGAAATTGTTATCCAACCACGAGAGCTCTAAACTGTGCAAGGAGTGTTTTCGTCACATAGTTCCTTGTTTGAAAGATGTCAACTGGCTCGTATGTTGCGGGAGACCGTTAAATGACGCCCATAAACTTGTGAAATTGTGAAACTTGGAAGGTTTTGGTGATTTACCTCTGCATTTAATGAGGAGTAGTATTTCATGCACCTATGCCACGAGCTTCTTCTTCTCTCATATGTTAAGGTTTTTCCCCTTTTGAAATAAAACGAGATTGAAATTGAACTAGATTTTCATCTCAACTATTTATTGATATCAACTATATAATTATAGATTTAATTGAGTGACGGACCTTTTTGTTATTTCCGACGAGTCGAGGGAGCCAAGGCTGCTAGTCCAAATGTGATGAAGATGGTAAGATACTAATCGAAATTCATAGTTTGAAACCAGAAAAAAGTGCGAAATTGTTATGGTTTCAGAGCACTATAGCACAGGGTTTTTCGGGGTTAAAAATTTGGGGATAGAACTATCTTCAGGGGTTCTAACAACATATAATAACTCTCTAACAACATAATTTACAAATTGATAGGGCCCTTCAAAATTGAAAATAATTTTTTGTTTTGGAACCTTCTCCACTTCGTATACCTAGCAGGTAGTTTTAATCTAGACGCGCCTCCATTATGCTTCTTGAGCGGTACTGCAGGAGTAAACCATTCATGTACACATGTTTGAGCAGAAGTCAACTAAACAGTCTCAAATCAAGCCATCAAGTAGGTACCTACAAAATTTGGAATAAAATTACTTGATGTTTTCCACAGGTAAAGGCGTCCCTTCTCATCCATTCATTTTATTATTAAATTTTACTTGTTGAAAACAAGTCGCGATATTATCGGTAAATATATCGATATTGACCGATAATATCGGTTCTCTATATCGATATAAATATATCGATATATCAACCGTAATCTATCGATATATTTCATGTATTGATATATCGTTGCCACCCCTATGTATGAGTGAGAACGTCGAAGTAATTTTTTGGTAGTGTGTTGACATAACTTATTTTATACCCTTTGAGATTCATGTAGCAATAAGTACTGTGAAACTATGAACGTCCCTTATCTTCGAATCTACATTTATATTGGACGTTTATACCACAATCCACAAACTAGAACTTTGAAAAACGGAACGACCTCCTACCTGCCTCCATTTCCAATTTATCTACGCTAACCCAACACGTCAGATCTGGCGTAGAGCTCTTTTCAAAGCCATTTCGCCCACTCCCGTGGGATCTCACGTACATTGTTTTTTTAGGAGGTTTTTTTTTGGAAAAACCTTTCTTTCTCTATCCGTCCGAATTCCCGTGAAATATCCCGTCTAAGCGATATTTCACAGACTGACGCCGTAAATTCATAGCTTCAACGCCCGACAGGTCATTCCGTTGTGTTTCCAACAGAGTGTTTTGTGTTTTCATAGCTTACAGCTTTTAATCTCCGCAAACTGGCGGAATTCATTTTCAGAGTGACAATCGCGCGTGAGAATATCAATTAAATTTAGTTCGCGCGGAATGTATAACTTTGACTATTTGAGGATTCGAGGGAGTCTATTTGAGAAAAACTTGTGCTGCCAAAAATTTGTTGAATTGGCACGAATAAGCGTTAGTTTTTGTGAAACTTCGATGAAATTCACTGAAGACCAGCTAGGGCCCGAAATATTCATCAAAAACAGGCCAATTTTAATAATTTTGGATAGTTGTAGGAACAAACATTTTGTTATTCGCGCGAACATGCAGCCGTTATGTCGGCAATGAAATTCGTAGGGGACCGACCTGACGTTAATCGTACTCAATTCCTGACAATTCCGTCAAATTTTTAATATATTTTGTTTCCTTTTTTTCTCCAAAAAACTCGAAACCATTGAATTTTCTGTATTAGCACGAAAAAAAGGTTTTTTTCGTGAAACTGTGATGAAATTTATTCAAGACCATCCAGAGCCTGATCGTTTTAGTGCCTAAAAATGTCATGGAAATTAAACCAATTTTAATAATTTTGTATTTTTTTAGGACTGGAAATTTGTAGTTCAGAGAAATTTAAGTTGTAAAAGCGAACTCGCAGTCGATATGTCGGTGATGAAACTCATAGGGGACCGACCTGACGTAATCCTACTTAATTCCACATGATGCCATCAAATTCTTACTATATTGACATTTTATGTCTTTGCTCTGGCACATAACTCGAAAACCGTTACCAAAATTCGTTACCAAATAATTGTGTTTTGTCTGATGATTTTCACGTACAACCAATCGTTCCTAGGGAAAACTAACTTCCTCATTTTCCACCCCACAAAAATCGTTCACCACTCATTGGAAAGCTCTCAATTTATTAATCATGGTACACGGTCCCTAATATGAATGCACCTGTACGGAAAGCTGAATTATGCGCCTGAGTGGTCACTGATCAGCTGAGTGAGCTCCAAGGCCATTTCCTCTCCTGTTGAACGCAGGAAGCTGACATTTGAGAGGCAGGGTCAATGGAGAATGCTGAAGGCGCCTGAGTGGTCACTGATCAGCTGAGTGAGCTCCAAGGCCATTTCCTCTCCTGTTGAACGCAGGAAGCTGACATTTGAGAGGCAGGGTCAATGGAGAATGCTGAAGGCGCCTGAGTGGTCACTGATCAGCTGAGTGAGCTCCAAGGCCATTTCCTCTCCTGTTGAACGCAGGGAGCTGACATTTGAGAGGCAGGGTCAATGGAGAATGCTGAAGGCGCCTGAGTGGTCACTGATCAGCTGAGTGAGCTCCAAGGCCATTTCCTCTCCTGTTGAACGTAGGAAGCTGACATTTGAGAGGCATGGTCAATGGAGAATGCTGAAGGCGCCTGAGTGGTCACTGATCAGCTGAGTGAGCTCCAAGGCCATTTCCTCTCCTGTTGAACGCAGGGAGCTGACATTTGAGAGGCAGGGTCAATGGAGAATGCTGAAGGCGCCTGAGTGGTCACTGATCAGCTGAGTGAGCTCCAAGGCCATTTCCTCTCCTGTTGAAAGTAGGAAGCTGACATTTGAGAGGCAGGGTCAATGGAGAATGCTGAAGGCGCCTGAGTGGTCACTGATCAGCTGAGTGAGCTCCAAGGCCATTTCCTCTCCTGTTGAACGCAGGGAGCTGACATTTGAGAGGGCGGGTCAATGGAGAATGCAGAAGGCGCCTGAGTGGTCACTGATCAGCTGAGTGAGCTCCAAGGCCATTTCCTCTCCTGTTGAACGCAGGGAGCTGACATTTGAGAGGGCGGGTCAATGGAGAATGCAGAAGGCGCCTGAGTGGTCACTGATCAGCTGAGTGAGCTCCAAGGCCATTTCCTCTCCTGTTGAACGTAGGAAGCTGACATTTGAGAGGCAGGGTCAATGGAGAATGCTGAAGGCGCCTGAGTGGTCACTGATCAGCTGAGTGAGCTCCAAAGCCTTTTTCTCTCCTGTTGAACGCAGGAAGCTACATTCGATTCATTTAAATTGCCCAATCGTATTACGTAAAACACTCCGTTGTGCGTGGCCAACAAGCTGCGGTATGAGCGTGATTGTTTAAATGAATGTTTACGTACATTACATCGCAACCATCAACGAGCACAATCAAATTTCCACAAACAAAAGTACAATACGAGGTTTTACATGAAGTCGAAAGGGGGCGCAAAGACATAAAATGTCTCTCGTGGTTGCGTACTTGTACGAAAGCTGTTTCGGTAGTTTCAATGTACTTTACCAAATCATAATGGAGTAAATTTCATGTTTTGCAGGTAATCTGAAAACGGTTTTTTTGTATTATTTTTTCTCCAAAAAACACGGAAACATTAAATTTTCTGAATCAGCACGAATAGACGGTTTATTTTGTGAAACTATGATTCAAGAGCATCTAGGGCCTGATCGTTTTAATGCTCGAAAATGTCATGAAAATTAAACCAATTTGAGTAATCGTGGTTTATTTTAGAATCGGAAAATATGGAGTTCAGAGAAATTCGAGTTGTTCAAGCAGTCGATGCTAGTCATCAATTTGAACAGATTCTCTCTGAAATAATGCCCACCCGCGCCCAAAATTTATACTAAATTGAGTGAGCACTGAATGGTAAACTACCTGCAGAAAAAGGTTCTTACAAAAATAGATGGGATCTGGACCACTGACATAAAATAAGAAAGGAATTTTTAGAATATAACTAATAACTAACACTAAGTTGATAACTGAATAGGAATCTCTTATTGGCAAATCATTGACAAAAAAATAATACATATATATTTTTTAATGTAATTTTAATTATAACTAGTTTTACCAACTCAAATGTTAATCCCCTCGTTTAGGGCTGAGGAAGACTCCAAAGAAGAGTCGAAACATGCACCGGATTAAAAATTAAAGAAACTACAAGAACAAGACTCCAAATATTCACCCAAAATCATGGAAACGGTCCCTCCGCACCAACCAACATGTAATGTATTCTCGTTTTCGGAATCGAATGAAACCATTCCTAAGACGATACACTAATTTTTTCAAAAGATAATGATTTTTTCCCATTTTTTGGCCATTTGGCCCCACTGTGCGTGGCGGAGGAGGAATTTGCATGAGTAATAAGGGAGCTGTAGTCATTTAGGTGAGACAAGGTTGAATATACGAAAAAAATCTTAAAAAGTGAAATAACTCGAAAACGAAGCATCTAAAAAGAATTCTACGAGGCACTTTTTGTTGCAAATTACTTGCAGAATCGAGCCCTTAAGTTTGGCCTTATCTTTATCGAACACCCTGTTTAATGACTGACTGACAAACTTTAGTACTCTCTCGACGGGCTGAAGATGATGTCCTCACATCAAAATCCCCCACTTCCTGTACTCGACTTCCAGGTTACAACCGATTCTTCAATATGGAACGAAGACAATTGAATATCAAGTGTTTGGGGAATCAGTGCGCCAAGTAGAGCAATGAGATTCATCTCGATTTAACTCCACCAGATGTAGATCAAGTGTACGATCACGAAGTACTCGATTATGGTAGATCATGGTGGATTAAAGTAAAAATCGACAAGGTGCGATCGTTCAAACCTCTACGTACGATCGGCCTTCCATACAACAGACAACTTTTCACTGTAATCCAACCGAATACGCACCATGAAGTAATTTTCTTCAACTTCAGGAAGAACTGAATTTAATAAATTATCCTCCAAGTTTTTTTTAAGCTGAATAAACCGGCACTTCTTCATGTAAGGGATTTTCTTCACGCGTGCGATGGAACACCCAACGGGAAGCCTCTTCCGCGTAATGCGCTCCAAGATCATATTTCATATTTCCAGCGGTTTTTACTCCCCTCCTTCCTCCTCTTCCATTCTCTCTCGCCATGAGATACAAAAAAAAAGAACACATTTCTCCCTTTAATAGGAGGCCTTCATTTTTCCCCCGTTTTTTATATGCTCACACATACGCTATTAACCCCCCTCAATTTTCCATCCTCCCTCATTTTTTTATACCTTTTTTCCTAAATACTCTCAGTCTCAAACAGACTACTTCATCTCAACCCTTTTTTTGTGTTATCCAAGTTTTTTTTTTTTTTTTTGCTTTCCTGGTTCTTGAAAGCGCGATTAGTCGAGAAAACATTACAGCTTTCATTAGAGGATTTGAATAAAAATGATTACCTGGACTTCAATCAAAATTTTCCATCAATTAAATTGAAGACTCATGAATAATTATTATCAAATTCGACTCGCAATTATTGAAAAAAAATAAAGTAAATGAACCATCCATATCGCGTGAAGACGAGGTAACATCCAATAATCATAGGAATTCACCAGCAAACGCTGTCTACTCATCACTGATTAAAAATTCCCACTCATTGTTTAGAAATAATATTACGAATACAAAACAGTCTGCCAAGTGGGTGTGGCACATAGCTTCCTCGTATTCATAACCCGATTGTACAGATGATCCGTTGCATAGTAGTTAATCTCAAAACATCGATTTCTAAGTACCTTTCACTACCACAACAATCAATCTGCACAATCTCTGAATATTGTTGGAAAATGTAGAAGTTATGGATTTCACGTTTGCGCATGAGCACAAAATACTTTCAATTTGGGGGCCATGATATTCATAAGGGACCATCTCCACCACAACCCACACAATTCCTGAAAATTTCATCGAAATCGGATGAGAATTATTGTAGAAGTTATGGCTGTGCCAAGGATTTCACGTTTGCGCATACCCAGCGGCTACTATCAATCCGGGGGTGATGATTTTCATAGGGGACCGTCTACACGCCTACCAGCACAATCCCTGAAAATTTCATCGCAATCGGATGAGAATTGCAGAGGTTAAGGCTGTGGCAAGGATTTCATGACAGACAGACAGACATGGAACCAAAATTGTTCAGGAAGGTCTGAAAAGTAAAACGCGAGTGGAAATTTTGATTTTCGAAAACTTTTTTTTAACCTTGAAAAGTGCTACCTTGGTAGACTCGGAAGCAAATGTCGGGAGACTGGATCGGGTAGAGGCTGCAGCAGGCCAGCAAAATTCTCATAGTATAACTTCTTAAGTAGGTAGGATAAATACAAACTTCAACCGGATTTTCCAAATAGATCTTCCGATATGTCGAGTATATCGATATATTTCTTCCGAAGAGATGTTAGTAACGTTTTAATTCATCCACCTACTTACTTTGACAAATTTTTCCAAGTACATATATCTTCCGATATGTCGATAAATGTCTTCCTAAATGATATTTGTAATTTTTAAAAACGATTTAATTCACCTACCTACTTCAACGCGTTTTTCCTAGTAGATCTTCCGATATATCGAAATATCGATACATTTTCTCCGATATATCGATGGTATCGATATCTCGTTGACGATGTATCATTTGATCAGTATATCAAGTAAGGCCCATCAGTCAGATCAGCTGTTGCCCACCCAACTTGGAGACGTTTATTTGACTCCATCAAGAATTCTATTGAATCATTCATCTGCCTAGGAATGACTTGAAAATTGCGATGAACCTCGAAGACTAGTTTTACGACAGTGTTAATCGCTTTGGGCGTTTCCGGTGACTCAAAGTACTTGCATTTGCGCATAAATTCCGAAGGCAGATGAATCGTGATCGCAATGAATCACGACGGAAATATCAAGCCCTCCATTGCAATTCCCGATATGAATAGAAATATGGAATATCTTTCCCTGACAATAACACCAACTGAAAGGCCGTCATTTCTCCAGGTCTTTTCATCAGCTGAAAAGCGCATGAACGGCCAAATGAACTTTAGCGTAACGGGGTGGTCGTAAAAACCAAAGTGGGTTTTTTGCAAGTTGGCGTGACACAGGTTAATGAACTCATAATTTTCCCCACCCACGATGCAAACAACTGATACACCTCGAAACGACACTTTCTTTACGGGAAATCGACGATTTATAATTAAATCTTTTTTTTTGGTACGCACCGTAATACATTGAACTCCATTCAAAAATGAGGACGAATTGTAACAATTTTTACAGAGAGAGGTTTTTTTAGAATGGATATTAAATGTATGAAGTTAGTTATTATTATTATTGTCTTTATTTTATTGAAGAATTTGTCGTATCAAGCAAATCGAGTACAGGAGGCGAACTCATAGTTCACCGACCTGACATTAATCCTACTCAATTCCTGACAATTTCTTCACATTTCTACTATACATAGTTTTGTATAATTCTTTCTCAACAAATTAGAAAATATTAAATTTCCTAAATTTGCACGAGCAATCGATTTTTGTTTTTTTGAAAATGATGGAATTCATTGAAGGCAATTAAAGGCCTAATACAGTTAACGCCCGAAATTTTCATCAAAATCGGACCATTTTTGTAAATTTTTGATTTGTTCAGAAACGGAAATTTTTTAGTTGAAAAAATTCAAGTTCAAGCAAAAACGCAACCAGTCTGTCAGCATTGAATCAAACTATAGTACTATTTATGTTAGTATAATTTTTTTTTTTTTTACTGATCCGGAACTGAAATGGTTTAGAGAGCTCTGAAACTCACAATACAATTGAAAATTTCGATTTTAGAGTATACAAAAATTTTGTATTTAATACTAGACCTCGGTTGTAAGGAAGCAAACTTGGAGCAACAAATCGTTGGAAAATTCGAAATTATGCCGCCGAAATGCGCCTCTAGGGTTGCATAAATGCCGGATTTTGAGATAGAATTGGTCTTTCATGCGCAGCCGAAAAAAAAAGTTCCTCGATCGAAGGAGGAAACTTATTGGAGCCCGTGAAAAATCCGTCACGACTCCTGTGCGCACTCGAGCGCGCTCTGGTTGCGCAACTCGTCTGAAATACGATCGATGATAGTTGGTCGTGCTCCAACGCGGATTGTGGGTGCATGCAAATTAAATTCCGATTACCTCAACAATTTTGGAAACCGAATGGGGCAGGAGAACTCGAATTTTCATTCCATCAAATTTTCAACATTTTAGTATGAAAAATTTTGATACATTTCTTCATGGAAATCAGTTTTAAAACAATTTAAAACGATTTATGAAGTTTAATCTTTTCTATATATATTTGCATACAAATATTTATTAGTTTTTCACAACGTGTTTAAAGGCCACTAGGCCGAGTTGCGTAGGGAAAGAGGAAGCAGAAGAATCAACGCTTTTAGATTCTGTAGATCTTTGTTCTGTTTTGTATGTTTCGAATTACTCTCACTAAACCTTCCAGTCCTCCTTCTCTAGAATTCACTCGCTCACCAAACCACCCTGGAAATTCAGAGGCTATTTGAATCTACACAGAGCTACCTGGACTGGAGGCTATGACAGCTAAGGCAGGACGGCTCTTCCTCTCACTGCCTCCCCCCGCCTTTCCAGTGAGGCATGAATTTACGTTGATGAAAAAATTGTGATTTATTTTCGGGTCCAATGGAGATGTTTGTTCTGTGTAAGCTCTGTTCGTATGATTTGTATGTTTCAAACTCAAACCTTGAGTATAGCTCCTCTACTCGCTAAAACTTCCAGTTCCCCTCTCATCAACTCTCTCGAGACGTGAGGTTATTTGAGACTTAAAAGAGCTACCTGGACTGGAGGGTGAGAGCTCTAAGAGAGTACGGCTCTTCCTCTCACGGCTATACTCCTCCCCTCATTCCTTTTTATCTCTTTGAAATACTAAAAGTATTTTTATAAAACAAATTCTTTTTCAATAAAGTTTTTCTAATTTTTTTAAAAATAAATTTTTAATTTTTATGAAATTTATATTTTTACTAAAAATTATGATACTTCAGTCTATAAAAAGCCTTCTGGACTGGAAGCCATGACCGTTTAGGTCAGGACGGTTCTTCCTTTCACTGTTAATCCTCCCCTCTTGCTTTTGTATCCCTTTGAAGAATTTAAAGTTATAAAGACCTGGCTACAACTGGTGGGTTAAGTAAGGACGGATCTTCCTCTCACTGTTACTTCTCCCCTCTTTCCATTGAATCATTTGGAAAAACTGAAAGTTTTGGATACTTTTTGATATTTGAGACTATACAATTACCTGGACTGGATGCTATGACCACGTCAGGACGCCTCTTGCTCTCAATCTTACTTATTCTCTCTTTTTTCGTATTCCCAGGAAAGAAAAAAAATTGGAAGGCTTTTTGATGCTTGAAAGATCTACCAGGACTGGAGGGTATTTGACCCCTAATTCAGGACTCCTATTCCTCTCACTGGTCCTGTATAACTCTTTGATTCTCTCCCTAACCAGCTTCATCATCTTGCTCCTTCCAACGATTGCCATTGTCATTCTTAGTGAGTCCCTTCGCCCTCTCTGATGCCAAAGAAGTGTGTACGTCCATCTGGCAAAGCTGAGAAACGGCCCAGGTGAAAAGACCCTTTTAGATTTGGAAACTTTTGTTCTGCTTGGTTACTGTTCAGTACCGGCCAGGTGAGAGGGCGTCAAAATACGGTCGTGAGTCGTTAAGATGGGAGATGGGAAGAAAGTCACCGTGAACGCAGACCGTGATATTCATCGAACTGGGGATCCAGCGAAGCCCTCTGGCACGGGCCATTCTCCTAATTTGTACTTCTCCCACCCATTCTGGGAGGTGAAAAGGAAAGTATGAAACGTTATTAAATAATTTTTCGAACTTGTGTTTTCTTTTCAAGTGCTGGCATCTAACGTCGACTTAAAAAAATCAGTATACCCATATAGTTTTTATTGGAAATTTTGAATCGAAATACGCCTCGCTTCATCACATAGAGTAACAAGAACTTATACTTATTGTGAACCAGGTACCGTAATGGAACACGTTATTGATTGGAAGCAATCATCTTCAATCCTGCTTCAAACTATCTGAATTTCATCGAAATCGGATCATTTGATCGTGAGAAATTGACTTTTAAAGATCACGTTTGCATAAACCCAGACGCAACGTCCCATCGCGATGAAATTTATTTGAAACTATTTAGGGACTAATCCGCACAAATGCTGACAATTTCACCAAAATAGATCCGTTATTTCGTTCTTATTTAACCAAGGAATTCACCACAGAGCCGATACTGTTTAGAAGTATGTATCACGCAGAGTGAATGAAAACTTCAAGTTTGACAAAAAAAGCCTGCCAAGTGAGTGAGGCACATAGCTTCCTCGTATTCATAACCCGATAGTATAGATGATCCGATGATATGTAGCTTATCTCAAAACATCAATCTCTAAGTACCTTCCACTACCCTCATAGGGGACCATCTACTCGTCAACCCGCACAAAAACTCTGAATATTGTTGGAAAATGTAGAAGTTATGGCTGTACAAGGATTTCTCTTTTGCACATGCGCACAAAATACTTGCAATTTGGCGGCCAATGTTTTTCATAGGGGACTGTCTCCACCCCAACTGGCATAATTCCTGATAACTTCATCGCAATCAGATGGGAAATGTAGAGATTATGGCTGCAACGAGGAAATATACTTTTACGCATGCGCAGTGGCTACAATCAGTCTGGGGGGCAATGATTTTCATAGGGGACCATCTACATGCCAACTTTACAATCCCTGAAAATGTCATCGAAATCGGACAAGTATTGTAGATCTTATGGCTGTGGCTGGGAATTCATGTTTGCGCATGCGCAGCGGCTACTATCAGTCTGGGAGTGGTGATTTTCATAGGGGGCCATCTACACGCCAATCCGCACAATCCCTGGAAATTGTAGGAGTTACGGCTGTGGCAAGGATTTCATGACAGACACGGAACCAAAATTGTCCAGGAAGAGAAATTTTGATTTTGAAGAAGATTTTTTTCAACCTTGAAAAGTTAAAACAAAGCTTCCGCTACCTCGGTAGACTCGGAACCATATTGCAACCCTACCTTCGGTAGTGAGGAAGCAAATCCTACTTTGCCGTTAGAGCAAATCCATCGCATAAATGGAGAGTAGTTGAGACTGACGTTTTGAGGTTCCCTTTGTTTCATGGTCTTGGATACTAACACTAACATACACAAGGAAGCGATGTGCCACACCCACTTGGCAGTGTTTTTCAAAAGGAAACGTCACATAAAGCGGTGAGTTGTGACCTTGGAGATTTATTTAGTGCGCTCAGCTATTCGGTGGAACTCCTTTTGATGCTGTCTACTCAATTCTTCTCTTCTCTCTCCAGAACCTCTTCTATCATCCCCTTAAAATCAACAACGTCTCTCCTTCGTTTCCTTTTCTCTCCAAAAGACGAAGAAAACACAGAATCGATTAATCCGTTTTCCATCGGGGAAATATTTACGTTTGACCGAGTGGAACAAAGTTGACGGCTGCCAACAGAAATAGCTGGGCGGACACCGCTTGAGCAGAATCCAGGATGTTTACGCGACCCGTTTCCGCTGTAATCGCGTGCTGAGGACGTCATCGTCCCATCAGATCCTGGAGGTCCTCTGAATCCGGGTAACCAAAATACCCCACCAAGTCCACCAAAGAAATTGGAAATCAGTGTTAAATTATCAATTTTTCAATCGCTTAGCAAAAAATCCAAATTATTTTACAATTTCATACTCGGTTATACTGCTCAATGCTGTTTCCTAATCAATAATCATCCCACTATTGTAAACTGGAGTGAGAAAGAGGCAGTCAATGCTCTTCAGCCTCTTGCCGAGGGTTGGAACTAGGACCTTTCATA
This sequence comes from Apolygus lucorum, assembly GCA_009739505.2. Lineage (NCBI taxonomy): Eukaryota > Metazoa > Arthropoda > Insecta > Hemiptera > Miridae > Apolygus > Apolygus lucorum. Next base: position 1,447,554 of record CM019170.2, on the reverse strand, counting down.
GATAAGCGCTAGACTCGACGCTGGCGAAATTGCAGATCGTGTTCCTAATGTATTAATACATAGCTCATAGCTGGCTGGCCTCATTCGATTCTAAAATTTTAATGACTTCAAAATATCACCAAATTTGTATTTTGAAATTGACAGATAGTAAAGGGCACCCTGATGGAGCCCTCAAAACAAATTTTATAAAATTAATAATTGTAGTCTTCTTGGTTTTATATTCATTAATTGGAACATAAACGTTTCTACGGAACTCAGCTGCTTTCTCCACCCTGGTAGGTAATAATAATTATCAGGGTAGTAAAGTAAGGAAATTAATATAAATAACCAACTCAGGATGAATTTTCGCCCAAATGCCTTTCCTGGCGTCGAGCACGTCATCAGGTACCCTCCAAAGATGAGATGATTTCGCTCGGCTACTTATTGCCTCACCCGCTTAAGGGGTCTCCGTCGGTCGCCGTTCGTTCCTCGTTTCGGGTTAGTATTTCCCTAAATTGTAGAGGCAAAAACTTGTAAAGTTGGAGCTAAATTTGAAACTTTCAAGGATTTTAGAAATTTATTAGTGTATGGGCCTAGGGAAGTGAATAAAGAAATGCAAGGTGTTCCGACATACAAAAAAAATTTGTTTTTCTTTAAATCGTCATCCCACGACACATTGAAAAGAGAACCTCCTCCTTCGCGCCTGTGGCGGTTTTGAAGTGGGTAAAAACTGAAATATTGCCGCTGGAATCATCAAAATTGAACAATGATTTCTACATAATTAGCTACAACTTTTAAAGTGTTTGCCCCTACAATTTAGGGGAATACTAATCCGGAACGAGTAACGAACGGCGATCGACCGCGGTTCAACATCGCCCCAACTCGAAAAATTATCGGGACCCCTCGAGCGGTCACCAATCCAGACAATCCCGAGTTCACTGGCTCGTATACTGTCAGTGTATTCAATACTAGTTAGTGACTCGAAATACTGAGTAATAATTACTTAATGGATAATTATTATCCACATTAAACTTTTTTTTTCAGTTTTTACATGCCATGTGGATATTTTATATTATTCTTGCTTAATATTATCTTGGCTGCCATTAACATGTTATTTCTGCCACAATTTGCACAACAATAACAAACTAAAACAAATAAAAGTTAACATTAAGTATGAGGGTTTATCCTGTGTTTACACTAGAATGAAGACTAGGAAACATAAGTTAGCAACAACGATAAATAACAGCAGCCATTAAGCACATTATGATGTGGTCTGATATAAGCAAGGTAGGACTTAACATAATAATATATATAACTTAGGATAATATGTATGACGATAGGACCCCCTAAATGTTACCTACGTCTTTCAGGCTAAAGTAAGCGGCTGCATTACATTCAAGGCTGCATTCAACGTTGAAGGACCATTAGTAATATCAAGCGTGAGGTAGGCGGGCGATTTTTTTTCTTTTTTAATTTTTGTATTTTGAAACATGAAACATCAAATTTCGAAGGAGTTGAAGATTTTCTCTTCTAAAAATATACCTACCCTTTTTTTCAAAATAAACCAAAAAAGAATTTTTCAGAAATTTATTTATTTTTTCTCAACAATCGAATATTTCAATTGAGGAGTTGGCAAAAATGAAAGTTGGGAAAAATTGTCGGGATTGTGTTCAATTCTTCACTAGTGGATGAAATGGGGTCCATCATCCTTCCGCCGATCACAATCACCCGCTCACTCGTCTCCCTGCACTTGAAAATTCCCTCTTTTTTGAATCTCATCGCCCTCATAAACATCTGCTGGCGCGCCCTGGAGGACCCTTCGAGAGACCACTCGAAACGCTCCCTTTCATTTTTTCACCGAGTCCGGTTCATCTGGCAACATTCATCAACATCTCGAGCATCACGAGCTGTTATGATTACCCCTTTCAAACCTCCGCTAAGTGCTCCACCGTTGGCGCAGTTTGCAAACACATTTTCTGGCTTCGAGCGCGCAGCTGGCTTCCCGATTCAATTCGTATAATTTCGATTTTTCGAGCTCCGTTGAAGTAGTTTTTTTTTTTGTGAGGCTCGGTTAATGAGTTTTCGAGATTAGCTAATAAACCGCGAGAGTGCAGGCCAAGGTTCGTGGTGCGGTTCGTACAGAAGCCTGGAGGCCGTCTTCCTTTTACTTGGCATTATCGGCCAAGTTCGAACCGGGGCCTAATTGCCGTTTAGGGATGGATCGACGTACTTCCGCCAATCTGAAACCATTAGAGTCCGACGTTTGGTGGCTGTTCGTGCAGATGGATCACTGGGCCTCTTTGGTTTTCAGTTTCAGGAATCACAAGACTACGTGGACGCCTCGGCGAGTAATGTTGGACCGTTTGTGGAGCTCTTTTTACCTGGAAACTTCAAATTTCACACGAGGAGCTACCACCCAAGCGCGGATTAAAGTTTCAATCATAACCCAATGGGGTCTCCATAGTGGACTCCGTGACACTATCATCCCTTTTTGGTTTCAGCTTCAAAATGAAGTTTTACGCCATTTCACGGGCGAAATGTTTTAAATTGGAGCCAAAAAATCGAATTTCGTTAATTTTGGCGAACATACTTTGGAGTTTTAATCATGAAAACAAATATGTAAAAAAAATTTGATAAGGGTTAAAAATTTGTTTTCCTTACTAGATTCTGAAGGTTCGTTTTTGAAAATATTGAACCAAAATGGAGATCCCTACGAAACAAGTCAGCATACCTTCCTTGTTTTGGGGTTCGGAGGGAACTGTGACCATTCCTTGATAAATAGAACCTAGTCATATTTATTTATTTATTTGGCATTCAAAAATACATCATAGATACAAAGAATAGGATAGAAAATAAAGTCTTATGAAATTACGAAAAAAAATTAGCTCGATACCTTGCCCACCGTGGCTTAAGTTCTTACGAACTTATATCCCCTGGTGGAGTCTTGGTAAGTAATTAGATATAGGCAGTCTCTTCTAAGAAGAGGGTGGCGGTCTTTCCTTTCAGTCAAGATGGGACTCGAACATGTTTAGGAATAATCAAAATGTGTGAAAAGTTGTGACCATACTGGAAAGCCTAGCAAACTTTGGGCAACGCTTGCTTGACAAAACTGGTCTTCCCTCGATGAAGAGGAATGCCAAGCAGTTGTTGAGAGGCATCCCCTGGCAGTGTTTGATCCTGAAGTAGTCAAGTTGGTGCAGCAGACACCAGACAGTGGTTGCTGAGCTTGTCAAGAAAAGTTGCCTTTGTTGCCTAAAAGCATGAAACCGACCTGATCAAGCATATAGGGGAACAATCATTGCAGCTCGCAGCTGATCGAACCAGTTGGAGCTCGTGTTCCTTTACATTGTAAAGCACCGCAAACCGAGCGAGTCAATATCCTCAGTGCTCGATGCTGCATTCAAGATGCTAGAGCTGGCAGCACTTGCTAAGCTTTTCCAGAACTCTGTGAAATCGTCCCTGATGCTGGGCGAACCAGTTGGTGCGCACTTTTGTTTTGTTCCACCTCTTCATTTCTCTGAATTGGGATTTGTCAATATACCAACAAATTAGGACCAGATTCTTCATTGGCGGAGAAACTGATCTAATGCTAGTGTCCAACGTTTTTGGAACTTTGCTCACAAAACACAGATTTATTCCTCCTTTTGACACAATGTCATTCAGTTTGGCGATTCATGATCATTTATTGGAATCCTCGCGATTTCCCAGAAAAAGGTAATCGTTCAACAGGATCGAACACAATTCCTCTACCATCAAGTCAAAAACATATAGGCAGCCCCTTCTAAGAAGAGGGTGGCGGTCTTTCCTTTCAGTCAAGATGGGACTCGAACATGTTTAAGAATAATCAAAATGCGTGAAAAGTTGTGACCATACTGGAAAGCCTAGCAAACTTTGGGCAACACTTGCTTAACAAAACTGGTCTTCCCTTGATGAAGAGGAATGCCAAGCAGTTGTTGAGAGGCATTCCCTGGCAGTGTTTGATCCTGAAGTATTCAAGTTGGTGCAGCAGACACCAGACAGACTGAGCTTATCAAGAATAGTTGCCTTTGTTGCCTAAATGCATGAAACCGTCCTGATCAAGCATATTGGGACAATCATTGCAGCTCAAAACTTTGAAGTTGATCGAACCACTTGGAGCTCATGTTCCTTTACTCTGTAAAGCACCACAAACCGAGCTAGACAATGTCCTGAGTGTTCGATGCTGTATGTATTCAAGATGCTGCAGGAAGCAGCACTTGCTAATATTTTCCAGAATAGTTACCCAATGGTGTTAAATCGTCTTGATCAAGCGTAGGGGAACAATCATTGCAGCTCAAAATCCCTAAAGCCGGGCGAACCAGTTGGAACACACTTTTTTCCACCTCTTTATTGCTCTGCGATGAGTCAAAATCCCAACACATTAGGACAAGACTCCTCCTTGGTGGAGACACTGATCTAAGGCAACTCTGCTCACAAAACACAGATTTGCTCCTACGATATTTTATCAATTATTGGAATCTTCACGATTTGGTTTAAAAAAAACCGCTTCAACAATTCCTCTATCATACAAATTACTCAGCAATATCATGATTACTAATCGGAAGAATTATGGAGTTGTACGATTTCACGCAGGATCGGATTGAGTATGAGTCTTGGTCAAAAAAATCATTGGAAATTGCTCTGGTATGCATCAAAGTATTGGTGAAGGTCTAATCAGCAACTCAATGTCATTCGGAGTCGCACCTCTCAAATTCTATTTGGATTTCCTGACCACTACGTTGATTGCCAATTTCGAGCTCATGCTACACCTCTCGACCCTAATTTATCGTTAAGAACAGTCGTACTGAATCAGTGGTTAGTAGGTGTGTCAACCAAGACGAAGAGCGGAATCAACGGACGCAAGGTCGGCCGATTACGATCGTCAAGTCTCAAGTCCCATCTAATAAAACTGAAGCGTGGGCTAAGAAGAGAATGGCAGTTCATTAGACCTCTCCCTTCAGACCTCCGATGTCGTCTTGTGAACCAATTATGTCGAAGCTTGACGCGTCGTTATTGATAATAATCCTTCGGCCGGCAATCCGATAAAGTTGATTTCAAACATTGTCTCCTCAGGTGCGGCCTTGGGTCCCAGGACACAGCATTACCATTTATACGGCTACCGACTTTTGTTGTGTAGGCTCTGCGTGGGTCGGTAGGTAAGCCCACAATTTTCTAGCGGGGCGTTGTGAGATTCCGACAGTTCACTGATGCAAATGCCATCTGTTCGCGAGTTGATACACTTCGGGTTCTCGTAGACGCGACAGTTTGAGGGCAGAAACAGAACTGCCGGTGTGGTGGAACCTCCAAGGTGGACGAACTTGTCTCTTCATCATTTCGATGCTCGTAAAGGCTCGTTGAAGTACAGTGATTTGACATCCTCTCAACCACATCTAAGAGTCCCTGAGGGGTGGAGCATCCAAGCTCTATGAACTTGTCTCAATCTATTCTCTACCAAAAGCCCAGTTCACGTTCTAAAATTGCATATCCAACTGCATATACCTGATAAATTTGTTGAATACTAGTTGAGGCGATTTGCAGAAGGTGATCGGTTCCAGGCACACTAATAAATACTAGTTAAAATTGGATAAACTTGCTACAGCTTCTGGCAGCAGAGTTGTATTTTCATCGCTCGTGCTGCTGAACTGAATTCTTCTCAATCTCAACAAATGGTTCCCAAGGGGCTCTGGGCTAAACCAAATTTCTGTTCTACAAACCAGACACCGAATCAAGGGTGTTTGGAGTTATCGGGAAAAAATAATCCAAAGAACGGAGAGGAAAATAATTCAATACCTCCCAACACCAGGGAAGCTTCTTCCTTAGAGAACTGCTCATTGTACGCGATTGTGTCCTACTTCACATTCACGGTCAACATTTTATAAATTTAAAAAAATGGTACCTACTTAATTTTCAGAAATCGAATGAGACTACCGAGAACTCAAGGGTTCAACTTAAGGGTTGATTGAGAAATTAATTAAAAATACAACTTGAGCGATCACCATTATAAGGTTGGCAGTTCGCTCGCTAGAATGCAGTATGAGTCTGAGTGTTTTCTCGTTACGGTATTCATGTCAGTCAGTTGAGGCCTCTGAACTCTCGTACAATGATGATATTTTAGGTGGGTGGCTTTCTACGCTCGATAATATCCATGAGCATAACATCTGGAAATGGTCCTAACGAGCTAACAGCTTATTAACGACTGTATTGAATAATATAATTGCTACGTCCTTTAATGATGGCGTTTTATACAGAAACACATTGTTTAGTAATACATGTATTCCAAGGGACGTCCAATTGGGTAAGGATCAATTCAATTTCAACCAGTAAGCGATAAAAAAGCTTTTTCAAAGAAGACACAGATAATAAATTCAATTCTTTTGGTAGTTGATTGTAAAATTTAAGACCCCAAAAAGCAGTTGCATTATCGCTTATTATCGCGATATTATTTATAGATTAGAATTCTGAATATCTTTGTGTCTACTATGCACGGCTTAATGTAAATAAACAAACCCAAAATAATAATATTGAACCAAAATAGGTATTTAAAATCCACTTCCGTTTCGAAATGTGAGAGGTTCCGTAGAAGAAAGCGGGGACGAGTGCCCAAAAATAAACGTTGATATAATTGGTCATTCTGTGGATATCTCACGTCCTTCCTCTGACGAGAGGCGCATACGAAAAACGATGCTCGGCCTGAGATAGCGAATTATCGCTGCAGCGTCCGGGGGGAACCTGCGGCCAGGGGTGTGAGTCAGTTTGTCTCGCGACAGCCGGCAAGGTGGGACCGTGAGTTATTGGACAGTGAGATTTGCGCCAGGAACCTCAGCCTCGCTCTTCATGACCCCCCACTCATGTTCGCGTCTTTGTATGGTAAGCTTCTGCATTCATCGTAATTTCAACCTCTCCTGCTCTTCTTGCAGTTTACCACCTCCTTCATCATGAGAGGAATACAGGTAGATGTCCTAATGCGAACACCTTTTCTTCACAGATTACTAGATATAGCATCGTATAACTCGCAATGCCTACCACTGGTATATAGCTGAAATGTTGTTATTGTCCTTTTTTGGGAATTTTTTTTTTTTTTTTTGCACCTCCTTCGTAATGACAAAGTACAGGAACATGTCGACGCTTGAGAACAAATACCACCCATCACAGGATTCTGTCGAGAAATATTATGCTGAAATCAACTATATGTTGCAACTGGTGCAGCACCTTGGTTATTCATTGTGTTGCCTTTCAGTATCGTTCAGTTTGAAAAGAGAGATTGGCGGCATTGTCCGCTTTCTCCGCACCCTTTTCTGTTATGGCATATCAACTCCCAATGCCTACAATTGGCACATACAGCTGAGGTCTGGTGTCCTTGTTTGGTATGCTACATCATTGCTTCTCCTTCATGACAGGATTTCTAGTACATGTCCTCAAGGACAGCACTTTTCTCCTCAATATACCAAATCCCAACGCTCATTTCTGAGGTTGTTATTACCCTTGTTTGGTTTGCACTACGTCGTATTCAGCTTTTAATGTTATTTTGTTCCTCCTCAATGACAGAAGTAGGCACAGGTACTTGTCCACTTGAATAGACCTCTCCACCCCAGTTAACAAGATATGCCATATCAACTCCCAGTGCCTGCAATTGGCACATACAGCTGGGTCTTGTGTCCTTGTTTGGTGTGCTACATCATTGCTTCTCCTTCATGACAGGATTTCTGGTACATGTCTTCAAGGACAGGCCTTTTCTCCTCAATATACCAAATCCCAACGCTTATTTCTGAGGTTGTTATTGCCCTTGTTTGGTGTGCACTATGACGTATTCATATCTTCATGTCATTTTGTACCTCCTCAATGACAGAAGTAGGCACGGGTACTTGTCCATTCGAATAGACCTCTCCACCCCAGTGTACAAGTTATAGCACATCAGCTCCCAATACCTGCCATTGGCACATACAGCTGAGGTCTGGTGTCCTTGTTTGGTGTGCTACTTCATTGCTTCTCTTTCATGATTTTTGGTCCTCAAGGATAGGTCTTTCCTCCCCAGTATACCAAGTTACGTCGTACCAGCTCCCAAGGCTTATTGCTGAGGTTGTTATTGCCCCTGTTTGGTGTGCACTACGTCTTATTCAACTCTTCATGTCATTTTGCACCTCCTCAATGACAGAAGTAGGCACAGGTACTTACAGCTGAGGTCTGGTGTCCTTATTTGGTGTGCTACTTCATTGCTTCTTTCTTATGATTTTTGGTCCTCAAGGATAGGCCTTTCCTCTCCAGTATACCAAGTTACGTCATATCAGCTCCCAAGGCTTATTCCTGAGGTTGTTATTGCCCCTGTTTGGTGTGCACTACATCTTATTCAACTCTTCATGTCATTTTGCACCTCCTCAATGACAGAAGTAGGTACAGGTACTTGTCCACTTGAATAGACCAGTTCACCCCAGTGTACAAGTTATAGCATATCAGCTCCCAATGCATACAACTGGTACATGAAGCTTAGGTGATGTGGTGGTCCTTGTTTGGTTTCTACACTTCGTCTGTTTTGAACCTCTTTCATCACGTCAGGAGTACAGTTACATGATCACTTGCAGGGACCTTTTCCATTTCAGCTTACAAAGTTATGACGCATCAACTTCCAATGCCTTTGCTTGACTGAGGTTGGCTGAGGTGCTGTTTGTCTGGTATGATATATCTCGTCTCCTGCTCTCCTTGTGACTTTACCCCTCCATCATAACAGGAACTCCCAATGCGTGTAGTTGATACCTTGGTAGATCCAACTATGCTATCATTCCCTTGATTGGTTTTGTCATTGGCTGTTGCTATTCTTAAGTTTCTCCATAAAGACAAAAGTACAGGTGAAAGTCAGTTCTTCCTGTTTTTCATTCTCATCTCCGTTTAGACAGACCTTTTCTTCAGCATGAATACCCAAGTAACAACCATTAGCATTCGCATAAGATACTTGCATTCGTTTGGTGAGCTTCCACACTTCTTTTTTCCTGCTCTCTAGAGATATTGTACCATCTTCACAACAAAATACAGGAACAGAAATACAGTAAATATCAAATGTTTGCTCTCTGCTCCATATGGAAAGTCATTTTGTTGTATGGTACCACTTTGGAATTTTTTTAGGGCGCCTTCTGTCTTTACTATTCGCTCTTAGTCATGAGAGGAGCTTTTTTCTCGGAAATTCTCGGAAATCCTGAAACACTATCTGCTGGAAACGTTGGTTTTGACTGAAGGCTTTATATTTTGAGTGAAGTAGAATGGAACCGTTTGATATGGACTCCTTCAGGTTCCATGAGTTCGTAAATTTGTAGACGAACTGCTCTGAAACGCGGAGCCTAGGTACATTTAAATTTTAAATTCTCGAAATTGATTAATAGATAGATTACTCAGGAGGTGCAATATTGTTAACATTCTACTTTCAAAAAATAAATAAATACAGTAAAATTTAAAATATAAATTAATAGATAGATTGCAAGAAGAACAAACAAATTCTGAACTCGATATTTTGGGAATAATTCTCTTCAATTCAATTGATTTTATTCGAGCGCTTTGATACAACGAAACAAAATATATAAGACTAGTCAAAGTTAGAAATAACGAGACAATTTCTGAATTGAACAAATTCAATCGATTTTCACAATTAGGATAACTTAAAGGTTCAAGTACGTATTATGACGCGAATAGATTTGAAAAATTTGTTTCTCAATAAAAGTCGATCCAATTATCTGTATCAAAAGAATAGCACCCAAGAAGAAGAAATTTTCTTACATATTCCAGATTTTCAGTTTTCCCCTTTTATTTTCATTTCTAATACTCTCTCCTTTTATGCCTTCCAATTGGAAGAAGACGAAGGGAGGTAGAAGTCAAAACCTAATTATACGGATGGGTCAACGATTCCAAGATGGTGTTTCCGGGCCAATACGCCGAAAAAAGGAGTTTCAAGCGAATTGGGACGAGAAAAGATCTTTTTCCGTTACTTTTCCACTTTCCGTCTCCAACTTCCTCCTTCCCTTTCCTTGATGCCTCTTTTTGGGGCTCTGGGAAAACTTATATTGATTAGGCACATCTAATCCGGCTCAATTCGATATTGGTTCGAGAGTCGTCTTTTCTTTGGCGGAATTGAGGCGGAGAATTTTTTTTTCTTTTAAATCAAAATATAAGATTGGCGATAGAAGTGAAATGTCGCCTTCATTCACTGAAAAAAAAGTTAGTCAGATAAGTTTATTTGACGGTTTGAAATACGCCGTTGCTCACCGGGTTAAGTACTGTTGTAAATTCGATCAAAAAGTGAGGGTCAATATTATTTTTGAAGCGTTTATTTTCAATAAAAAACCTTCGAATCGAGGTAGAAGAAAATATGTAACTCATCTTCAAATTTGTTGATTTTCGTTTCAAGGAAAGTAGAGTTCGAAAAAAATAAAACTTTTGGTATATGGGCTCCATTTGGGGTCTAGTTGTGCCCCGAATCTTTTGTTATTGACAACCAATTCTGGCTCCTCAATGGGTAAAAAGCGAGGGAAAACGTTTTCAAAACGCCGTAGCTCGAAAATTTTCGATACTCAGGTATTGTTATTTCATTAGTTTGAAATTTTCTATAATTTTTGGAGTCGAATGACATCATCCAGTGCTCTTTAAGCCCAACCGTTTGCTAATGAGGTTAAGGGGGTTCATGAGTCAAAATCGAAAATTTTTCGACTTTTTCGTTTTTATTTTTATAAAATTCTGCAGGTTTTTGTAGGCATTTTGTTATATAAAAATATTAAATTTGAGCAGTGGAAAGCAGAGATATGATTTTTTAAACATTGAGGAGCCGGGGGATAGCTGTTTCCCGCTCCAGGTTCATAGTTTCTATATTTCTGTAACTACCGTTCTTTCGCTGTTCATAAGTTCTGATTGATACCTACTAGGTCCTACTCCATGGTTCCAGCACTGGTTCCCATGCCACCAAATAGTACAAAAATAGCATAGCACTAGACTAACGAAGAAATCAAGTGAACCAATAGTGTATAACCATTATTCTTATCAGTACTACGTGATATGATATAACCTTACCTAACCGGCGCAAACACTGACTGATAAGAATCATAGACAAGGAATAATCAGACCTCATTTTCAATTTCTTCAATATGGAATAATTACGAACTATCGATCAAATACCTCAAAAAACGGTAACCTTTCACAAATCACGGTTTTTCTCCAAACCGGAAAACCCTTGTTTTTCGTCACTTAGGTACCTACCTGTTTCTCGGCAGCCGATTGAGCTGGCAACTTGATTTTTATATTGTCGAGAGGGGTTTATTACATGCATTGAACAAGTTTGGACGAAAAACTCCCAACAGAAACATGGCTAGAATTGAAAAATTATAAGTACGAAAAATATTAAAAAAACTGTTTTGCTATATTGTCTCCAGGTAAAATAATATTTACACAACTGAGTTGAAACTCGCTCAGTGGTGGAAAGAGTAGATAAAGTGGAAGAGTTGATAAAGAATGAAAAAAAATTATGAAGATATCATGAATATCCAGAGAAACAGGTCGACTCATCAACCCCCTTAACCCATTTCCAGCCACTGATGCATTTTTGCAACGTCCTAATGATTTTTTTTGAATATTGAAATAGTGGAAAATTTTTGTAAAATAATTTTTTCTCGTTCATGCAGTTCCTAAACTTTTCAAAAAAAAATTTCTTCGACATTCGGAAGCTCAATGAGATATGGGAAATTTTTTTGAAAGACGTCTTTTGGCCGAAAGCGTGATTATGGTGGCTCAAATTCGGTCCTGCGCTAGTTAGCGTTTTGGGCCATGAATCGAAACAGATTCCGGATCATAAATAGATTTTTACATTTTACCTAGATTTTTTTAGATTTTTAACAATGAAATGTTTAAATAATATCGAGTTGGAAAACTGAGACCTCTCAAATCCTATAAAATGTTAAATTCATAGAATTTGGAGCATTTTTGCTCTCGATTGGTGAGCCAATGATGCTTTATTTCGGCCGGCATTCTGTAAAATAGTTCATCCTCCTCCTCCCATTACTCTGTTATTTCTACACTCGGCTTGAAATGGGTTAATTACCTACCTAATCACTGTATGCCATGACTTCTTTCCTTAAATTTAAGATGGTGTTTAATTTTCGGAAACGAGTGAAACCCCAGTCAATCATCTATCGTTAAACATTTATCAGAATAATATGTTGTGGTTGTAGCGGGGGCCTAACCGTCGAAATCGATTTAACTTGTAACTCATTATTTTCGTGGAAATTGACATCGTTCTTCCAAACTCCGTTTTTTATTAAAATGGTTCTCTTTCGTTCAATGTATAAATAAGGGTGGCAGTGGTATGAAATAGTGATTATAATTTAATTATGTAGGTTCGACAGTGTCTGGCTCGCTCAGTCCTGATCGGGACAGAGCAGAGAGAAGCGTTGGAGACAAACATCATCGATCCAGGACGTTAATTGGGCGCCGTGATGGTCACTAAACCGGGTAGAACGAGCTAAGCAAATCACAGGAGATGACGAGGGAAGCTCCTAATAAGAGCGACTCAGAGTCCCCTGAGCAAACTCCATAACGAACCAGTTCATTATGACACTCGGTCGCTACTTAGGTCCCCAGTGTCAATACCTCCGACGGTAGCATAGTGTGATTAGGACTACACGTTTGTCGTCGTTCACAGAACGTTTCATCGACATTTCACACTCGAACGATATATTGCGAGATTCCACCGAAATTTTGGAATTAAATGAAGCCACTTCTGTGTTCTCAAATCGGAATTTAATCAGTTCTGAAGGGTCATCGTCAATCCATCTTAGGTCCTCATGAAAACCTAAATTTTTTCTCCACAATCTGCTGTAATGAAGATTTATTTTTAATTGGCCACGTTTATTATTCAGAGGATCCTGCATTCAGGTTCACATTGAGGTTTCTGCATTCAGATTGGTTCTTACTAGGCGTCAGCATTGAGATTGGCTCGAGCCTTCCACTGTTGCTACTGTGTTCTGATAGGCTCTCAGCGTTGACAATTTTCAGTTCAAGTTCAAGATTGGTGGTACAACTGTGTTGATTCGATGGCAAATCCAACCTCTTTGTACTTCAGGTATCTTTACTTTTAGGAGAGTTGCCTGTACTTTGGCTAGGCACGAGAATACTCTGCATCCACAAGGATTTGTCTTCGGGTGTGTTCTATTTTTGACTGACCTTAAATTTAGAACTATTTGAACTGACTTGTGAATATACTAAAAAATTGTGAACTGATTGGCTTTTAATAGAATTATTGAATTAGAAGAGATAAGGATGTGAAATTTAGAGAAAAGGTTGTATGCCGGCCCAAAACCGATTATACTATTCAATTAGGTATGTGTTAGGGTTGATCTAATTGGTAGAATGATAACACGGTAGAACCAATAGCCGATAACTCGGCTCAGAACCGATAATGATCTTATGAAAACTGGCCGGGAGGCGTTTGAAGTGAACTAGACAAGATAGGATAGAGTAGGAGAAGGAGGTCCCTCGAGTTGCCCTTATATACTGATAGGGTTGGTGAGGGACGGGTGGAAAACACATGTCCATTTAGGATTAAAATTCCGAGATCCCAACTTCAACAATTTGAAATTCAGAGTGAAATTTGTGGAGTTAATCGCTGGATTCGAGGATTAGTTGCACCTCGTCAATTGCTCAAGTCTTGTTGGCAAATATCATTAAATTATACGGATAATAGTTCGAAGCCTAATGGGGTGCGCCTGATTTTTTTTTAAATTTTTAATTGAAAGTAGACTTCATCCTGAGAATTTTGGATCATCTTTTTGGATGAGTAGATCTTTTTTCTATGATTTTTCAGTTTCGAATGTTTATGGGAAAATGAGGTTTCCCCTGTTGGTTTATTATTTTCAATAATGAACCTTTGGAATCGACCAAGAAAAATTTTTTTTTAACACCCCCTCAAAATTTGATGGTTTACGTTTCAAGGTACGTAGAATCCAAAAATCGAATAAAAATTTGGCCGTCCGTCCGCCGTACGCGGCACTTTTGCCACTTAGCATTGACCGATTTTGATGAAATTTGGTATGTAGGCTCCAATTGGGGTCTAGTTGTGCCCCGAAGATTTTGGTTGATGTAGGTCACTTCTAAGGGTTCCAAAATCAATTTTGAAATTTTGAAAACGCCCTAACTCAAAAAATTTTGATATAAAGGTATTTTTTCCTTCAATTTAAGATTCTATAGAATTTTTAGAATTTTTTGAGACAACCCGGAGCTCTGTAGGACAAACCGTTCGCTCACTACGAGAATTTAAAGTTTGGACGTACGATAAATCAGAAACACGAGTGTGAATCGCAAAAGAGGCCTAATCTCCGTTCAAATTAAAGCTGACCGAAATGCGATCGACGTTTTTCTTCAAGTTGGTTGGTTGGTGGCTTTGCAGACGAGTGATCGATATAGAAAAATAAAAAATAATAAACCATTGTGTAATAATTTGCAGCGTTTTTTTGTTTGATAACTTTCCTCTTAGATAATACGATTTCGTCGTTCCGGGCAGCACTGGGAGGGGACGGCGATCCGAACAGCCAATCACCGAGCGTTTCCGCTTCACGTTGAAGAGGTCCGCTTTCCCGGTTATTTTTTGAAATCATGAATTTTGATTGTCTCCCAAAAATAACAGGAGACTTATTTTCCAAAATCAACCCGATTTGCATCTATCCCACACCATCAACTATTCAGGAAAAATGCTAACAGAATTCGGTGAAATTCCTCATTTGATTGAATTGTGCTTTCCAAGAGCACATCTTTTAAGTAACTACTTTTTTTTAAATTAATTTAAGTACAATTGTCCTCTTGTAAGAGAATTAATTGAAAAATGAACTCGTTTTTCGTTGTTTTAATAAATTTTTTTTTTCATTTATGAAAATCCTCAATCACGGGATTTAGATAAACTTTGGGATTGCAAAGTCTATGTCCACTGTCTATCTCGACCAGTAGCCTATGCAGGTGTTCAGCTAACTCGAGCTACCCACAGTTCTTTTGTTAATTTGGAAAATATTAAGAACTTAGGACGAGCGCACAACAGTCCACTTCCTCTAAGGAGGGACTTTGACAGCACTTACTCAACTATTGTGGAAAACCTCCATAAGGTAAAATGGTTGATGCAATTTCGCTGGGCGAAGTAAAGGCACGTGAAATTATACTCCTAAAATCATTTCCTATCCCCTTCAACCCTTCCTGCGACAACTTGTCGATTTTGAGAGCCCCCCCTCCAGCCATTTTCGCTTGATTAAAGTTGAAAACACACTTTGCAGACTTTGATTGAGTTCTGCAGTTGAGGGGGTAACAAGTGTGACAGCGGGTACTTTGTAAAAGGAGTAATCTCAAATAGACAAGGGGACCCCCTTTTAACTAAACCTTACCCCCCCCCCCCTTCTCTCTCAATCTCTCTCGGTATTTCATCTTAAGTGCTTCTTCTTCTCCGAGAAAAGCGAGTGTTCTTTCTTAGTGCACTTAAGGATGGTCTAACGCCTTTTAAAAACGCCCTCTCTGTTCGTTTTGTCGCGAAAAAACTTAATTTTTTTACAGGTCGCAGGTCACTGAAGGCTTTTATAATTACATTTTTCTCCCTTTATTTGAACTTGACCTGGTATTTCTCTTCCCGCGTCAATTTACAGTCTTATTGAACGTCTCGCAGTTCTTTCTTAGAAAGGGTTATTTCGTGATCATTTGCTAGGAATCTTCTCTAAATGAAGTAGCAGTCATTTTTATAACACTTTCCCTATACTTTTTCTTATCCCCGGGAGGTGAAATT
Source organism: Apolygus lucorum (assembly GCA_009739505.2). Classification (NCBI taxonomy): domain Eukaryota; kingdom Metazoa; phylum Arthropoda; class Insecta; order Hemiptera; family Miridae; genus Apolygus; species Apolygus lucorum. The sequence continues at coordinate 1,431,776 of CM019170.2, read as the reverse complement.
CATCATTTCCTAATTGTCGGCAATAACTCGGTTTCTACCTGGTCGATTGAGCCCAAAAGCTTAAACTAGTTTCCCTTTGATTGATCGGCGAATTGATCGGGAGTTGAGAATTTTGTTATATATTTATGCTAGCGATCAAGTTTCTTCACCAATGAGCTTTTGGAATAAAGAAGTCTGCCAAGTTGGGTGGGCAGTCTAAGTTGGTGATTCAGTACATAAGTATGAGAAGTAAAAGGATGAGTTGGAGGAAATAGAGGATTATTATGTAATGATGTAATGATGTAGAAACATCACCGTTATGGCTGCTTGTTTTAGTTATGTTGTTACTGTTGTTGTTGTTGCTGAGTTTGTACATTTTCTATGAAATTATTAATAATGAAAACCATTCAATTCATTATTATGTAATGTGCTCCCTGATTTGTAAAATAACTGAAAAACGCGGCAAATTATTACAGAAAGGTTCATTATTTTTCTATATAGATCACTCGTCTGCAAAGAACAAGGCTTTGCCATTTTCCAACCCTAGATACTACCTACCTACCACATACCTACTTCACAATCAAGTTTATTTGGAAGAAATAAACGCTTCACACTCATTTCGAAGAAACAGGGATTTAAGCTTGCCATAATTATTAGGAAAGTCGATTACTGATTGCTAAGGACGCAAAGCTGAGAACAACTCCAAGAAACGAACAGCGATCGCATTTTGGTCAGCTAAAATTTGAACGGAGATTAGGCATCTTTTGCGATTCACACTCGTGTTTCAGATTAATCGTACTCTGATCGGACAACTAGACCCCAAATGGAACCTACAGACCAAATTTCATTAAAATCGGTCAATGCTACGTGGGGAAAGTGCCGCGTACGGCGGACGGACGGCCACATTTTTATTCGATTTTTGGATTCTACGTACCTTGAAACGTAAACCAACAAATTTTGAAGGGGGGTTTAAAAAAATTTTTCTTGGTCGATTATTCGTAGGTTCATTATTGAAAATAATAAACCAAAAGCAGGTTGTTTTATGTATGACAGTTTATTGATGATTGGTAAGGACGACTGTACCTCCTTATATACACGATAAGAGCCAATAGGATGGCTTGTTAAATAGCCTATGATAGAAGAGCTAGTAAGCCCTAGCGACCTTTGTGTCCAAAGGGCTGAACTAGGCTGATGAGGTACAGCTGGAGAGCTGGTTGAATCAAATTGAAATGACTTATTGATCCAATGGCGACGAATTTCACAGGGAACCATCCGGGACTAACACCTCAAACCATGAAAATTTCATCATAATTGAACCGTTGTGTAAATTGTTCAAAAACTCGAAATGCGAGTTGACATTTTTTATCTGCTGCACAAATTCATAGCTTTTCATTCAAGAAATGTTTATTGAATCTAAAAATGTAGAATCTAAAACTTTAACTACGAAATCGATACTCCTCTTGCATTTATAGACAGAAATGAACCAAATTAGGTTTCTCAAAAACTGCCAGTTGGAAGGTTTTTCTCGAGTTTACGATTAGATTACGATTTTCAAATCGAATTGACCAACCGTTCGCTATTCAAAACGATTGAAAGGGACTACTAGTCTACTTGTGTTTCTAAATAATTGTGAATCCCGTTACGAATTTCGTCTGACTATACGATCCTTCCACAGTTTGCTTTTCTCGGCCTGTTTTTGCAAAAATCAGAGCCATTGGAAATTGTAAAATTCAAATCGTCCGAATTTCATGGAACTTCATTTGATTACTTGGAAAAAAAGTACAAAAAACGACGTTCTTGCTAGGTTCTCGGTCGGTCGCCGTTCGTTCCTCAATCCGGGTTAGTATTTCTCTCAAGAACCGGCGCTCAAAGTTTAAAAGTTGTACCTACCTAATTTAAAAATTCAAAAATTTGAAATTTAAGTGTATTTACCTAGGGAATTAAAAAACTGAAAAATCAAAGCAATTTTTTAGTTTTGCAATTCGCTAGGTAAATGCACTAATAAATATAAAAATCCTTGAACATTTCAAATTTAGGTACAACTATTAAACTTTGAGCGCCGGTTCTTGATATAAATACTAACCTGGAAGGAGAAACGAACGGCGACCGACTGAGACCCCCGTGAGCTTTGTATTTGGGTCATCCGTAATCAAAATTACCAGCTGAAAAAATTCTTGTATCTGTCCGTACGTCTGTTCTTTGAGTCCTACGTCTCCTGTCTTGAGACCGCAAAATTAATATTACAGAAAGCACTCTATTCCCTAGGTACGTTCTTCTCGTAGATAAAACGTCTCTTGGGTTCCCGTCTCATCTCCATACTCACTTTATACTCTCGTCAGCTCGCCTCTGTGATAATTCTGACCGTTGGAATATCAAGAGTACAAACTCAGTTGTCAGCAACAGCTAAGGTTTCATCCGTCTCATCTCATCTTGACTTCGTTTCTCTTCATGTTCCGGACAATATAATGCAATTTTCCCCGTTACATTCCAGTTTTATTCCCTTATTTGACAGGTTCATGTGGATTCTTCGGTTTCACGAAAAAACTTCTATTAGGAAATAACTTCCTTCTATTCTCGGTCCTTCAGTTCTACTTCATACTTCATCCACCCAATTAGGAAAGCAATCGACAATGCTGAACACAGGTTTTAGTACAGAATCCCCAAACTCGATGAATCGAGTCTACAGCTAATTTCTATCATAGGGCTTCTTTGTATAATTTTTGTTTGAATCTTTAATTCTTGAGATGTTGTGTGTCGACCACGGTATAACGAATTGTCAAGTATAGGGCTGGGATCATCCAGAAAAACGATCGTTATTGCTCTTGGAAAATATATTTCCTTCATCAGAGCTGAATGGGAGTCAAACGTGAGAGGGCACCAACCAACCCATACTCTCCATCAGGTTCTCACCCAAGCAATGAATCGAAAAAGTCGAAAACTTTCAAAATAACTATAGCAACAGGCTCTCAACGAAAACAATAGATTTAAAATTTAGGCGTATAAAAATAGATAACAATCAAAATTAAGTGTGGTAACAATTCAAAAGTATAGAAACCACTTATGACAAACTTGTGTTTTCGGGATTATCTCAGTAAAACTGATATAACTCCCAAATTTTCCATTCAAATTCAAATCTGATTGCACCGTTGGAAAGATCGTAACATTTCCTATCTACTTGGTGAAAACAAATTTTTTGAACTGAGAAAAAGCGTGAAATTGGACGTGAAACAAAAGAATGGTCAAGTCTTGGAAAGATGCGCCAAAATCAGTTTTCCAACAGTCTAATCATTTTATTTTTAAAGTGGGGCATATCACAGAAATTTGTGTTTGAACGCGGAAAAACGTGAATTTTGGTTTATTTTGTCAACGGAATCAGCGCTTTGTCTAAGACAATCTGAGGTGCAGAGCGCTGATTCCGTTGAAAAAATTCACGTTTTTCCGATTTCAAACTCAAATTTTTGTGATAAGCCCCACTTTAAAAATAAAATTATTAGACCGTTGGAAAGCTGAGATTTTGGCGCATCTTTTAGGGCTTCAGGCAATAATTTACGTGCCGGATTGCAGAACCTACGAGCGTTTGAAAAAAGTTGAGACTTCCAAGATTTGACCAGTCTTTTGTTTCACGTCCAATTTTCACGCTTTTTCCCGATTCAAAAAATTTGTTTTCCATCAAGTTGATAGGAAATGTTACGCTCTTTCCAAAGGTGTAATCAGATTTTAATTTGAATGCAAATTTTGGGAGTTATATCAGTTTTACTGAGCTAAGCCTTAAACACACAAACAAAAATCTTGAAAATGAAATAACTCGAAAACGAAGCAAGCAAAAAATTTCTAGATCCCATCCAAAAGACAATATTTTTTATTTGACATATCCATGTCAAAAAAAACATAAAGTTTCAAATCCAACTGCCTGCATCTTTCATATTAATAGAATTTAATAACCTTTTGTACATAGGGATCAAAAGTTAGCTCCAGCTTTTGGTAATTACTTAAGTAGGACTTTTGCTTGAAAAGTATCGATTCTTGAAAACAATCGATACTTTAAAAAAATTGTATCGATTTTTTAAAATTCTTTTCTAATAGATCGATTTGATTTAAATCGATTCATTTTGAAGAATCTGACATTCCTATTTTGGTCATTCTAATGGCTTTCTCTAAGCCGTACTGAACTCAACAGGAAGAAGTGGGAGATCCAGCCCCTCTTCTTCCCTGGTGCAACGCTAGAAGATCCAATCTGGATAGCCCTGTACTATCAGTAACTGGTAGTTTACCTGGGTTTTACTATGGGGGCGGCCACACATTCAATGATACTATTTATTTTTTATTTTTAGCAAAGATTACATGATAACTTCTAGAAATGTAAAGTAATAATGTTTTCAGGTATGTATATTTATATCCACTCTCCAACTGAAGCAGTCAAGTACCTACTCAATTGTTAGTTTCCCATCACAATCACCCAATTACCCCCTCTCCTCCACGCGAGGAAAACCCCGTCCGTTTCCTCGAATATTTTCCGTTCGCAATTAATGGAGAATCAAGGCAACAGAAGCACGTGACGTCGGAACTGAAATTTCCCATTTCCAGGAAGTTTACCTCCCGTCTGCATTGTTGACGCGAGCTTCCGTTTAATTTCCATTTTATTCCATTTCCACCGCCCGCTGTTCTATTTTGAGAAAATGTTATTTCCCTTGTATTCAGGCTGTTGACTCGCACGAACTTAGCCTGCATGAGAGTTGAGAATGTATCCTATCAAATATTCAAATTCGTAATTATGTAGCACCCACTCTGATGTACTGCAGGTTGTATGACGATATTATGATATGCTTGTGTTTTATGAAGTGTATTTTCATGCATGGAATGTTTAGTTGAAAGTGTTCGTGGTTTTTGTGACGTCACAGGCTATCGATATGCTGTAGATAATCGAATTTACTTGCCTTGAATGTCCGCCATCATTGACCACTTTCGCTTCATCAGTTCTCGTTAGTCTTATTTCAGTGTTTTCTAACATTTAAATTTTGTCTTCTAGAATGCTCCTATTGAGTATTTAAACATAGTTGGTTTTTGTCAAACAGTCAATTTAGAGAGAAAAACTCAAAGCAGAATAGAGAGGTAAAATTCCATAAATTCCATAATTCTGAGGTAGAATTCCATATTAAGAGGTAGAATTCTATAATAAAAGGTAGAATGAGAATTCCATAATAGAGAAGTAGAATTCCATAATTCTGAAGCAATTTAGCAGTCAATTTAGAGAGCAGAATAGAGAGGTAGAATTCCATAATAAAAGGTAGAATGAGAATTCCATAATAGAGAGGTAAAATTCCATAAATTCCATAATTCTGAAGCAATTTAGCAGTCAATTTAGAGAGCAGAATAGAGAGGTAGAATTCCATAATAAAAGGTAGAATGAGAATTCCATAATAGAGATGTAGAATTCCATAAATTCCATAATTCTGAAGCAATTTAGCAGTCAATTCAGAGAGCAGAATAGAGAGGTAGAATTCCATAATAAAAGGTAGAATGAGAATTCCATAATAGAGAGGTAGAATTCCATAAATTCCATAAGTCTGAGGTAGAATTCCATAATAAGAGGTAGAATTCCATAATAAGAGATAGAATTACATAATAAAAGGTAGAATGAGAATTCCATAATAGAGAGGTAGAATTCCATGAATTCCATAATTCTGAATCAATTAAGCAGTCAATTTAGAGAGCAGAATAGAGAGGTAGAATTCCATAATAAGAGGTCGAATTCCATAATAAAAGGTAGAATGAGAATTCCATAATAGAGAGGTAAAATTCCATAAATTCCATAATTCTGAGGTAGAATTCCATAATAAGAGGTAGAATTCCATGATAAGCGATAGAATTACATAATAAAAGGTAGAATGAGAATTCCATAATAGAGAGGTAGAATTCCATGATAAGCGATAGAATTACATAATAAAAGGTAGAATGAGAATTCCATAATAGAGAGGTAGAATTCCATAAATTCCATAATTCTGAAGCAATTTAGCAGTCAATTCAGAGAGCAGAATAGAGAGGTAGAATGCCATAATAAAAGGTAGAATGAGAATTCCAAAATAGAGAGGTAGAATTCCATAAATTCCATAATTCTGAGGTAGAATTCCATAATAAGAGGTAGAATTCCATAATAAGAGATAGAATTACATAATAAAAGATAGAATGAGAATTCCATAATAGAGAGGTAGAATTCCATGAATTCCATAATTCTGAATCAATTTAGCAGTCAATTTAGAGAGCAGAATAGAGAGGTAGAATTCCATAATAAGAGGTCGAATTCCATAATAAAAGGTAGAATGAGAACTCCATAATAGAGAGGTAGAATTCCATAATTATGAGGTAGAATTCCATAATAAGAGGTAGAATTCCATGATAAGCGATAGAATTACATAATAAAAGGTAGAATGAGAATTCGATAATAGAGAAGTAGAATTCCATGATAAGCGATAGAATTACATAATAAAAGGTAGAATGAGAATTCCATAATAGAGAGGTAGAATTCCATAATTCTGAATCAATTTAGCAGTCAATTTAGAGAGCAGAATAGAGAGGTAGAATTCCATAATAAGAGGTCGAATTCCATAATAAAAGGTAGAATGAGAACTCCATAATAGAGAGGTAGAATTCCATAAATTCCATAATAGAGAGGTAAAATTCCATAAATTCCATAATTCTGAGGTAGAATTCCATAATAAGAGGTAGAATTCCATAATAAAAGGTAGAATGAGAATTCCATAATAGAGAGGTAGAATTCCATAAAATTCTGGCATCTCTACAATTCATAATACCAGAGGAAATTTCGTTTGTGGAGATCAAAGGTTTTCGACCTCCTGTACGAATTATTGGAGTAAAGCTACAAAATCGTATTCAAACTTGTGAATACCTCCAAACATATTTTTCTCTTTACCAGTTTGTCAAATCTGGTTGGTTTTTGTCAGTCAGTTTAGGGAGCAAAACATCCTTTCAGGCCTCACGTGAACCGGAAGGATCTCAAATTCAATACAAGTTCATTTTCAAGGTGGCTAAGACATCTGCCTTGCTTTCCTCAAACTTGGAATTTTACTGACCAGGTCCGCAAAAGGGAACAACTCAAAGAAATTAATACTACCTTTACTAATACTAAACTTATGTATCTAGGCTGCTGAGCGACACGTGAAAACCACTAATAAATATTCAAAATATGTCAATTTTTTTAGAAAACACTGTTTTTTGTCTAGCTATGCATGTTTTTTTTATGGCAAATTCTCAATCAAAACTGCCTGACATTAAGTATTTGGTGATCTAAAAATGACTGCACGGTATTCATTAATTGTACTGACCACCATTTCAGCAAGTAAAATCCAATCCTAGAATAAATCTTGAGAATTTCGGAGCAAATACTTCTCAATTTTTCAATAGTTAATAATAGATTCTGCAAGTTAGTCATTGATCAGTTATGAGGTACCTAAATCAGCATGTTGTCAGAAAGAAATCAACTTGCTAACCTGCAATGTAGTAATATCCAACGCAGCAGATTACTTCACAATTTCGCAGTAGTAAACTATGGGTTTTTCAAATTATTCAATGTCGTATTTTAATGTACTCGATTTAAAAATTGCATAAATGCATGCACGTCTGATTGAGGAGTAGTTGTACTCAGTTTAGCAAATCGTGCAGAAATTAAGCTCTGAAATTCAGAAATTAAGAATGATGGAGGGAATTATTGTATTTATGGTACTGATTTGTCTTTGTTTTCACAGAGGTGCGGCAGGAGGCTGTGCAGCAGGCTCTGGCAGCCATGCAGAGCCGTCCCAAACCGTCCCTCCCGATGCCGTCCAAAAGGACGTCCGTCATGGCCAAAAGCCCCGACAGGGATAGACATGATTCTGGTAAGTATCTTGTGTTTTTGTACCTAAACATCCGTATGGTTGTAATGCGAGAGGAAAATTGTGTTTGTTTTGTTGATATGTGGTGAATGAACAAAAGATGTCAATGGGATGAGAGAAAGAGTAAATCAGCTGAAAGATGTAGAACTCAGCAGCAGAGCGAAAGAAAGTCTTCAGCTTGGGGTCAGACTGATCGAGAGAGGAGTGTCCAGGGTTAGGTTGAACTGCCGAACAATTCAGGATAAACAATGACTTTGAAACAGAGCTGTGAAGGACCACGGACAATTCAAATGACGGATTCCAGACAGACAAGGTTATGCTGAATCGACCTGTATCTTACTCGGAGCAGAAGAGCTGACGATGTCTTCAACAGGAGCCCATACGCTTCGAGTCAGAAGGCAAAAATAGCTTCATGTTTCGAATGCCTCAGAGTGGAGTTCACAAATGAATCTAGCTAGCATAGCATTTTCGCATCCCTGTCTGCCCAGAACTGCAGCCATCGCACGAGAAGCTAAGTGGTGCAAGAGTATTCAACTCAAGAACTGATCTTGGAAACGAACTTAGGAGGAACAACGTCATATCGGCAGTCCATATGGACTCTCGATGCAGCAAAGTCCTCGATTTTTATTGGGGCAGAACAGTCACTTCAGGGATGAAAACTGCTTTTCAAAAGATTCTATGAGATGGAAAATGTAAAGATATGACAGTGGCAGCTCTGTCACCAGGATGGGAAAATAGTTTAAAAGTTGCTAACTGTATCATTGAGTCCTTAATGTTTGGAAACCAGAATAAAATGTTCTGGATTTTGAGTGAGCATCCGGATAAATGTTACAGAATCCGTTCCCTATAGTTTTCCTTCAGTTTTCTCGGTTTCAATAACGGTATAAAGTGGTAAAAACCTGTTCAAACATAATTTTTGGTGATGAATGTAACTTTCAAGTAGTAGTCGAGTAGGTGAGTAAAATGAATATTTGCCACGGATTTCATGTTTAGGTTTTTTTAAATATCGTACTCTCGACTTGATTATACACCGAATTTTTTCGGTGGTTCTCTTTCATTCTTTTGACGCTCTTTTAAACTCTCCGCCTCTATTCATTTAGTTCGAATAATTTCTGAAAAGAACCTCATTGAAAAAATAGACTCTCCCGCCTCTTTTCACTCCAATTCAGGAGCGAGTCACAATCTTTTCCCTGGGAGGTAGACGGGCGAATGAAAATGGATGGATGAACTTTGCCTTTTGAGAAAAATCTACCGTGAAGAACCAAAACTTTTCTGGAGTGAGAAATTGTAGCCGGGATCAAGGAACTCGTTCGCGGCCATCACTGATGAACTACAATTCGGGTCGAGGAAGTTTTCGTTTCTAAATAGGAAAAAACTCACCTCGAAAATTTCTTTTATGCGAGTCGCTTCATTCCTCGAATTCCGGATGTGTCGCTTTCATGAGGAGAAATGTTCATCTTTTTCAAACTTTTGTGAATTGGTTAGGATTCGTGTACAGCTTTTTCTTAGTAGCTTTTTCGCAGGTTTTCACAACTTCGTGCTGCAGCTTTGAAGTGTTTCGATTCAGGGAATATCGTTATAAGAAGGTACTTGAAAGATGTTTCTTCGGCCATCTTTTCTGGAATATTATGAAATGTTACAGGAAATAAGGAGAGATAGATACGTGATGATTGCATTTATTCTGACTAGGAGGAGGGGTGCTTCCAGCTCCAATCACTCGAACTATCAATCTTCTTACATTTACAGCCCTTAGTTCTTCCATAACCTGAATTTATGATATCCAGGGGATGGTATACATTACACAAGTATTCCACTATACAGGGTGTCCCATATGTTATCTACCAAACTTTGGGAGTCGATTCTACAACTAATTTGCAACAAAAAATGTCTCCTAGCAAGTTGAAAAAAATAAATGTATTTTCGTATTGAAAAACTAAAAATTGGGTGACCGTTGGAAAGCTGATGAAATAGAGCAGTTTTTAAGCTTTTGAGCCCCTTTGGCAAATACCTTGTTTCAATGAGGAAAAATCATCAACATTTTCACCAAAAACAGAAATTGACTATTTTTCAAGTTTGAGGTAAAAATACTACTCTAGCGTTTTGTTTTTCTTGACTGGTCAACGGCTCATGTACGAGTATTGAGAAATTTTACCCTCTTTCCAACGATATCCTTATTTTTAATTTTTGAGTCTAATTTAAGGGAGTTACGACCGTTTGAATGGTGTAAGGTCGAAAACACGAAAAAAATCTTAAAAGTCAAAAAAGTCGGGGGTTAAGGGGGTTAAAAGAAAATTGCTAGGAGACACTTTTTGTTGCAAATTAGTTGTAGAAACTACTCCCGAAGTTTGGTGGATAACATATGGGACACCCTGTATATTTTTGGAACAACAGACTGAACTCGTAGCTAGTTCCAATCAGCACAGTTCATCTGTTATCTATCTAATACTCCTACAAATGTCCATCCTCTGGGTGACATAATTTTGTTTCTCGACGAACGAAAGCTTCGATAGTGGAGAAGCGGAGTTATGGATGGCTCTCTTTGGTGAGGCTTTGGTCAATAACATATTTCCCATTGGGGACGATAAAATTCACTGAATATTCTTTCCTAGCTGGAGTATGAGAATGATTCTCAAATGTTCTCGAGCTCGTGTTTCTGACTAATCTGCCTCTGTCGTTCAAAATACGAATGCAAAAGCATCCATGATCATGCGGATTATGTCACTTGGCACAAGTGAAAATAGTCGAGTAGGTTCTCAGGGTTCTTGCTAAAGTACCTGACCGGAATAGAAGAGCTTGTTCATCCCGAACCATCATTATTCCAACTTCTAAGTCCTTGGTATAAGAATCTTCTGGCAGACAGGTGCCAAGGCACAGTAGTTACTATACGCGAAAATTACTGCCTAGTTCACAGTATTCTGAGAGTAGCTTTAGCTATCCCTTTGATTTGATGAGTGGAACTGTTTTCTAGTAAAACACCATTGTTTATAGATGGAGCCTTGTTAGCTGTTTGAGTACCTTCTGTGAAATTTCTTGATTTCATTGAAAACCTGATCGGTACAAGTAACGGGAAAATGCCTTCTTCCTTCCAAACTGCGTCCTCTTCGGTTTTGTAGGAGTTAAAAGTCGAGATGACGTCCAGAGCAAAAAGTGAATTACATTTCGATTTGAATGTAATATTGAGGTCTAACAGGTGATTTACAAGTCTATCTTGCATTTAACCTGGATACTTGTTTCCCTGCTGGTGGGAGACTGGTCCTGAAAGCTAGGAGGAAACTGATTCCTGTTGAATATTAGCAGCAGTTTCCTCTCTGGAAGGAAAACTGACGTTCAGAACCAAAAGAGGAACCCAGTTTAATAAATACAATTTGGAGGTCTAATAGATAAAACAAGAAGCAAAGATACTTGCAAGAAGCGTGGGTAAGTAGTGGCCACATGGATTGGACTAGTTTTTCCTTCTGAGGGAGATTGGTCCAAAGAGCTGGGAAGAAACCCCCATGGCAATTTGAATTCCCCTCAGGAAGGAAAACTCCTGTCATTTTTAGGCCAGTTGTTTCTGGACCAGAGTAAGTATCCCGTCTGGCGAGAGACATGGATTTGCAAAGCGATACTCTCGTAGGTGGTAATATTTTAGTCGTTATAGAAGAACTATTGCATCACAAAAAGCTCCAAGTCGTTGCAACTCCATGAAAGTGATTAAACGAGTATCAGTGGGACCCGTTTGCCAGGGATTAGCGTGAATATCCCGATAACCGGTGACGGACCCGCATTCCTGGGAAGAAGGTGACTCGACTCGTGAGGATGGTAATGCAGCTCGCCTGGAAGAAGGGGGCTTTCGACGGTAATGCAGTCTCGGTTAGTTATCTTTTACGTAATGGGGCGCCCCCTTCCTTACTGCCCGATATTGGGGAGCCTGACGTCACCTCTGGGGCTGGGCTTCATCTGACTCACCTAGGATGCTGCGGTTCAAGAGGCTTGTTCGTCTTCATCTTCGTGAGTGCTCTTCCATCGGATAGATCCTCTTCAACGTGATTTCGTCATCCTGATGCCAGACGTTCAATCGGCAGTAGATGACACAAAATCCTTCAAGCATACAACTCATCTTAAACTGAATCTTATACGTTTAGTAAAAAATTAAAGGATTAGGAAGCATGAATCAGACATCAAAATCGGTGGCTTTCAGAGCTATACATATTGTGCTATTTGGTTTCTGTACTCATGCCCTCATCTAAATTCGATATGCTCAACTTGAATTAAACTTAATTAACTACAAATAAATACCTAATTTGTCATGTTCAGAGTGCATCACAGTTTGTATTTACTGAAAGGAAGCCTTGTGCTAATGTTGAATATTATAACAATTATCATATTTATTTATTTCCTCAAAACGGACAAATTTGGAAAGAGAAATGAATCTTCCTTGAAAATACGTATTGCCACAATATTGTTTCATATCAGGAGTTTACGATTAGAGTACTGTAATCGTTACAGAAATTCCATTTTAAAATCTCCCAATACAGTACTATTTATTGCTGAAATCCTACCTTGCAAAACAGACATTTCAGGTTGAAGAAAGATGACTATACTCTGGCTTGAACCCAGTAAACGCTGGGGTTCCACGAGGGAGTGTCTTAGGGCCAGTCCTTAATCTTCTGTACACACGGGACTGACCCCAACAAGGAGATACAACTGTTGCCACCTTTGCAGATGATACGGCTATCCTCTCCTTTGATGATGATATCGAAGCTGCAACTAGTGATCTACAGACGTCAATTACTAAGGTTTCTAAGTGGTCCAAGATACGGAGAATAAAATTGGACGAATCAAAATCAGTTCACATCAACTTTACAAACCGAAAAATTCCAGCCATGAATGTTGAGATCAATTCAAATAAGTAAAATACACCATCCCCATACCGATGCAGTTGAATACTTGGGTATGGCCCTCGACCCAAATTAAACGGGAAAAACACATAGAAAAGAAAAAAGAAGAAATTAAAATTAAATTCAGAAAGATGTATTGGTTGATGGGAAGGAATTCTCGTCTCTCTCTCTCTCCACACTAAACTGCTTATATACGAGTATAAGCAGTTCCTTCGCCCTAACTGGACCCATGGAATTAAGTTATGGGGATGTGCCAAAAAAAAAGAAAATAATAATAAAAAATAACAAAATCCAAACCTCCAAAAATAAAATACTGAGTATAGTATAGTGCTTGAACCTTGGCACATGAGGAACGATGGTATTCATCGAGACTTGAGGATAGAAACAGTCAACAAAATGGGGGGTGCGCATGATTTTTTTTTAAATTTTTAATCGAAAGTAGACCTCATTTTGAGAATTTTGACACCAGCCGTTCTCTTTTTGGAAATAGTAGATCTTTTCTGTGATTTTTCAGTTTCGAATGTTGTGACGAGAGCCCATTGTGACGTCATAAACTTTCGACACTTTGAAAAATCATAGAAAAAGATCTTAGTACGCTGGAAGGTCGCGGTTGGTGTCAAAATTCTCAGAATGAGGTTTAGTCTAAAAATAATAATAACCAGTTTTTTCGACCCATGTCCACACCCCATTATCGCAAGGTACTCAAGGAGGCACGAACAACGCCTCCACAATCATGAAAACCCGGAAATGCTCTACTTTTTGGACAACGAAGATGAACTCCGGCGATTCAAACGAAAAAAAACGCTGCAAATTATTACACAAAGATTTATTATTTTTCTACATAGATCACTCGTCTGCAAAGAACACGCCTTTGCCGTTGACAACCAAAGATACTACCACCTACCACATAACCTACCTCACAATCAACTTTATTTGAAAGAAAAAAACGTTTCACATTCAGTTCGAAGAAACAGGGAGTCGTGGGTGCCTTCATGAGGAAATTTGATTACTGGTTGCTAAGGAATAGGGATGGGTATCGTTATAAAAGTATCGATACTGTATCGTATCCTAGTATCGATATCCCAAGTATCGTTGGGCATGAGTATCGATATTTCAAAATATCGAGTATCATCGATACTTTAGTGTCACAAACTATCAATATCATCCAATTATTAAAAAAATAATTTTTTCAACAACTTTTATTCATTTTTCACTTTTTTCCATGATATAAACGTTATTTGTACAACCAAAGAGTAATGACCCAAAAGCCTCTCTACCTTCTTCATTTTTTAGCCATTAGTTGAATTTTCCGCGAGAACAGTATCGATATTCGATATTTATTGAAAATTATTGAAATAATGAACTAAAACCATTAGTTAGTGCTGTCAAAGTGCAATAGCTCAGTATAGGATTTACTATAAACGGGCTCTCAAGGAGTCTAGTAATATTGCTAGATGGATTCTATTTTAATATTCAGTTGCAATAATAAATCACGTTCAAAAAAATTAAAATGCAATATTGTGCACATCCAGTTCACTGTTTATGCTCGCTCAGTGTTATGTTTACGGTTATTCCTCCTTACCTTCAACAAAGGCAGCGTAAAATTCAATGGGGAATTTGCCTCACATTTTTTTTTTTTTTTTCGAATGAGGGTTTATTATTATGGAATAAAACCATAGTGAGCTGCTCGAAAACGCATCCAAAAAATTTAGAGAATTTAAGGAAGATGGAAATTTTAAATGTGGTGGCAATGTGTAAGAGGCAGCCATGTTTGAAACGTGACGGATATTCCACCAATCTGACTTCAAAGGAGGTTCTGTGGCGCTTACCACAGAAGCGGAACATACGCGAACGTTCACCTTCCGAGTAGTGCGCACAAGAGTGCGCCACGAACTGGCAGGAAGAACCCAGACACCAAATTGACCAAAAGAAACAGTATTACTCACTTTTTTACAATACGAATCTATCTACTAGTTCATCAAGCATTATTATTCTTCATCTTCTCTTATTTAGTTTCAAGATTTGAATCACATTATTCGAGTAGCCATTTCACTGGATCGTTTTGTGTGGCGTGCTAGAACTCTGTCTGTTGTTGCTTTCGCGTCGTTTTTTTTCTTTTTTTTTTTCGTATGACGTCAACAATACTCCCCGATTTTCGCGGTGTTTTGTAACAGAGGTTCACTTGTTTAGTCATTTTCTCCTACGGTAATTTTTTTCCGTTGGTTATTCCTAGTGTTAAACGTTATTCTAGGGCCCTATAATAGGATTTGCCTTGAAATTCCAGAATCTAAAATTGAGGCAAATTCCCCATTGAAGAACGCACTTACAAAGCAGTTCTTCTTTTTGTTCATCGCAGAAAAAATTGTTCATTGATGAAGTGTATAATGAACGTGGCTTTATGAGATTCATCCTCTTTTGTTTCTGCATGCCGAGGTTAATTCTTTGTTCTCCGACAAGCCCCTCCTTTATTTTTTCGGGATTAATTAAGTGAACGTTCTAATTAATAATATCCTCTGTCGTTCCTGGTATTCTCGAGTAAAAAAAACGGCCTTTAATGAAATGGGCAGGGTGAGTGCGCTACCTGTCCTTCGCGATTAATAATTCAGCTAATTTGGATTCCTCACTACCGAAGGTACCTAGGGAGGGTTTTATTTCCGTTTTGGAGCTTTTTGAGCAATTTTGGTTGTCAGACCTGTCAAAATCATACGAAATCTTGAACCGATGTTGATGACATTTTCAGGTTTAGCCAAGTCTTTTAACCACTATTCCTTGTTCCATGGCTGAGACATGGGATTTTTATGCTAAATATTCCGGTCAATATAAACAGGGTGAAGTCACGGTAATTTCTAACCTCTCCCCAGTTCGGATGTCAGCTTAGAATTCGTGGAATTTTAATTAATTTACGTGTAAGGTTACATCGACTAAATTTTTGGTGTCTTACATTCTGAATGTATGGATTTGTTGAGTCAAATAAGAACAGGAAGAGTCCCAACACTTCATCAAAATATTTTAGGTCAAAATCTTGAATTTTAATGAGCTATTATTACATACAATTTATGACGGTAAAGCTACGTTTTGTCCATTCATCCGTTGAGATATCCAAACCTTTCTTAATCTGGCTCCACAATCTACTATACAAAACGCCTGCTCTTGTGTGGTTCTAATCGTTCCAGTCTTGTTGGTATCACCCAGTGGTTTGAATAGAAGTCCTGCGTTGCTTTCTGGAGTGGCTACAAGCGCTCTCTATGGAGACCTTTCCTCAACTATCTCCATTCCTGAAGCAATTCTGCTTCTCGAAGAAACATCTAGATGGCCTCACAGTCTCGAGTTGTAGGTGAAAGAGGGCTGGAAGGAATCAGGTTTCAGACCGACTGGTTTGAGATTCACCTACCTGCTCTTCTCACGAAGAAATTGATTCGGACTCCTTTGCGAAGAGAGAACAGACATCATGGGGATGGTACCAAATTTTCACCTGGCTTCTCTTAGAAAGGATGATTAACATGTAGGAAACATGAAAATCCTACAGATTTGCCTTCAATTTTGGTATGATCTCTGGAAAATCTCGATTGCTCATACCCACTCGCTGGATACCGCAGGTTGAAGCCCCTGAAAAGCCATCAAATTTTGACAGTTCTGCTTTTCAAAATACAAGAGGAAATTTCGATTGTGGAGAACAACGGGGGTTTCGACCACGAATTCAATGGAATAAAGCTGTCAACTCATTCCATTTTTTTTAAATCAACCTTTTGTTTATAAAAGGAATTTTCTAAGTACAATATATTAAGGTGGCGTTGAGAATCAAGGGCATGAGTGATGTAGAGAGGTGTGTAAAGTACCTATCACCGATATAGTATTGTGCCTCTATAGACTGAAAAACAAGTTTGTTTCATTTCACCCCCCGGATTGTCTCAAAACTGTACCACATTGTGATGCAAAACGCTCTTTTACTGTATTGAAAATTCTAAGTCATCCCAATATTGTGAGAATAGAAACGCATCTTACTTTCTTCACACACGTAAAACTCATCTCAATAAAATACGTAGTAAATGAGATGTCTATTCCCACGAAAATGATGAGTTACAAAACTATTGACGAGCTTAATTAACTAACCTATTTGAAAACTCAAATGAAAATAGCGTAGAGAATGCTAATGTCCTCCACAAGTGTAACGTTGAACAAAGTTGGAAGAGTTGTAGAGATCCATCTTCCAGTTAGATCTGCCTACCACGGAGAAGAGATGCAGACAGCTGATTTTCTCTTTTCACCAGCTGATAAGTGAGCCGTGATAAGGCTCGTGGGTTTTGTGTTGAGTGTGATCTCCTCTTGTCCATCGTCACATTTGTACCAAACAATCAAAAGTAGTTGTCTATTTTTATCATTACTGATTTTAATGATAATGTTATTTCATTGATTTTAGTGATGATTTTAGAGAATTTAGTTGCTTTTGATAAGGCTCGTGAGTCTAGTGTTGTTGAGTGTGATCTCCTCTTGTCCATCGTCACAGTACCAAGCAATCAAAAGTAGGTGACTGTTTTTATCATTACTGATTTTAATTATAATTTTTGAGAATTTATAAGGGAATTTTAGTCGCTTTTGATAAGGCTCGTGAGTTTTGTGTTGTTGACTGTTATCTCCTCTTGTCCATCGTCACAGTACCAAGCAATCAAAAGTAGGAGCCTGTTTTTATCATTACTGATTTTAATGATAATTTTTGAGAATTTAGGCGCTTTTGAGTCTAGTGTTGTTGAGTGTGATCTCTTGTCCATCGTCACAGTTATACCAAAACATCTAAAGTAGGTGTCTGTTATTTCATTGATTTTAGTGATGATTTTAGAGAATCACTGTTTCGGGTGGGTAGAAACATTTATTCTGTTGCATAGATAAAGTTAGTCTATTCACATTTGCAATTGATAGAAGACTACTCGAGACTGAATTTATGAATTTTTCTGTCGAATGAATGCCTTCTCGAGTGTTATCTAATGTTTACCCGAATCTCAATGTTTTCCCCACATTTAGTGATTATTTACCAGTTTTATTACGATTATTCACCTTCATTCCAATAGGGTGTGCGCCTGGGTAAGAAAAACTGTTTACTGTTATTTTTAATCTAAAGTAGACCTCATTCTGAGAATTTTGGTACCAACCGCGACCTTCTAGCGTGTGTAAATCTTTTCCTATGAATTTTTAAAGTTTCGACCGTTTATGACGTCACAGTGGTCTGGGGGGTCCCGCCCAGGCGAGAGGGGCGCGTGACGTCATAAACGGTCGAAACTTTGAAAAATCATAGAAACAAATCTACTCACGCTAGAAGGTCGCGGTTGGTGCCAAAATTCTCAGGATATAGTCTACTTTCGATTAAAAATCTAAAAAAAAATCAAGGCGCACACCCCATTCCTCCTTGCCTAGGCCAATATAGGAAAGGGAAGGGATCGATAATATCGAAACATCGATGTTTTACACTCCATGTTTTTGCTCGTAACATCGATGTTTTACACTCCATGTTTTTCAAACATCGATGTTTCGGTCCGATGATATCGATAAGTCGAGGAGATGGTCTGATAACATCGTTTGATAAATTTGACCTACTAGGTACTGCCAGGAAACCAGACAAATTCCAATTTCAGACCAGATGACTTCATTGAATTTAGTTGGAATTAGAAGAAAACCTCCTACCTTCAATCATCACTTTATATCAGGGATAATAATTATCCCTGTAATTATTACAGGAAAATAATGTAAAAAAGTCTCTATGCTTGAAACATATTGTTTAGTAATGCTTGCATTCCAGGGGACGTCCCATTGGATAAGCATTAGATCAGTTTAACCAGTTGTTAAGTGATAAAACTGTTTCACTCGATGTAATTTATTTATTACTTTAGGCAAGAAATACTGACCCCCCCCCCCACCATTATCCACCTTAACATTTCTAGCGGCATGGGAGCCTCGAATCTGAAGAGCATTTTAAAATCCATGATCTACGACACCCAACATGCGAATTCGAGTTCACCCCCCCCCCCCCCACCACCACCCCAACGCCAACAATGGTGCCAGTCTTGCACCAAAGCGGAAATACGTCGTAACATTGAACTTTCATCTGTTAGTTTTGGTAGGCAGTCCGTCGAAGTTCACATCCGTATTCAAGGTGAAACACAAAAAAAAAAAAAAAAACACGAAATAAGCGATTTATAGCATCACGGCACCATGTCCTGGCACCATGTTGGCACCACTATTAGTTCCATGGTGGTACAGAGAATAATTCATGAAAATCCGGAGGTATAATGAGAATTTTTCCTCAATTTCAAAGCTTGGGTACAATTAGTAAGCAGTAAAGGAACCGAAATATTGAAAAATCGGATATTTTGTGAATATTATACCCCCACCCATCCCTTCCCCTTGCGAATTTTGGTACTCTGGTAAAATCATGTACAACTCGGAAGTTATTTGAGTCAAACAAAAAAAGAAACACGCAAATCGGTTGGAAATTGAGGCCTGGGCAGAGTTTACAAGATTATGCACGCAAACGCACGTTTTTTAAGCATTAACCCCCCTTTCCCCCCCTTAAAAAGCAAAATCCAAAATTCCGGCGCCGTAGTGCACAACTAGATAGTATTCCGCGTCAAACGAAAAAAGAACCAGGAAAATCGTTTGAGAACTAAGGCCTGGGCAGAGTACACAAGATTATGCCCAAAAACGCACGTTTTTCGAGCATTAACCCCCCTTTCCTCCCCTTAAAAGGCAAAATTCGGAATTCCGGCGACGTAGTGCACAACTAGATAGTTTTCCGCGACGAACAAAAAAAGAACCAGGAAAATCGGTTGAGAACTAAGGCCTGTGCAGAGTACACAAGATTTTGTTACACACACACATACACACATACACACACACACACATACACACACACACACACACACACAGACATACACCTATGGTTTTTTTCGTGGATTTGGATTCAGAATGGTCTAAAACGGATTACTGTGTGGTTATTTTTTTTTTCTGTTGAGTGTTGTCCAACTTCACCCCAGATCGATCGCATAAGGACGCCCAAGTCTTACTGTGGGACGTCCTAAAAAATAATTGAAACGGGGAAGGTATGGAATATCGACATGAAATTGCATAAAAATCGGATAATTTATCACAAATGAAAACAATTATAATGGAGTAGGTTATCCAGTAAAATAAAATCACGTTAAAAGAAAACATATCCACTTCTTATAAATGGAGGAAGAGCCTCAACAAGTTTCCTCCCTTGATTCTAATTAGTTGACAAATAAATTCAATTTCCTGCTTTTGAAAACATCGATTTTTTACCTTACGATGTTATCGACATCGATGTTTTTCATACGATGTTTCATCGATATCGACATCGATGTCCCATCCCAACATTGTTACGCTATTTAATAATTTCTAGTCGTACATTAAGCGCTGTTTAGTAGTCTCTCGCATCTCAAGTCCTTGTATTGATTTTTGAAATTGAAATGTCCACTAGAGATTGAACTTTTGTTTGTCTTTTGTGTTTGAAGCAGCTTCCAGTTCGGACGACGACAGTTTGGGAGGTGACGCTCAGAGCACGCCCGAGCGCGAGAGGGTGAGAGCGCCCGCTCCTCTGCCGCCGCACTCCGACACCTCGAGCACCGGCTCTGCGAGGGAGACTCCACCTCAGATCCACAGGCACACCAGGTGAGAGATCCATCTGTTTATTCTGAAAGTACCTATCGTCCATATTTGGTATAATTCCCATATCCCGAATTTTCCCGGAAATTGGCCGAGGAGGGTCTTACCCGCGAACCAACTTCCCGAACTGGTGAACTTTGAACTGATGGTTTGACTGGTTATAACGGGTTTTGGAGGCTTTCTTTGCTAGCTTCCAAGAACAGTTCTTAAACTTTTACCTGAGAAGGGCGATTCTGTTGATGTCTGCAACTGAGTGGAATACAGAAATGCCTTTGCTGGGGATGTCAGATTCTTCAAAATGAATCGATCTTTTAGAAAAAAATCTAAAAAATAAATACGATTCTTTTTAAAAGTATCGATTTTTTCAAGAATCGATACTTTTTAATCAAAAGTCATACTCAAGTAAAATTACCAAAAGCTACCTACAGAGTTTACTTAAATTCTTTGAAAGACGCAGGTAGTAGGATTCGATTAGTAGGATTTTTTTTAAACAATTTATTGGAATTCTAAGGAAGTTACTGATTCTCAAATTGGTGGCGCCCTAAATAAATAGGTTAGGTATCATAATCCTTCTCAAGGTTTACTGAGCCCTCACGGACGCACAACCCTCCGAAGCTAGCCAGGGAGTACGACAGTTGGAATTAACCAATTAACTGAACGGATTTTATCTTAAAAACTATGTAAAACAAAACTTTAGTAGTGTAAATAAATGAGGATTTTTCGACAATGAAAGTCATTTTATTGCTGGAGAGCTTTCGACAACCCTCTGGTTGTCATTTTTGATGCAACAGCAAGAGTAGATTACTGTGTAGGCACTACTGCAGATGACTTACAAAATGTTATTGAAAAATAGCTGTTGAATTGAAAATCGAGGGTGAAGAACCAACATAGCCTAAGTCACTTTTTTTCGGTTTTGAGATAAGGCCTTATAGAAAAAAGTGTGCTGGATCCAATGGTGTGGTTAGATAAACAGTTTAGCCAATGGAAACGGGAGAAAAATCGTATAAGGCAGCAGTACTCAAGTCAAAGTGGAAGATCACAAGTGCCTAAGTCAGTGTTTTCCCTGTCATCGGGTATGGTCGCCTCCTCCATGAAATTGTGACTTATGTATAGTAATTTTTGTGTTCTGAGCATGCGGAAATTATTATTAATGGAGTCAGTAAATCCATTGCACAAATTAATATTGAAGAGGGATAGATTGTGATCATTTCACCAAGGTAAATCATACCAGAAAATCTTGCATGACTTTGGTCATTATTTTTCTGTCCAATTCTTAGGCTATTATTTCTCGGTCTTGGGGACTTGAGCTAAAAGGGGTCTGTCTCGTTTGTTGACTTGGGCATTTTTGGACGGGGTTGAGGGGGTAACACAACAGCTTAAGTGAAAAAAAATCTGCCCCCAACAAAGCCTATCTCAAGTAACTCCACTTAGCCAATAATTTTTCCAAAAAATAAGCTATTAGTTACTTGTTGGAGTCATATGGGAACACAACGGTGTCAAAAACATTACCGAGATGGACGTGGTTAAGCCGTGAAGCAGTTTTTTGAGCCTCCTGAAAAGTTGACAAAAGTGAGTTAGGATATGTTGGTTCTTCACCCTCGAAATAACAACCAGAGGGAAGTCGAAAGCTCTCCATAAAGTGACTGAAAACGGAAAAAAGGACTTTAATTGTCGAAAAACCCCCGTTTATTTGGAAAAAAAGTCCACAACCACAAGATATTTTAGTAGTGTACCTACATTGTCAAATCCAAATTACAAACTTTCTGATTCGTACAATGCGTTTTATTCAGTTTTGAAAAAAAGGAAGTTACTTGCGCTGCCGCACCCTGTCTATAGGTTTCAAATGGCGACCCTCAGCCACACCCTCAGCAATCGTTACCACTCAAGAAAATCCCTTTCTCACCCCCTCAGACCCAGTACTGGTGCTCTAGTCGTTTATACCTCCTGATAAGTGACCTGTGCCAACAGTGTCGTTCAGAAGAAATCTACTCTCTCCGGGTTATCTTCTTGTTATTGGATGTAATTCCAGTAACAATTAACCGATCGATTACTCGATACCTGAAGATTGATATAATATTCAACACACCCTGAAATTTTCCCTTTTCAACCCGACGTAATATTCAATAGGTTCCAATTATCGGCTCCTCCACACATCTGGAAATCTGGTCCATCAGTGTCCCGAAGAAGAGCGAAACCCCGACAGGCCAGTTTTGCCGGCGAACGAACTTGGAAAGTTTACTGGTAGAAATCTCGAAGTGACTTTCTAAACTGCATCGATCTGTTTTTTAAGCCCTTTCTATTAACGCAGGATCGTTTTATCTCTAGAGGAAGTGAGTTGGATTCCGCTCCTTGAATTCAATAAAAGTTACGTTTAACGAGCGATCATGTTTTTCATTGGTGGATTACACTGGTTTATCATCCAAGAAAGTATCCTCCATTGGCAGTCTGGAACTTCGTAGAAATCAAGAGTTTCTGCTAGTACTAGAAAATCATCCTAGTTTTTAGGGCGTCCCTCACTTATACAAGAAGTCCTCGTGCATTTGATGAGGGTTCGAATGGGACACCACTTGAAAGGAACGAAAACACAGTTCCAAGCCATCCTGATTCAAAATTCGTGATATCCATGTGATGAAACTCCCCTGAAATTCGGAGAATGTAATTTACCTGCTTACGTCATCACTTTCGGGTTAACTCTAAGCTTGATGTATTCAAACTTCTCAAACTATTTTTCTCATTCATGCAACAACATCTGTTCTAACGTTTGGTTGCTTCCGAGTCCTCGAAATTAGTCGATTCTATCGATAATCGATTCTAAAGAAAGGTTCGACTCCCAGAAACAGACACCGAAAACGCATAGTTAAAATATTTAAATAAACTCCCGATGGTTGAAAATGCTAAATTGCAAGAAACATGGAATTCCATTGGAAAGCCTATATAAATAATATATACTATATGAATATAATATAAACAAATTAATGTTCTTGAACTCATAAATTCAATTATTGGTTGATGCTAGGCATGCTAGACCTGACTAGACAGCTATCCACAGTTAACAACTACTGCCAAAATGTCGAAATAACGAACTTTTGAAGAAAATGTAAATTATACACCACTGCCCAATATCAATATGTATCACAATAACAATGTCTTCAGCAATGACCAAGCAAATAAATTCAGTAATTGATAAGAGTAACTCAGCTAAGAATATAGTAATGGGATGATAAAGAAATCATGGTCTGATTTAGCTGAAATTTTCGTCTGTTGAAATATAATTTCTCTGGAATTTTTGTTAGTTGTATTAAGGTATTTCGAATCCCAGTATCGGGCAAACCAGGGAATTATGGACCGGTTTTTCAAATAAAATTTTACTCTTTCTCCTCTACACAACTTGGGACTGTCCTGCATCCTACGTAGGCTTGGAGAGTTTACTTGCCACCTTCAAGCATAGTTTTGCCCATTAATTCATTCCTCATTAGATAAAGTATTTTTCTTATTGATCCAGAATCACCAATTGCCCATCGATCGAGAGAAAAAAAGTTGGAAAACATCCCTCGTCTCGCCACTACCGACTCCGTTTTAATTTATAGTCAGAAGCGAAAACTAACTAGAGTCACTAAAGTAATTAAGACGACGTCCATTTGGCTAACGGAGTTGAGGAGGGAAAATTGAGGGAACCTCCCGATGGTAGTTTACGAATCCACTTCAACTCGATGGAAAACGTCGTTCTTCGAGGGAAATTGGTCGCCACGACCCAAAATTGAATCTCCGAAACGATCGAATTTATGACACACTAATTTTCACTCTTGTAATCTGCGTTGTTTCGTAAATGTCAAGTAGATGATTATTCATTAAAAGTAATGGTATTATATTATCCAAAAAAAGAGGGAAAAGTTGGTTTTTTTAAATAAATTAGATGGAACCCACCATTTAAAATTGATTGATTTGAATTGAGTAATTTTTTAAACTTATTAATTTCTTCCAGTTATTTTTCGAGTGCCTCAAAGAATTGAAACAAGTATGTTTACACACCAAATCTAACCCGCTGGTGGGAGTTGGGGACTAGTTCAAATCTGTCACTTCCGCCTTGGGACAAATCGACACATTTTCGTGAGTTCCCTACAGCCGTAAGACATACCGCGAGAAGTTGAGGTCTAGCCCTTCAAGGAAAGTTAGGGACAAGCTCGCCAAGTCTAGCCCAGTAGTGGGAGTTTGGGACTGATTCATCGAGGGAAGTTTAGGTATAGCCTACCTAGAGCAATTTGGCTCAGTCTACTCGAGAATATTTGGGGTCTAGCCCATCGAGGGAAGTTGGAGTCTTGCCGGTCGAGAGCAATTTGGCTCAATCTCGCCCGAGGGAAGTTGAGGTCTAGCCCGCCAAGAGAAATTTGGTCCATCTAAATAAGGGAAGAAAAAGGAACTTCCCTTTGTTCTAGCCCAACAGTAGAAATTTATGTCTACTCCGCCAAAGGGAAGTTGGAGTCTAGGCGGCCAAGAACAATTTGGCTCAATCTCGCCCGGGGGAAGTTGGAGTCTAGCCCAACAGTGGACATTTATGTGTATTCCGCCAAAGGTAAGTTGGATTCTAGCCCAACAGTGGAAATTTATGTCTATTCCGCCAAAGGGAAGTTGGGGTCTAGCCCACTAAGAGCAATTTGGCTCAATCTCGCCCGGGGGAAGTTGGAGTCTAGCCCACCAAGAGCAATTTGGCTCAATCACGCCCGAGGGAAGTTGGAGTCTAGCCCACCAAGAGCAATTTGGCTCAATCTCGCCCGGGGGAAGTTGGAGTCTAGCCCAACAGTAGAAATTTATGTCTATTCCGCCGAAGGGAAGTTGGAGTCTAGCCCACCAAGAGCAATTTGGCTCAATCACGCCCGAGGGAAGTTGGAGTCTAGCCCACCAAAAGCAATTTGGCTCAATCTCGCCCGAGGGAAGTTGGAGTCTAGCCCAACAGTAGAAATTTATGTCTATTCCGCCAAAGGGAAGTTGGAGTCTAGCCACCAAGAGCAATTTGGCTCAATCTCGCCCGGGGGTAGTTGGAGTCTAGCCCAACAGTAGAAATTTATGTCTATTCCACCAAACGGATGTTGGGGTCTAGCCCACCAAGAGCAATTTGGCTCAATCTCGCCCGAGGGAAATTGGAGTCTAGCCCAACAGTAGAAATTTAAGTCTATTCCGCCGAAGGGAAGTTGGAGTCTAGCCCACCTAGAGCAATTTGGCTCAATCTCGCCCGGGGGTAGTTGGAGTCTAGCCCAACAGTAGAAATTTATGTCTATTCCACCAAACGGAAGTTGGGGTCTAGCCCATCAAGAGCAATTTGGCTCAATCTCGCCCGTGGGAAGTTGGAGTCTAGCCCAACAGTAGAAATTTATGTCTATTCCGCCAAACGGAAGTTGGGGTCTAGCCCACCAAGAGCAATTTGGCTCAATCTCGCCCGAGGGAAGTTGGAGTCTAGCCCAACAGTAGAAATGCATGTCTATTCCGCCAAAGGGAAGTTGGGGTCTAGCCCACCAAGAGCAATTTGGTCCATCCGGCAAAATGAAGTTGGAGTCTACCCTACTAAGATCAATTCACCTCAATCTCGCCCGAGGGAAGTTGGAGTCTAGCCCAACAGTAGAAATTTATGTTTATTCCGCCAAAGGGAAGCTGGAGTCTAGCCCACCAAGAGCAATTTGGCTCAATCTCGCCCGAGGGAAGTTGGAGTCTATCCCAACAGTAGAAAGTTATGTCTATTCCGCCAAAGGGAAGTTGGAGTCTAGCCACCAAGAGCAATTTGGCTCAATCTCGCCCGGGGTTAGTTGGAGACTAGCCCACCAAGAGCAATTTGGCTCAATCTCGCCCGAGGGAAGTTGGAGTCTAGCCCAACAGTAGTAATTTATGTCTATTCCGCCAAAGGGAAGTTGGAGTCTAGCCCACCAAGAGCAATTTGGCTCAATCTCGCCCGAGGGAAGTTGGAGTCTATCCCAACAGTAGAAATTTATGTCTATTCCGCCAAAGGGAAGCTGGAGTCTAGCCCACCAAGAGCAATTTGGCTCAATCTCGCCCGAGGGAAGTTGGAGTCTATCCCAACAGTAGAAATTTATGTCTATTCCGCCAAAGGGAAGTTGGAGTCTAGCCACCAAGAGCAATTTGGCTCAATCTCGCCCGGGGTTAGTTGGAGACTAGCCCACCAAGAGCAATTTGGCTCAATCTCGCCCGAGGGAAGTTGGAGTCTAGCCCAACAGTAGTAATTTATGTCTATTCCGCCAAAGGGAAGTTGGAGTCTAGCCCACCAAGAGCAATTTGGCTCAATCTCGTCCGAGGGAAGTTGGAGTCTAGCCCATTAAGAGCAATTTGGTCCATCCGGCAAAATGAAGTTGGAGTCTACTTAGATCAATTCACCTCAATCTCGCCTGAGGGAAGTTGGGGTCTAGCTCGCCAAGAGAAATTTGGTTCACATCCACCAAAGGGAAGTTGGTCCATCCCACCGAGGGAAGTATTAGTCTTGCCCACCAAAATATTGGCTATAAAATGGCCCTCTGAAAATTCGTTCATAAACTCTTGCTAACTGTAGTTACACTATTTACCTAAAAGTTTCCACGTTCCCTGTTGGATATTCCCCTCAAATTTCAAGTGCCTTACTCCAGCCACTAACCAACCACCGATTCTCACGATGGGAAGAATCGACCCTATTTACCTAACAATGCGTTTCTTCTTCTACGAGTTCCCTCTAGACTAAACTAAGAAAAAACCGTTGCGAAATCGTTACGTGTCGATTTGGAAACAGATTCTGCGGGGTTTTCTGAACCTTCTAGGTGACCGACTGGCAAAAACGCGTGATGCGTGACTCCGACCAATGAGGAACCACGAGTTTTGGAAACCGCTGACTCCATTTTTTACCTTCCGTAAGCAAACACTTCAATAAGTGTAATTTTAGTCTTTCATATCGAAAGTTGTATCGACTTTTCACGTTTCCCTTAGTTTTCTGTTGCTATTCGCGTACCTTTCAAGTGTCTGCGGTCTTTCATCTGCCTGTTTTAATCCTGTTGAGTCAGTTCTCACTTTCCTTGGACTGCAGGCTATGACAGTCGATCCAAAAATTCGGTAAGGTAACTCAGTAAATTCTCTAACCATACAGCTTAATTTGTGGATCAAGATCTTACGTAAAAAATGAATAAATTTCAACCAACTCTCTGTCATTCTTGACTTTAATAATTTGTTTCATTGATTAAATTAGCATTGTTCACCAAAAAAAACCTCAAAAAATACGTCTACCACGAACTTATGGAGCTTTGGTTCTCAAATCAATTTAGGTACCAATTTCCAGCAAATTGTGGCCAATGTTAGTTTGTTTTTTGACAATTTTTAATATCTAGAGTTGTATGGGAATCAGAAATTATGCTCTGATACCAATTGTACTACATATAATTACTCAAAATTTTTTTTTTTAAAACATGTTTTTGGTCCTATTTTTTGAAATGTTTAATCCGTATTTCCTTTCGTTATTATGAACATTATGACACAAATTTGGAATTTTTGCTGCATAAAAGCTCAAGTTGTCTTCCGGGGTGGAACGAATTTTAAAAATTTTACGATTGCTTATTTTTTTCTCGAAAATTTGCTAAAACATTAGTGATGGGAAACCACGAGTTGAATAGAAGGCGGCATTATCCGCTGACTTTTGATTTTACCTTCTGTTAGGTGAGGTTTGATTTTGGTTGCTCGGAAACACATATTAAAAACGTCTGTCAAGTGGGTGTGGCACATAGCTTCTTCGTATCCGTACCTCGATTGTACCTTCAGATGACCTGATACATAATAATGATATATAATTTCAAAACTTGAATCTCCAAGTACCTACCAAAATCCTCGAAATTTGATGATCACACAACCCTTGAAAATCACAACGAAATCGAATGTAAACTATAGAAATTAAGCTTATCAAGGATTTCACGTTGGCACTGATCATGATGGGTTTCATGGGAGACGATCTAGAGTCTCATCAATATAATCCCTGAAAATGTCATTGAATTTGGATAGAAAATGTAGAAGTTATGACTGTTACAAGGGTTTTACGTTTGCTCATGCGCTCATAGGGGACCATCTACACCAACCCGCACAATCCATAAAAATTTCATCGAAATTCGGACAATAACTCCTTATAGTAACTATAAGCGTAACTGTTACGCCCGTTTCAAAAATTTGCGAACACAGACCGACAGACACGAAACCAAAATTGTTGGAGAAGGTCTCAAATGTATAACGCGAGTGGAAATTTTGATTTTGTTTGAAGGACTTTTTTTCAACCTCGAAAAGTGAAAACAACGCTTCAGCTATCTCGGTAGAATCGGAAGCGAACTTCGTGAATTTTGAGTGTTTTTTAAATATTTTTAGTTGGGCATCGGCAAATAAACTTCTTAATCATGTCTGTTATCAGACAATCATGTTAACTATCTGCTGATCAGTTCAAACCTTGGTCTATTAATTTATCGCCTATGTATGAAATATAAGTGAACTTTCGGCTCGAGGACTCACACTACTTTCCATGACCGAAAATTGATACGTGATGGGTATTGGAAATTTATACCAGTAAATACAAAAATTTTCAGCAATTTCATGAAAATTCCTTATCCAATTGGAAAAACTTTTTTTATAAAGCTGAACTATTTTTATTTATTTTATTTTTTTTTTTTATTGTGTCTTTCCTAAAGGAAATAATAAATTATTGACTTGAAAGGTTGAAATATTAGTCTTTGAAGAGGGAGAGAACTTGCTCTGCCTAAACTCGTATTTAGATGCTCTGGCACCTCACTGTGTTACACAGGTGCCATATTCTAGAGACCCATTTTTTCTATGCTCGGAACTGGTTCGTTTTCGTTCGTCTGAACGTGCTAACATTGACTCCCATCCCGCCTTTCTCTGGAGATCACCTACTGGCAGCTACCTGCTCTCCACTCGAGATAAGACAGCTTCGATAAGGTCCGGCTTTCTAACTGTTCCTCCTGTCAGTTCGTCGAAATATTTCCAAGAAAACTGAAATGTGTGGTGAGAAATCATAAAATCCGGCCAGTACCTGGTGTTTTAATTATAGGTAGTTTTCATTCTACTTTATGAAGTTC
The DNA here is from genome assembly GCA_009739505.2 of Apolygus lucorum. Lineage (NCBI taxonomy): Eukaryota > Metazoa > Arthropoda > Insecta > Hemiptera > Miridae > Apolygus > Apolygus lucorum. The sequence continues at coordinate 1,402,265 of CM019170.2, read as the reverse complement.
GTTGGAATTCGGTACAGTTTTTCGATGCTCCCTTGTCATGTAAGTCGATGTTGGTAAACATTTATCTGATTCTATTTTACCTATAATTGTCCATACCGTACTAGAAGGCAGTTCAATACGGAGTTTACATCTTCAAAGCTTTCAAGACGGTGTAAACGTGGATAAATAGAAACCAAATTATTCGCAAAAGCGTACTTAACCTAACTAATACTCTTTAGGTAAACTTTTACAAAATTCTCCAGTGCCCTACAAAAGCTGTTCAAAAAAATAGAAATTGATAAATACTCAGTTAATGAAATACACTTTTTGGTTTATTATTTTCAATACTGAACCATTGGAATCGACCAAGAAAAAAATATTAACACCCCCTCAAAATTTGTTGGTTTACGTTTCAATGTACGTAGAATCCAAAAATCGAATAAAATTTGGCCGTTCCCCACTTAGCATTGACCGATTTTGATGAAATTCGGTATGTAGGCTCCATTTGGGGTCTAGTTGTGCCCCGAAGATTTTGGTTGATGTAGGTCACTTCTAAGGGTCGAAAAATGAATTTTTAAATTTTGAAAACGTCCTAACTCAAAAAATTTCGATATAAAGGTATTGTTTTTCTATCAGCTAAAGGGCTAAAGGGGACAGCCCTCTAGTTTGATTCTCTTTTAGGAGATGGCGCTAGCGTCGCACTCAAAAGTTTTCCCAAAGTTTTTCATCCTCCACGAAAGATTTTTTCCAATTATAATACGGGAATGTGTCCAGAATAAGTAGATCTCTCTTTCCACCATTGAGTTTTTACCATACTATTATTATTTAAATCATGAAATCGCAGAATTCGGGCTATTAAAGGTGTTGAGTAAAAAATGAGATAGCTTGCATATTCATTGTCATTAATAATTGATGAATGATTGGTTAGAAATCCGATTCTTGGACAATTGGAGACGGAAAGGGTAAATGAAAAATAACGCACGCTCATTGGTTGCTAGCAAATGGAGTATGAGGTTGGTTGCCTAGCGACCCTTGTTACCCTCCCCTTCAATCCGACCCTCCTTGACCCCCACGGAATAGGTCAGTAACATTGCTTGCGATTTCACTTCCACATCTACCTACCAAGTTATACTGAATAAGCAATTTTATTGAGTGATATTCATCATATACTATGAAAATGAATTGATTGATAAATGAATTTTCATTACATAGTTACTCAAGTGGGATATTTATGTTATTCAATCATAATTAAAAAACCTTTTTTTAATAATAATATTGAATAAAAAGACTATAAATAATCAACGTTTCTTTTTTTAATATGTTCATACTTGATATTTTTTAATACCTTTGTATATATCTATTCATTTTTCTAACGTTGCACAGAAGAATGAATGGTATCATGAAATATCAATGATGGTATCAAAAAATTCTAAAAATTCTATAGAATCTTAAATTGAAGGAAAAACAATACCTTTATAACAAAATTTTTTGAGTTAGGGCGTTTTCAAAATTTCAAAATTGATTTTGGAACCCTTACAAGTGACCTACATCAACCAAAATCTTCGGGGCACAACTAGACCCCAAATGGAGCCTACATACCAAATTTCATCAAAATCGGTCAATGCTAAGTTGCAAAAGTGCCGCGTACGGCGGACGGACGGCCAAATGTTTATTCGATTCTACGTACCTTGAAACGTAAACCATCAAATTTTGAGGGGGTGTTAAAATTTTTTTTTCTTGGTCGATTCCAAAGGTTCATTATTGAAAATAATAAACCAAAAGGGGGGTTTCGTTTTAAAAAAATGAGGTTAGTGTCAATTACGCGCAAATATTATGCGCGAAAGTACTTTTTTCTGAGTTGTGTGTGGTTGGGACTTAGGATGGTTCCCTATGAATGTCATCATCGTCTGACCTCAAATTTGGAGGGTTGTGACAGATAGTTGGAAATTGAAGTTTCTATTACCTACTGAGCATATAGGATTATCTCTATGCTGTCGTATTTTAGGTACGAAGATGGTATGTGGCACAACCTCATGCAAATATTTTGCTTCCGAGTCTGCCAAGGTAGCGGAAGCATTACTTTTACTTTTCAAGATTGAACAAAAAAAGTTCTACAAAATCAAAATTTCCACTCGCGTCCACGTTTTAGATACGACCTTCCTGAACAATTTTGGTTACGTGTCTGTCTAACATGAAATCCTTGCCATAGCCGTAACTTCTACATTTCTCATCCGATTTTGATGAAATTTTCAGGGATTATGGGGATTGGCGAGTAGATGGTCCCCTATGAGGGTAGTGGAAGGTACTAAGAGATTGATTTTTTGAGATCAACAACTATGCATCGGATCATCTATACAATTGGGTTATGGGTATTAGGAAGCTATGTGCCACACCTACTTGGCGGACGTTTTTATTATTAATTAGTGAATAATAGGGGTGATATTCTCAAAATCGGGTTTTTGATGATTTCTCAATTATAAGAGTATCAATACTTTTGAGTTGTGGATACGAGGAAGCTATGTGCCACACCTACTTGGCATACGATTTTATTATTAATTAGTGAATAATAGGGGTGATATTCTCAAAATCGGGTTTTTGATGATTTCTCAATTATAAGAGTATCAATACTTTTGAGTTGTGGATACGAGGAAGCTATGTGCCACACCTACTTGGCATACGATTTTATTATTAATTAGTGAATAATAGGGGTGATATTCTCAAAATCGGGTTTTTGATGATTTCTCAATTATAAGAGTATCAATACTTTTGAGTTGTGGATACGAGGAAGCTATGTGCCACACCTACTTGGCATACGATTTTATTATTAATTAGTGAATAATAGGGGTGATATTCTCAAAATCGGGTTTTTGATGATTTCTCAATTATAAGAGTATCAATACTTTTGAGTTGTGGATACGAGGAAGCTATGTGCCACACCTACTTGGCATACGATTTTATTATTAACTAGCTGAAAAGCCTACTAAAAGTAGGCAAAACGCTTCTTCCGACTCTCCCCGCATCCCACTCCCTCCGGCTCCTCCCGCCTCCGATTCCCCCCCCTCCCGCCCCTCCGTCTCGTCCCACCTCCCAAGACCCCTCCGAGCATACGTACGTACGTACGTACGGTTGGCGTTTTATTATATTAGACTAGCTGAAAAGCCTACTAAAAGCAGGCAAAGACTATTCCTCCGACTCTCCTCCCGCCCCCAACCCCTCCGACTCCTCTCGCCTCCGACTCCTCCCGCCCCCAACCCCTCTGACTCCTCTCGCCTCCGACTCCTCCCGCCCCCAACCCCTCCGACACCTCTCGCCTCCGACTCCTCCCGCCCCCAACCCCTCCGACACCTCTCGCCTCCGACTCCTCCCGACCCAACCCCACCGACTCCTCCCGCCCCCAACCCCTCCCGCCTCCGACTCCTCCCGCCCCAACCCCTCCGACTCCTCTCGCCTCCGACTCCTCCCGCCCCCAACCCCTCCAGCCTTCAACTCTCCCTCTCCCACGACCCCTCCGTGCATACGTACGTACGGTTGGCGTTTTATATTATTAGATTAGTGAATAATAGGGGTGATATTCTCAAAATCGGGTTTTTGATGATTTCTCAATTATAAGAGTATCAATACTTTTGAGTTGTGGATACGAGGAAGCTATGTGCCACACCTACTTGGCATACGATTTTATTATTAACTAGCTGAAAAGCCTACTAAAAGTAGGCAAAACGCTTCTTCCGACTCTCCCCGCATCCCACTCCCTCCGGCTCCTCCCGCCTCCGATTCCCCCCCCTCCCGCCCCTCCGTCTCGTCCCACCTCCCAAGACCCCTCCGAGCATACGTACGTTATTACTCTCTCTCGCTGTGATAAACCTTTATATTTGTCTAATTGTTTTGTTCTGAATGCTGATGTTTAATTTATTATTACGTTTAATAGATACAATAAAATTTAATTCTTGATAGTTATGGTGGCATCTCTACCAAGCCCCTTTTAATTACTCTTGGTAAGCTCACTGAGTAAACCATCCTTCGAGCCCTGAAGAAGGTAATATATTAACTGAAAGCTCGGCGAAGAATTTTATCATTCAGTGGACCCTATTTCCAATCCGTTTGACGTTGTGTAATTTGTTGGGTCGATCTACATAGTTGCTATCAAAATATTTGTACAATAAATTGAAATTTAAAAGTGAAAATTAAGAAATTAAACATTATAATCAATCTAATTAAAAAACGCATCACTCTTCATAAACTTCTGGATGTAACAATACAGCTGAAAAATTAAATGGACATGGCAAAAAACGGAAATTTTGTCCAGAAACGTTTTTCTCTGACTTCCGAATCTTGTACAATGTACAATGAATAATTCTAAAATTATTATACAAGTGATTTTCAAATGTCATTTGAAAATCACTTGTATAATAATTTTAGAATTATTCATTATAATTATTTGAATTCTTTTAAACCCACATTTAAAATAATTTTAGAATTAATGTTGAAATATAAGGAACCTTAGCTATAAAAAATGTGACAAATTAGGTGATAGCTCTTGGTATTATAATTATTATATAATTTATACACTTTTACATGCTCACTAGCAGTGCATAAGGAATATCATATTGAAAAACTAAAATATTGCCGCTAAATCATCAAAATCAACAATAATTGCCAGAGAAAAGTGGGAAAACCCGTTTATTCACTGAGACCCCCTTAAGAAGTACCAAAACCGATTTGGTGAAGAGATACTGAAGTATTATGCTGTCAGCGATTTGTGCCTGTCAGGTACCTACCTACTGGTACCTTAACTTCCAAAATCAGAAAAAAAACCTTTTTTAGGACGTCCCCCAGTAAGACTTGGGCGTCCTTATGCGATCGATCTGGGGTAAAGTGGGGGTCTAGCCCTCCAAGAGAAATTTGATTCATCCAGCAAAGGGAAGTTGGGGAAGTTAGTCCATCCCACCAAGGGACGTTGGAGTCTAGCCCACCAAGAGCAATTTGACTCAATCTCGCCCGGGGGAAGTTGGAATCTAGCCCACCAATAGAAATTTGGTCCAACCGGAAAAAGAAGTTGGAGTCTAGCCTACTACTTAATAAATTGCATCGAGTGAAGAAGTTTTTTCGCTTACCAAATAGTATTAATTGACCTAATGCTTATCCAATGGGACGACGTCCCCTGGAATGCATGCATTACTAAACAACATGTTTTTAAAAAAACAACAAAACTGTTTTATAAAGAAGTTTTTTCTTACCTATTGAAAGGCGGAAACAAAAATTAATTAATTAAACCTGCACTTTTGGTTTAAAAGAAAAGTAGTGACATTCCAATCGTGGATGCTCAAAGTGGCTACAAAAATAAATTAAAAAGGGGTAAATCTTTCCCCCTTACCTTTGTTTTGGAAAAGGTTGTTGAGGTATTCCTTTTTGTGACGAGCACTTCACAAATTTCTTTTTCAAGAAACTCAAAAAAATCCGGTGTCGTTTGACGGGCACGGTTTACATTGGGGGACTGACTGGACTGGACTACTGGGGGAGCGGTCAATGCGGCCACTGCGAAGCCATCTATCGATGACGATGCATCGATAAATTTATATTATTATTAATATTATTTATATATTTATTGACATTATTAATAATATTATTTTAGCGATTTATCGATGCATCGTCATCGATAGATGGCTTCGCGAATTATGGACATGACATGCCAAATAAACAAGAAGTGGGGTTTTGATTCATGAAGGCTCAGACCATTGATACAATATGAATTGAACAAGTTTGTATACCAAATATGTGCCTTTTCCCCTGATTCTTCTTGCACCAAGAGTCCGCCTAGTTCAGTTGACAATCGTTTGAGTGTTGGTGTTGGTTTTGCTTAGTTGATTCTACTCACATCGAAATTTTCATCCATCTAGGTTTTATGATCTCTACATCCTCCAAGGTTTTGCAAAGACGATCTATAATTTTGCAAATACAACTCGAGGCAACGTGGATAGAATCGATTTCAGCCCCACACTCGTGGAAGTGGGTGATTCTGCCCATCCTTTCACTCGGCCAAGAGGCGTATTATTGGTACCTACGAACCGGGATGTACCGGCTTTCTACCGCTACATATCCTACGGGCTTTGAAATTTGTAATCTCAGCCTCGAAGATCCTTTGAGCGATAGCCAGTGAAACTGTGGCTCTTCAAATTTGAAGCTCAGTATTTTGAGTCAAACATCGCTAAGGTTCTTCGAAGAGGAAAGATGTGGCCAGAGGAATATTCGAATCGCAGGAGTCATCATTACTTGGAGAGAATCGTCGATTAAACTGAACGAAATGTTCCTGCATACTTGACTCACATCACTCTAGGAAAGACAGTATAGGGAAAGTAATCATTTCAGTCGCATTCTTGTACAAGCGCTGGTAATTCAGACAAATCCTTTCCTCTGTCTCCACATATTCCCTCTCCTTCGAACAGCTGATTCCTGCTTATCTCAGGAAACTTGGCTCGAGTCGATTCATCTTTCATTGCAACTCCCACCACCAAACAGTAGTTCCTGAATCACACATTGATGCTGTCCTCTCGGGTATGTTTCTGGAATAAATTTTAATGTTGATCTATCTGTTTTGGAGTTCACTGCCCTGGATTTTGGCCGAGTGTCCTGCAGATTGTTCAATGGTGGGTGCTCCTGATTTTTTTGAAATTTTTGACCGAAAGTAGACCTCATTCTGAGAATTTTGACACCAGCCGTTCTATTTTTGGATTTTTATTTTTGACAGCTTTATTTATGCCCGTTATGTTACCTAACATGCCATATTGAAAAATTGGTACAGGATGATCACTAGTTACAAATCATGTAAATTGTTTTAAAAATCGGTACAATTGGTTATTACTTCTTGCTTCTTAGTCAGCGTCCAAAAAGTTACAAAATATGAAGCGAGGGCGAGTCAATCGAGGCATTGGAGAGGGAGGGGATAGACCTTCTGCTGCTAGTGGGTTGAGATGCTCACAGTTAGTACGGATGAAGGTGCTGGTATGATTCATGAGGTGGGAGTGAGAATGTTGAAGTCGTTGTAGATGGTGTTGTTTCTGACGTAAGGTGGGGTATGGATGATTCGGCATTGCAGGGTTGCGTTTTGTTGCTGCTCGATTCTCCGGAATTCCGATTTCGAGCAAGTTCCCCAAATTGGGAGGGCATAAGTCCAAATTGGGCAGATGAGGGTCAGGTAAATCCTAACTTAATTGTGGGTTTGAACGTTGGGGTTATCGAGTAGGGATTTCAACTGTTTAGTTCTGATTATTAGTTTTTTGAGTAGATGGGTTATGTGGTCGTGGAAAGTTAGCCGCTGATCCAAAATTTGACAGAGATAGCGATGAGAAGTGGATGAGTGAATTGGTTCGTTCAGATATAGCAAGGGGTAGTTTGTGAACACTTTTTTGTAGGTGTAGGTGACAGCATTCGACTTTTTCGGGTTTATTTTGAGCCTCCACCTAGTGCACCACTGACCAAGAGTCTCGAGAAATTGTTGTAGTCGAGCAGATTCTGAGTCGGGGCTGCTTACTGCATAAACTAAATCATCACTCTTTTCTCTTTTTGGATGAGTAGATCTTTTCCTATGATTTTTCAAAGTTTCGAATGTTTATGACGTCACCCGCCTCTACTGCCTGGGCGGGACCCCCCAGCCTACTGTGACGTCATAAACATTCGAAACTTTGAGAAATCATAGAAAAAGGTCTTCTCACGCTAGATGGCCGCTTTTGGTGTCAAAATTCTCAGAATGAGGTCTAGTTTAGATTAAAAATAGCAGTAATTAGTTTTTCCGACTCATGCACACACCCCATTGTTGGGCAGGATTGTCGCTTTAGATTTTTGATATGGAGACGGCAGCCCTTGATTGTTGCAAATTACTCAAAACCAAGGTTTAACACCTTTTCCAGGCTTTTTGCTAATGTCCGAGTTATTTTCTAGGCAGATAAGATCATAAAACTATCAAACGCGATTTTCTTTATTCGTTCATTGATGTCTATTGCTTCGATCCCAAGGGTAGTTGGGTGCTGGCTCAAAGAGTCTTTAAATACCATCGCAATTTTAACAATAGGAGATCCAATCCCTTGACCCAAGAAACTGCTCTAATTTATGATCAAATTTTGATTAAATTTGCAGAAATCTGAATCTGGTAAGCTGCACAAAAGATATTTCCTAATGAATCCTGAGTCGTTAAAATCCTGTTGCTGCAATCTGCTTCGAATCCCGATTTTTGTGCTGGTTTTAGTCGACTTTGTTTCGTTCTAGAATGTTTGATTCGAAGTGACCTGAAATAATTCGAGTGAAGATGGCTTGAATAAGTTTCTGATCCCAAACGGAAAACTCAAAACCTTTTTTTCTGTAAAAAAAAGTCCAAATTAAAATTTTCTGAAAAATTCAAACTTTTGAAAATTTTAGTGATGAAATTTTTTTTTGGTCCTGGTGTTTGTTCCTCAGCATTCTGGGCTGTTTGATTGGAATTCTCCTGCATAATTTGAACGAAGAAAATTTTTATAAAACCAAAATGAAAATTTGATGTTCGACTTTATGGTTTATTATTTTCAATAATAAGCCTTTGGAATCGAGCAAGAAAAAAAAAATTTAACCCCCCCCCCCCCCCCCCCTCAAAATTTGATGTTTTACGTTTCAAGGTACGTAGAATACGAAAATCGAATAAAAAAATTTCCGTCCGTACGCCGTACGCGGCACTTTTCTTAGCAACACTGGACCAATTTGGTTCAAATTTGGTATATGGGCTCCATTTGGGGTCTAGTTGTGCCGCGAAGCTTTTGGTTGATGTAGGTCACTTCTAAGGGGTGAAAATTAAGGGTTGAAATTTTCAAGAGTGCCCTAGCTCGAAAACTCTCGAAATAAAGGTATCGTTTTTTCACCAATTTTAAATAGTATTGAATTTTAAAAAATTTTTGAGACCACCCGGAGCTCTGTAGGACAAACCGTTCGGTCCCTACGAGTAATTGAAGGTTTTCCTTCGATAAAACAGAATCATGAGTGTGAATCGCAAAAGAGGTCTAATCTCCATTCAAATTTTATCGGACTATAATGCGATCGCTGTTCATTTCTTCGATTTGTATACAGTTTTGCCTTCTGCGTAACCAGTAATCAAATCTCCATATGAAGCTTTCTATTTTTCCAATCGAGTGTGAAGCGTTTAGTTCTTTCTAATAAACTTGATTGTGAAGGTGTGAAGCCAGTATGGTGTGGTAGGTAGTACCTAGCTGGTAGGTAAAAAAAAGTTGGTAGGTAAAAAAAAGTTGGTGGGTAAAAAACGCTGCAAATCATTGCTCAAAGGCTTCTTCACTCTTCAGATCACTGATCAGCTGAGTGAGCTCCGAAGCCATTTTCAATCCTATTGAATCGAAGTGCTCTTCCAGGCGTCTCCAGCATTCGAGGAGATCTTCTTCACTCTTCAGATCACTGATCAGCTGAGTGAGCTCCGAAGCCATTTTCAATCCTATTGAACGCAGGAAGCTGAAATTTGAGAGGGAAGGTCAAGAGAGAATACAGATGGTGGTAGGTGCTATTGATGGAGAACCAGTGATCTATACAGAAGGGTGATCTATACAGAAAATAATAAACCTTTGAGCAATGATTTGCAGCGTTTATTGTTTTCTCCTGGTTACTGATTCTAAAGAGAAAAATGCAATTCCTTATGTGGAAAACTGCTCAAAAGATAATTTCTGGTACATTCCGAGACTTGAAATCCTGTTGATGTATGTTTTGGTTTTGATTGATGCATTCTGGGAGCCTCCTGGGATAGTTGGAATGGGAATGGCGCCCCGTGTTGCGTATTCCTAACATGGCTGCGTTTAAAATTAGTTCTCCAATGGCGTTTTCGTTTTCGAGAATCAATGCGTGATTTGGTAAATCAAACACGTACTCTTCTTGGTAGTCTGTGCTCCTGAGCAAGCGAGAGTTACTTCAAACTACAATGGGTGTCTCAGATCTTAATTGATCGAAATCGTTCAAATTTGAAAGGTCGTTGAGGGCAGGCCACAAGGCTTTCTGCAAGTCCTGGTTTGGTGTTCCCCTGAATGAGTTCTGAGATGTTTTGTGGTTTTGGCTGGAAGATCCTGGGGTATTTGGAGTGAAGATGGCATCCTTTATTGATTCCTAACATGGACGGGGTTTAAAATTAGTTCTCCGATGATTTTTTTTTTTTTTGTTTTCGACGATCAGTGCGTGATTTGGTGAATCAAACGCGCCCTACTATGCGAGTTCTGAAGGTGGGGAACTTGCACTTTCTCCAGACGGATCTTGACTCACCCTGTCTCGACCGTTAGTCCTGGACGGGATCCCGATGTAGCCGCCTCTTGCGAACCGTTCGTTTCCACCAGTTCGTGTCGAACATCGCGCGAATCGATTCGAGCCGAACTTCATCGTGTTTTGTTTTGTTCGAGTGACTCATCAGGGACTCCATGTCGGTTTGGTGACATTTTATACCGCGATGAAAGTGGATCGGTTTTGGAGTGCCGACCCGTTCGCTTCGGGCGAAGGGCTGACGTGTCCTCATATGACGAGATCCTCGGATAATTTGCTGAATTGTGATCGTGTGCGGAGGTCAGCATCTGAAGACAGTTTGTCTGCCTCTTGTCCTCATCAGCGTCCTGTACTCACGTTTGCCCTCGAAGCAGCACTAAGTAGGAATAAGCGGTGAGTTATTTCTTATCAATGAATGGCGATGATAAAGTTAGTTGTGTCAAAATTTCATGACCACTCGTATCATGGAATGATGAGTCAGGATTACCAGGTCCAATCTCAGAATCTGTCCCGTTTGGAGTAGGGATGGTTTTAGATGTTGCACCCCTCAGTGCAAGAAAGAAAATTCATGTATATTTTATGCATCCAGCTCATCGCATAATTCGCAGCCGAATCACTTAATTCTCGTGAGTCATATCTGTTTAACCTACTTAGGTGCCAATACTTCCTGGCAGATGCTGTCCTAAACTCAGATGAATCAGAAAATTTGAGTCATGATGTTTACTCCTTGTTGCATATATGCCCTTTTGTGGATCTTGTGCTTCTTCCTAATGGATGGTCTTTTGGTAACATCAGCATCATCACTTTTTGGTCACCATGACCTCTCCTCACGCCTAATCTTGATTGCATGAATTCTCAATAAGAGGTGAAGTCATTCCAGCTCAAGCTGAGTCACAATTTCTAGAATTTACCGATCTTCAAACTATTTTATAGGTCCATAACTGCTGGTTGTATGTCATAATACTCCTCTTGGAAGCATAACTAGTGTCAGCACTTCTTTGTCAGAATTGTGCTGAATTGTGATCGTGTGTGGAGGTCAGCATCTGAAGACAGTTTGTCTGCCTCTTGTCCTCATCAGCGTCCTGTACTCACGTTTGCCCTCGAAGCAGCACTAAGTAGGAATAAGCGGTGAGTTATTTCTTATCAATGAATGGCGATGATAAAGTTAGTTGTGTCAAAATTTCATGACCACTCGTATCATGGAATGATGAGTCAGGATTACCAGGTCCAATCTCAGAATCTGTCCCGTTTGGAGTAGGGATGGTTTTAGATGTTGCACCCCTCAGTGCAAGAAAGAAAATTCATGTATATTTTATGCATCCAGCTCATCGCATAATTCGCAGCCGAATCACTTAATTCTCGTGAGTCATATCTGTTTAACCTACTTAGGTGCCAATACTTCCTGGCAGATGCTGTCCTAAACTCAGATGAATCAGAAAATTTGAGTCATGATGTTTACTCCTTGTTGCATATATGCCCTTTTGTGGATCTTGTGCTTCTTCCTAATGGATGGTCTTTTGGTAACATCAGCATCATCACTTTTTGGTCACCATGACCTCTCCTCACGCCTAATCTTGATTGCATGAATTCTCAATAAGAGGTGAAGTCATTCCAGCTCAAGCTGAGTCACAATTTCTAGAATTTACCGATCTTCAAACTATTTTATAGGTCCATAACTGCTGGTTGTATGTCATAATACTCCTCTTGGAAGCATAACTAGTGTCAGCACTTCTTTGTCAGAATTGTGCTGAATTGTGATCGTGTGTGGAGGTCAGCATCTGAAGACAGTTTGTCTGCCTCTTGTCCTCATCAGCGTCCTGTACTCACGTTTGCCCTCGAAGCAGCACTAAGTAGGAATAAGCGGTGAGTTATTTCTTATCAATGAATGGCGATGATAAAGTTAGTTGTGTCAAAATTTCATGACCACTCGTATCATGGAATGATGAGTCAGGATTACCAGGTCCAATCTCAGAATCTGTCCCGTTTGGAGTAGGGATGGTTTTAGATGTTGCACCCCTCAGTGCAAGAAAGAAAATTCATGTATATTTTATGCATCCAGCTCATCGCATAATTCGCAGCCGAATCACTTAATTCTCGTGAGTCATATCTGTTTAACCTACTTAGGTGCCAATACTTCCTGGCAGATGCTGTCCTAAACTCAGATGAATCAGAAAATTTGAGTCATGATGTTTACTCCTTGTTGCATATATGCCCTTTTGTGGATCTTGTGCTTCTTCCTAATGGATGGTCTTTTGGTAACATCAGCATCATCACTTTTTGGTCACCATGACCTCTCCTCACGCCTAATCTTGATTGCATGAATTCTCAATAAGAGGTGAAGTCATTCCAGCTCAAGCTGAGTCACAATTTCTAGAATTTACCGATCTTCAAACTATTTTATAGGTCCATAACTGCTGGTTGTATGTCATAATACTCCTCTTGGAAGCATAACTAGTGTCAGCACTTCTTTGTCAGAATTGTGCTGAATTGTGATCGTGTGTGGAGGTCAGCATCTGAAGACAGTTTGTCTGCCTCTTGTCCTCATCAGCGTCCTGTACTCACGTTTGCCCTCGAAGCAGCACTAAGTAGGAATAAGCGGTGAGTTATTTCTTATCAATGAATGGCGATGATAAAGTTAGTTGTGTCACAATTTCATGACCACTCGTATCATGGAATGATTTTAGTCAGGATTACCAGGTCCAATCTCAGAATCTGTCCCGTTTGGAGTAGGTGTGGTTTTAAATGTTGCACCCCTCAGTGCAAGAAAGAAAGAGAATATGTATATTTTATGCATCCAGCTCATCGCCTAATTCGCAGCCGAATCACTTAATTCTCGTGTGTCATATCTGTTTAATCTACTTTGGTGCCAATACTTCCTGGCAGATGCTGTCCTAAGCTCAGATGAATCAGAAAATTTGAGTCATGATGTTTACTCCTTGTTGCATATATGCCCTTTTGTGGATCTTGTGCTTCTTCTTAATGGATGGTCTTCTTTTGGTAACATCAGCATCATCACTTTTTGGTCACCATGACCTCTCCTCACGCCTAATCTTGATTGCATGAATTCTAAATAAGAGGTGAAGTCATTCCAGCTCAAGCTGAGTCACAATCTTTAGAATTCACCGATCTTCAAACTATTTTATAGGTCCATAACTGCTGGTTGTATGTCATAATACTCCTCTTGGAGGCATAACTAGTCTCAGCACTTCTTCAGTGTCAGAATGTTCAAGAATGTTCAAACTAAAAGTGATTGATATCCATGCTTTGTTAATACCTCTACGTCATGGCGGCTTTCCGAATTCACGAATGAGAGAGTCATCTCGAATACTTACCGGTTCCATTCATACACCTCTCAATGGATCACTTCTGGTTGTCTGACACTTGGGTAGAATTACTTTTGATACCTTCTTGGTGAATGCTTTACTTGGTAGCAGCAGATTCATCTTAATCACTATTGAGAAGTGAGTTACATTTATAGTGTGAGTTAGTTATGTTCCTGCTGTCCAAGTTCACGAATTTCTATTGAAAAAGTACTTTCTGGTCCTCCTTTAATTTTTAAATCATTCATTTTAGTAATTTTCCATTCATTATTTCTTGTTTTATCTATGAGTATGCATCACATGAATACTTACTCCCACTACATAATCATGAATGTGGCAGAGATTAATTTGGGAACGACGTTGCATCAACTAACAAGTTACTATCCATTGATGGCAGTTTTGATTCCAACACGAGCGAAATAAATTCTGCCCCAACTCGTATCTTTATCAGATTTCTTCGTCTTCTTTACCCCACACCTACTGTAGGGAGTGACACTGGAGGGTTCGTTTCAGCCCAGACCGCTATCTTCCTCCTGATCTCTCCAGAACGAGGGCTCGACCTGCCCTTTTACGAGGTGCCTGACTGAGAACCTGTTCTCCTGTGATCGTCTGCAGGTTATTTCCGACGACAGCCGATCGCTTCCACTTCATCCTCATCAATGTCTAGGGTGTTTACGTTTACTCTATCCACTAAGGGTTTTAGTTGCTGGGTGCGATGCCTAAATCATTCCATTCTTGCAAATTTTTGAAAACTCTACACCAATACTCCTCACAGGACTCTTCAATAGTCGTACGATGCCTCAATCTACCTTAGGAATGCGTCGAAAAACACCTGCGCCTTCTGATTTTACCTAACGATTTCAAGTTTCACTGGCGTTGGGGATTCATAAAAATAAAATGAAAAAATTCTACAATCTAAATTAACCAAAGATTTTTGGCTCGTTTATCTAATACCTTAACATGCTATAACATAATGTAAGTAAATGAAAAAATAATAAACTGGTTCTGATTTTAGTTCTGATAAAAACGTAGCTTTTTCATTTCAAGTCCCCCTTTGAACTGGAATCGCCAAAGTGAAGAAACTATAACTACGATTTACCTCTTCGAACATGGTGACCTCTTCTGCAATAAATTATCATCCCTATCCTCTACCGATATCTGCAAACCAGTGTTCCTCTTTTTTGTATTTTAAAATTATGAACCATTGTGTATGGTAAAATTATGAACCATTGTGTAGTAATGATCATCATTTGCGTTATCATCGTAAATACCTTCTTGATGCTGTTGGTTCTGAAAAAACGAGTATGAAAACCTCCTACCAATCAAGTAGAAATAGATGATGAAATGGTTAACGTTGATTTCAAATCTTAATCATATTTCCCTATCAAAAATACCTTCTTGATGCTGTTGACTCTTCCAAACGAGGATGAAAACAATCAAAGTCGGAATGGACGGCAAAATTGTTTACATTGTGTAGTAATGTGATCATCAACCTCTTCGTTTTAAATTTTAATCATAAATTTCCTCATCAAAAATACCTTCTTGATGCTACGGACTCAATGAAACTCCATCAAGTAGGAATAGATGGTTGAATGACGAACCATTGTGTTATTACGTGATCAACCTACTCGTTATCGATCGACATATCTTAATTCCATTTCAAAACAGGTACCATCTTGATGCAGTTGACTCTGCGTTTATTCACGTTTTAAAATTGATTCATCGTATTATCAAAACGCTGTTTTAAGCCCTAATATTTCATTTCATGTTCTGTCTCGTTAACCACATTCAATCAGTTTGTGCTTTTAAAGTGGGTTCCTATTGCACCTTCAAGAGCTCTCAATCATCAGGGTTTTGCATCCTACAACTTCCTGTAATACGAACTAGGTCAAACTAGGTCTAACAAAACAGGCTGCGTCGATCTCAGATTCTGCTAGTTAAAATATCTCGTCGGCTACCACTACAAGAAGTACGTATAACCATGAATATCAGTTCCCTTCTCAAAAGTATCCCTTCTCGAAAGAGAAATCACGCAGTACCTTTCAAATTCAAGCCCATTGTAGGTAGCTATTCGGTGATTTATCAAAGTTAACACATTTTATCTGAAACTAAATTTCACTGAAAGTTCTAAAGGAGCTTCTAGAAACATTTCAAAATCATAAAGAGAATCATAAATTTTCGCAATTGACTCTTCAGAGTGGATGTAGAAAAATTTTGGTAGGTATTTTTGGAGCCAGGAGAATTTACGGTCGCTCCTACATTTCGACACCACATTGGATTTTGTCTCTCGACTGTCAAAAATAGGATTTTTACTTAGGCTTGGTTATCAAATTGCAATTCCTATCTTATTACAAACAATTATTGCAATTTTCTTCGGAAGTTCGATGAAATGTTTTGAGAATGGCGATATTCACTTTGAATTTCTCCTAGGACCAGTTTCTGACTGAATCCACAATGTGAGTCACTCCTTTACTGAAGGCTCTATTATTGAATACTCTACTACTACTGAGAATCCGGCCCCAAATGATTATACCTAACCAAAATGATCCAGTTTGTCAAAATTACGTTCTGCAAGATTCTTGGTTAACTCCATAAGTTCGGTGTTTATCATAAATTTGTTGCATCTCAATAACAATAAATGCTGTACACGGATTCCTCTATGTTCCGTACCCCTTGGAGTATAATTTTGTTCAACTTCTAAGGTTGAAATAAATATACGTAGGTTGTGTGGATGGAGACAGGAATTTCTTGGTTAGGTCGGTCATGACATCATCTCCTTCGAACGTTGAGTCATGATCCATTCATACGGCTTTGCCAATCACCCAATCCCGCACTTATTCTGAAGTGAATTTCATGGAAGGTGCAGGAAATGAATACGTGTTGAAGACAATATTCCAGACTTCGGATACAATCTGATTTCTCTCCTTAAAAAAGTCTCGATGTGGGTTCACAAAATTTTGGTTGAAAAATCGCAATCTATCGATCTCTGTAAATCAGCTGTCATCTTATGTACGTAATGAGTTGAATTTTGGACACTATGGAAAGAATTCAGATTTTCAGGAAAATTCAGTGGAATTTATGTGAAAAGATCAACATCCCCCACTACCTTTCAATTTTGAGACAAATTTGACCATTAGGAAGTGATAAACTAATGCTGGGTCCTGAAAATTCCTTGGTTTCCGGTAAATCTGATGGTCTGCAGATCCGATTACTGATGGTGCCGTTCCATTGCCAGAAAATTTCTTCAAAATCCATCTGCAAGTTTGTATGATTTTTCCCTTTTAAGAGGACTTTCAGAAGGACATAAACCCAAAATTGGTTCGTTCTCTTGTACAGTTGTCTCTCTTCTACATAAGAAGCTAAGCAATTACTGCTGTTTCTTGCCTTTTAACATGTGTTTTGTATCCGTGATGTTGTTGGGCTTGAGGTTATTCTGAAATTCGCCACGTGTGACGTAAAAAAAAAGAGTTTCTCAATACCCATAAACTGCTTTGAGTGATGAAGTATACAGTCTTCACTCCAACGCCTCAAATATCAAAATGTCAATGTCAACTTCATTCCTGGCAGTTTATTAGTCATGCTCAGTTTCAGTTTGCTACAAAACTTTGGGTAGTAAGAGTGCAACCTCAGACAAACTGAACTCCTCCCTGATCAGCAGGGAATGATGATGGTTCCGTGAAGCTGAAATTTCACAGGGAGGTTCTTTGGAACTGCTGACTACGAATGACAAACTCAGATCCTTTCTGATCAGCAGAGAGAGCTAAACTGGCTTCTGATGGCCCCTTCGAAGCTCGAATTTCAAAGGGAGCCTTTCTGGGACTGCTATTACAAATGACAAACTGAGCTCTTCCCTGATCAGCAGGGAGTGAATGATGATGGCCACATGAAGCTAAAATTTCACAGGGAGGTTCTTTTAAACTGCTGAGTACGAATGACAAACTCAGATCCCTTCCGATCAGCAGGGAGAACTAAATTCGATACATTGTCCGCACGAAGCAGTAATTTCAAAGGGCTTTCTGAGACTGCTCAATACATAATTTGACAAACTGAGCATGTGGAGCTAACTTATTCGAGTAATCCAAAAACGTATCCATGATGATGTTTTTCGCTGATAAATTAGCTTGGATATTATCTTAATATTTTTCCTGTTACATCTATTATTAAATATTTTTATCTTATGGTTAAATCTTAATTTTTTAAGAATTTTGAAATTTTGCACGGGAAACTTTACGGGAATGAGCAATGTTTAAGATAGCTGATGATATTATTCGTTGGAAGAAGAAGAAGAAGAAGAAATTTTCTTTTTTTTTATTATGAATTCCGTTTACAATACATTCTATGATTAAATACTATAAACTTAGCCACATGGTTGTTGTCAACCGTCTGCTTGAGTTTGAGTGCCCATCTAAAATATAAATGTACAAAGGGAAATATTTTTATGGTCTGAGTTTAGAAATTGAATTCTCCTTCAAGAAAGGATCTATGTTTCCAGGCTGAGCGATAATAACTGTTCCAACCTGGAACCCCATTCAAGTTGCGAAGTCTTGAATCGGACACACGCATATGAAGTGGTATATATACTCTCGAGCCCCTAAATTGCAGAGAGAACACTCATCCCTAGAACTCGTTCCGTGAGGTTTAGCATTCAAGTTGATTACCTCAGCCCTCAATTTGAATAGCCATCGGGCCTTGTTCAGCAGTTCTAAAGAAGCTACCCCCTTTAATTTTCGGGGCCAGTTCTCTTTAGAGGGTATACGATTCGATATTTTTCGTTGGTTAGTCGTCGGTTTCATTAGATGTTGGTTCTGTCTCAAATTTAGGTGTTTCATCTAAAAATTATTTTCGGGATGAGTGAGGAGGGCAATTTTCTGTCTTGAGTATTTCGACGTTTTATGGGTGATTTACCTCGTGCAGTTGATTTTGAATGTGTAGCTGTGAAGAGTTGATTACCATTTGAATTAAGGATACTACCTCATGTTCTATGATGCTAAAAAATTATCAAATGGTATGAATTTTCGAAAAATTTTTTATCTGTCAAGGGTATCGTCCTAATCGTCCTAACTCTTCTTCTGTTACCTCTACAGAAGGGGCCAATTACATATGATACAATAAATTATGTTTACACTCTGTTTCAGGTTACCAAACGGTGGTTCCGGGCAGGTCGTGTGGGAAGAGCGGAGCGAACATGTTCGAGAAGAGCGAGGAAATCGGGAGAGGGAAAAAGCGAGGGAGCGGGAGCGACACAAACAAGAAATCACCGACCTCGCTGACGTCATGCACAACCTTAGGCCTTGTGAGTAACCTCATTTTAAAATAATTTCCAAAAAAATATAAAATCTGAATTTTTGAAATACTTGATATCGAAATTTCAAGTCCTGGCCGCACGATTTCTAAATCCATTATTTTCGATGTGTTGTTGAATGACACAATCATGTGGGTTGAAATATATTATTCGTTTTCGAAGTTTCTTGCGTTTTTTGTGTTTCTTTGGTCGGTTTGACTAGAACGTTCATCGAGTACGGCCTTTATAACAAGAAAACCGGAATATAATGAGAATCTTGTACCCAAAAAGGGTAGTAAATCCTAGAAGTCGATAGGATGGATTGAGAAGTAAAGCAAATAATTGGCGATCAATCACTTTCCTTGAAAATTTCCAGGATACATATTCAAAAAGAAAGTACCATTGATAAATTCTCCAATACGAAGCTTGATTTTTGAAGCTTTTTTGACATGGATGTCTTAGTTCTGGGGGTCATTCCAAAATTTTCGACACACAAAACAATGCAACAAAAAATTGCAACGTTTTTTTGACATTTTCATGTCTTTGCCCTGGCACATTGCACAAAAAACTGTCACGAAATTGCGTAACGAAATTGTGTTACAGTGCCTTTATAATGATTTCCGCTTACAACGACCCCGTTGTTAGGTTTGTTCCTATTCTACACTTTTTAACCCACAAAAATCGTTCACCACTCGTTGGAAAGCTCTCGATTTAACGAACATTTTCATGTTCTCCATAACATATTGACTATACGAATAGCGGAGCTATGGGCATAACTGTTCTCATATTTTGTTTACAACAGCAACGCATTGTGAGGTTTGAAAAATACAACAAATATCTATAGATAAGTAGTTATTATGTTAATGATTCGTTTCACATTCTGACAACAACGGAGGGTGGGTTATAAAATCCTACAGTGAGGTAAAAAGCAATAGGTAAAGACATGAAAATGTCCCAATGCGTTGCAGACTCGTATGCAAGCGTTTTTTTTTTTTTTTCAAAAAAATTTCAAAATTTTCCTTTGAATTTCAGAATGAGATCAATCTTTCTATGGGGTAATGTATTTCCAAGTCAAATTAATTCTTTTCCAATCCAAATTAATCTTTTTTTCAAACCGAAATTTCTGATGCTTTTCACGTACAACCAATCGTTCCTAGGGAAAATTAACTTCCTCATTTTCCACCCCACAAAAATCGTTCACCACTCATTGGAAAGCTCTCAATTTATTAAACATGGTACATGGTCCCTAATATGAATGTACCTGAACGGAAAGCTGAATTATGCGCATGTTTACTTACATATGATCGTGAGTAACAAATGAGATGTCAACATGATCGTGAGAGGAAAATAGGTATCGTCATCCAACAGATCCCTTTGAAGCGTTACGGAGGCAGGGTCAATAGAGAATGCTGAAGGCGCCTGAGTGGTCACTGATCAGCTGAGTGAGCTCCAAAGCCATTTTCTCTCCTGTTGAACGCAGGGACCTGAAATTTGAAGGGCAGGGTCAATGGAGAATGCTGAAGGCGCCTGAGTGGTCACTGATCAGCTGAGTGATCTCCAAGGCCATTTTCTCTCCTGTTGAACCCAGGAAGCTACATTCGATTCATTTAAATTGCCATCATAAGACATATCCATATACAGATGTATCTGCATGCAGTGTAGATACTCGTTTCCTATATTTTTTCGAACTGCAACACGATTGGTGGTCTCGTTTGCGATTGAGTTGATGTTCTTTCCCACGTACCGAAGCTCCTATTGACCTGATCATGATTTGTATTCTTATCCAGCTCAACCCCTGAACTACCAAATGTGACAAAAATCGAGCGGTCAGATCGTGAGAAATCGATGTACAAGTAAAATAACGTGTGCACGAACGCTGCTGTTAGTCTTATGTAGATGAAATTCGTAGGGTACCGTCTCAAGGCTGTGCGGCATCAACCAGAAAAATTTCATTGAAATCGGACCATGATTTCTTGTAGTTATGCCCAGGACAAGGAATTTATAACAGGCTGGATTGAACGGTTGTGGAACAAAAACACAACTATGAATCGCGATTTTTCGCTAAATTCTCAATAGTGTTATTATTATCAGTGATTTTGCCCTAATTGGTTAACTCTTTGGTTCACACGTTAAAAGCGATTGGTACCTTTAAACTGATTTCATGCGATCGAAATTCCAGTTTTACCAAGTCGATCAAATCGGTTTTCTGTGAGTACAAATGGAGTCAAAAACCGTTGTGTAATAGTTGGCAGTAAACACTTCGGATCACACATTGGTACCTCATTTTTTTATTTTTTTTTAACGAGAGAAAAAAACACTTTGTTGAACATTGTAGAAGGAATGAAGGTGGACAAGGCCTCCAGTAGTTGTCGAAACGTAATAGATTTGCCGAAAATTAAAAATGAGATGCCAAAAGTTCAAATTGGTATGCCAAAAGTTTGCAAAAAATTGAAATTGATTTATGCCAAAGGTTTTGGTACTTCTAAATTGATTTTAGGAGATCGAAATTCCAGTTTTACCAAGTCGATCAAATCGGTTTTCTGTGAGTACCAATGGAGTTATAAACCGTTGTGTAATAGTTGGCAGAGCATCAAGAAGGTATGAGTCGTACGTTCGACACAGACATCTGACCCACTAGAAACTCTATGAATCACATAAGAATGTAGATCCCTCTCGGTTATATCTGCCCGTGGAAATATTCTCTCGAATCGTAGAGTTAATAAATCAAAAACACCCCGACACATATGCATTAAAAGATGAGTTCCTCCATTATGAAAATGGTCGCTTCACTTTCGCGAGGTTCTCCCACGACGTAACCAAATCAAATATTTTTTCTGAAACGACGAAAAAATGTGGGGCAAGACGAGTGACAACTTCTTCCGGTTTTCTTCGAGACGAAATTGCGTAACTCGGACGTTCTGGAATAAACGGCTCAGAAAGATGGGTTTCAGAATGTATTCGCGCTCTATAATGGGGGGAAAACGTTCCCATCCAGTCTATTGAAAGCATTTTGTAATCGCGCGTTCCGTAACTTCGAAGGTAATTAATTGGACTAATTAATCCGCGATGCATCTGAGAGGCGAGTCGAGATGTTAATTGCAGAGCTTACCTTACATTCATTTTGCAACTGGACAAAATTGAGAAAACCAAAACCAGCTGACGAGAGTGAAATGTCCAAATGGTGTACCTACCTGACTGTCTACTCGTCCAGACAATCTACAGGCTGTCTACTCGTCAGTTTTGCTGTGGATTCGCTGAGTCAATTCAGTAAAAATGACGCAGAAGAACTCTGACAAGCTGCAAAGAGAGATCTGCGGTACATGGGGATTCCAAACCACGGAAATGTATTCAACAAACCCGTAAAACCCCTGGAAGGATACGCCGTAGCCGATTGTGAAAACCTTGCTGAAGACTGCCATTCCTGGTCAGGATACTTCTCCGAGCCAGGAGGAGCAGCTTTATCCTGAGAAGCCCAGAAGCAGAGGACCATTGCTTTATCAAGTGTAAAAATACCTGTCTATTGAGGAAACTACCAAGGAGTGGCTCTATCGACGCCAATTTTTTGGAGAGCTGCTATTCAACTCAATACCACTCCAACAATGGGGAATTTGCCTCACATTTTTTAATTTTTTTTTTTCGAAAGAGGGTTCATTGTTATGATATTTTCTTCTATGGTAATTTTTTTCCTTTGGTTATTCCTGGTGTTAAACGTTATTTTAGGGCCCTGTTATAGGATTTGACTTGAAATTCCAGAATCTAAAATTGAGGCAAATTCCCCATTAACAACAATCAACGAGCACAACAACCTCCTACAGGCGAATCTATTCCATTACAAACTATTGAAAAAACAATATTTTGTTAGTTACCTATCTATGCAAATATAGTTACGGATCTATGCAAATTCAAACATTTATTTCTCATCCCCTAAAAGTTACTGAATTTTATAGAGAAATATTTTTGAGAATCCTCTGCTAAATAAAAATTGTCTTTATTGGGGACCGGTTTCGGGTCAGAACCCCATCATCATCCTAGAGACGATATTATATTCAAGCGCTGCTACTGGCCAGCTCAAACGGTTCTGCTTGAATATTCTATTCCCTCTGGACTGATGATGGGGTTCTGACCTGAAACCGTTCTCCAATAGAGAATTTTTATTTAGCTGAGGAGTCGCAAAAATTGGTTCTCCATGTTATACATCGCCTCTGCACCATCGGCAACAATCAAGAATCAGTTACTGAATGTTTTCAATAGAATAGAATATAATATGAATTTATTAACAAAAAGCAAGTTAATTTCCTTCTGCCCACCAACCAATGAGTTCATACGAACTTGTGGCAGCTGGTGGAGGAGATCTCAGCCAAAGGTATATTAAACAGACTGTTAGTGCCCAGACATATTCAAACCGGAAACTCAATAAATTAATGAAATTCCTTTATCTTGCTCAAAATCTGTCTCTTAAAATTCCCAAAACTAACAAAAATATCAGGATTAATCTTACAAGCATAAAGGAACTGTAAAACTTTATAATGTGCATTCTTTTAAGCACGTTCGGTCTAAGTTTAGGCAACTGACATTGCCATTGACGAACAGCATTACGAGTATGCGTGACACAGCTTCTATGGACAGGCTGAGTCCCAGTTTTATAGACCAGCAAGCACTATTGAAAAAGAACAGTTTTGTAACATCGACTAATTCGACTTTTGGGATTCTACGTCAATCAAAAAAACTACTTTGAAATGTAAACTATCGTATTTTCTCAGGAGGAGTTAAGAGTTCTCTTTACCTCGATTCCAAATCTTCTTTATCGAAAATAATAAACCATAAACTACAGCCTAACTAACTATGGCCTGATTTAGTAGGTATAATAAATTCATGTTAATTTGTTATAAGTACACAATAAAAAAAAAAGTACTTTAATACTTAATATTGATAAATTATCAACAATGAGTTACCCAGTTGGTAGGTTAATTTTACCTGGATGACGAAAACTGTTCATTTGGATGTTGAGTAGTTAACTAAATTAGCCGTTGTTAATTATTTACCTGATCAAACGATCCTTGTTAATTGAGTTGTTTTTTCAACGCTCTGCAGATTCTCAACCGCCCGACGTGACGCACAACACCAGCCAAGCACGAAGAATCACTCCCGCTGATCGAGTGAACAGATACAACCGCTCAAGGCAGTCGTCCGAAGATGGAATGGGTAAGTTTCAATCCACGCAAATTTCCAAAATTCATTTTGATCCATCAGTTCCAGTACAGATACATTCAAAAACCTCAAAGAAAGGATGAACCAAGTCGATTTGGGAGGGCGGATTGAGATTCTAGTGCGCATTGTACCTACTCTATAAAAATCAAACCTTGACATCTGGATATTTTTCAAAAAATTGAATTTAGTTCATTCTTTCTCAATGGTTTTTGTTGTGGCATCACATTGCACGAGATAATCATTTATTTAAATTGTTAACTCGTTACTTTTTCACTTGTTGCCAAGATATCCTCGTCACAAGCTAAATTTCACTTAAGGCCTCGTTTTTACGAAATTCCCTCATTTCGAGAAATACACGTTGTACCAAAAGGTAGACGTTGTAATTATTTTTCAAACAGACACTTCCAAGTAGATCACAAAACGTACCTGCGCCACTCTACAACGGGTTATGGGCCCAGTCATATGATTTGATGACTCTTCAAAGTCGTACATTATACTCAGGTTTCTTGTTTGGTTGTAGAAATAGTTCGGTAGGTTCAAGTGGAGAAACAGGAAAACATCTAGGCATTCCAAATTTCTTGTACTTCACTATCCTCAAACAGGTTTGAGTGCTTACCTTTCATTTTGAAATAAATGTATTGAATTTACGGGAGAATTTATTTGAAGAAGTGCCGTAGTATATAGCAATGGAAGTTTGATAATACGTACATGGATGGGTAAGTTTCAATCCACACAAATTTCCTACAGTCATTTTGATCCATCAGTTCCAGTACAGAACATCCAAAAACCTCAAAGAAAGGATGAACCAAGTCGATTTTGGAAGGGGGATACTACTACTACCTTAATGTTGTTGATGTAGAACGTTGACTGGCCCCCGAAGGACTGTGAACCACATTGTACCAGTCATCGATGTACAGGAGGGAGTTCAAACTGTGAACCATCAACAATGTGGACTGTGAACCACATTGTACCAGTCATCGATGTACTGGAGGGAGTTCAAACGTCCTTAGGTTTATTGTTCAAACAGAGATTATTTGTCCCAGTGGCCTCTTACAGGATGAGTACCAAATTGGATGCCAGTATTATTTTCTTCCTCTGAAGTCACTTCTAGTGAACCCCAAGAAACCATGTTCCAATTTTCAGTTCTCCATGATGGAAAGAAGATCGCATCCTATCTCGATTCTTCATGTAAGAATAGGGTCGAACTTAAACTCTGAACCATTCTCAATTCATATTGATCGAGATGTCATCATCTTCATTGCAGGTACCGTCACGGGAACGGGGCGATGGAAGGTATCAGCCAAAATCCAACAGCTCCTCAACACGCTCAAACGCCCCAAGCGACGCCCGTTGCCCGAGTTCTACGAAGACGACGACATCGAACTGGAGATCGCCGCCAACCCTAAAGACCCCAACGCACCCAAACCCGAGGGCGCCACCATGACGCCAGCCATTGGAGAGCAGCTAGTGGTACGTCCAATCATTCCAATAATTATTATCAACCTTCCCAGCAGATCCAGCAGATCTTTCTTTAAGGTTTCAATAATAATAATATTTTCCGTAGCAACATTTATAATTTCTTCCAATTGATTTCAAGAACTTCTAAATTGTTTCATCTCAATTTAAACATAAACTACAAATATTGGCATTATCAGGAGATTTTCCTTTGGTTTTGTTGTAACTCTAATCTGATTGTATGTTCATAAAAATGAATTACTTAGTAAAAATTTAATACAATTCTGATATTTAATTGGAACTTTGATTTTACAATCTACTCTTGCAGAAATGTAGAGGATGTAATGAGTGTTGGAGGGAGTTTGTCTGCCAGCTCGAAACTGGTAGAACTAACTGACATTCACATCTATGAGGGTTTGATGGTTAGGATGGTTGATAGATTGTTTGGAAAGATTGAAGGAAATGAAATGATCAAGTCGACATTATTAGCTACAATGGATCATTATTGTAATCAAAGAAGCTCTTATAAATACACTCCTGAGAGTTGACAATTAGACGAAAGAGGGACGAAGAGAGGCTGCCGCCTGAAGTCTTCGGCCTCTACAACTGGTCATCTGGCGTTTCGTAATAATACGCTCAGCTGTGGTTTATTTTGGAAAATATGCGTTGTAGGAGAAGGTAATGACAGAAGATAATGCTCCATTCCAATTCCTCTATCAGCATCTCACATCTGGTTCATAATCCTCTTATAACAGGATGAGGGCGAATGCCACCAGCACTTCATTAGGATGCTGCAGGTGGATTCGTTTGAGTTTGGAACCCTGTTCTGGAATTTGCCTATCAATCTCAACATTAGGTTCAACAGTAATGTTATTGCACAACGAAAGAGATGAGAAAATTTATTAAAAGAAACTTTTGAAGGCAGTTTACTCAGGTTAGAGGACTCTGAGGAAGAGGAAAGTGCTTCGAAGATTTGGGTGAGGGACCTTATTCCAAGAGAATAAGGTAGAGAGAAGTCCACTCTCGACAACTTTGTTCAACTTCTCCATGGAAAGTATAGTAAGGAACATACGAACCAATCCAGGAGGTTCCATATTCAATAGGCTGACCCAACACCTTGCTTATGCGGACGATGTATACCTTATAGGAAGAACAATACCTGCGCTCTCTGGAGCTTTCCAAGAATTTGAGAAAGCGGCAGAAGAGCGAGGCCTAAGCATCAATGAAGAAAAGACTGTCTATATGAAAACAACAAGAGGTTCAGCTCCGCCACAAAGAAATTCCACCATCCTACTTGCTTTCCATCCAGCGATCAGTTCAAATACTTAGGCGCCATTGTGACTGGGGATAACGACGTCACCATTGAAATTAAAGCGAGAATAGCCGCGGGAAATAGATGCTTCTGGTCTGTCCAGAAGTCTCTCAATTTCCGCCGGCTTTCTCGAAAAGCAAAGCTAACTGTCTACAAAACCATCGTTAGACCAGTGGTGACTTACGCAAGTGAGTCATGGGTCCTCACATAAGCCAATGAGCTGGTATTGAACTGCTGGGAAAGGAAAATACTTAGAAAAATTTATGGCCCAGTATGCGAATCAGGAGAATGGCGAATCCGACATAATGCTGAATTAAGAGCGCTGTACGATCAGCCCGATATTGTGGCTTTCATCAAACGGGGTCGACTCAGGTGGCTCGGACATGTAGAGCGGATGCCAGCAGGGAGACACCCCAAAACCCTCTTGAATGGCGCGTCTGGAGGACGAAGGCTAAAGGGTAGACCTCGACTACGATGGATTGACGATGTAGAGGAGGACCTCAAAGCCATGGGTGTGAGAAGATGGAGGAGTAAGGCGATTGATCGCAAGGAATGGTCATCAATAGCTGAGAAGGCCCTGGTTCTTCGAGGACCGTAGAGCCGTATAATAATAATAATAATAAGGTAGAGAGAAGCGTAGAACGTATTGGACGAATGCAAAATCAGTGGCCTGTATTTCGATTCAAAGTGGACTAAAACTGATTTGTGCCGGGTTATTTTGTCTTTGTGTGTTGTTATCATGTATCGACTTGAATCAATTACATAGAGACGTATCGTTCTACAGAAGGGCGACTTAAAAATGAAATAAGAAAGTCCATAACTTTTGAAAGGAACGCTGACAGCGACTTTTCACTGATTTAGATCTCCGGGTGGGTACCTTCGTACGTGACGTTCGACCAATAAGACGACGTCTTTACTGGTCCCAGACGAGTGTAAGTGGACAGGACGTACATAGACTGTATTATATTTCCGGTAGCGGATCAGCTCCGCTTCACGCCGGATCGATAGAAAACCTGATCGAACGACAGCCGCAAGCAACCTTTCTCTTCTTTTCTCTCGCCTCTCGATACGAATCGAAGTGAAGTCCCCTTGATATGATGATTTGTGGGTCAAACCTACCCAGAAGAGCCCTGCAGTGTACAGGCGGAGCACATTTCTTCCAGAATGAGACCCAGAACAATATTTTTTTGTTTTACCTCCATTTTTACAAGAAATTGTTCGTTGATTTAAAATATCGTTAGTCCAATACTAAAACTAAGTAACCAGGTTTTTTAGCGATTCTGAATTATCTCCTCCATAAATTATTTATGTAAGTAGCTTTCCAATGCTGTATCTAGGTGTCGGAAATATTGATCCACAGGCCATTTATTAATTGGGATGGCATATCGACTGAAATGTATCGATATATCGATCAAATGATATGTCGTCAATGAGATATCGATACCTTCGATATATCGGAGAAATATATCGATATTTTGATATATCGATATTTTGATACATCGGAAGATTTCATTTAAAAAACGTGAGAAGTAGGTAGGTGAATTTAATCGTTTTAAAACAATATAAAAATAATTTAGGATGGCATTTATGGACATATCGGAGTATCTACTTGGAAAAACTTGAAGAAGTAAGTAGGTAGGTGAATTGAAAAGTTGGTTACTAACATCATTTTGGAAGAAATATTATCGATATGCTCGACATATCGGAAGATTTATTTGAAAAAACCTGGTGAAATAAATATTAACCTACTATCAAAAGTTACTGGGTATGAATGATCGAAATTGATTGTTTAAAAACTGGAAAAAAGTTCGAAAATGTCATTGCAATGTTAAATTCATTTATGAATTGACAGGGGTGTATACTGTAGACAATCATGATCCTTCAAGATTGAAAATAATTGTTGTGAAAACCTGCTTCACTAGACGAGCCTCCATTACTTTAATTCAAGAAAGAAATTGAGCCTTGAGAGCCACTGTAGGTGTAAAACATTCATGTACACTATCATGTCTGAGCTGAAGTCAACAGTCTAAAATCAACCTATCACTAGGTACCTACAAAATTTGGAATAAAACTACTTGATGTTTTTACAGATACAGGCGTCCCTTCTCGTCCATTCATTTCAATATTTAATTTTCTCTAAAAAAAATTTTTTTTTTACTTGAAAACATGTCGCGATATATCGGTAAATATTGACCGATAATATCGGTTCTCTATATCGATATATCAAACGTAATATATCGATATATCGTTGCCATCCCTATTTATTAAAAAATTTCAAAAGCAGATAACTATTACAACAGCTAAACGTTCAATGCTCCAAGTAGGTAACAGATACCTGATAATTTTGTTTTATTACTTTCAATAATGAATTTTTGGAGTCGGCCATTTTGGATTGGATCCATCGCCCTGACTTAAGTGGCTCTAGCAGACAAAAGTAGGCAACTAGTTATCCTCTTCTTGGAACCACCGTGAGTTGGTAACCAGGTGAGCAGACGCAGTTAACCCTTAATTTCCCACTTGTTCAAAAAATGTGTTTTTTCTGACTTTTATAAATTAATGATAGATGTATTTTGATAAATCTGTAGAACGTTTTAGCAGACGGTTCCTTAAAGCCCTATTACAGTATCAGCTCAAGAATGGTCTTTCCAAGGGCCACACTAGCGCTATCTGTCCATAAACCCAATTTTGTTGAAGTAGAAGGAAACTTGGAAAGATCCTTGGTGGGATGTTGGGGTCAGTTATGTCTCATAAAGTAAATAACCAAGGAATAAGTTGGGAAAGGTTCACTTCATAGAGGGATTTGTGCTGCTTTAGACAGTGGCGTACCTTAAATCTATGACGAGGAAATCCAACTAATACCCTACAAGATTAGAAATTAATGAGTGTAGAAGGTACGCCGAAGGCCCTATTTCATTCTGTCAACTCGAGAATTACTTTGTTTCTTCTATGAGTATTAAACTAGCCAATGGCTATCAGTTTTGGCTTAAAAGTCGATAAACTGTATCAAGTAAAAATGGACATCTCGAAAGATACTTCAGGTTATAAAGGGTTAAACAGCGGGGTAAACGCCAATACACTGGCAAAAATTAAACAATTGAAGTGTTTGAACTTATTTTTCGGACGTTGAAAACGAATATTTCGCAATATTAGTATTGGAGCAAGGAATTCAAGGAGGCACCAAACATCAAATTCAGTAAAAAATGTATTTAGGTAGGTACCTAATTTTTTTAATGTTTCGATCAATTGTTCAAAATTCAAAGATAACTAAGTATTGAACTTTTTAATATCAAATTTTCAATAACTAAACCATCAGTGATTCAAATATGATGGGAAAATGCTGCAAATTGCATCGAAATTGGACAGAAATCGACTGGGAAAAGTCTGCAAAACTTGATTGCAACGCGTTTGATTTTTTTAAATGCTGAATGATAGAATTTTCGACAAAAAAATTAAATAAGATCCCTAAAGGTCCACTTCTCATTGGACATGGAAATTTCTTTTCACAAAATTTCCTCTCCCGATGTTCGGAAATTGATGCTAGTTGGAGGTTTTTGAGAGTTGTTTAAAAAATGTTTAAAATATGAATTATAAATTCTATTACAATAAATTCTATTTAGAATGCATTTCTTTGGTCATATTTGTACCATTTTAATGATGGAAATTACTTATCAAACTGTTGCTTTATCTGTTCAGGTTCCTTCCGGCCTCCCGCGGAATCTTGAGGCCGCAATCCAGAGATACGGATCTGCTACCTACAAAGCTCCTGTGGCGACTGTTTTGGACCCCAATGGAAAACTGAGCATTACTCTCACTTACGGTCAGTAGAAATGACGATCATTGTAAAAATTAGTTCTTACATTGAAATTAAGATAGTTCCAAGCCATCTGAGTTCACTGGCAAATTTTTGAAATTTACCTTGTTGGCAGCAGGCAAAGCTGTTGAATATGGTCTTCCAGGTTGATCCCTATTACTTGGATTCACCACTATTGCTCTTTTTACAATAATTCGATTGTACCTAACAGTCTTCTTTTTGCAACGTTTCCAGGAAAGCTGCTCAGCCGATCTCAAAAGATCGCGTACACCCTCCTCACCAAAAACTTCAGCAAAGGAGGTGACACGTGCTCTCTGAAATGCGGGGATCGAATCGCCCTCGTGTACCCCAACAACGACCCCATCAACTTCATGTGCGCCTTCTACGGCTGCATGTTCGCAGGAATCGTTCCCGTCCCAATAGAAGTGCCCATCACGAGAAGGGTGAGTAGATCACAAATGTCTATGATGAAGTTAGTGTCAGTTTTCTGTGTCCACAACAACGTGACTCCTCAGAAAAGAAAGGCTTGAGAAATGTTAGCTAGCCGGTAAAGGGTGCCGTCGAGGCCCAGAACTCCAGGCAGAGCGGAACAGAAGGATCCTAGAGTATACAGCCTGGGAACTGAGGCCTTTGGGCAAGGAAAAGACAACTTGTTCAGACGATGTCGCCTATCTAACCAACATCACTCATTGGTCACAGGTCTAGTCACTGTTGCAATTATTTATGTGAAATCAACGACACTTGGGTTTTCTTGAAACGATGTACTAATCGGCAGTGACTGCAGTAAAGAGCCAAAAATCCTCATTCGCGAAGAGGTACCTACTGAATGGGCTACTCTCCTACCTGACGTTGCGAAGTGCTTTGATTGCATATCCCATCCGCTTCTTCTGGATAAGCTGCGTAAATATAATTTTTCTGATAGTGCAATTTCTATCATTGAAAGCTACCTCTCTGGTAGAACTCAGGCTGTGCGACACAACGATGAGTTGTCATGCTTCTTGCCTGTTGAGTTTGGTGTACCACAGGGATCCGTTTTGGGACCAATATTGTTCCTTATTTTTATCAATGACTTACCATTGTGTCTCAAAATCCACTCAATTCTTTTTGCTGACGACACATCATTAATTTTAAAGAGCCCATCGCTTTCTTTGCTGTGCGACGCCGAAGTGGCTGCTCTTGGTGCGGTTTCCAGCTGGTTCATAATGAACAGGCTTTTGGTTAAGAGAGACTTTTGGGTTGAGAGATTTGTCTGGTTTTGACAATAATCTGGAAGATGTCAAATTTTTTGGCGTCTTTCTCGACCAGAGCTCAGGTGGAAGCCTCACTGTGCTCAACTTCGGTCATGTCTCGGCAGCTACATCTTTCTTTTAAGGCGCCTATCCGAGTGGCTGACAAGGTCAGCCTTTCTGGCAGCTTTTCATGCCTGCTTCCAGAGCAGAGCTGTATATGCCATCCTCAGTTGGGGGCATTCTGCAGCTTCCTCCACCATTTTTTCTAGCCAAAGGAAGGCTGTGCGAGTCGTAGCTGGTATGAGTTACCAGGAGGATTGTAGATCAGCTTATAAAGAACTGGAAATTCTAACTATCCCCGCTGTCTACAACCTTGAAAGCCTATGTTATGTAAGGAAGAATATTGGGTCTTTCCATACTCCAGATCACGGTTACTCCACTCGTAGCAAAAATAATCTTTTTATCCCGTTCCATCGACTTGCTACTACATGTAATGGTACCACCTGGTGGGGTTTTAAATTTTTCAACGCCCTTCCCATGAATTTGCGCAATGCTCCGATCGGCATTTTTAAGGCACGTATTAGCAAGTACCTCGTCAGTTTGGCTGCTTATAATTTCGACGAATTTCTTGGTGATCTTGAGCACACTGACGCTGTGTTGATATCCTAGGTGTTTTTTCATGTTTTATTGTTATACCTATCATTTGATACCATTGTTGTATTTTTTTTTTTTTTTTTTTCGTGACCAAATGTTTAATTTTACTTCTAAGAAAGCTGACCATTGCTCATACACTACGTGTTTTTGGCAAATAAAAGATATTGATTGATTGATTGACTGAGGGCCAGCTTCAGTGGTGGTGTAATAATATGAGGTCCAGCAGGATAAAGGATTGTTGGAATCGGTAGAGAGAATACCTTCAGAAGATTTACCTTTATGAAGCATGTAATCACTTTCAGAGGATTTTCCCACTTTTCAGTCGCTACTCTCCTCAAGAGGGCCTTGAGTACCTTATACACCTTGCTATCACAAGACTTAAACAGGCTCGTCTCCACTACTTGTTTTCCAACATCTATTCCTGCAATTAGTTGTACGTTAAGGAGTCCTACAGATGTCAGTCTTATGTCCAGAACTTCTTATGGTGCCCTAGTGGTGAATTACCATTGTGTGTATTGGTTTCTAATATTGCTTATTGATCTTCAATCGATTTTTCAGGACGCAGGCTCTCAGCAGATCGGATTTCTCTTAGGCTCTTGCGGAATTCAAGTAGCCTTGACGAGCGAAGCTTGCTTGAAAGGTCTACCCAAGACCGCTACCGGGGAAGTTGTGGCTTTTAAGGGCTGGCCGAAGCTCCACTGGTTCGTCACAGAGCACTTGGCCAAAACGCCCAAAGACTGGACCCCCACGCCAAGACTCACCGACGACAATCCTGCATACATCGAGGTGAGTGAAAATCCCTCCCTGCATTGATGTCTCTGACTGTTTTTTTCTTGTGGAATCATTTTAAAAATCAGTGAAATGACCTCTTTATCGATTCATTTACT
The DNA here is from genome assembly GCA_009739505.2 of Apolygus lucorum. Classification (NCBI taxonomy): domain Eukaryota; kingdom Metazoa; phylum Arthropoda; class Insecta; order Hemiptera; family Miridae; genus Apolygus; species Apolygus lucorum. The sequence goes on along the minus strand of CM019170.2, from coordinate 1,368,863 downwards.
CGTTTCTAGTACTCGACTGATCGGGACGGGTCTGTCATGGGGGTGACAGTGACTCGCTCCGCCATGTTGTCCCACTGCCGCATGCTCACCATGTCCTGCAACTACACCGAAGGGGAGAACATGGTCTGCGTCCTCGACTTCAAACGCGAGACGGGCCTGTGGCACAGCATCCTCACTTCCGTACTCAACGGCATGCACGTCGTCTTCATTCCTTACGCCCTCATGAAGGTCAACCCGGCTTCCTGGATGCAGATGATCACCAAGTACAGAGGTACCTAGGAGATTTTACTGCCCATATTTATAACTATGGTTCGTTTCCGTTTTTTCCATCATTAACCAGGTCAGCATTTTGAGAGCCTGGTTGTGTTTTGGATTTGTAAACTATACAGGATGTCACTATTTGAGTTGGTCAAAGCTTCAGTGTTAAATTCTGCTGTTTTTTGTTTCTGGAAACAAAAAAAAGTCTCTACATTTTCCCTTGATTTTTCAAGTTTTTTTCAATTTTAAGATTTTTTCATGTTTTGACCTGTCTTTCCATAATTCCCGTTATTTACCAATTAAATTAAAATTTTAAAATATCGGAAAGAACGTTACAATGTTCTGAACCGCTACCAAGCGCAAAACCAAATTCTTTCATAAATAAACAATTTTTAAAATTAAAGTCAATGAGCTTCATTTTGAAATTTTCCGAATTTTTACTATTTCATCGAAGTTTGAAATTGTTTTGGAAAAATCTGAAGTTGACTTGGAAAATTTTGTATTTGACTTAGATAGTTCTGAAATTGAATAGGAAAGTTCTGAAACTGGATTGGAAAATTCTGAATATGGCTCGCAAATTTCCGAAATTGGTCTGGAAAATTCCGAATTAGACTTGGGCAGTAACGATTCAGTCCGGATTTCTGGAGGCTTGGTTATTTCCTATTTTTCTCATGATTAGTTCAATCAGCATAATTGTAGTCCGGTCGTGCTCTGCATAGTGTAAACGATTTAGTAATGGGACTTCTGGGCGTCAGCCGTACAGTTGTGGCATGCCAGCTTTCTGGGAGCTTGTTTCTACGTGTTTCCTACTCTTCTCATTCTTTCAACTTGTTAGTAATTGGTAGGTACGCGATAGGAACATTTCACGAATTTACCTTTTTATCTATGTAAGAGACTCTTCCATTTTCTCAACTTTTAAGAAAGACCTACATGGATGTAAATGAGTATCATACAAGTTATATGGGTCTTGTTGGTGGTCGAAACGACTCTGGGTCCTCTTTGTGAATTAAAAAGGGAAACGTTGATTTTCTGTTGTTTAATTCTCTTTCTAGCTACAGTTTCGCTGGGGCAACTTGCCAGCATCTTCAGGCTTATCAGTCTTAAGTAGAATATACTTCTAGTCCTTTATTCATTCCAATGTTTCTTAGTTCTTTCAAACTTTTTATAGATCCTCAGTCTTATGTGGAGGATGCACTCGTAGTCCTTTACCCCTTCCAATCTTTCTTAGATCTTTCGAAATCAACTGATATAATAGTTCCAAACTTATCAGTCTCATGTGGAATATACTACTAGTCCGCTTTTTCAGCTTTCCAAATTTCTCAACAATTTCAGATTCAACGGATCCAAACTTATCAGTTTTATGTAGAATATAAACGTCTTGCTTTTTCCTCTATCCAATCTTTCTAAATTCGTTCAAAATCGATCGTTTAAATTGATCCAAATTTGTTTGATGGTATAATTGTTTGGTAATACGTCCTTTAAAATTTACTAAGAAAGAGTTTAGAACTAGCATTTAACTTTAACATAACTGTGTAAAAAAACGTCTGCCAAGTTGGGTGGGCAGTATAGCTTCCTCACTCATTGTAACATGGACGTATAGAATCAGTTGGCGAAAAAATTATGATTCTTTATTTAGCGGTCCACCGTCTAGGACCTAACCCACACAATCCCTGAAAATTTCATCGAAATTGGTTGAATAGTTGCGGAGTTTTGGTTGTAACAATAAATTTAAAGTTCGCGCATGCGCAGCGGCTATTGCTTGACCAATTTGATTGAAACTTATAGGGTGTCTCTTAGAAGTTAGTCCCTAACTAACCTCCAAATTTGAGCAAAATCGGTTCATTAGAAACCGAGAAACCGAGGTTCCAGGAAATTCACGTTTGCGCATGCGCACTCGCTCCTATTGGTCCGAAGGTGCTGAAATTGATAGGGGACCGTCTAGGACCTAATCCGCACAATCCCTGAAAATTTCATCAAAATCGGACCACAGGTTAGTATAGTTTTGCCCGGGACAAGGATTGACCACAGACAGACCGACAGACAGACAGACCGACAGACCGACAGACAGACAGACAGACAGACACGGAACCAAAATTGTTCGGGAAGCTCTAAAACGCAAAAAGCAAGTGGAAATTTTGATTTTGGAGGACATTTTTTTTTTTCACTTCTTTCACGAATACAAAGCTTCCCTACCTTCGGTAGTGAGGAAGCAAAAGGAGATTTCTCATAGAAACAAAGGAATCTTTTGATATTGTCCTTATAGTCTATCTTTTATAGATATGTTATATCTATCTATCTATCTTTTTTTTTCTTTTTTTCTATCTATCTTTTTTCTATCTTTTTCTATCTATCTATCTTTTTTGTTTTATCTATCTATCTATCTTTTGATAATCTATTTGATATTAAGGAGAATATCTCTCTACTCAACACCCTTCAACAAAAAGTTATATGGGTGTTAACATTTTTGATTTCACATGTAATGTATTCTTTTGCAGCGAGCGTAGCTGTGGTGAAGTCGAGGGATCTTCATTGGGGTCTCCTCGCCACCAAAGACCACAAAGACATCAGTCTGTCGTCTCTGAGGCTTCTGCTGGTCGGCGACGGAGCGAATCCTTGGTCTCTGTCGTCCTGCGATCAATTCCTCGCCGTTTTCCAAGCCAAAGGCCTCAGAACTGACGCCATCTGCCCCTCAGCCTCTTCCACCGAGTGTCTCACGGTCTCTCTCCGGCGGTACGTCTCTAAATCTATATAATATTCCTCAGGGGAAAAATGGGGAAAGTCCACTTTCGTGAAAATTGAATTAAAGTTGGCAAAAATTTCCACACGAGGTCTGGTTTCTGTTACGCCGTGTCCTACGTGGACTAGAGGTGTGTCGGTCAGGAGTGAACGTATTGAAAAGACCTTATCTTCAAAATGACCTTGTCAGAACTGAACGGGTTATCAAAATGAACACGGTCATTCGTTCATCAACCCACCAATCGAGTTTTCCGGTTAAATTACGAGAACAACGGCAGAAGAGTTTACAGACCCCTCTCGTTTTTTGTGACTTCTGACCGGTTGGTTGTTTGTCTTGTGAGTGAACGGGTGAACGGATTCAAAAGACCTGGTCTCTGTAATGAGTAGAGCTCGGAAAATATGCGCGAAAATTTCCCAAAAATATGCACCGGAAACTGGAAAAATATGCAAAATATGCATTTTCCCTTAAAACTGCATACGACTTTGGAATTTCAGTATTTTAAGAAAGGATGTTCCATATTATTACATTTTTTTAGCCCTTTTTTCTCCTAGAAAAAAGTTATGAAGCATCAGGTAAAGTAAACAAGCAATTCAAAAAATCAGTTATACATTTTTTATTTACTTTTATACATTTATACGAACTAGGTATAAAATGTAAAGATGAACTACATATTATATTGGACAACAATTACACCTCTCTACATCGCAAGATACAATAGGCAAAAATTTAAAAGTGGAAATCTCTTTTGGGGAGTAGGGAGAGTCCCATGAGCTGTCTTCTCCTCTAAGAATTTTCGCGATTTGAACCACTGAAGACCACCCTGGATTTTTCGATAGGACCCCCTCCAGTTTATCCTTGACGGCTTTTCCAGTTATTCTATGCCAGTGGGAGCTTTTTTCGAGCAGGTCGGAAACAGCACCTACGGCAGAGCAGAGATCCATCCCCCTGGTCTCCAGGTGGTTTATCAAATGGGGTATGGTACTAAAGTTGGCATTTATAAAGGCCAAACGATGGGCGATCTGCCTGTCCTCCAGAGCGTCCATGGTTTTTCGAATAGCCAGTGCTGGTAAAATATGCTGCAAAATATGCAAAAATCCCCAAAATGACCAAAAAATGCAAAAATCCCCAAAATGACCGAAATATGCAAAAATATGCAATTTCAATTTCAATTTAAATCACCGCATACCCTTCAAAAACCTTCAAAACGTTCAAATACAAAGATATACCGCATAGTAAAAGATATGCAAAATATGCAAATTCCGAGCTCTAGTAATGAGTGACCGTTTGGGATTCGAATCCGCCAAATGACCTTGTCTTCTTGAAGTAGATGCAATGAAACATGAGAAAACGGGTAGAAAGCCGCTCATACTGAAAATACTTGAGTACCTACCTTTTTCCCTCTGTTTTCCTTTTTTATTCCTCGTTTTTCCACTGTTTATTCAGAAATGTTTACTTTCTCATCTACAATAAGTTCAAAAATTTCGAACAATCAAAAATTTATTTATTTCACCTCCTGTCCACTTTTTTAGGTTGAAAACAAGTTGAATAAAATTTTCAACGATTTTTTTAATGTTGCAAAAAGTTTGATTAGAATACCTATTAGGTACATTAAAAAAACTGCCATACTTAAAAAATCAAAGGGGACTTTCTTATTTTTTAAATTAAGTTTCAAATTGCGTTGTCAAATTACTTTTCAGAATACCTACTTGTGGTAATTTGAAGTGATTTTTGATTTGAAGTTTTGAAATTCGACATATCCCAGAAATGTCGACCTAACCCTTTGGCGATGTCTTCCTCCACGACTGAAACTTCGTTACGTCCACAGTGTGGATTCACGACAATGAACCACCACCCGTGATAACAGTTGATAGCTCCATGGATACTCGTTCGACATAGCATCCATCCAAAACCGAACAGGTGTCATCATTTGTTGACTATTTCCGTTCGTTTTCCGCAGTTTTCTTCGATTTTCCCGGAATATTTCCGACCATGATAAGTAAATAACGTTTCCGCGAAGTTGAAAGTGTAGTGGCGTTTCGAAAAACTTCAAAATGAACCTCAACACTTACCGTGTCGGCGATCACGTATACGTCGAAGATTCTCCCGCCGGACCCTTCGACATCCGCAGAATCGAGGAACTGACACGCACTCCTAGCGGTGGTGTAGACGCCAAATTATCGTGTTTCTTCCGTAGAAACGACGTTAATGCGTCTTTGATCGAATTCGCCGATGAAAATTTGGGTGCTTTGGTCGAAGACGAAGAGTTGACAGGTAGACAGCGCGAACTGTTAGCTGAAAGGGAACTTTTCAACTCGAACATGCTCGAGACCGTTTCTGCGTCTTTGATTCGTGGCAAATGTTGTGTTTTGAAAGTCAGCACCGTCGAATCCGCGTTTTCGTATTTGGGTAAAGACGACGTGTTTTTTTACTGTTTCATGTACGAACCGTCAGATCGCACGTTGATGTGCGACGAAGGAGAGATCCGAGTTGGTTCGGAATACCAGTGCGACGTGCCTCCGATGTTAACGCAGAAAGAAAGGGGACACTTCGAGACTTTAGAAACACTATTGTGGACTCCGGATCACGACTTGGTTGAAGATGACATTGACAGGTACCTGGAAGAAGTCAATTCCGTAGGGACGTTCGCTCGTACCTTAGATTCGTCCAGTCGAATCCAGCAAAACAGCTTATTGATGAGCGCGGTGTCTGCTTGTAGAGATATCACACCGTTTCTGGCGATGGACGTTCTTCATAAACACGGTTACGATTTATCCAAAGCCCTCGGCGCTATGGTTTCACCCAATATGACCATTCCCAGGGACGAATTGGAAGATTGGTCGGTGGCTGAAGCCGACCTCTTCGAAGAAGCTCTGGAGAAAATCGGCAAAGACTTTTTCGCCATACGCCAAGAAGTGCTCCCTTGGAAGAGCATGAAAGCTATAGTAGAATACTACTACATGTGGAAAACCACCGACAGGTATTCGAAGCAGAAAACACTCAAAGCGAACGAAGCCAAGTCCAGACTGGGGAAAGTCAACCTTCCCAGTGCTAACAACGAGGGCAATGGAAATGTTCCAGTTGTGACGACTGTTTCCAGTTGGAAAAAACCTTGTGGAAACTGCGGCTCTACGTTGTCGTCGCAGTGGTTCTCCGTGCAGATTTTCGGCCCAGGCAAAGTGTGTCAAGGATGTTGGGAGTATTGGAAGAAATATGCCGGAATAAAAAAATTGGATTAGTGTCGTTCTAAAATGTGTTACGTTACTTTTACCATACTCAAGTTGTTACTAGGCCAAATATTGTTATTCTAATCTTCTTTCTTTGACGGGGAAAGAATGATTGACACAATTTTAGGCCATTTTAAGGTCTCTGTCGACCTAGTGGAGGGCCACCTTTAGCATGGAAGAAACTTCTTCCCCTTCTGAGAATTTTCCTATTTTGGTCTTCCTTACTAAGGCTCACTATTGTTCTTCTTATCTTCTTGCTATAACGAAGATAGATAGAGACTGAGATGTTGTTGAAAGCATTCCCTATATTCTGTATTTTTGGCTGTGCGCAAGAATGTAGCTTGGAAGAGGCTTCTTCTCTTTGTTTGTACATCCTGAAGAGAATGGAACCTTCCAATTTGTTCCAATTAGTGTAGATGAAACCGATGTAATGAAATGTTATCAATCATAGAGGTTTCAACTTTCTTACACATTTTCATTGGTGGAGGTTGGAACCTCATTACCAACTCCTGTTCATGTATGTTAGAACCTCATTACAAGCTCCCATCCATGTAGGTTGGAGCCTCATTACAAAGTCCCATCCATGTAGGTTGGAACCTCACTACCAACTCCTGTTCATGTATGTTAAAACCTCATTACAAACTCACGTTCATGTGGGTTAGAACCTCTTTACAAACTCCCATTCAAGTAGGTTAGAACCTCATTACAAACTCCCGTTCATGTAGGTTAGAACCTCTTTACAAACTCCCATTCAAGTAGGTTAGAACCTCATTACAAACTCCCATTCATGTAGGTTGGAACCTCATTACAAACTCCTACTCATGTAGGTTGGAACCTCATTACCAACTCCTGTTCATGTATGTTAGAACCTCATTACAAACTCACGTTCATGTAGGTTAGAACCTCTTTACAAACTCCCATTCAAGTAGGTTAGAACCTCATTACAAACTCCCGTTCATGTAGGTTGGAACCTCATTACCAACTCCTGCTCATGTAGGTTGGAACGGCATTACTAACTCACGTTCATGTAGGTTAGAACCTCATTACAAACTCCCATTCAAGTAGGTTAGAACCTCATTACAAACTTCTGTTCATGTAGGTTGGAACCTCATTACAAACTCCTGCTCATGTATGTTAGAACCTCATTACAAACACCCATCCATGTAGGTTGGAACCTCATTACCAACTCCTGTTCATGTATGTTAGAACCTCATTACAAACTCCCATTCATGTAGGTTGGAACCTCATTACCAACTCCTGCTCATGTATGTTAGAACCTCATTACAAACTCCCATCCATGTAGGTTGGAACCTCATTACCAACTCCTGTTCACGTATGTTAGAACCTCATTACAAACTCCCTTTTGGTTTATTATTTTCAATGATGAATCTTTGGAATCGACCAAGAAAAAAATTTTTTTAACACCCCCTCAAAATTTGATGGTTTACGTTTCAAGGTACGTAGAATCCAAAAATCGGATAAAAATTTGGCCGTCCGTCTGCCTGCACTTTTGCCACTCAGCATTGACCAATTTTGATGAAATTTGGTATGTAGGCTCCTATTTGGGTCTAGTTGTGCCCCGAAGATTTAGGTTGATGTAGGTCACTTCTAAGAGTTCCAAAATCAATTTTGATTTTTTTTTTCTAACTCAAAAAATTTTAATATAAAGGTATTGTTTTTCCTTCAATTTAAGATTCTATAGAATTTTTAGAATTTTTTGAGACCACCCAGAGCTCTGTAGGACAAACCGTTCGCTCACTACGAGAATTCAAAGTTTGGTCGTACGATAAATCAGAAACACGAGTGTGAATCGCAAAAGAGGCCTAATCTCCGTTCAAATTAAAGCTGACCGAAATCCGATTGATGTTTTTCTTCATGTTGGATGGTTGATGGCTTTGCAGACGAGTGATCTACATAGAAAAATAAAAAATGATAAACCATTGTGTAATAATTTGCAGCGTTTTACAACCACTTACAAACTCCCATTCATGTAGGTTAGAACCTCATTACAAACTCCCATTCATTAAGGTGAAAACTAGTATGTCAACTATTCATATACCAAACCATCGTATTATTCAAGTCAACTTTTTGTTTTATATACTCAAATTTTTATTTCAACCTTCAGTTTTATATGTTAATTTTCTTTATTTATAATGTTACTTATTTTAATTATTAATTAATTCGTCTTACCTATTGCACGTACCGATCCAAGTTTCTTCTCTTATACATGTTCTTTACTCATTATTTAGAAGTGTTTCAATTAATTTGATATTATTGATTACTATGATATTCGAAACTTCAAGAGCCTAACCAGTGAATTATAGATTTGTCGGTTGCTCATTTTTTATGGATAGAACTCTAAATATTGTATTGTTGAATTTATTCTTTTACAATATAGCAATAAAAATTGAAGACAATATATTTTATTTCATCCACAATCTCTGGGGAAATGTAACTAGAAATGGTGAATCTGGTGGATAGATAGCACCAGGTCTTCACTGCTTCAGATCTTCAAGTACCTATCAGGTAGGTTCGTGCATTTTCGGTTATACCTATTCCATTTATTTCGGTTCTTACAATGATGAATTACCACTGTTTCATTTCAAGTTGTATAATTTTGTATTAATTTTTCTGGACAGGCCTGGAAGAGCTGGAGTCAACGCTACAGGGCGAGGCGTGCTCTCCATGTCCGGGCTCAGCTACGGAGTTGTGCGGGTCGATCAAGAAAACTCGTTGACTTCCCTCACCTTGCAAGACTGTGGACAGGTCATGCCTGGATGTAAGTAGCACATTCAGCGTCAGTAAGAAGTGAAATGAAAGGATTCAGCATAGTTGAGGATTTGTTATGTGGAACGTCGTTTAGAGTACATTTTAGACTGAAAATCGAAAACTGGTGGGTGTTTTAGTGAGTCAGCCAACCTGTAGGTCGTCTGATGGTTTTTCTTGCCTCAAAAGCTCTCATTGGCTCCTACAAAAGCTTGAAATTCGCATAGCGATGCTTGATTTTATTCGCAGTGCAGCCACCACACGAACTTAAAATTTCCCTCCAGTCCAATTTCCCTGCCAAGGTTTCAAAATAAAAGGTAGTAGACCTAGAGGGTGCCATACAAGTGCAGACTTTCTGTTGTAGATCTGCAGAGCCTCAACCTCTCTCTCTACCTGCTGCACCTACACTCGGACGAAAATTCAACCTGAAATGGTTGTTTACTTCATTACTTTTACTCTCTCGTCTTCATATTTCTTATACTAATCTCAAGTGTGCTTGTCAGTATAATAAAGTGCTCTCCGAATCATCAAGTTCTATAATTCAAACAAAATAGTTTTCGATTTTTTTTGGTAGTTCCCATGGAAGTGATTCGCAGTCGTGTTGTGATCTCTTGGCAGAAACCAATCAAAAACACGTTAGTGAATCACTTTATTAACGAAATTCATTCCGGGTTAATCTAATCTTTTACGAACCGGCGCTCAAAGTTGTACCTAAATTTGAAATTTTCAAGGATTTTCGAAATTCATTAGTGTATGTACCTAGGGAATCGAAAAATTAAACATTGCCGCTGGAATCATCAAAATTCAAAACGGTCAGTAAATAAATGGCAATTATCGTTCGGCAATGTATATTTTTTTGATTACATATGTAGATGCACTAATGATTTTCGAAAATCCTTAAAAATGTCAAATTAAGGTACAACTTTGAAACTTTGAGCGCTAGTTCGAAAGAGATTAGACGAACGAGGAACAAACTGAGACCCCCCCTATGTAGTTATTTTTGCGTTTGAAAAAATAATTACCAGAATTAATGCACACGATGTAATTGAACCGGTTGGATCTACAACACTATCTTACTATAGGTCTACCACAGAAACTTTGCATCTGTGTGGCGCCCCCTAGGGGGTGGATCCGCAAATCCGGTGGATCGAGTCAACCTTCCATGGTGAAACCTTGACTCAGAAATTGGAGCCGTGAGAAATTTGATGTTCGTGTAGTGCCACGGAATTTTTATTTCGGAAATGCTCGAACTTCAATCTGCATTAGGAGAGAAATCATGTCACTTTTAAGGGGAGAAATTCGCTAAAAATTATTGTACGCGTGGGAATTTGCTTGGTGATAAGAGATAAGTAGTTCTATGTTCTCTAGAAGAATGCGCCAAAGGGATGCAAAGTTTCTGTGGCAGACCTATATAGATCTCTTTTTCTCTCTGATTGATGAAAATCGTGTTTTGTTCAAAGCTTGTATCGTGGTCGTGAAGATGGAGGGAACGTCGTACCTGTGCAAGACTGACGAGGTGGGAGAGATCTGCGTGAACTCCCCCGCCACAGGCAGCCAGTACTGGGGACTCACCGGAGTCAGCAACAACACCTTCAGAGTCGCCCCTCTGATGCCCGACGGCGCTGCTTTGTCCGACGCTGAATACACCAGAAGCGGTCTCATAGGGTTCCTCGGACCGGTAACGTTTTTTTCCTACTTAACATTCACTCCATAACTTCACTTTTTGAACTCCCTTCAAAGGCATAAGAATTAATTGATTAACCCTAATTGGACCATGGTATTTCTAGTGTTGCCGCAAACATCTCAGGAGCTCCACAGACATCCCAAAGTGTCTCTGGAGTAACCAAAATTAAAAATCAATTTTAAATTTATTGGATAGATGTAAGGTTCGCCTCCTCCGCGGCTTCAGTGGTTAGGCCTTACTTATTTCTACGCCTACTCGTGGATTGGAATTTGCGATAAATTGCCTATGTCCTGCCTAGGCGCTAAGTTTCCTTACTAACCTAACCGGGGATCGGGTAGATCCGGGGCTATTGCCTTCGGAACTAAATATTTGACTATCTCTTGTTCCTAAGTACTTGATACTTTCGGGCTTCGTGGATTTTGAGTGAAAACACTTGTTTGGATTTTTGAATGAGCAACGGGTTTATTTGACAATTGGAAAAGGGGATTGAATTTCGATAATATAGTGGTGAAAGTGAAGCCTTAGGTGGTAGCTTAGTCTATCCCTACCTATGTGCCTCCTGACCGCGTGTCGTCGCGAGATTACGGAGTTTCGCGGAAGGCGCGGGTTCGCGACGGCGTCGGTGGAAGTCGAGATTGGGTAAGCTGAAGCTAAGTACTTGGGACTGACCTGGCGATCCTTTCTTCGGGTCTCGATAGACTTTGGAGATTTGTCCCAGGAGGCGTTGACGTGGCAGCTACCCACTTCTTCTCCTGGAGGCGGCTGGTTCTCTCGGACCGACGTAGCCTGTAGTGATACCGCTCTCTTGTCACACAGCGGAAGGCAGCAGATTTGGGTGCTTTTGGATCGAAGGGCACTAGGTTCCAGATGCTGATGCACGACCCTGATTTTGGCAGCGCGTAACAGTTTTGTTCAACAGCTGGGGGCGTATCTGCTGGCATATGGGCGGTCGAATATTTTTGGTGATTTTTCTTCCAGTCCTTCCATCTCTCCTCGTTGGATGAGGAGCTTTTCTTGGGCGTTAATTTTTCGGCTGATTAGCGAAAGCGGGGATAGATTTCCGCTAATCAGGCCGCGGTAAATTTTACCGTGGAGGGGACTCCACGTGCTGTGTTTTTTGGCGACGTGGGCCTTAAGTCAAAGTCAAAATATTTTTTATTGCAGAACCAAATTAGATGGCATTACAATAGTCGGAGTACTAAATTAAGAATAATATAAAACACAAATGTCATATAAATAATTACAAAAACAAATAAGTAGAATCAAAATTCCAACTTAAAAAAATCCAAAACAGTGTACAACTCTGCGTCGATCAATACTTCCTTCACTCTCTTTCCAAATTGATCAGCCGGTAATGCCCGAATCCGATCAGGTAGTCTATTATACAGGCGAACTCCCTGCTGAAGAGGATTTGTACGAAGGGAGGTAGAAAGATGAGCCAGCGGAGGTCGTATGGCATAACGCGATCTGGTTGCATGGTCGTGAAGATCGCATCCTCGTCGTAGGCCTTCTAGATTATTCTTCGTGAGAACCAACACGTGAAATACATAGAGCCCAGCAATGGTAAGACTCTGCAGACGCCTAAAATATCCACGGCACGACTATATAACTCAGGCCGAATATGATCCGAATAGCAGCCTTCTGCAAACGAAACACAGCTCCACAATGGACGGAGTTTCCCCATAAGGGAACACCATAGCATGCTCTGCTCATAAAGTAAGCAAAATAAACGGTCCTCAGGATGTCGAACGAGACAGCTCTTGATAACCGTAACAAGACAAAGTTACACCTCGCCAACTGGGGAGGCAGGCCGTCAACATGAACCCGCCAGGACAACCGGCTATCCACCTGAATGCCCAGGAAGTTTACCGAACCCATCAAAGGACCACTCAGGTTGAACTGCAGGTTTTTTGTCTTTTCTTTATTTAGGATTAGGGAGTTCGCAGAACACCAATCACTTATCAAGCTGTCAGTGGCAGCCAGGTGACTTGCCAGCGATGGAGTATCAGGACCCGAAGCGCAGGAAGTTATGTCATCAGCATAAAGGAAGAAGCCGTCGTCGAACTGGTACAAAAGGTCATTGACATACAATAAAAAGAAAGTGTGAATAAAAAAGAAAGCCTTACGAATTGTTTTCCCTGGGAGCCGACGATTTTCCTTTTCCGGAGTCGAATTGCAACGATTAGGTTTCCCAGGGAGAAACATGAGACTTTGTCAGCGAGAGCGTCTGAAAATAGCAGAATTTTTGTGGGCTATTGGAAGTCTCAAAATAAAGTTATGACAAAATTTCCAACGAAATCGATGAAAAAATTTTCAACATTTTTGTCATATCATTTTTGGCTTTTAATATCTTACAAAAAATTCATCTCTGTACATTAATTTTGAAATTTAAATTTAAATGTACTTAGTTAATCTGGCGACACCTTGGGACAGCTGTGAAATTACTAAGATGTTTTCGGTGACACTAATAACACCAAGGTCCAATTAGGGTTTACATGGAATGAGGCCAACATTGACGACTTCGAAGTACCAGTTTATGGCTGAAATAAAAATTTCTCCTCATGGATTTAAAGACCTAGAAATGTGGATGTTCTAGGGTCTTCAATATGTTTAATGGTTCTATTGGTTCTACCATAATTTCCCTTCAAAAGGCGTTTGTATTCTATTTTGTACGTTAATATCCCATGTTCAATTCCACAGGGTGGATTAGTGTTCGTCTGTGGCTCGAGAGACGGCCTCATGACCGTCACAGGGCGAAAGCACAACGCTGACGACATCATCGCGACGGTGCTCGCTGTGGAACCTATGAAATTCATCTACAGAGGTCGGATCGCCGTCTTCAGTATAAAAGTTTTGCGGGACGAGCGGATCTGCGTTATCGCCGAACAGCGACCGGATTGTAGTGAGGAAGAGGTAACACTGTACACAAATTATCATCTCGTATGATTTTCAGTTTCACAAGAACTTCCAGGATAGACTTACCTACATAGTTATTAGGCATCCGTCCACCTGGCAATGGATTATTGAAGGAAAATGTTATAGCCTGGAAAAGGCGTTGCTAATCCTGGTTCGCTATTTGGCCACTTGTAACGCATGAGTCGATGTATACAGTTAATATTATGACTTATTTTTTTCTGTGGAAGAATGCCTGATTCGGCTGCCAGTTGTGAATGTAAAATCTGCAAATTTTGATTTTTTCGAATTGTAATGTTTTCTTTTAGTCGTGCTCGCATTCACTCACTATTTAACAGAAAACATTTATCGTATTAGGGGGTCCGGTGTGGCTACGGTCGTTGGGGCGTCGTTGTTTGGCGGTGGACTTTGGACCGACTTCTGCGGGGGGCGTGGGTTCAGGGTGCGTTTTTCAACATCCGAGGCTCTCATTGCCCCTTTCGTTTTTGATCAAACAAATTTTGATCTTCCCTTTGGAAGACAGCTGATGACGTCTGCGACAGTAGGAATGGCATTTGGACAAAAATCCAACCTGTAATGGTTGTTCACTCACTACTTACTTACATTTATCGTATTTCCCCTCCAATTTCCTTAAGGCCTAAAGCCGAATTTCTTGATGACGGGTTGCCAAAGAACTGCATAATGCATATTCATTATGTATCAAACACGAGAATGTTTGGATGGCAAACAAGGAAGGTTATTGCGCTATGACTAATTGATAGAATGGGTATTCTGAAGGGTTTACAGTCATGTGGATTGAGTTGTGTGGCCAGATAGTTCATAAAAAATCCACCAGGAAACAGCGTTAACAATCGCCTTGCGTGCACGTTGGAGCTTGTCCCAACACGAGTCAGTTATCAAGAGGGTTATCTGTGCATCTCATGTACATAGGCTCAGAGAACTGCTGTTCTCTAACTGTGTTCGTGTGAGCTGGATTTGTCCAGTGTGTTCGTGAATGTTTTGATAAGTTTTATACCGTTAGAACATGGTGCTCGTTTGGTGTAAACGGGCCTTATTAGAGAGTTCCTGGTCGATAAGAAGGGACACCTTCAGAGATGGGATATTTTGTAGAAAATATTGGATCTCAAAATATACGAAAAATCTGAAATTTAAGGGTGTTACGAGGATTTCGTGATTTATAGAAATTCCGGGTCGTAACTCTGAAAAATGTCAGGATTTATCTGATAACACATGCGCCTGAATTGTGAACATGAAATTATTCATTTATATCCATGAAATAATGTTTTTATATCCAAAAAATTTTTTTATTTATTTTGTTTATTTATTTATTGTCAAAGAAAACGGGACAAACCCAATTACAAGAGAGAGAACAACCACTTTATTGGAAAAGTTGGCGAGCTGCCCTTAAATCGGGTTGCCATGAGACACAGCATAATAACAATTGTAGTCAAGTCATAACAATTTGAAATATAATAAAATATTTCAAAACAATAATAATAATATTTGAAACAAATTCAAAGTAGTCAATAATAAGAACAACAACAACAAAAATTCAAAAAAAATGATAGTCTAGTAATACAAAAAAATAAGAATACAACACAAAAATGAATAGTAAAAACTCAGAAAAAAGAGCAAAGAAAAAAGTAGGATTTAAGTCAGAGGGTGAAGGTGAACATTAAGATGCGTTCTGATGGAGGAGAGAATATCTAGGAAGGGAGGGGAAGTGGAGAGCAGGTTAACCTCACAAGGGATTCGACTGAAGGGACGATGAAGTAGGTAATTAGTGGAGGAAAAGGGGACGGCAAAGGGGAAAACTGTATGTGATGGATGGCGGGGAACATGGAATCCAATGTGGGCCAGTAGATCACTGGAATCAGTCCTTCCAGACAGCAGACCATGGAAGAAGGCAAGATCCGCACAAAGGTCTCTAGCAGATAGCAGGTTGAAGCGGCGAGAGAGATTGGCATAAATTACCTGAATGATATTACCCGGGGGGTGTTAGCCAACTGCGACCCATGAGCTTTGCGTCGCTACCTTCTGCGACCCGATGTTTTTCTCGCGGACTACGAACTGCGACCCGATGTTTTTCTGGCCAGCTACGAACAGCGACCCGTTCCTCTTCCACTCGAGAGTGGCGTCTTATCTTATTAGTCCTCGTGAAGCAGTGTGAGAAGGTTGGAGTTCAGCTGAAACCTGACTTTGTCTTGGCTGATTTTGAAGTGGGGATACACACAGCAGCTAAATGTGTTTGGAAGGAGGTGGAAATTCGGGGATGCCGATTCCATCTTGGGCAAAGTTGGTGGAGGAAAATTCGAACAGTGGGCTTAGCTGCTACCTACAGAACTGACGACGAAACTTCGAACTTCTTGAAATTATTTTTCGGTTTGCCCTTTCTGCAACCTCATGAAGTCACGAATTTCTTCGAAGACGAATTGTTGCCACTGAAGCCCGACGACACTAGGATAAGCCAATTTTTGGACTACCTCGAAAAAAATTACATAATGCCAACGTCTAAATTTCCTCCAACCATGTGGGCTGAGTTTTCCTGTTCAGCGAAACGGACCACCAACAGCTGTGAGAGCTTTCACGCTAAGCTGAACAGCATGTTCTACAAGTCGCATCCTCACATTTTCATAATTATTGAGGCACTGAAGGAGCTGCAACAAGATACTTATATCCTCATGCGGTCGCAAATGCAGCGAAAGGTTGATAAGGAAAGCTACCTGCGGGAGAAAATGGCATCTTTGACCACTGGCGCGATAACTACAATGAATTCGTCAAGGCAGTTTCGCTGAAATGCTTGCCACTTGTATAACACACTATGTATTTGACAATTTTTGGGGCGTAAAACAGTTAACGCTAAACGAACTGTTACAATATAACCGGTCACTAATGGTAGCGCGACGGAAAAAGAACGGGTCGCAGACGGTTGTTGGGCAAAACTTTGATGGGTCGCAGTAGGTAGTTGGTCGAAAGAAGGTTCGGTCGCAGTTGGTATAAACGGGTCGCAGTTGGTCATCTTTGTACCCGGGAAATATCAAGCTTGTCTTCATTAAATTACAAAAAATCTTATTCTCTAAGGGAAATTAGACATTTAAATTCAAACTGAGTAGTCTGCCGAGTCCATCTCTCTGGATTCTACTAGATTGAAACTTCCAGCCATACCATAACTGCCTGGATCTATTAGGACCTTTTCAAAGTGACAAAGTTGAGCCCACTACCACTTTTTTGCTTATAGCTGCCTCATTGTTTAATTACTGTTCATTCCTGCTACAGAGTTTCCAGTGGATGTCGCGTGTGCTCCAAGCCGTCGACTCGATCCACCAAGTCGGCATCTACTGTCTGGCTCTCGTTCCTCCCAACTACCTCCCGAAAACGCCGCTAGGCGGCATTCACCTCTCAGAGTCGAAACGTCGCTTCCTCGAAGGCACTCTTCACCCGGCCAACGTCCTCCTCTGCCCGCACACCTGCGTCACCAACCTGCCCAAGCCCAGGGAGGTCCACCTAGGTGAGTCCTACGTCTTGTACTCCTTTTAGCCGTCTGTTACTTGAGAATCACTTAGTGCAGTCGCCCTTTGTACCCTGTCGATTACTTTGCACTCTTTATTTGTTCATTCTTTGGACGATCTATCTCACTCCAACCCCCTCTACTCACCGTGTTCCTTATTCTAGTATTTGCCCAAAAAAAGTAGAAATTTGTGCATCAAACGTGTTTTGATTTCCCTTTCTATCTTTGATATTGGATTTTTCCACCTTGTGATATTCCGGTATTTTTATTAATATAAATATAATGTTCATAGATGGCCAAACATCGCTTCCTCAAATCTCCTTGATCTTTTCTATATTCAAATTTGAGTTGGCGAAACAGTGACTTGAACTGTATATTAGGTAGGTATGTAAATTGAAAAACCTTTCTCAAGTCAAAAATTTACCACACAGTTTGAAAATGTAATAGAAAATTCACTTTGATTCTGATCGTGTATCTTCATAATTTTGGGTTCTACACAGTCAATGTTCTAAACACTGTCAAATCCTTCTACAGTACCTTCTATTTCAGAATCGTTTTGAATTTTACTGCTGATTATCATCAATCTTGAATGAAAACGTTAATTTTTGAAGAAATTGATGTATTGGCCGTCTTAGGAGTTATAAGCAGTACAAGCAGTTTGGATTCAGTGGTATTTTGATTCAACTTCTTTGGTGTTTTATACACTCAAACTCATATTTTCCTTCTTCTATTTTTGATTATACCGTTCGGTAGCTCGGCAATATTCCTACAGGGTGATATTGGGAAATTGTATCGTTGAAAAAGTTGTATCAATTTTGAGGTGAAAAAGTGCGGCTCTGGCAGGTCTTGAACCCACAGGCTTTCGTTTCCTTGAGGACGAGAGGTCGGATGTTCGAGTCCCGCCAGGGCCACAATTATTCTCGAAACTCGATATTTTTCGTTGGAGCTCCCAAATTGAATATTTTGGCTTCGTGAACGCAAGTGGTGCAAATTGAATGGAATTCATATTGTCAAATTGCTCCCATTACCGCTGAAATCGTTGTTGATTTCAGCTTTTGAACTGAATTCCAACAATTGCCTTCATTGGTTACTCAAGTAATTGTGCTTAAAATAATTTCCGTTGCATCGCTACCGTAAAAGCTGTAAATATCTGTACAGTTTGAAGGCATGATGTTCCTTACTAACATTTTGTTTTCTTTGAAAAACATAACCCCTCTCCTACTTTTACTTGCATCATGTCACGTGAGCATGGTCTCATCTTGTTCACTCTTGCTCGATCATTTCCCCTTTCATTCCTCACTTCATTCAATTTCATCTCATGAAGGGCTCTTCCATTCGCCTCTTGTCTTCTCCGGCTTTTGGTCTGGGTTGCGGTCTTGCTTTTTGCCGGTATATCATGATTCATGTTGGTTGCCTTTTTGTTAGGGATAGAATGAAAGAACGATGAGTTTTATGAATACTTATCCTTCTGTATCGATACATTGAATATTTGTTCGTTGGAACCCTGTCAAACTGTGGCCTTCATGTAGGTTTTACCATAACATTCCTGAGTGCATTCGTTAGTATACAATAAATAATTACGGAAATTGTTGGGGTCTATTGAGCACAATGTAAACTGTTACTAATTAACTGTTACTGTGGGAACTCTGTGCAGAAAAACTATTATCAAATCAAATTTTTTTAAGAACAATTATGCTTTTTTATGACAGAATTTGGTCATTTCTTGATTTGGTTGTTTGATCGAAAGTTATTGAGACAAGAACAAATAGGGTAAAGAATCACGAGTCCTAAATATTGTTATTCAAGAAGTAACTAGTAAATATTCTACTACACTCTCATAATATCAATATTTGAACGTCCTTTATCAACAAAACTCGCTGATGTTTGTTGCAAAGATTCACGTGCCCCAAAAAATATTTCTGAGTAACAGTTCGTTGTCAAGAACTGTGCGTTCAACTGATTCTTCATAACTGTTCTTTGAGTAGCAGACACACCCTAAGATCTTAGTAACAATTTGTTCTCGTGGACTCTGCATTCAATTTACCCTTTCATAACTGTTCTTTGAGCAGCAGACACACTCTAAGATCTCAGTACCTGTTTGCTCTCGTGAACTGTGTGCTCATCTGATCCTTTCTTAACTGTTCTTTGAGTAGCAGTCACACTCTAAGATCTCAGTACCTGTTAGCTCTCGTAAACTGTGCGCTCATCTGATCCTTTCATAACTGTTCTTTGAGTAGCAGTCACACCTTAAGATCTCAGTAACAGTTTGCACTCGTGGACATTCAGTTGACCCTTTCATAACCGTTTGTTGAATAGCAGTCACATCTCAAATTTCCAGACTTCCATTTTTAAAATCTCCTGACTCCATTCTGCACTCCATTGCACGAAGCCTCATCAAAATACGTCCTCCTGGTGTTTGATTAAATGTTAGTAAAAATTAAACCCCATTGATTACGTCCATCTTGAAAAAACCTGTTCTCCATTTTGTTTTTACGTTCTACCGAGAATAGATAACTCAACGTTACATTCGATGAACAATCAACTTCGCACTGGGTATAAGGGATTTGCTAGTTTCTGCACCAAGTGTTTCCCATCTTCAGCAGATGCTTCTCACGCTTACCATGCACCATGTTGTATCGCTTCATCTCATCAAGAAATTATCATTTTCGTTCTGTTACACTCATCTTACAACAGACAAAAGTGAAAATTACCTTGTATGAAAACAATTCGAAATTTTTTTCTTTTTCAAAATTCCCCCTCTTAGGCTACTACATGGCGAATGATTGAGGCTATTTGTTTTGCAGATGAATACTTTAAACAGGCCCAACCAAATTATGTTAACCAAATTGGTGAAGATCAAGGTAATGATAAATCTTTCTTCTTTATATCGTCCTGAACCAAATTTTGCCTTACTTTTTCGAAATTATTTTATTTCCTGTATATATTGTATAATGTGAGCTTTTTTTTCTCTCTTTGTTCTACTTTTCATGCCCTGGTAACGAAATTTCCGGGTACGTTTATTATGGTGGTAGTCAAAATCTGTAGGCTCCTAATTTCAAACTAGTTCAGAAAATAGTTGGGCAAGATTTTGATTGAAATTAGAACGGCTTATAAAGCGTTGAGGGTCAAAATTGAGAGACATCAAGAAAAGTTAATAGGAAAAACTTTTAGCTACAACACGTTAGGTACAAAAACTGCCTTGGGCGTTAATACTGGTAAAATAACAAAATTTCTCTCAAAAACAAAATTGTTTTAGAAGTGGAAAAAGCACCATGTTTTCGAAACTACTAATTCTTTCCATTTATCATTGAAAGTTCTTGCCAAGTTGAGCCAAGAATACATTCTAACTCATTAATGGGTACAGGGTTTGATTTATGATATGAAATGAATGGTCTGTAGTTGATGGAAGTTACAGTTTTATTTAGTCTTTGAAAAAACAGCTGATGTGAAGAGAGGAAGGGGGTGATGTCCGCACTAGTGACCACTCTAAAACAAAATCTAAACTAGATGACACTATAATACACTTGAAAGAAATAATTTCTCTCCAAATTGACTTTGACAGAAAATGCAACTTTTTTGCAAAGAACTTTGAAGAAGAATATATTTCAATAATTTCAACAAATATCAGGCGAAAAACCTTACTGAAAATGGATCTAGTAATCATAAAACCGAGACATGAAATTTGATTGTAATAATTTACCTATCAACAGTTTTTTGAAGCTAATAGGGGGAAATGGGGCGACCATGGATTCTTTAAACTTCCCGTATAATATCCATGCAGACTTCTGCAAGCCTAGGAGCACTAAGCATGTTTGGCTTGTTGCATCCAAAGCCACTGGGTCCGCTGGCGTATGTATGGATAGTTTAAAACAAAAGTAGAGCATCCATGGACGCCTCCACCTAACCACCCATCAGCTGTTCAATGACCTAATGAAAACTATTACTTCCACGCAACTGTCTACCTACATTTGTTCATAAAACACCGATTGATGACTTCAATGTCCTGAGCTCTACTTGATGAGTAATTTCAAGGATTAATAGATAGAAGTAGCCTCGAAAAATTTCCCACGCTGAATAAATTCTCAAAAAATCCTGTTGGGTGTAATTTCATCATCACATCTCGAACTCTCCTACTTGCTAGGCCTTTATTTCGATCCACTCATATTATTTTCGAGCGACTCCAACAACACTTATCATCCCATTTGTCATTTCGCACTTCACATTAGAAACGAATTTTATGCTTAACGTTTGTTGAGAATTGTGCATCTTTTTATTGGTGTGTTTATTTTTGGTGTTCACAACTTTTCTTGTGTCTCTAATTTTTTATATAACAATAATTCAAGAACGATAATATAACCATTTATTATTATTCTATTTAAAACCAAACCTGGGAGGGAGGAATTCGTGGAACATCTTTTAATAACCCACTTCTGAACATGGTAATTCGAATATTATATTACTATTTAGATTAAGCATGTTTTTTCAAGTAAGAATTTTGATGTACAAATGAATTAAGACTTTTTTTTAAAGTACATTAGTTGAAACATACTTTGGTGTGCAAAGTAGATGTGTAGTTTTGGTCATAATGTGTGTAGGTAGACGTTTCGAGGAGAGTCTAGCCCCCACAAAGTGTTGTCGGGTTTCAGCGCTACCTACCGCCACTTCAACGAACTACCATTTCTGATATCTTATCACGCTCGCGATCACATTACCGTCACTCCTCTAACTTGCAGTTATCTCCACTATAATAATGCATTCTGCTTGATTCGTCACTCCAAAACACAAAAATGCAATAACAAGTTCCTTTTCCTCGTAATTTAAAAAGGCAGGGAAGTAGAGCCGCCAAACTTAGAAATGAGCGGTAAAACCGAGGTAAGCCTACTTTTCAGAAATGCCGCTTGACGACGCTCACATCGAGCTTATAAGGATGGTAGGTCGCTGAAGTGGCGGTAGGTAGCGCTGAAACCCGACAACACTTTCTGGGGGCTAGACTCTCCTGACGTTACGTGTTGAAAGTTACGTTGCCTTGGTTGGTCTTGATTAGTCCGATTTCGGCATCATAATTTTCGACTTGTAACTCGGAGCCTCAAATTGATGAGTATTTGAAACATTCCGAAGTCTGAGGGCACAAAATTGTCACCCCGATTCTGAAATTCACATTTTTACTGGTTGAAGTTTGTGACCAAAATTAATTCGAAACTTCGTCGAGCTGGGATGCCAACAAAAAGTACAATATTTTCCCTATACAAGAAATTTATGGACGTTGAGTCTGCAGAAATCTCTGCCACGAGGTCCCTTCCAATCACTAAAGTTCAACTAACTTTTATTGTTTGAATTAATAAACAAAAATAGCCTCTATATACTTTTGCATTCTATCTAACAATGTTTCATGTTGGAACATTGCTTATCTATCAGAACATCCTACAAAATAATCCGTTTACCACGAGCTTGCGCTAACAGTGCTTCCATATTCATCATTTCACTGCTTTTTTTGCCATCTCTGCTCACAAAACTCGTTCAAGAGGTGTTTTAACCGTTTACGTCCTACTATTACGATATAACATTTTGTCGAAGGCAGCGGTAAGTGTGTGAAGTCATCTTGCTACGGGATTCCAAAGTGTTTTCCACCGATTTGTGGGTAAACAGTCTTGCTTGCTTCAACTGAGCCCAAAACTCATGCGAAACCGTTTCATGCCCGTTTTATGCAGCATCAACATTAGATAAATCCTTAGTACATAGCATATTTTCTATTGAAACTTCTCAATCGACGAGACTGCAAACATTTTAACGTGGATGTTGGCAAATAGTACTTTCCATACCATGGTGCATGCTTTCGGAATGTTCCCAACGGCTATAATTGGTTCTGCTTATAAACAACATTAATCTACAAACATCTTTCAAAATTTTATTTCAGTGGAGTTCGTATTTATCGCTGCCTTCTGTAGCGTTTTTTTTGCCGGATTCAAGTAGCGAATTTGAGTTTGACGTGTTTTGTTGCAGATGTAGGTCCAGCGTCGGTGATGGTTGGGAATATTGTGCAAGGCAACAGGCTTGCCTCTGCTATGGGCCGAGATATGGGAATCATCGATGAGGAGTCGGATTCTGCCAGAAAGGTGAGTTCATAAATGTGCTTTTTGCAAGTAGATTCCATTGAATTTGAAGTTACTTGGGAAATTTAAATTAAAGAAATATTTACGAAATTCCGAAAAGTATTGTATATTGCGAATTGAGTAGGAACGCAAACTGACTGTTCGATTTTTTTTTTTTTTTTTTTTGAAAAGTAGGTTTTTAATAGAGTTATTGGCAACCACTAACAGGCCCATGGAACCTCTTCACAAAGCACGGAGTTCGCGGGTGACGATGGATTTGCCTCCCGACAACAGCGGGCGGCGATGAAAGGGTGCCCCCAGACAGTCACCCGTTCCCAGAGGCCCACCGTCACGAGCGCCTCCCTTCCCCCCCTGTCCAAAGTTAACGGGCCTCCTCCTTCAACTGGGTAGCATCCTCTGTTGCTCGCGCTAGTCTCCTCCTAACGGGGCCCCTTGAGATTTTGGCACCAAAAACTCTCTAATGAGTTGATTCACAAACTCCTTCCACTGCGACCTAACGAGATCTACGTATTGTGGAAAGCTCCAGGTTGACTAAACAGCCCTTTTCTCCCTACTTTTTAGCAAAGCAGAGAAGATCAGTGTAGGTCGCCTTAGAGATGGTGTCAGGAGCTACAGGTACAGAACACTTCCAAGGATTGTGTATCTAGCTCGACTCAGTGCTTCACAGTAGCACATGGCATCTTCCGTTTCCATATCGCAGAAGCGGCAGATGACCGTTGTTAGTTTGCCTGTCTTCTTTAGGTGTTATCGAAGTGGGAAATGACCTGTTAACAGTCCCACGAGTATTCTGACGTCCTTCTTAGGAACAGCTATAAGTTCGTTTGCCTGTTTCTTGAGAACGTCACAAATAGTTTTGCTGTTTCAGGCCTGGTAGGTTCTGCCAGCATCTTACTCGCTCATTTCTTTCCCAGTTAACGACGTTCTTTAAGCATCTTTAGGTGGTTCCCAGGATCGGTTCTGGCCCTATTGGCAGGGACTCTGATCCTCTTTTGGCTAGACGATCAGCAGTTTCATTATCCTCATGACCTTCTTGTTCGGGAATCCAGAGAAGGGGCACCTGATTGTTCTGGGCCATATTTTTGAGGGTATTCAGGCATTCCCAGACCAGCTTCGTCTGGTCTCGAACTTAAAGTGTGTGAAGCAATGGCCTTCAAGGCAGCCTATCTGTCTGACAAAATTTTCACCTTGGCTCTGTTGAGATGCTCATTCAGCATTGCTTCAGCACAAAATGGGGAATTTCCCTCAATTTTAGATTCTGGAATTTCAAGTCAAATTCTATAATATGGCCCTGGAATTACGTTTAGCGCCAGGAACACCCAAGGAAAAAATTATCGTAGAAGAAAATGTCTAAACATGTGTAGCCTCTGTCAGAAAACACCACGAAACCACTGGCGAAGCGTAAAACTTTATGTCTCGGCAAATAGTGTCAGAGAATGTCAACATGTAGAGTCGTAGGCGCCCTCGTGACCACATGAAACGATCCACAAATAATGTGATTCAAATATCGAAAATAAATAAGAGAAGACGAAGACTAATAATGTTTGATACACTAATAGGTAGAATCGTATAGTAAATAAGAGAGACTAAAATTGCTTCTTTTGGTCATTTCGTGAATGGGTTCTTTCTGCCAGTTTGAGGCACACTCCAGTGATCGATCATGTAAGTTAATAAATTCATGTACGCTTCCAGAGGTAGCACTGCTGTCATAAGGGGCAGCTCATCACGTCACATCATGGCTACCCCCATATTCAGATTGCAACTACATTTAAAATGTCCATCTTCTTTAAATTCTCTAAATTTGTTGGATGCGTTTTCGAGCAGTACACTATGGTTTTCTCCCATATCAGTGAACCCTCTTTCAGAAAAAAAATGTAAAAATTGTAAGTAAGGCAATTTCTCCATTGAATTGCATGGACCTCTGCCTGGAAGATTGTGGCATTCGTCCCAAGAGCTGTACAGCCTTTAATACCTATGCCAGATCTTCCACACATGACTGATCCATCTGTTTACCACCTGTTCTATATTGTCCAATACTCCTTGGTGAGATTGGTGTACTTGTCGCTACTGATGTTTTACTCATTTATTGTTCACCCTCAATGTTTCAGTACCAGTTCATTTCGGAAATCCTGAGGTGGCGGGCGATTTCGACTTCGGAACACGTCATTTTCACTTTGCTCAATTCTAAAGGGGGCGTGGCCTCCGTCCTCACGTGCTCCCAGCTTCACAAGCGGGCGGAGCGAGTTGGCTCGCTGTTGCTAGAGCGAGCGAAAATCAACACGGGTGACCATGTGGCGCTCATCTTCCCTCCTGGGATCGATCTCATTTGCGCGTTCTACGGTTGCTTATATGTTGGTGAGTGAACCTGTATGACCTCTCTTACATGGAATTCTTCTACAAGCCTATAAATGAATAAGATAGAGCAGAAATAGCAACAAATTAATACACTACACGACTAAGATCCAAGAATATGTCTTGTGCAAAAAAGTTTCAAACTTACCAGATAGTTGTTAAAAGTATTTCTGTGCTGGCTATTAAATCTGTGCGGTTCTTTTTTGTTTTGCTGTTTTCTCTTAATGAGAGGGAAATATAGTTTTTAGAAATTATATCTATTAGGTAAGTATGGAGCATGGAGAAGAAGTACCTTATGTGCCTCTGGGCGTATATTTGTCTTGGATTTCTGTAACTATGCAGGGTGTAAGCCTAACTGGTCTTCCATACTGCACGAGTCGATTCTACAACAAATTTGCAACAAAAAATGTTTCTCAGCAATTTTCTTTTAAAGGATTCGTTCCCGAGTTATTTTAGTTTTAAGATTTTTTCCGTGATTTCGACCTCATGTCATTAAATTGGTCATAATGCCTTTAATTTGCTGTGACAATTACAATTTGAGGATATCGTTGGAAAGGGCATTAAATTTCCTATCGGATTGATCCCTTAAGGAGCGTTTTCCTGTCGACGGGTTATATTCCGTCGTGTCGAACGAAGTACGCCAGCGGGATCCCGTCGGGTGGAGAGTGACGTACCACGCAGCGTGTTAATGTTTTCCTGTGAGCAAAACCAATATCACCCTGGGGTATGTTCATTAAATCAAAAAATATAATTTGGTGGTAATAAAGTTCATTGGTTGGTACATATGCAAGGGTGCTAGATAATAATATTATAAAGATTAAATATTGTAAAGATTAATGTATAAAGATTAATTTTATTTGTTAAAAGATTAACTCTATTTCCAAATAAAGTTAATCTTTTTACAAATAAAATTAATCTTTTTGAAAATAAAATTCAACTTTTTACAAGTAAATTTATTTTTTTTTTACACATATTCAAACCTTTTTCAAATGAAATTAATCGTTTGGCGAATGAACTCAAACTTTTTGACAGTAAACAAATAGGAAGTGTCAGATGCGCATGCGTATTCCGTCAGCGTCGAGCGTCATGACACCTCCTGAAGCACTCGAGTGTCTTACGTCGACGGAACACGCCAGCGGAAGACGTACTCCGCTCGCTAGGAAAATGGTTGCCTTCTTTTCCCATTGAAGGAGTGGTAGACGTGACCCCGCCAGCGTACTCCGTTCGACGCGACGGAATATAACCCGTTGGCAGGAAAACACGGCTTTACCTTTTTCTGAGTCAAGGTTTAAGACATGAGAAGGCCCTCTGAAAAGAAAAGTTGGACTTAAATTGGGAAATTGGGAAACCTCGAATTTTTTCAATCGCAAATTGAACTACGAGAACCAATATTTTTTCAAGATGCAAGAACGGTAAAAACTGCGCCAAAATCTTAGCTTTCTAATGGTGTAATCAGAAAATGTGTTACAACCAAATTTAGGGGAGAAATTCGTGTTTGAACCCGGAAAAACGTGCATTTTTTCAACGAAATCAACGTTCCCGCTAGATGATCTGAGCGGTCCGTCGATAGAAGTCGGCGCCGCAGTAGATCGCGAAGCCTCCGAAAACAGGAGGCCAGAGTGCTAGGTATGTCAGACCAGTTAGGCTTACACCCTGTATGCTTACACACCCACTAGGACCTTCATAGGTATAACAATAAAGGTAGGCTATCTGTATAGGCTCCCTATTGTAGACAACTTGCTGACTTTCACTCTTCCCTGTTCTAGGTGCTGTACCTGTCACGATTCGCCCTCCTCATCCTCAAAACTTGCAAACCACTTTACCCACGGTTCGCATGATTGTGGATGTTAGCAAATCGGTTCTAGTCCTATCAAACCAGAATGTTATCAAACTTCTTCGCTCAAAGGTGAGTTTAGAACGTGATTGATGATTGATGATTTCAGCTTAGAAATTGAACCAGCTTATTCAATAGAAATTCACGTTTACTTAATCGTTCATAATTTGTCTACAGGAGGCGAGTAACGTAGTCGATATTAAATCTTGGCCTGTGATCTTGGATACCGACGACATGCCTAAAAAGAAATTGACTGCCATGTACAGAGCCCCCACCGCCGAAATGTTGGCCTACCTCGACTTTAGGTTTGTATTTTCTTCATTTGTTTGCATTATTCACTTGCAATGGGGAATTTGCCTCAATTTTAGATTCTGGAATTTCAAGTCAAATCCTATAATAGGGCCCTAGAATAAAGTTTAACACTAGGAATAACCAAAGGGAAAAAATTACCGTAGGAGAAAATGCCTAAACAAGTGAAGCCTCTGTTACAAAACACCGCGAAAATCGAGGAATATTGTTGACGTCATACGAAAAAAAACGACGCGAAAACAACTCCGACAACAGACAGAGTTCTAGCACCGCCACACAAAACGATCCAGTGAAATGGCTACTCGAATAATGTGATTCAAATCTTGAAACTAAATAAGAGAAGATGAAGACTAATAATGCTTGATAAACTAGTAGGTAGAATCGTATTGTAAAAAAGTGAGTAATATTGTTTCTTTTGGTCACTTTTGTGTCTGGATTCTTCCTGCCAGTTCGCGGCGCACTCTTGTGCGCACTAGTTGTAAGCTAAAAGTTCGTGTATGTTCCGCTTCTGTGGTAAGCGCCACAGAACCTCCTTTGAAGTCAGATTGGTAGAATATCCGTTACGTTTCAAACATGGCTGCCTCTTACTCATTGCCACCACATTTAAAATTTCCATCTTCCTTAAATTCTCTAAATTTTTTGGATGCGTTTTTGAGCAGCTCACTATGGTTTTATTCCATAAAAATAAACCCTCATTCGAAAAAAAAAAAAATGTGAGGCAAATTCCCCATTGTGTTGAATCATCAAAAATTAACTTCCCTCGACTGGGGATCTATCTCCTATCATTCCGATTCTGAATCGGAGCTCCTACCACTGAGCTAAGGAAGTGAATGGACAGAAATGCGAAGAGGTAGCTGATCACAACATCTCCCCCCTCGTTAGGAAATCTTAGGTACTCCGTTACCTAGTCAGGGAGGCTGCTTTGGCCGGCGTTTTACAACCCATTGAGAACGCGTATTTTTGACTGGCTTCGAAGTTTTTGTTATTGTTCCTTATTGACGGGGCAGGGGATCTGCTGACCTCAACATTTGTCCGAATAGGCAGTGGCTCGACTCGGGTCTTAGGAGGGAGTTGTTTTGATGACCTAATCTTAATGAATTATTGTTTCTCTGAGAAATGCTGAAGAGACCATTCGGGTCTGGTACGACTGCGCCATATTGTTGAATCATCAAAAATTAACTTCCATCGACTGGGGATCAATCTCCTATCATTCCGATGCTGAATCGGAGCTCCTACCAAATGAGCTAAGGAAGCATGAAATACACTGAAAATGATGAAATATACTCACTGAAACATGAGCCAAACAGAGAATGGCGACCGACGACTTTGAACTGACACTGAACGCTACGAAATAGCAATGTGAAAACGACACACTCTCTGGTGTTGGTGAGGAACTAAAGAACGAAAACAAACCCTTACGAGTCCTCTACACCCCTTCGAACATTTCCTGCGAGGCTGAAATATGGGGACCTGATTCAGGAAGGCCATGATCTCATATGACATCACCCGTAAGGGGCGAAAGGAGGCATGATGTCATATGACATCACCCGCGTTGAGAGTGTTAATGAATTATTGTTTCTCAGAGAAATGCTGAGGAGACCATTTGGGTCTGGTACGACTGCGCCATATTGTTGAATCATCAAAAATTAATTTCCCTCGACCAGGGATTGATCTCTTATAATTCCGTTTCTGAATCGCAGCTCCTACCACATGAGCTAAGGAAGGGAATGGACAGAAATGCGAAGAGGTCGCTGATCATAACAATTATTTTTAAGTACAATAAGTATCCTGCAAGAGCCGAATTCATTGCATTTTTTACTTTTTCAGTGTGAGTACCACCGGGATGCTTGCTGGCATCAAGATGTCCCACGCTGCCGTGACTTCGTTGTGCAGATCTATGAAATTGGCGTGCGAGTTGTACCCTTCGCGACATATAGCGCTTTGCCTCGACCCGTATTGCGGCCTCGGTTTCGCCCTGTGGTGTTTGAGCAGGTAAGTTCAAGACCTGCACCTCTTCTCAGTAACTTTGATCCAACTTTGAAAGCTGTACGAAGTCAAGTGCCTCTTGTACAATCTGCTAGCTGCATATAATCTGTGGACTGTGGTGTTCTTCTGCAATGATACCATAGCTCTAATTACATGTAAATAATAAAATACTCACTCTTGAGTGCTTATAGAAAATGACGTATTGCAGTACTTTTTTATATAATATACAAAAAGTACTGCAATACGTCATTGCAGGCGGAAAGCGAAAAGGGACCTCTTATCGGCAAAGCTAATTTCGAGGAGAAGGCTAAAAACTGGAAGAAGGTCGAAAGTATCGATTTTTCACTTTCTATCGATTATTGATCCTTGGACCCTCTAGAACCCAAGTGTATAGGCCTGAAAGATAGAATCGAATCGAAAGTAACCTAAATAAGTAAATATCGATTTAAGAATTTAAGGTAGCATTTTGAAGTTTATGGTCGTTTTTCTCAAAATCCATTTTTTCTGTTATAAAACACTGAAATACTGCAGCTTCGTCATTTTTTGAGCTACAAGGATGCTTTTGGTCTTAAATTCTTCATAAATCTATACAGATTGAGAAAATAGCAATAACTCCATTTCGACGAACACCGACAAGAGGTCCCTCTTCGCTTTCCGCCTCACTTAAAAATATTATTTTTAATGTTGCTTGAGAAAAATCATAATTTATTGATTACAAATTCAATGATGAGGGAGAATGAAATAATAAAATAAATAAAATAGTGGGAGAATAAAAGGTAGAGACGTAGCCTGCCACAGGATCCTCGAAAATCATCTCAAGATCGTTAGTAAATTAAAGTTTTATTGCATCCATGGATATAGATTTAGTGCAGTTCTGATATTTTAGTAAATATCCCCTTTTCTCTCCATTGTCAAATCTCTTCTTTGTGGTTTCTAAGCATTGTTCTGCTTGCAAGAGGTGAAAGAACTGAGTTTCTGTTTTACGACTTAAGTGATACCTAATTAATAGGTGTTGATCATCAGACAGCAGTACACTCTAGAATATACACTCTTCACTAATCCTATCATTAGCTATTACACCTATTATTATTGAAATTAGCAATTTATAGCATTCTTCTATCAGCATCAGATATTTAGGAACACCTCCTCCCTTTCCCCCATTTTTGTCAACGTCTAATCTCTTGATTTCTTGCTTCTAAACCTAGTTCTTGTTATGCAACCATTGTGCTGGTGATTTTCTAGTGTGTTGAATTAGAAATTGAAAATGCGATACATTCCATTCACATTTAGTTTTATCGATACTTTTCATTATTGGGTTTGATTTGGAGAACGTGTTGAAAATTAATACTCTCTTTTTTGAATTTTAGCGTTTATTCTGGACACCATTCCATCCTTATTCCACCGTCAGAAGTTGAAGTGAACCCCGGCCTTTGGCTCACCGCCGTGAGTCAGTACAGAGTCCGCGACACCTTCTGCTCTTATGGTAAGAAAACACCAATTACAATATTTTTAGAAACAAAGAATCAACTCGACTGAAATCCGTATTCGTGATGAACTCTACATCACACCCTCCTCCTCCTGCTTACTACTGATGTATGGCGCTCTTTTTTTCCTTTTTTTCCCATGTTGGAGCTCAGCCCGGAACCGTTTAGCACATTACTTCGGGCTGAGTCCTGGGGCGTTCAATCAGTTCTGGGTGAGGAGGCTGACCAGATGCTCCCTCCTCTCTCTCTTTCTCGTTCTAAGAGCATCTTCCTTGTCAGGATGCTCTCCGTGTATTCTGCCACAGCAGTCCAGCTCCTTTCACCTTCCAGCATCCTGCTGACAACAGCCTCTGGTGTTGAACTCTGGGGAGCTATCTCCAGGTCTGCCATCAGCTGATTTCTTTCAGGTGCCCATTTGGTGCATTTGAAGAAGGTGTGGAGCACATCATCATCTTCTTTGTTCTGGCAATGTAAACATGTTGGGGCAGATACCTTTCCCATTTTATGCAGATAGGCCTAAAACAGTCCATGTTCCGTAAAGATCTGCGTAAGGAAGAAGTTCACTTCTCCATGTTTTCTTTCCATCCTCATCTGAATGTTTGGCACCAACCGTTCAGTCTACCTTCCTCTATGTTCTCCCGTCCATATATCTTGCCAATTTGCCATTGTGCGCTCCCTTTCTTCCTTGGCTATGCGGGCCCTGTCTCCTTCGTCCCTCCTGTCAAAGATTCTTTTCCTCTCTGAAGCCATCAGCTGAATGTATGGCGCTCAACTACCCTACCTTTCGCTTAAAGAGGCTTTAAGTACAACGTCCGAGAGCATTTTGAGACACCATGGCTCTATCCAGGGACATTGGAGCAATGGGCAGTCTTCCGTTAGTACTAGACTTGGTCCTAAACTGTTATTTGGGCGTTGTGCTGCTTTTTATCTCCTCCCAAAACTGCCCGAAATTTTTGACGTGCCAAGATCATGGATAGATAGTAAATGTGCCTGGAACTTTATTGCATTATAGCAGCAGCTCCTGGAACTGATACACCAATAAGACCATAGGTAGGGTGAGTAGGAGTTTAAAGTTCAGTTCATATGAAAATCCAGTGGGAGTCCGCTCGGTGGCCCTGTAAGCCAAAAGGCAGCCATCGATCCCAATCCCAATAGTTTTCGTTAACCACGAACTAGACAGCATTTTTCAGAGGTCCTATTTTTTAACTTCTCGATTTTTAGCATACCTAACTTCTTGAAACGACGGATTCAAAATAGGTTCTCTGATTTGAGTGAATTTTTATTGGGACACCAAACCATGAATTTACAGTGTCCACTAGACCCTATGGAAAAGTCTGCCCGAATATCTTGTACTGAAAACGCCTTAGTTGACCAATTGCCAAAACAATGAATTTGTTCCCGTTCCTTCACTGGGAGTGGTCCAGCTATGTCAAATGGAACTCTTGAGGCAAAACTTTTGGGAGGAGTTTTGTTCCGTCTTTTTTGTTGTCTCCTCTGCAAATAAGGACTTTTGTTCTTGTCCGAAGCAATGTTGGCAATTATTGGGCGAGCAAGGCTTTCTTGATAGGGCGTCAGCATTCTGCTGTGATTTTCCAGATGTGGACAATTTGGTAGTCGTAGGTAGGCAAGAGCTGACTATCAGTCCAACTGGCCGTCTGGTTCCTTCACATTTTGCTGCCATTCCGGGGCAGCGTGGGCCAGAAGGCCGTGGGTTCGAATCCCTCAGCAGCAATCAATATTAAGGAATAGATCGGGTAGCTCGAACATGTTCATACAAAAAAAAAATAATAATAATAAAAAATAAACCTACTCTAATGCCCAAAACACCGATTTTGGACTTTCTGCCAAATTTTTGATTTCATGAACCGGGCAACCCTGATAGATAGTTATTTTAATTATGATTTCTCCGCTTCTCCAGGTGTTATGGAGCTGTGCACGAAAGGTCTGGGTTCGTCTGTGAACACGCTGAAGACCCGCGGTGTGTCGCTGGCCTGCGTCCGGACCTGCGTGGTGGTCGCTGAAGAAAGACCCAGAATCAACCTCACGACGTCCTTCTCCAAACTCTTCTCCGCTCTGGGACTCAGTCCGCGGGCAGTCTCAACGAGTTTTGGATGCCGAGTCAACGTGACGATTTGTTTACAGGTATTGTTATTTGGTAATTCTTATTAGGTCAGCTGATAAGTACATGATGATACGATAGCGCACAGTAATTGGTGGTAAGCTTAAGGTGGCTTAAGTGGTTTCATACGGGACTTGCTCCGTTGAATAAAGTATCTCAGCGCGTCTGACCAGGAAGCCTAGACGAATCTTATAGGTACTCGTATTCATTAAATTGAACAAAAGCGGAATAAGGGTGTGGGAGCTTGTAAAAAAAGAGTTTCCATCTTGAATCCCCTGAATCCTACCATTCTGGTAACAAAATCCTTCGTATCCGAAGCGGAGGCAGAACACTAACTAAAAAGTAAAGTAAACAACCATTTCAGGTTGGATTTTCGTCCGTCTGCTATTCCTGGCATCGCGGACGTCATCAGCTGTCTTCCTAAGGGAAGATCAGAATTCGTTCTGATGATTTCGCTCATGGCTTCCCATTGGCTCCACCGCCCTGGGTTGGGACGAGGGGGAACTGCGACCGACTTGCCAGAAAATATGCTCCTGAGGCGAGCCCCGAACTCACGGCCCCTGCTACTGGTTCGAGTCCCGTCGCCAGAGACACATGCCGTAGCTCGCACGGCCACAGCGCCGCCCTACACCAGCTAGATTCACTCTCATAGATTCTCCTAGTTGACAACCTACAAATGCGATTTCTTCTTTCAGGGTGCTTCGAGTCCTGAACCGAATTCCGTCTACGTGGATCTCAGAGCCCTGAGAAACGACCGGGTCACGCTGGTCGAGCGAGGGTCGCCGCATTCTCTCTGCATCCTCGAATCCGGGAAACTCCTACCTGGCGTCAAAGTGATCATTGCCAACCCTGAAACGAAAGGGCAGTGCGGCGATTCTCATTTGGGAGAGGTAAGTCTCAATAATATGGTTTGTATATTTTACAAGTAAAAGGGGAAAGTTGGACTCATGAAGGTAGGAACTGAAGGAAGAAAGAGAAGCCTCAAAAAACGGACGAAGAGCATTCACGATGAACGCGATGAAAAACCACTTACGCGATTGAAAAGAAACAAAACCAACACAAAATGTCGAGAAAAGAAATCTTTTTTGATAGAAACGCGACGTACAAAAACTAGAAGTCAAGTGACTAGTCCAAGATGGCTGAGGTGGCCTGGACCTGAGGTGACGCAGTTGTGCCTACAGAAAAACAGTGAATTTTTTCGTTTTTCTTTGAAAATTATTTGAACTTAGTTGAGTATTGCATCGACAGAGATCTCTGCTGCAAGAAACCATCCCCAGAGATTGCGGTTATCTTAATGGGGGGATGCGCCTGATTTTTTAAAAAATTTTTAATCGAAATAGACCTCATTCTGAGAATTTTGACACCAGCTGTTCTTTTTTTAGATGAGTAGATCTCTTTCTATGATTTTTAAAGTTTCGAATATTCATGACGTCACGCGCTCCTCCCGCCTTTATTAGGTTTTTGAAATTGCGTGTTGTTTTTTCAGATTTGGGTACAGTCGCCTCACAACGCCAGCGGGTATTTCTCGATTTACGGGGACGAAAGCGAGTACAACGAACATTTCAACGCTCGCCTGGTGACGGGCAACACTGGCGAAGTCTACGCTCGAACGGGGTACCTCGGATTTCTAAGGAGAACCGAAACTCTCCAGGCGGCCACAACGCAAAGCTCGGTCCTCAGTGACGTCACAGACCTGACGTCGTTGCACGAGATATCCGCTCTGAACCGCAGCACGACCCAGCCTGACGGATCTGGTGAGTTCCATTTAGTTCAGAGAACCCTTGGAGGTAACGAAGGTGATATCCATGTAGCAAATTGACACAAGTTCTTCAGTCACTTTAATTTTTCACGACCTACACGTTCGTTAGCTCTATTTTGCTATATCCAGAATAACTACTTGAGCCAAAATACGAGTACATGATTTTCCAGTCACTACTTTTCTCCAAATTCGAATCTAATTCAAAGTCGTATCAACCAGACAGAAAGTATTGTTGTGATCAGCTGCCTCTTCGCATTCTTGTCCATTCACTTCCTTGGCTCAGTGGTAGCGGGCCCGACTCAGGTTTGTTTACAATTATTATCTACGTACCGTATTGGAGAATCCGTCGTAACCAGCAAGTCGAGTACAGGAGGCGAGCGCTTTCGATGTAAAGACATCATCTTCAGGCCGTCGAGAGAGTACTCAAGATACTGAAGATGATGTCTTTACATCGAAAGCGCTCGCCTCCTGTACTCGACTTGCTGGTTACGACGGATTCTCCAATACGGTACATAGATAATAATTGTATTCTTATAACTAGCGGAACTAACCCCATTCATTTAATACCAGGTTTGTTTAGTTTGGAGATCGATCCCCAGTCGAAGGAAGTTAGTTTTCTAATGTCACCACAGTATTTTCATTGTGGATTTTGAGGCGGTTTGCTGTTCAATGTTTTGGAGTTGAGAGGAGAAACAAGTCCAGCCTTCAGAACCTAAGAATACGAGGACTGGCACTTATTCCTCTCATCAACCCCAAAACAACAGTATTTTGCCACAACGTCCTCCACTCTGTGTTTTTTGCACTTACCCTCTGTTCATCTTGATCTTGTGTGTTTTCAGAGTTGCATGATGCAGTTTTCGTGGTCGGCGCGCTCGATGAGACGATCATGCTGAGAGGCATGAGATACCATCCAATTGACATCGAGAACAGCGTGATGCGGTGTCACAAGAAAATTGCCGAATGGTGAGTTACCTGTTACTTGACTTGTACAATGCGATGTTACCTGTTCCTATCTACGAGATGAGCGCTTTGGGGGTATACAGCATTTCCAAGCCAAAATGAAACCTTTTCCAAGTCAAATGAAACCTTTTCCAAACCAAATGAAACTTTTTCCAAATCAAATGAAACCTATTGAGAAAATGAGTGAAATGAGGTACCTAGATAGGTAGATACTCTGCAAATTTCAGAACGATGCAATTGTACCTATCGTACAAAAAAGTTGCCAAAATGAAAATTCAATAAATTTTAGGCGGCGATTTTTTTTCTAAGTAAGTAGATCTCACCTTAGTAGAATAGAAAACAAGTAAGTTTGACATCATGGACATGATGATGCAGTTGCCTCGACCCGCCACCGGTAGTGACTTACATTGACTGATTGAACCTCTAAGACTGAATTTCTGAAATTTTGAAATATATTATTCATCTACGATTGTTTACTTTACAGAAATATGTACACTAAATATGGAAAAAGTGTCATTTGATTTGGAAAAAGTTTCATTTGACTTGGAAAAAGTTTCATTTGACTTGGAAAAGGTTTCATTTGGTTTGCAAAAGGTTTCATTTGGCTTGGAAATGCTATATTTCTAGTTTCTTGGACCGTAGAAGTCAACGTTTGACTCCACACTATGGAAGGTACGACAGGCCATTAGCAGGTTTAATGAACCGGTTCCCGTGATATCCCCGGAGTACATGCCAGTCCACTCGGAAGATTGTCTGGATTGGTGACCGCTCGAGGGCGGTATCGCAGGTCTTGATAATTTTTCGGGTTGGGCCGTTGGTGGGAGCATAAGTAGACAATACCGAAATCATCAGAACCATTTCAGGTCTTCCCTTTGCAACGCCAGGAATGCCAGTTGGACGAAAATTCAACCTGGGACGGGCTTCACTTTACTTTTTATGAATGGTGCGGAAACGTCCCCCCCCCCCCTGCTACCCTACTTTTGGTTTATTATTTTTCATAATGAACCTTTGGCCAAGAAAACCTTGGGACCAAGAAAAAATTTAAACCCCCTCCCCCCTCTCAAAATTTGTTAGCTTATGTTTCAAGGTACGTAAAATCCAAAAATCGAATGAAAATTATGCCTTAGTTACTTTCCTTAGTTACCATGGACAGATTTTGATGAAATTGCGGACTTGGGAGGCTAAGATAAGAACTATGGCTCAAATGATTAATGGCGGTGTCTGAGCTGAAAGTAGTGGCACCCAACATCAGGGTGATGGCTGCAACAGTGTTGTGGCGTGGGAAAAGTGCCACGGAGTTGCGCGAATTGGGCATCTCAGTAGGTGTACTTCGTGGTGTCACCAGACGTTATTATTGTTGGGGTTTATATTATTGTTGAGTTACTTTTTATATTTATGCTTGTGGCGGGTTCTGCCCGCCTTTCCCGTTTGGGGCCCCAGAATTAGTTGGGCTCCTTGTGGACTTGCTGGCTGGGTGGCCTTGCATATCTTGTCTTATGGGAGCTTGGCCTGCCTTGGGCCCATCATGGCGATAATCGCACTGGCTTGGCCAATGCTGGTTCACGTTGCAGAATGGGCAGTACATTCTGGAAGGTCTCCTCCAGTTCCCATTCTGCCCTGCTTTTTGCTTCCCCGTCTCAACAAGGGGTAGAGTTGGTACTCTGGGCAGGTTCTGTGGCTGAGTAGATGTCTGCCCTTGTTGGGGGTCTCTTTTATCAGCTGATATTGTTAGTGTATGGACAATGGGTGCGGTAGGGGGACTGGAGATTATTTTCTCTCCAGTTCCTAAAAGGAATTCAACCTCCCGGTAGTCTACTGCCTTAGTCTCTGCCAGAGTCAGTGGTCTAGCCTGTTAAATGAATCGGTGCTCCTCCTTGGGGAGCCCCTTGGCAAAGTAGTCTTTCCCATGAAGCTCAATAAATGGATGGTTAGGGCCCCAGGCCTTAGTTAAGAGCTCCCTGATTCTGCTCCCAAACGCTTCCCCTTGTTTAAGCCTTGCCTGGGTTGCTAGCTCTAGGTAGTAGGCACTAGTATGGACGCCCTCAAACCTCCGGCGAAGTTCAATCTCCAGAGCTTCGAGGGTGGCAGTTTGAGCAGGCAGAAACTCCTTGTAGATCGGGGCCCGACCTGGGCCATCTCAGTAGGCGTACTCCGTGGTGTCACCAGACGTGTATTGCTCGGCTCATTTGAACTGGTAGTCTTTTTATAGTAGCACTTCCCTTCATCCCTGTCTCCCTCCCGACCCCTTTCATCATCCCTAGGGCCAGCATCGAGTGAGTCCTAGGCGTCCTCCCCATTAATATTTGACCCCTCTCCATCATTGAGGGGAGTTTATAAAAAATATAAATTAAGTGGCAAAGTAGTGTTCTTTGCAGGCGAGTGATTTATACAGAAAAATTATATATTTTGTGAAATAATTTGCAGTTTTTTAAAAAACACAGTTTGTAGAGAAATAAATATAGTAGTCTGAATTAATATTTGATAATATTCTTTTGCGCAGTGCCGTCTTCACCTGGACGAATCTCCTCGTCGTTGTGGTGGAGCTCGACGGCAACGAAAGCGAAGCTCTGGACCTGGTGCCCCTCGTGACCACCTCCGTCCTCGAAGAGCACCACCTCATCGTCGGCGTCGCCGTCGTCGTCGACCCCGGCGTCGTCCCGATCAACTCGCGCGGGGAAAAGCAGCGCATGCACCTCAGAGACGGCTTCCTCGCCGACCAGCTCGACCCCATTTACGTGGCGTACAACATGTAAAGAAACCTCAGCTAAGACTTTCCAACGAGGCTGGTACTCAAGTAGACACCAACCGAACTCGTATACGACGGACTACCGGCTTTATCTGAAACTATCTCGCTCGCACAAGACATCTTATTTGTAGTTCAAATGAACTGAACATCTCAACTAATTGTATATTATGACGAACAATTGTACGCTCTAAGGCATTTCATCTGGAACTGAGCTCTCTTGTAGCCGCCACTCAGTCAACATTGCTCGAAATCATCTTAATTGCACGAAAAAAGTTCATCTGTATCCTAAAATTTGGGTATTTCATGTTTTGTCAGAAGCTTCCTCCATCAAATTTGACGATGATCATGTTTATCAGAATTTTCGTTCCTACTTAACCCTTAATTTCCCACTCGTTCAGAACATTCGTTGTTTTTTCAGAATTGTTCCCAAATTTTGGTTTATTTTGACTGATTAAGAGGCGTGGTCTGATTTTGATCGAGTGGTATATGATTTTTTTTAATTCGATTAAAACTGCGTGGTATCTTTTTGGATACCTCAAGAGGGGTGTCTGTAGTGAGGTTCTGCAAAGATACTTCAAGAGGGGTTAGCTATCTGTCTTTACCAAAAAAATTCTTCAGGAACGGAGAAATAGCTTGAAAGCAATGAATTATTGATAAAATGAACAAGAATTATTACGTATACCTATTTGATGTCACAATATTATCCCAGGGGTCTTCTCAAACAATCGATAGTTCAAAGCAGATATTAAGGGCCGTTTTCACCAGCAATCCATAGTTCAAACAATCGATTTATAGGTGAGCAAAACAAATCGTCTTAAAAGTGGATAAATAGTGCTGCAGAAAGCTTGAAAATCTTACTTCCAAAAAGATACCTCAGGACATTAAGGGTTAACACTACTCCAAAAATTTTGATAATTATCTACGAAACTTTGTATTTCACGGTTTTAAGTAGAATCCAGAGAATAATCACCTATTTCTGCCCCCTGGCTTTCCAGTTCATTATGGATTTGCAGAAGCCCTGTTGCCTCGACTTCCATCCACTGTTAAAGCAATCAAAAATCCTCATTTAACAGGATTTATAGTCTTCAAAAATGCAAATAATACTCCATTTCAACAACATTTAACATGCTGAGTAAAAAGTATTTGTTTAAAATTCGTCGTTTCTCGTTTCTGACATTTTGAAGTGCTCTTTTTGAGTTGGTACGTTAGAAAAAGTAGTTATTTTTATAATTTCCTGCAGATTCTTTGTATTTGGAAACGTTGAACTATGTGGCTAAACAAGAGTGTGCTCTACGTCTGCCCTACGATTGTCAAAATCGACATTACCGAGCGGCATTTGTTTGAAACTAGTAATGGAACTGCCCTTTTTCGAAAGCTCATACTCATTATTTTCAGTCTAAACACTACTTTTCTACTTATGCTACGGTTTTGTGCTGTATAAGTGAAAGGTTTATCGAAATCTTAGATAACGTACAATTTTTTCATGTCTACTCAACTGACAATTCATCTCTCCTTCGTGGGAGCTGATGGTTTGGCTGTGAACCAAAATGGCGCACAGTCGTCGGAGCTAGTCTGTCATGGATTCTCAACTTCTTCTTCTCTTTTGAGGACGTATTTGTTCGTGATTTCATTACTTTTTTCGAATGGGTGGTCTTCGCTGGTCTTCAATATACTGTAGATTTAACCCCAAGTGTGATACTGACTCTGAAAAGTCCGGAAAAAATGGGTTTTTCTCAAAGGTGAAGAAGAATAAGAGAATCATTATAGACTGGCACCATATTATTATGAGTAAGTGACGATTTAGAACAATTTATGTTTTATATTCCGATGAATGAATCCTTTTGGATGTTTGCACAAACATGCGTTTTGTCGAGCAAAAAATGGCGCCCAGCGGGCGGCCATCTTGAAAACTTGTTGCTTGGAAGTCATGGCAACTTCCATCCACGTTTCAAGCTGTGCTGTATGTTACATACTCCTGTAATTTCATCCAGTAACATAAATACGTTGCTCTATAGAGTAACCGTCGATGTTTTGATACTTTTAAAATGTATTTGTGGATCTCAGGTGCAACTCTTAGGGCATCCAAAGAGAATACTGGCATAAGACAGTTTTCAAGTCTTGATTTGAGATCCAAATTTCGGGTTTTGGACCCCCGCACACCTCATTGTGAGTCACGAATCGTCGTTTTTCGTCACTGTGAAAATCCAGTGTACATTTCACGATACTTTAGTGTTAAAAAAAATCGAACAAATCTGTACGTAACAATTACAAATTAACATTTTATATAAGGCAGGTTGTGCAAAAGGCCTGTGAAAAAGCAAAAAACTGCCCATTTGTATAGGCCAATTTTTTATGGCATACGTTTTTACGCTTAATTTTTCGTTTTGTTTGATTTTCGTGCTGTTTAAGTTGTAAGGAAATTTATGAGAAATATTCACCAGTTAATAAGAACATTCGGTGCCTGATTGAGCATGCGAAAACGTGAAACTTAGGTGATAACTGCGTGTTTTTTGTATACAATTCGCGTAGTGGGTTTCATCTTAGAGGGCAACCTTTGAATAAGATGTAATTTCGAACAAAATTCGTTACTGAACTGAACTGTAATGTCATCTGGGGCTATTCCTTCGTCGTCAGCAATTTTTTTGTGTAAAGCTCAAAAAAAAGACTAAATAAGTCAGCCTAATTTGGGCGAACTTAAGGTAGATTTGTGGCGAGAGTTGTGTGGATAAGAGGAACATCTTTGCTGGTGTGGTGGTTTCACTATGATAAGCCAGATGAATGTGGATTGGGACAGGACTCCTCCTGAGAAAAGTTGGAGGTAGTAAAGAGAGGTTGCTTGGTAGATTGCGCCAGGCGTAGCTTTAATGAAATGAAGAGAGGGAGGTTCACTTAAGGTTACAAAGCGTGCTGGAGAAACTTCCTGCCTTCTGCTACTGCTGTGCTCTTGTGAAGGGAATGAGAACCAGTTCAGCAAAGTGATGGAGGTGGCAGATGGTGTTGAGATTTGACAAGGCTCTCAAAGTGAGTAGTCTGAGGGGAAAAAAAGGGGAAAAAAAGGCATATTGATACACTTTTTTTTCAAAAGCCAGACAATTTTTGGATGAACCAGTCTATTTTGTCGGTTTTATTTGGAAAAAGGCATTTGT
Organism: Apolygus lucorum; assembly: GCA_009739505.2. NCBI lineage: Eukaryota > Metazoa > Arthropoda > Insecta > Hemiptera > Miridae > Apolygus > Apolygus lucorum. The sequence goes on along the minus strand of CM019170.2, from coordinate 1,326,971 downwards.
ATTGGACCCTGGGGCTTTGTATTGGTAATTCTGAAAGGGCATACTGTGCCTGCATCTACATCAAGTACACGGACCCTAATGACCTGAGTGTTGCTCTTGGAGGTTCCAAGTCCCGGGATGGCTCCACCTGATAGAGAATCTCTTCCCAGATTGGTGCTAGTATGTGGTGCACTGTTGATGGCTGAACTTTTCCATCTCTGGGAAAGTTGGAAAAAAGTTGGCAAAATTAACAGCTGTTGCCTCTGCCGCCCCTCCACCTGGTCTGCCCAAACCTTCTTGGTTTCAATTGCAAGCTGACTGGAACAAATTCTTCTTGCGAGCTGATCGATATTGCTGAGCGTGGCTGCACGTCCAATGAGCCATGGTTGGCCAGTGGCTCAGCTCTCTCATTTCTGTTCGGATCCACTGGATAACGATCTTCCTGCCATGCTCGATCAGTTCATCAATCTAGGAGAGAATTGCTACTTGAGATGCAATGCACAGTCATGGCTGATCCTCTCTAATGCAAGGCAAACTGCCTTAACTTTGCCATCAATGCTTGTGGCCTGGCTACCAACTGGAGCAATCAGATTGCCATGATTGACATTGTTTCAAGTGGAAATTTTACCCTGACTCGACAACATGCTCTCACCCATTGCCTCGCTGCTCTAGGTGTAGGAAAGGGGAGGGGGGGGTCAGTGGACAGATTTGCTCCAAAGATCTCAGATCACGCCATCTGAACCATTCATGGCCTCCAATTGTAACAAAAGCTCGAGCAACCTTGAGTGTTTGAACTTACAGGGTGTTAGTTCTGGTACAACTCCAGAGATGGCGCCACCATCAGAGGCAGCACAGAACCCCATAAGACGAATCTTTCCCCATGGCTGATGACCTTGTAAGCTATTAGTTCTAATGCACTCCAGAGATGGCGCCACCATTGAAGGCAGCACGAAAACCCCTCAAGAAGTGAATCTTTCCCTCTTCCTTCACGACTGTTGGTAGCAAACCGCTAGTACCGAATCTCTCAGTGTCACCACCTGTTACACCCTGTGGACACTACCAACCAAACCATCAGCAATCGCCACAAATCTTCCATCTTAACAACTTGAAAAACATGCCCAGCTGAAAATGTGCGAATCTACCATATTTTTTTCTTTCCTAGTTAATTAGAAATATTCGTTATCAAAACGAAAAAGGAGAAAAACGATGAAAAGGGAAAACGTTTTATTTTTTCCCGCAACTTTTTTTTGTGATCCGTCATGAAAAGTGTAAATTGCGGATCATCGGCTAGTCAGTGAAATTTTAAAAAAAAATGTTTAAAAAATAAGAGAAAAAAAATTGCCTTGGTTTATTTCGTCTCAAATCCTACATAAAGAAAAAAAATACAAACCAAGGCTGTGAGTGTAAATAATTATGAATCAAATCAAGATTTTAGCACTTTAAACAAGAAATAATGGTTTTTAGAATCGTGCCAGTTAATAGTGATAACATAATTTTAGATTGATGTAAACTAGACGTAGAAGGTTTTTTCGAAAAAAAAATTGTATATTGTTTCTATAGGCATTACCCGTGTTTTATCATGTTTAACAAACACAAAGGGACCGCGGTGAAGGTGGATTTTGTACATTTTTGAAAAAAAAAACACATTTTGAGTTCGACGGTGCGGAATTTTTATTTTTTGCGTGAAAAGGTGAAAATTCGACCTTCAACTGTGAGTTAAGCGTCAATGCCATATTTTGATCTGTATATAAATGCTTTTGTCCTACCCTTCGTACAACCATCACAGCGTTTATAAGTTTTTGAAAGGAGTTTTTGTGCTGATAGATTCGTTGTTAGATTTTGAAATTTTATGGTTACAATGAGAACACAACTCATTTGAGCACTGATTTCGTTTGGTTTATTATTTTCTTAGGACGTAATTATTGATAATTTGCAGTTTAATTCATTCAACGCAGGTAGTATTACCTCATGACTCGCCCACTCTCACCGCTCTTCCAGTTTTTGAGTCCGTAGAAGGGGATTTTCGACTTAGGAGGCTGTGGTGGGATGGGATGACCTTCAGTATGACCTTGTTATTCCATGGTATGATTTTGAGTCCACCGCTCTGGTGGACTGCGCCACTTGTCGGTAGATTATAGAGGGTTAAGCTGAGTTCAAGCTGAGTTCACATGGTAATGTCCATAATCTGTTATCCGCAAGAAGAGAAGTGGGGGTGTTCTGAAATGCAGAAAGTGCGTAATAGCATTCGCTTAACGGATTGATTAAGCAATTACACAATAGCGTGCAGTACTTTTCCAAACCAAAACAATAGTGAGTTCCTAGTAGTTTTGGTTCAGCATAACTACGGCATGATGTATCCTCAATTCAACGCCGTATTGCTGATAAGGATGCGCCATATTTGATCCAGATTCTACCGCATTATTATGGTGCCAGATTGGATACAGTGTGTTCTTATCAGCAATGTGGCGCTGGATTGAGAATACATCACACCGTATTTAAGCCAAACCAAACCTACCAGGAACTCTCCAATAATTCGGGTTGTTTTGTCAATAAATAAGGCCCGAGTCAATAAACGTGTTTGTGAACAAACAGATTTTGTTACGAAGTTTATCAAAGTTTGTCGTTAATGCGTAAATTATCCAATTTTTCAAAACAATACACTCTGCTCCAAAAGTCAACATTCGCTGAGCTCACTCCAACCCCATCAATTGGCTCCAGCCAATAGAACCAGGCTTTAAGCCAGTTCACATGGGTGCGTAATGTCTGCAATTCGTAGTGTGTTAATGGATGCTATTGGCTGGAGCCAATTGATGGGGTGGGGGTGGCTTTGGAGTTGTCAACTTTTGGAACTGAGTGTATTGTTTTGAAAAATCAGATATTTTACGCAGTACAGACAGCTACTTCGATTAACTTCGTAACAAACTCTCGTCATTTGTTGACCACTCGTTTAACCTGATTTAGCATGGAACATGCTTTAGCCTTGAAAAAGAGTTACGTTTTTGGGAGACAGCGATGATTGCTTGTGAGTCCTAATTTACGTATAATCATGTGTATGAGGTGACAATTATACCTGCCCTTAAACTTGCTCTTTCAATAGCTCATACACATTGTTTTTTCGGCAAATAAAAAATGATTGATTGATTATGTCATTTACACATCAGCCTTGCTCTATCTGTCTACCGGTCATGTGTCTTGGACCAGATTGCCCTCCTACAACATCTTCAGATGTTGGTCTTCGTTATTCTACTCATAAAACAGGGCTAAAGCATGTTCCGTTTTTCCTGATTTTTTCCAAAGGCTCTAAGCAGTAAGCATCTGGGGGTCTAGGGGGCTTGCTCCTAGGCGAGGCCTGTGTTTTGTTTTGATTTCCGGTTGTTTCTGAATGAATTCTGCACAGAACGTACTGCTCGCTTCTGTGTAATCTAACAGCCATGTGAACACACTTTCTGCTTTACGGAACACCCCCATTTCTCTTCTTGCACATTACGGATTAGGGACATTACCCACACCAGTGAACCTAGATTTACAGAGGGCCTAGATACGGAAAAAATCGTGAGCGTCACAGAACCTGTGAGGCTCTCAGAACATGCTTATCTTGGCTCTCAAGTGAGTACTGTACTGTGAAAGTTAGCATCCACTCTAGCAGGTACGGAATGACAGTTCTGAATGTCTCTGTAACTCTCTTATCCCTAACCCACAGATACCTGAGAAATGGCTTCAGTAGGGGAGCGCAGAGCGCAGGGAAGGTCTCGCGTTGAATGGGTTAAAACCAGTGTGTAATTACCAGAGTATGATTTACAATAATTTATCTGATTGTACTTTCACTGTCTTGTATGATTTCAATGTGTTTATGTTTTACCTGCTGTATTATATTTGGTGTCGTCAAATAGTCCTGAATTGGTGGAATCAACTTACCTGTCAGGACAGGTTGATGTGATGATATTAGGAAGGGAATCGGCAGTCACGTCTCACATGAGGAGCGCTCCTTGGGTATTCGAACTGTGTTCTCCTGCACCTGCAGGTCCTTCAAGCTGGAATCCCTCCTTGCGGAGAACTTTTGCTTCGAGTCGGACTCTAGGACTTATAGCTTGAAAATGGATTTCCCTTCCATCCTGGACTTTGTTCTTAGTGCAGTCCTCAAACTTGTTCAAAACTCGAGTTTTTAAACGGCCTATCCGAATTTCTACACTGTAAACGCAATTCGGAACCGCTGTACCTAATTTTTTCCTTCACTTTGATAGAAATCCTGTTGAGTTTGCTATGAATTACTGAGAAAAAAAAAACTATCTCCCTACCGAAATTCGTGATAAACATTGCTTAGTAATGCATACATTCTAGGGGACGTCCCTATGAATAAGGATAGTTCAATTTCAACCTAAGCGACATCTTTATACATTCTTGTTAAATTTCTTCTGTACAAAATCGTTTCATTCAATGTAATTTGGTGAGTATTTTGGGTCGGAAATAGCGGACCCCCCCCCCCCCCATAACATTTCTTGCAAGATGAGAGCCTCGAAGTCGAACTGCATTTTAAAATCCTTGATCTACGATACCCAACATGGGAATTACAGTCCCCCCCCCCCCCCTCTTCTCTACTACTAGTGCCAGTCTGACACCATACGCCGTAACGTTGAACTTCCATCCTGACTGGTTTGGCAGGGTTCGGAGGAGTTCAGGCGCCTCTACCCCCTCCCCTTTTCAGTTCTGGTTTGGTTCTGAACTGGTTCAGGACTGCTCCGAACAGACCAGTTGGCAGCCCGTAGATCACATCTGCATTCACAGTTAAACATCCAAAAATCCTCAAAAGAGGTAACTGATTTCTGGTGTCACAATTTCAAAGCTTCGGTACCATTAGTGAGCATCAATAGCAACATTCGATGTGCAGTATTTTGTGTATTCCCTTGACCCTTTAGCGTTCCTTGGTACAACTGTTGTACCAAGGTAGAAGCAGTTTGAATTCTGGCGCGTTTTTCGTTCCATTCCTTCTCAATAGGGTGCAGCATCATGGGAAAAATGGTAGCATCTCTTAGCTCCGCCTAGATGTCGAGATATTGCAAAAGTGGGTGTTTTGTGGTACTACTGTTGTACCAAGGAACGCGAACGACGAAGTTTTTTTGCTGTTGTTTTTTATTCAAACCAAAACATTACGCGGTGACGTCCACACGGATGAATTTCGTCTTCTTTTTGAGGTACTTTTTTTAAACTTTCCTAACCTTTTTAGTGCATCCTGCCAGAGCTTTAGGCTCCCCGCTCCTCCAGTCAACCTACCAGATAGAGATCACTATCCCAATCATCCAGAATAAACTCAAATTACGATCATTCCCTGATTACCTTTTACTGGTACAAATGTTGTACCAAGGAACATCATGGCCAAAAAGTGCACCTGGTGGTCCTTGGTATACATGCTGTACCATGCCATTTTATGGCGCGTGAACCATTTTTTTCGCAAAAAAGGCTGAAATATTGTTAATATATCCATAAAGACCCGACTAGATCAGAAAATTTTTTTCCCATGATGCCCGAGTTTTGCCCTTAAACACCAACATTCGATTCTTGATCGAGAAGTATGAAGGAGAGAACTCAGCATCTTCATGCGGGTCCAGCGGCTGGATCAGATCTGAATTTTGGTCCCTCTGAAGGGCAGCCGATGGTCAAGTGTGACTCCCAAGTACTTACAGGATCCTGTCTTGGGTATCACTTCTGTGGAAAATCTGATCGCGGACATGTTTACGCCTGTCGGTGAAAGTTGCGTCACGCAGTCCCCAACATGCTGTGGATCACTCCTGACCGACACATCTCTTTCTCGCCAAGCGGGATGCCAGATAAGCACAGGACTTGCAGGTCTACTCTAAGCCAACATAGTTCAGACACTCAGGCGTGGGAGCTCCACAGGTGAAACACGATTCCACTCCCAACCTCCCGAAATACGATTATTTCTTAGTGCAAGCTGTACCGCAGTTTCTAATCAAAACAATCTATCGATGTGATCTGTGAAAGAAGTTACTTTTTTTCTTTTTTTTCGACAAGTTAAGCTATTTTATGTGATATTTTGTTTTTTTTGTGGAAGTTTCCTCCTTTTACATAGCGGGAATATTTATGTATAAAAGATTTTTCGTTTGAATACCCATCGTAGTCCCTGCCACTTTTAATAAAGGATAATATTCTAGCTTTGAAATGTGCTATCAAACTTTGTACTTTACATCGGGCAAAAGCCTATCCTTGTATACAATATTAAATAAATCAATATTATTACGTTTAATCGTTTTGTTTTCAATTGTACGAGTTTTCCCTCAGTTGTGATATCCGATGAAGTTCTGTAGAAAGCTGACTTTTGGCAGGTTCTCAGGAGGGACCACAGAGTACTGGAGACAAGTTAACAGAGGAGAAAGTTAATGTTAAAATGGTGTGCAAGCGTTTTTGAGGCTGCCTCAGTTGCGCCATCTACTTTCAGCTGAAGAACTACTACAGAAACTGAAGTGGTGGGGGGAGGCCACACTCTTTCATGCCGCTTCTTTTCAAATCCTTTCGAATGACCAGAAAATATCAATTTAATTGACTTTTCATTTCATCATCATTTAGGTTTGCAAAAATTACTTAGAAAAACCAATCTAGGCGAACAGTATTTTCCAAATGAGGAATTTCACCGATTTCTGTTTGCATTTTTCCTGAATAGTTAATGGTGTGGGATAGATGAAAATCGGGCTGATTTCGGAGAATAAGTCTCCTGTTATTTTTGGGAGACAATCAAAATTGTTAATTTCAAAACTAACCGGGAAAACAGACGTCCAGCGGGAACGCTCGCTGATTGGGCTGTCAGGATCGCCGTCTCCTCCCAGTGTTGCCCATTGGGACGACGAAATCGTGTTTTCTAAGAGAAAATTTATCAAACAAAAACAGAGGAAACCTAATTTTCCCCATTTCGCTTTTTCTATTTTTTTCTTCAGTTTTTCGATTTCGAACTTTACTGTTTCATGAAATTTTGCATCTGGGGACTGTGGATTTCTCGATCTCAGCGCTTCAAGCGGCCATAAATGAACTATTTCAGGATGACGTCATTTTCCCAGTTTTTTAAAACATTAGTATTTTCTACACTGTTTTGTTTATTCGTAAATTAGGAAGTTCGGGCTGAAAGTTTGCCTTAGGGGGTTTTTAGAGGTGCTGAATCCGATTTTGGGGTCAAAAATAGGAAATTCCGACATAGTGAAATTCCTCATTGCCCTGACAATGGGGTATTTCGGTGGGTCAGAAATTCAGGTTTTCAACCTCAAATTTGGATTCAACACCCTTGAAAACCTATATACTACAACTTTAAGCCCAATGATACTATAACATGTTTTAGAAAAATTAATTAAAGAGATCACACGTTTGAAAAAAGGCGGGCCGCCATAAATGCACACACACTACACCGTGCTCGTGTGTGAGTAGTATTTTGTAGTATCCAAGAGGTCCTCCAAGGGTTTCATCTCTTCTCTGTGCATGGATACTTTTTTCAAAGACAGTTGGCTAGCTACGTCACGATTGGCTAGCTACATCACATCATTCAAATCTTCAACTTTCCTTAGCTTCTCTGATTTTTTAAAAACATTTTCTCGACGAACAGACCCAATTACCGTTATTCCTGAGCCATACTCTTTTGAAAATGAAAAAAATTGACTGAAATACCCCATTGTTGTTGTCCCTATTGCCAGTAGTTCAAATGTTCAATCGACAACTGCCACCCATAGAAATGTTTGAAACCCAGTGTATCATTGAAAATCGCTAATTTTTCATACATCTAGAATATAACTAGGTAAATGTTATCAAAATAATTACTTAGATGCGGCCGGTAATGCCACAAGGAGAAAACTATGTGTTAAACAAGGTGACTCATTGCGATGAAGTTGGGAATAAGCAATCTGTTGCACTCATCTAGAACTACGTCCTGGAGCTCCACCAATCAGAACGCTTCTAGGGCTCCCAGCTTCTTCAGCTTTCAGCCCAGTGGGAGAGACCTAAAGCTCAGTAGTCTTCAGTTCTGACGACTTAAATTCGACTTTTGCCAGTTTCACAACTACCTCTCCATCTGCCACGCCGTTGAAATGAAAAACTGTGATCACAGCACACCATGTTTTTGATTGATTTGATGGGGACAGCATTCACTTGCTAACTGTACAAAGGAGATATTGCTTATCATATTTTCATTCGCTTATTTCCTTCACTAAGGGGGTCTCAGTCGGTCGCCGTTCATTCCTCGTTCCAGGTCAGTATTTTGCGAAATTGAAGGGGCAAAAACCAAAAAAGTTGTACCTACATTTGAAATTTTAAAGGATTTTAGAAATTCATTAGTGCTGGCCCTAGGGAATTGAAAGACTGCCGCTGGAATCATCAAAATCGAACAATAATGGGGTATTTCGGTGGGTCAGAAATTCAGGTGTTTGACCTCAAATTTGGATTCAGCACCATTGAAAACCTCTTTTTGCCCATTGATACTATAACATGTGGTAGAAAAATTAAACAAAGAGATCACACTTTTGAAAAAAAGGCGGACCTCCATGAACGCACACACAATGCTGCGGGCGTGTGCGTAGTATTTTGTAGTATCCAAGGCCACGAGGCACCTGAGACCACACAGGATCTACAGTGGAACGTCCCGTTTCAAGGTCAGCAACTTAATATGTCATCACAAGTTCTATGACTTGTAGTTATGATGTATGATAACTACATCACATCATTCAACTTTCATTAGCTTCCCTAATTTCTTCTAAACATTTTCTCGACAAACAGCTCCAACTACTGTTATTTCTGACCCATGGTCTTTTGAAAAAAAAATTGACTGAAATACTTCATTGCCAGAGAAATATGGGAAAATCCGTTTATTCAGTAGTTTTTCCTGGAACAACTCTTCTAAGGACTTTTGTGCTACTATCTTGCTCTAGCGGGCTACTTTTGAACCAACTGTCTTCTGACTGAAGGTTTCACGTCCATAACTATCTTTTGAAGTATTTCATTAATTCAGTTTAAAAGATCTTGACATTTCTTAACATCTTCACACAAACTGGAGTAGGTACGCCATATAAGGTAGGTAATATTCTAAAATATTTGTGTAACCCCTTTTATCACTAAGGGAACCCTTGGAAGGGAGCAGAAGAATCTAAATAAGAAACTAATAGAGAGAATCCAATAAAGAAACTTCAAGGACTATTCTGAAAATGCTATTATGATTAATGCGGATACAACTTACCTTAGCTGTCTGATATTCCCTGGGAGTGTAGAGCTGCCAACACCTACTTAGAAAGTAGGAACTAGTCCGTTGACTAGTTGAAGTTAAGTTGAATGAAATGAAGTGAAGTTACGTTAAGTTGTTTAAGCAAAGCCAGTGAATTTACTGTAAAATGACAGACTTGAATTTACTTGTGAAGTATACCTGGTCAGTGGGAGTTAAGCCAGAGAAAGATAGAAGTACTTCCGTATGGGTGTTGGATTGTCAAATCCGGGAAATATAACATGTATTACACACTCTCAGATGATGATATTGTTGTATAACTACAGTCCCTGGATATAATTTTTTGTTGGAATTAAGTAAGTTGTTATATTGAAAAAGGTGTTGTTTTTGATCTTTAAAAGAAATTACACTCGTCATATTTTGTGCCAATCATTGGTTTTCCTGCACGATATTTTTGTTTTTCATTTAATGGTAGGTATGTACATGCCTATCGTTACTCCTTTTCTCCTGGTATCTGATTTCTATAACTATTATGATAGTTATGGAGGACAGAGCATCCAAAATCGTACTCCACAAGCAATAGTGATGAGGTGACATTCTAAAAAAACCCCGGGAATGAGCAGGAGTGATGAAGCTGGGCTCTAGCAACTGAACAGTATACTATCGGGGACTATTGTTTTCTTCGCCACCTAGAGGTGGCGCTGAAAGTTGGGGGGGGGGGGGTTTCGTCACTTTTTTTAACGTTGACTGAGCTTTCCTCCTACCTTCTTCCACGGTTGAACTATGCAAAAAGTGGAGCGCACTCGCCCAGTCACCCTATGGCATCCATCGTTAATAAGAATTTAGTAGGTACTTGAGGATCGACTTCTCCCACAAGCTATTGGAAACTCCCCCTTTCACCAGACAACCTGAGTGGGGCAAAAGTGTTCCCTCTCTATTTTCTATGGCAAGACTGCTTTACTTTTTTTTTGTTACAGAAGTGGGGAAACTCTTTAAAAGCAAAGGGGAAGTTCACCCCAACAGTGTTGGACACTTGCGTCTCGCCGTCAAAAGACGAGCAGCCGGTGCTGCGGTCTAGCGGCATTTGTGAAAAGTACCTACGCTTTACCTCGTTTTTACCGCACATTCAAACATTATTATTCATTTAAAAACTTGACGGTTCTACTTTCCTGCCTTATTAAATTTACTGTGAGGAGAAGAATACTGTTATTGAATTTATGAGTGATTAATCAAACAGAATGGATTATTGTAGTGAAGATTACCGCCTGCAGAACTTTTTTACGAACGTATTGCTAGGAAAATTTCGCCCAGAACGGTTGCAATTTTTTGATTCGCAGCTTCTTGGGCAAATTTTTACTGTAAAAGAACACACAAAAAAAAACCAGAAACAGCCGGATAGGGATAAAAATAGAAATTTTTCGTTCTCGTTTAAATTCTCAGTACAGGAATATAGTTTGTCTACTAAAACGCTGCAAATTATTACACAATTATTATTTTTCTAAATAGATCACTCGTCTGCAAAGCCACCAACCATCCAACATGAAGAAAAACATCGGTCAGCTATAATTTGAAAGGAGATTGGGCCTCTTTTGCGATTTTCACTCGTGTTCCTGATTTATCGTACGTCCAACTCTTAAATTCTCGTAGGGAGCGAACGGTTTGTCCTACAGACCTCCGCGTGGTCTCAAAAAATTCTATAGAATCTTAAATTGAAGAAAAAACAATACTTTTACATCAAAATTTTTTGAGTTAGGGCGTATTAAAATTTCAAAATTGATTTTGGAACCCTTAGAAGTGACCTACATCAACCTAAATCTTCGGGGCACAACTAGACCCCAAATAGAGCCTACATACCAAATTTCATCAAAATCGGTCAATTCTAAGTGGCAAAAGTGCCGCGGATGGCGGACGGACTGCCAAATTTTGATTCGATTTTTGGATTCTACGTACCTTGAAACGTAAACCATCAAAATTTGATGTTTAGGATAGAAAATTTGTTTTGTTGGTCGATTGCAAAGGTTCATTATTGAAAATAATAAACCAAAAAGTTGGGATTAACATCAGAGAGAAAGGAAATTTAGTTAGGTAGGTACTTATAACAGAATCGTGGAGGTTTGAAATTTGTGCGAATCGAATAATTACGGCCTAGTGCGAAATTTTCCGAACAATACGTTCGTAAAAAAAAAGGCGGTAATCTCCACTATAATAATCCATTCTGCTTGATTCGTCGCTTCAAAACACAATCATTTTTCTTCTCACAGGCAGGAAAGTAGAACCGTCAAAAACGAGGTGCCTACAGCGTACTTTTCAAAAATGCCGGTAGACCGCAGCAACGGCTGCTCGTCTTTCGGCGGCGAAACGCAAGTGTGTTGGACTCCCCATGCATTGGGCCTACCAACTAAAACCCCCCTCTGCTTAGGACTCACTCCGGAACCACTTGTACTTTATTACTTCAGGGTGAGCCCTTTTTTTTGTGCCAAAAGGCTGCTCCAACGTCCGGTCTCTCCTTCAATTCTATTCCTCATCTTCTTCCTCCCATTTTCCATCCAGCTTTTTAGCTTGGAGGACTGCTGTGACAAAATTTGTATTTAATACTGCCATTGTGTCCCAGCTCGACTTGTTCTTAATCATCTCATGTATGATTGTCTGTGGACGCAACGTTCCAATGACCTCTTCCGCACTCCTCCTCATACCCTCCCATTGTGGGCGTGTGAAGAAGGTGTGGCAGACATCATCCTCTTCTATCCCACAGTACCTGCACTCTGGCCCGACTGAACTTTAACTTTCCATAATCAATCAATTAACGACACGGGAAAACCACAAATTACCAAAACCAAGCAACGGATTTGAGTAGGATCGAGTGGAAAGGTAATTAAAAAAAGTAAAATATGTATATTAACGACATGATAAAACAATCATAAATGGCATCACATGCCATCAATGAAGAAAAAATCAAATTGTAAACACACGCTTTTTTTATTCGAACCAAAATCAACAGAAAGAAAAACAACCAAACAATATTAATAAGACGCCTGTTTTTTAATATTTTTTCCTTTAAATCTTATATCTGAATTTAAAGTCTGTACATTTGAATGCATAATATATAATATACTAATATATAATTTTTAAGACACAGCTTTTGCACTCGAATAAACGAGAGCTGGGGGGAGGGGAGGGGGGCACAATGCGAAACTCAAAAACATTTTTTCGGTGCGTTTGAACGCAGAAATAGGACACCGTAAGGAACGACTGAGCTGATTTTTGTACAAATGAACCAAACGGGGTGAAAAACCGATCGAAATGAAAGGAATTAACCCTTTGAATTGACGACCCGCCCGTTTTTTTGTTCAACGACGTCGACCTCAACAGAAGGAAACGCCTTCAACGCGGCACGTAAAGGTAGGATTAGAGAGGAAACAAACAACTCTCCCCCACCATCGATGAATATTTCAAGTTTGGCATTGTGTTAGAAAAAACTTAAATAAAAATCTTCAGTGTGAACTTCAGTTACACAGCAAAAAGGGTAAAATACGTACAATTATTAACATTATATTTTTTTTGACATTTTTTTTCGTATTTTTTTTTCTTCACTTTTGTAAATGGTGGCTAAAAATTAAAGTTAGAGTGTATCCTTATAAAATAAGTTTTTTTTGACACTAATATGGAATTTTGGAATCAGTCGATGTCAGCAGAGCAATTCAGTTAGACTTTTTTTTATATGCATTCACTCGCCAAAACGAAAAAGAAAAAAAACAAATTTGGCCCTCCGTGTAGAAAAAAAAAGAACACAACATGAACGATATCTCTGCGTTGAACGTGGGGCAGAAAACGAAGATCTTTAGTTATCAACTGAGTTTTTGTTGATGAGAGAGTTTTTGTTATTCCTGTGAGTGGGTGGAGCAGGCAGGAGTCGATGCTAGCGTTTGTATTGTCGAGAAATGCTGGCTTCAATGGAAGGCTGCAGCAGGCAGACCTACGATATGGCTAGAGCAAGCACGTGTAGATGCTAACCTCTTCAACGAGATGCGAAGCATTGCATAGAAACAGGTCCAAGTGCCTTATGTAACCAAGTAGATGATCTCTGAGGTTACAGACAGCTTTAATAGAAAGCTGTAGCAGTGGAGACTTGGCAACGTCGCACATCAGACCTTCAATATGGCTAGAGCAAGCAGGCGCTGATGCTAACCTCTGCTGCAATGATGACTTTGACTGGAGGTGGCAAATGGTTCCAATAAAAGGCTGTAGCAGTGGAGAGTTGGTAACATCGCATATCAGACCTCCAATATGGCTAGAGCAAGCAGGCGCTGATGCTAACCTCTTCACTGACATGAAGAACACATAAGGGATTGATAAAGATCGAAGCAGCATCGCCTTTGATATGGAAAAATGTCGGTCGTTCACCCAACTGTCTGCCTTGTTTGAGAAATATGTTTGTCAAGGACTCTGAAAGATGGCAGCAATGATGACTTTGACTGGAGGTGGCAAATGGTTTCTATAAAAGGCTGTAGCAGTGGAGAGTTGGCAACGTCGCTCATCAGACCTCCAAAAATGTCGGTCATTCACCCAATTGTCTGCCTTGTTTGAGATATTTGTTTGTCAAGGACTCTGAAAGATGGCAGCAAGATGCCTTTGACTGTGGGTGGCAAATGGTTCCAATAAAAGGCTGTAGCAGTGGAGAGTTGGCAACGTCGCACATCACACCTCCAATATGGTTAGAGCTAGCATGCACTGATGCTAACTTCTTTATTGACAAGAGCCACACGTGAAGCAGTGAATAGCAAAATGGTCAAGGTACGAACAAATCCCAAAATGAGTTGATCTAGGTACCATTGCCTCGCATATGGAAAAAGATCCACGTGGGTTGTTTGAGCAATATAGTTCTCAAGGGCTCTGAGCAGGCACAACCTAGTAGATAATCTCTATGACTCGAGGTGACAAGTTACTTCAATAGAAGGCTGTAGCAGTGGAAAATTGGCAACGTCGCACATCAGACCTGCAATATGGCTAGAGCAAGAAGCTGGCAATGATAACCTCTTCAATGACATGAAAGTCGAGATGCATTGAATTTAAAAAGATCCAACCACCGTTGCCTTTGATATGGAACAATCCTTCGCCAAAGTATCTGCCTTGTTTGAGAAATATCTTGGCCAAGGATTCTGAGATGGTAGCAAGTGCCAAGTGTAACCTGTAAGCCTGGCGACGTCACGATCCTCAGATCCAATCCTTATCTAGAAGTTATGGACCAGATTAGCTGACTTCTCAACCCTACATTAACCTATCAACTAGAGGCTTTTCACCTTGGAGACCTGCTGCAGATACTCCCGGATTTTCAAGGTTTGTGGGGGAGATTCGAACACTGCTATAACTGAGGTGCTCTTCGTGTTCCAAACCCTATCTCCCTGCCAGAGGATTCCAGGGAACTCAAACGCTTATTGAGAAGAGACGACTCTCTCTGAATCCATAGATGGCGTATCTTGGCCTTTTCATGTTTCCCTGATAAGTCCTCAAATCTGAACAATTCCACTGCTCTCCCCTTCACCCAGACAGTGCCAGCAATCAAATCTAAACGGCAATCCATCGCTTTGGATTTCTCCTAGGGCTTCGGATCGACTGACTCTCTACAACAGCTGTCCACAAGTCCTTTCCTCAAAACTGAGTCTTTTGGCACTTGAACTGCCATTCAAAGCTTCACGTCTCGACAGAATGACCTCACTGTGATCCCTTCTCCACTGGTCCACATTGAGAAGAACAAAAACACTCCAACATTAATTTAAATTCAACGTCTATCTTTTATACCTTTTACTCGATTTTTTTTCGACATTCACTCCAACATTTGTAACCCTTATTGAATTATAAAACGCATCGTACCTAAAAATTATCAATCTGATTCAAAATAATATTTCATTATAAATCATCTTTTTTTATTAAATTTATTGTTTACGTTACCACCGTTTTGCGATAACAATTATTTTTGTATCATGATGTAAATATTAGTGGCTTACAAGCTTTTTCATCTTTTTTTCAATATAAACATCAAAACATCGCTTAAAATTATGTACAAGCGAACTATATCACATATGTAGTAACATCTAAATAGAAGCTACGTTTAATATTATAACCCCAAAACTTTCTTGAATATCGCTACTTTTCAATTTTTTAGATTCTCGAGGCAGTTTTCATCCTGCGGCAACATGATGGAAGTTGGTGTTGAATTGGAACGGAATTAAATTGTTTTTGGGTGGGTTTGGGTGGAAATTGGCAAGAAAAGCAGGTTTGAATGAGGCAAGTTAGGGCGGAACTTCCAGTGTTGGAACTGATTTTTAAAGATGAACCGCTCAGGTTCTGAATCGCTGTTCTTTTCTCGAACAGCATGGGAACTGGGGTTGCTCTGTTGAGGAGAACCGTTCAGGTGACATTGGCAAGAACCAAGAATGAGCCTTCAGTGAACTGCTCTTTGGGGGTGAACTGTTAATACCAGGAACTGTTTGGAAACAACAATTGTTGAGCAGCAAGAACTCAGGAATGAGCCTGATAGGGGAATCCCTCCAAAGATGAAAGAACTGTGCTGCGAAAACTAGGGCAAGACAAAGTATTGGGGAGTTCACCTGAACTCATCGCTGTTTAAGCACAACTTTACCTCAGAGCGAAATCTCATCTCCTTCGTAAATTAGCATTGAGAAGGCGATGGAGAATTGCTTGCAAGAGGCCGTTGAACTAGAGTTCCTGAATGGATATTGCAGTAATTGGTCAAAATAAGAACTTAGAGTCACAGTTCCTACGAGACAAATACTAGCAGAGGAAATAGCGGGGAATGATCAAGGCAGGAAAGGGTGAAGTACGAATAAGAACTGCAACTTGGGAAGTGTTGGAACAAGAACAACAGTTGAGGAGCTGTTCCAACAAAAAGCAAAGTTCTGGAGCAATTTTGATGGGAACTGCGGTTTGAGAGGAGTTTGAATGAACACAAAAGTTAGGAATCAGTTCTGGTGAGGCTTCAACAAAAACTGCAGTTCGAGAACTATAGTTCAGGAGCGTTTTGTGAAGTGCTGTTGAAGAGTTCAGGAGGAGTTTGGACATATGATGATGATAAATAGAGGGAGAATGGCAGCTAAGGATTGCCTTCCTTAGCTCAGGATCTATAGGGGTGAGATGGAGGACCCAGCATGTTACTTGCTGTCCAATCAAAGAACAGCTTACAAAGACAAAGTTACAGAGGTTATTTAGAGGCAACTCAACCAACACCTCCAGCAGAACTTCTCAGAATGACGTGAATTTTGAGAAATGTACGAATTATAAGTATCTTGTAGGAAATCTAATAGTCTCAACCATGTTGGACTTGCAGAGTTACCAGTATTATCGGTAATAAACAATAATTTGCTACAAATAAGAATTTTTATTGGGTCATATGACAGCCTATCGATGCCAGCGACTTGAGCAGCCATATTGAACAAAGCATTCTTCACGAATAACGTTCCAAGAGGAACATCATGGCACTTTCAAAATCACAATCCGTAGCCAACTTCAATCAAAATGCAAGTTCAACATCATAACCTCCATCATGGATTGCACTCTTCTTCTTCTTCGCTTTTCATAGTGAAATAGAACCTCCATTGACTTTGATGGCAAACTCGACCTTTGAAATGACTAGAGAGCAACAAAATGCAGGAACAATCACTCCCATTGTAATTTGCCTGAGTATCAACAGGGAACTACGACAACATCATTCTTATTACATTCCTAGAGTACAGTATCCACAGTACATGTGACATTGACATTCCTACTGAACCGAAGAGTTTAGTTCAACTTTTTGGTAGAGTTTTTGCAGCCACTAACGTGACTGTGGAACCTTTTCATAGAGTACGGTGTCCACAGTACCTGTGACTTTGTCTACGCAGTAAGAATTGGTGATGACCCAGCTGCCAATTTTGTCAGCGTTAGTTTAGAATACCTAAATGGTGCCTGGCAGGTCTACCACAGAAACTTTGCATCCGTGTGGCGCCCCCTAGGTGGCGGATCCACGAACTATAATGATCGAGTCAACCTTCCATGGTGAAACCATGACAAGGATATTGGAGCCGTGAGACATTTTATGTTCGTGTATTGCCACGAAATTTCAATTTCGAAAAGGCACGAACTTCAATCTGCAGTAGGAGGGAAATCATGTCACTTTTTAGGGGATAAATTCCCGAAAAATGATTGTACGCGCTGGAATCTTCTTGATGATAAGAGATAAGTAGTTCTATGTTCTCCAGAAGAATGCGCCAAAGGGATTCAAAGTTTCTGTGGCACACCAACAACCCTTCTGTTTATGACAGTACATTTTTCGATTGTCAACTGTCATCCGTCTCCAAGCAAACAAAACACAACCGAAGTGTGATTCGAGCACTTCAAGTCACTTCAGATGTCAGAGAATTGTAGCTGCTAAAGAGTGATGGGTTCTGTTAGGAGGAGACTAGGGAGAGCAACGAGGAAGCAAACCAGTTTAAGGACGAGGCCTGTTTAGCTACGGGCAAGGGGCGGGGTGGGGGTGGCACTCGGGGACTCTCAGGAGAACCCTTTCATCGTCGCTCAAATTGACATCAGACAAAGTCATGGCCATGGGAAGGTAATGAGATTAGAAGCCAGTAGAACTGCAATGTACCTAAATATGAGAGATGTTGTAAGGCATAAAACATTATTATGCCTACATCTTGTCCAACAAGTAGTTTCAAGGTTTAGCTGAGAAGGAGCTGACTAGAAGGCCGTAGCCCCAAGGACGGCCTTGGCGGTTTTCGGAGGCAGGAATCTGGACCCCGAAATATCATTCGAGTTACCGTGAGCAACCCAGACGGACCTCCCTTATCCGCTGAAGTCCTCCGACCGGATCTTGGAGAGCCTAGGTAGGTAATTAAGTTCACTCATTGCAAATTAATTATGAGAATAATTTCATAACATAAACTGCATGAACCTGGAGCTTTAATCCATTGAAACCTTAGATTTCCAAATCAGTTCAGCTGAATCCATTTAGAGCTGCACATTTTCAGTAAAGCTAGGGAATTTCAAAGGTCAAAAAACTCGCTTACAGATGTCAAACAAGTAATGAAAGGTCATAGTCCAAGGACCCCCTTTGTGAGGAACCCCTTGTGAGGAACCCCCTTTGTGAGGAGAACCCCCTGAGCTTTGTGAGGAGGTTCTAAAAGCCCCGTTAGTGGCGTGCAAAAATTCTAATGACAACAGACCCACATCTTTACCAGCTGTATTACTCGCCTGGGGCAGTTAGCAACATGATTGCGCACTCTAGGATGACGTTCCCAACTCATTGACCAAACATCGCCCTTTGACAGAAAAAACTTACACCATCAACTATACAAGGGAATCTTTTCAAACACCAAAATGAACCAAAACAATCTCAGGTGTGCATCACGAGCATTTCAGCGTTCAACCCAAAAATCCACCCACCTCCACTCTGCAAACATTCACGACTCCACGATGAGAAAATTTACCTAACGAAACACAAATCAACGTCATGTTGCCGGGACGAAATTGGTATCCAAAAATGCTTATTTTTCCTCACCAAAATAACTTCACTGTTCATCGAACGGTTCTTTCAGCCAAGTTTCCTTCAAGGTCATGATATAACGAATGTCGACGACAAACAGCTTTGCAAGTGGCGTTCCTTTTTGTACACTACAGAACAAAATGTGACACGTAACGAACGAAAAAAATTCTTTGTCGATCGATAAAAAGTGACATACTGTGTAGTTTACATCAAGAATTTTTTTTGTTTTTTCATTTTTCGATTTTTTGATTCTAAAAAATATCTCGTAACGCACAGCGTATCATCAATACAACATATTGGCATAATACATGTATATTTCTTTTTTTGCATATATATTAATAAATATTTTGTTTTAAATTTTACGTCGAATATTTCTAAAGATGAAAATGATTACACAGTACTATTATAATACAGAATGGAGACAAATAAATTGGTGTTCCACCTAACATTTAAAATACATGGGCCGGTTCCCCCGTTCATTCTAGTTTCTTTTTTATTCCAAAAAGGAGCGGCCCAATATCTCTAATTCTGTACATTTATACACGGTGTTAAACATACGAAATAACGTAACGCGAAAAATATAGATGATGGTGTGAAACTGTGCAGAGGAAATAGTTCGTTATACATTGGGATTTTCGTTAAAGGGGAGTTAGCCGGGTTTTGAGAACTTTTACCACGTCTAGGGCCCACTCGGGGTGCCTCCTGCCAAGATTTTTGATTTGGAGGAGTGGATGAAAGACAAACAAAATTATGGTTTTCGAAAATTACAGTAAATAGTGTGGATTCTAATGAAGCTGCCACGTTCAAATATTCCCTACTTGGTCAGGAATAGAAAGTAGGAAATTAGCGAGGAAAGTGAGTCTTCCAAAATATCGAAAATTGTGATTTTATGGGAGGAGCATGACAAACAATTCAATTTTTTTTTCCAATTTTCCTTTTCTATCATAGATACTGCTTTTTAAAAACAAATTCGTATCGTTATAGCATCCATGGGGGTGGATTTTGAGCAAAACCAGAGGAAAATGATGACGGGTTCTTATTTCGTCACGCTAGTGGCAACACCAGGTATCTCATTTTTTCCAATTTTTCAGGGGAGCCAAAAAACTGATTTGAACAACAGGTGCTATCTCAGAAATGGATCTCAATAAGCAACAGGCGCTATCTCAACGCCTAACTTTGTGTCCCTAATTATTGATGAATAACAACTTATTTATCTCTTTCATAGGACTCACTTTTCCCTTACAACTTCTTAACAGGTGTATAAACTAAGAAACACATGATTTTCTCAATAATACACTTAGGAAAACTTACCATCGGAAATGTAGCCATCCTGAGATAGCATGTGTTGACGAACAACTTGAGATAATCACTGTTAACTAACAAATGTAAATTGCGATTTACGCGCTCCCTGTTGCCCTGATGAAGAAACTAACTTCACCATTCGATTCTCCACAAAATTTTACCTTAAAAACGGTTCTTAAACCGAAATAGCCAAAAAATGAGATAGCTGGTGTTGCCACTAGCGTGACGATTTACATCATGTTGATGCCATCAATGATTCATTTTTTCCCACCATGGATACTGCTTACGAGTAACATCCTTGGATGACGGTTTTGAAGGATGAGCAAGATGAAAAGATTCTTATTTAAGTCACATTGACGGTTGTACAGTTCCTCTCCCACCATGGATACTGCTTAGTAACTTATCCAGAATTGTATAGTATCCATGGATGAGTTTTGAACAAAACAAGATGAAAAAGATTGAGGATGTTGGGTTTTTATTTACAACACATAAACGGCTGTACAGTTCCTCTCCCACTATGGATACTGCTTAGTAACGTACCCAGATTTGTATAGTATCCATGGATGTGGGTTTTGAACAAACCAAGATCAAAAAGATTGAGTGTTGGGTTCTTATTTACAACACATAGACTGTACAGTTCCTCTCCCACTATGGATACTGCTTAGTAACTTATCCAGATTTGTATAGTATCCATGGATGTGCGTTTTGAACAAAACAAGATGAAGAAGATTGAGGGTGTTGGTTTCTTATTGACATCACATTGAAGCCAACAACTATTCAAATTCTTTCCCATCATGGATACAGCTTAATAGTAACTTCAGTGGGTGAGAGCTTTGGAGGACGAGCAAAATAAGACAAAGCTGAAGGATATTGACATCCTATATTGGACAGCTTCTTAGGGATATTGACAGCTATTCAGTTCCTCTCCCACCATGGATACAACTTAGTAACTTATCCATGTCGTCAAGTATCCATGGATGAAGGTTTTGAAAAGATGACTTTGGTCCGATCTTTTCAAGCTGTTTATTTGCCCCTCACTCCCAGGACTCCCACTAGCATCCATTTTGAATGTACATTTGACACACTTCGTCGTCTGAATTCCAATTTTTTTTAATCAACCTGTTCAAAAATCTAAAACTAATAATTGTCTTTCATATTTGCCGGTTAACTCCCCTTAAACGTTGACGGACAAATTCGTTATTTTTTTGTCTTAGTTGAATCTTGGTGAGCTGTGGACTTTGTTACGCACTTTCAAGAGGGGAAGGTATCGAATTTCCGCTAGAATTTCACTTGTAACGCCTAACTAAAATATGCCCCTAAATTTTTTTAAAAAAAGATAGAACGGAAAATAGACGAGCAGAAATAATTACAACGAACAAAATGGAGAGTTTTTGCCATGTAGGGTTGTAACATCTACCCACCAGTTGGAGGAAGAACAGTTTCTTTCTTAATGAAAGTTGATGCACATTTATCGCCAGTTATTGGCTGGTTCCAAACTTCAGAGGTGTAACCATGCAGGGCAGTTACTTTCAGAAGTGAAAACCCGTTCTGAGCTGTTACTTTTAAAAGTTTAATTGTTCAGGGCTGTTACTTATCAAGTTTTTAATTGTTCCGGGTTGTTATGTTTGGAGGTGTGACTGCTTTGGGCTGTTACTAATTGAGTTGTAATCGTTCTAGGCTGTTACTTGTTCAGGAGTAACCATTTTAGGCTGTCACTGTAGGTGGTGTAAAGCCATTCTCGGCTGTAACTTTTAGAGGTGTTAACCCGTTCTGAGCTGTGATTGCTAGAGGCGTAAAACTGTTAGTTTTAGAGGTGTAAACCATTCTAGGCTGTTACTTCTACAAGTAAAAACTGTTCTGAGCTGCTATATTTAAAGGTGTAGAACAGTTACTTTTAGAAGTGTTAATTCTGGGCTGTTACTTTTAGAGGTGTAAACCCGTTCTGAGCTGTTACTGTTAGAGGTGTAAAACCATTCTGAGCTGTTACTGCTAAAAGTTTAAAACCATTCTGAACTGTTATTTTTCAAGGTGTAGAACAGTTACATTTAGCAGAGTTAATTCTGGGATGTTACTTTTAGAGGTGTAAACCCGTTCTGAGCTGTTACTGCTAGAGGTGTAAAACCATTCTGAGCTGTTACAGCTAAAGGTATAAAACCATTCTGAACTGTTATTTTTCAAGGTGTAGAACAGTTACTTTTAGCAGGGTTAATTCTGGGCTGTTACTTTTAGAGGTGTAAACCCGTTCTGAGCTTTTACTGCTAGAGGTGTAAAACCATTCTGAGCTGCTACTGCTAAAAGTTTAAAACCGTTCTGAACTGTTATTTTCAGGGTGTAGAACAGTTACTTTTAGAAGTGTTAATTCTGGGCTGCTACTTTTAGAGGTGTAAACCCGATCTGAGCTGTTACTGCTAGAGGTGTAAAATCATTCTGAGCTGTTACTGCTAAAAGTTTAAAACCATTCTGAACTGTTATTTTCAGGGTGTAGAACAGTTACTTTTAGCAGGGTTAATTCTGGGCTGTTACTTTTAGAGGTGTAAACCCGTTCTGAGCTTTTACTGCTAGAGGTGTAAAACCATTCTGAGCTGCTACTGCTAAAAGTTTAAAGCCGTTCTGAACTGTTATTTTCAAGGTGTAGAACAGTTACTTTTAGAAGTGTTAATTCTGGGCTGCTACTTTTAGAGGTGTAAACCCGATCTGAGCTGTTACTGCTAGAGGTGTAAAATCATTCTGAGCTGTTACTGCTAGAGATGTAAAACCATTCTGAGCTGTTACTGCTAAAGGTATAAAACCGTTCTGAACTGTTATTTTTAGAGGTGTAAAACATTTTTGAGCTGTTACTTTAAGAGGTGTAAAACCATTCTAGGCTGTAACGATGAGCTAAAAAGTTTTTCCTCCATTTCTAGTCCTACTTGCATTATGACACCTCCAGTCCGTGTGTTTCAGTTCTTGTTTATATCAGTTATTTGGTTGGACTTCCATTTACATTTTTGTCGGTACCTTCCCATTATAGTAGTTTTCCCCAGGAAATGTCTACTTATTCACCTCTAGAAACCTACAACTATTGTTTCCAATTTTCAAAGTCATTTTTAATACATACGTCCAAGTTTTCCATACAGTACAGTATTTATCCAATCATCACCTACCAACCTCACAATGAGCATAATAAATAGTAATTTACAATAAACACAGCAGTCACTCAAGTATTATAAAGGGTGCCTGTGTTTTAACTTGTAATTGGTTCATCAGGGACGTCGGTGCATAATGAAGGAGTCAATAGGAGTTGAAGTACTGAGTAGAACCAAAGTAGTGATAAATTTGATCAATATGGCAAATAAAGAACCATTTAAATGTTCATTCTTAACAAAAAAAAAAAAAGCTCAGTTCGAGGGTCTTTTATTAACTCTAATTTTCCCAGCCTAACATTTGAATCCCGTGCCACACTATGGATGGATGCTCCATTTTCTTCTTTTAGGTTGCCAAGGGAGTTCCATGTAAGGTAGGTAATAACCAGAGGGCGAGTCCCTCGTAAGGCCCCACACCACACTCCTCTGAGTCAGCTGTTATCTGTCGGCCATTTTGTATTTAGTTCAGTGACCTCACAACTTCACAGCAAGACTAAAGTTTTGTAACAACTCAAAATCCACCAGTCAACATCTGACTTCCCAGCCTGTCTACTGCACGGCAAAAACTCTCCATTGCATTGAAAATACGATTATAAATACTTTTTTGCACATCGCTATGTTTACGCGGAAGATTCAACGAGAAAGCACCTTCAAGGAAAAAATAAACGCGAATTTACTGGGTAAAAAATAATTCGAACGAAGACTTGAACAGTAACAAAAATCAACGTCACGTGAAAATCAAAATTGAACCGAATGCAAATTTACGTACAGGCTAACTCATAGATCAAAACCAATGTTACCAACTAGACAAAAGAAAATAGCATTACATATATTTACAATCACACAATCACAAAGAAAAAATAAAATGAACAAAACTGAACAAAAATGTACCCCATTTTGTATCCCAAAATATATAAAACAAAAATTATTTACCACTTGGCGTGCTTCGCACGCTTGAAAAGAACTGAAATTGTGATAGTTTGAACATTCTGGGTTGAAATGAAAAATATTCCCAGGAGAAATAGGTGGTACGTTTTCAAACCTAGACATCGAGGAGGTAAACATAGCGACAAGGAAATTCAACATGTCGAAACGAAGTTGTTAGTGAATTATGTACTAAATCGTAGATACAGAGCCATCTACCGTTAGCAAAAATAACTATACGAGTTTTTATCCGTAACACGTTTTAATGTCTCTAAAACCGACGTTCTTTAGTCACGAACTTAACTGAGATTTGTAGTTCGAACAGCGAGGAGGGGGGGGGGGGGGTCCTGTACACATCCAAGTCAGTCAGTATTTTTGTTTTTTTTTTGTGTGAAAAATAACGGAATGGACGACGAAACTTCTGAGGAGAACGAAAAAAGAACGAGAATTCGTCAAATAGAATCGAAAAAAGAGGAATATGAAGATCGTTTTCTCTGCATCGTCGCGTATCAACGTATTTTCCCCCCCAATTTCCGAGAGAGAAAACGTGATTGTTAATTTACAAATTCCAAGTCGTTAATATCAAACAAATACAACAATGAAACAACCAACAGACTAGGGGAAGGGGGGGATCAGTACGAATTTTCGAAAAAAAAAAAACCGCGGACGTAACGACAAATTCTGTGGTAGGAAGAAATTTGTTGACTCAAAATCTAACAAAGTTAAAGAGAAGTTCACAACTTCGGGGAAAAAATGCTGTAAGCCAAGAGGTTGCACCGAGGTTATTAACGTCATCGCGACTTTCGTTGATTAGTTAGGTTATAAAACCAGAAAATATCGTACTCTTGGCTAATGACTGCAGAAACTTTTACTAACGCTTTATTTTGCATTTATATTTTTCTTCTTCATTGGCTACGAGGTTAGGCCGATAAGGAAAGAGCCGAACCGGGGACAAAATGGCGCCCAAAAGCAATTCCGCTACGTACTGGAGGATTTCAACGCGGGCTGAGGAGGAGGTATACATTTTTTTTCAAACTTAGAAGTACAAAATATACTATCAACAACTCGCTTCAATCACAATGCACTTTAGAATCTAACCTTTACAGAACAAAAAAAAAACGGATATTTTGATCGAAATATCAGATAAAAACTTGACATAAATTTGAAGAAAACGAGAAAACAATTTTTTATTTATTTTTCTTTTTCATTAAGGTCAAACTAATCTACACCCTAATGGAAGCACAGTTGGTGGAGGCGTACCAACTTAATAATGCGAAACAAAACTCAGTACTACAGTGATACCAACCTAACTATATTAATTATTATAATGAAAATTAAAGTAACATAGCGTTATAAAAATCAATAACTTTTCTCTTTACTCTACGTTTTAACCCTTTACTAAAAATGTACAGTTTGAAGTGGCTTTTATTTTAAATGTACGGGTTGAGCGTTTTAAAAAATGGTTTTTTTTAGGGGAGGTTTTATTTGCAAAAGCAAATCTCGTATGAGTTTTAGAAGGTTGAGAATGAGAATAATTGACGGTACAGACGATGCCAATGTTCGAACCAACTAAAACACTTTTCAAAAAAACTGAAAAATTAAAGAAAAACGCGAGGTTTGAATTATTTTTTCCTTTCAATTCAACTAAACTCGTTCTTACGCGTAAAATTTTTTTTCTTTGAGCTCAAAAACGAAAAATTCTCTCACAACTCGTCGCAGAATAATTTCATTCGGTTGAAAATACAATTTCAAGAGTCGAACGCCGAAAGTGCGAATTTTTTTTATTTATTTATTTTTTTTTTACAAGAAAACAACTCGTTTAAAACTGTTGTTTAAAAAATTAACAAAAATCGAAGATTTTGTTGTTAAAAAAAAAAAAATTCTGTACATAACTGCGCGCGTTGCAGACTCAAGCGAGAAATCCCTACGTTCAAAATGGCTCGGCATAGGGCGGGTAGTCGAAAAAAGGAATTTCTCATTTCCTACGCGTTTTTTTGTTTACGTGTTACAAGAGTTATTCGAGAAACCACCATCATTATTAATAAAGACAATCCTTTGTTTTTTTGGAGGAATCCAAATTACATTAATAACTAGATAAAATCACTAGTTTGCACTCTATACACTTTTTTTTGTCGAAAAATAACCACATTTGGATCAAAATGTTTATTTACATAAAAAAAATTGCCGCTCAGTGAAATTTCATCGAGAATACGTTTACTAAGGAGCACCTTAAAAACAGCTGAACCGAGCTGAACTTTACTGATATTAAACATTTCGTTCTAATAGGCTTTTTTCATCCTTCATAATTGTTAAATATTCTCTTCCTCGAACATATATTGCTTGGAATATATCCACTAGGTCTTTCCAATAGCTTTGAATAATTCTCTGTTTTAAATATAGTTAAAAAAATGATTTTTGTATTTTTATTCAGTTATTCACTCGTCCCCCTAATCTTTTATTTTTTTTTTCCACCACGGGTCGTCGGAAAGTCAAAAATTCTTTCCCGGTCACGTGAGATGATAACAACTAAAACGATGGAAGAAGTGGGGGGAGGGAGAGGAGAGTTAAAGAGCGGAAATCGTCTCAAATCTTCCTGACACAATGAGAAAAAAGGAGTCACTGGAGCCAGGCACTTAGCCGTGTATCAGTCGCCACGTCAGCTGCATTATTTAAAACCTTCACCTCACTCTAGGCCAGTTGTCTAGTCTGCAATGTGAACAAAAAAAAAAAAGAAATATGATAATAGGAGGGTATTGATGAAGAAAGACATTGTTAAGTAAAGCATGCATTATAGGGAATGTTCCTTGTAAATGGTGTATTGATCACTTTCAACTATCGCACTCGCTTCAGGCTCACATCCCAATGTATTTTGAAATAACGGCATTTCAAAAAAAGCAAAATTCTCTCTAGGTCCTCCTTCGTAACTAGAATGAGGAATTTCACCATGTCGGAATTTCCTATTTTTGACCCCAAAATCGGATTCAGCACCTCTAAAAACCCCCTAAGGCAAACTGTCAGCCAGTACTACCTAATTTACGAATAAACAAAACAGTGTAGAAAACATGAACGTTTAAAAAAACCGGGAGGATGACGTCATCCTGGAATAGTTCATTTACTGCCACTTGAAGCGCTGAGATCGGGAAATCTATAGTCCCCAGATGCAACATTTCAAAAAACCAGTAAAGTTCGAAATCGAAAAACTGGAAAAAAATAGAAAAAGCAAGATGGGGAAAATTAGGTTTCTCCTGTTTTGGTTGATTATTTTCAATAATGAACCTTCGGAATCGACCAAGAAAAAAAAATTTTAACACCCCCTCAAAATTTGATGGTTTACGTTTCAAGGTACGTAGAATCCGAAAATCGAATAAAAATTTGGCCGTCCGTCTGCCGTCCGCGGCACTTTTGCCACTTAGCATTGACCGATTTTGATGAAATTTGGTATGTAGGCTCCATTTGGGGTCTAGTTGTGCCCCGAAGCTTTTGGTTGATGTAGGTCACTTCTAAGGGTTCCAAAATCAATTTTGAAATTTTGAAAACGCCCTAACTCAAAAAATTTCGATATAAAGGTATTGGTTTTCCTTCAATTTAAGATTCTATAGAATTTTTTGAGACCACGCGGAGCTCTGTAGGACAAACCGTTCGCTCCCTACGAAAATTTAAGGGTTTATATTGAAATATATATATATATAAATCCAAACACGAGTGTGAATCGCAAAAGAGGCCTAATCTCCGTTCAAATTAGAGCTGACCGAAATGCGATCAATGGTTGGCGATTTTGATTTTTTTTTTTTGATTTTTTTTTTTCTCTTCATATTGGATGGTTGGTGATTTTGTAGACGAGTGATCTATATAATAATAATAAACCGTTGTGTATTAATTTGCAGCGTTTTGTTTGATAACTTTCCTCTTAGATAACACGATTTCGTCGTACCAACAAGCAACACTGGGAGGAGACGGCGATCCGAACAGCCAATCAGCGAGCATTCCCGCTTCACGTTGAAGAGGTCCGTTTTCCCGGTTATTTTTTGAAATAATAAATTTTGATTGTCTCTCAAAAATAACAGGAGACTCATTTTTCCGAAATCAACCCGATTTTCGTCTATCCCACACCATTAACTATTCAGAAAAAATTCAAACAGAATTCGGTGAAATTCCTCATTGCCAGGGAAATATGGGAAAAACCGTTTATCCAGTAGTTTTTCCGATCTTTCTTTGGCAATAATTTCATTATTATTGATTTTGATGATTCCAGTTCCGTATGATATGATTCCCTAGGGCCGTGCACTAACAAATTTTTAAAATCCTATAAAATTTCCAATTTAAGTACAACTTCAAGTTTTTCCCTTCGATTTGGCCAAATATTAAGAACGGACAGCGACCGACTAAGAGCCCCTTTAAGAAAACAGAATGAGCTCGTTTCTACAAGATGATGGCTCACTTCGAAGAGCGCCTCTGAGTGATCCGCTCATTCAAAAGAACCGGTTCTTTTACCTGGCTCAGTAGCTCTTTTTGGGTCTTTTGCTCTGGTATGTACTTATTGTAGGGATAAATAATGCTATGAAAAAATCTCTATTTAATGAATCCCTAAAAATCAAAAGAAAAAAAAAAAGATTGAACTTGCCGAACAAATACTATAATTCTTGAGTGGTAGGGGAATATTGGTTATCCAATCCTCGTTCAACCATTCAAAAATTTGTCTGGAGTGTGGAGGAGTAGCAATGCAGCGTTTCCTCAGCTTAGACGTGTATCGTGTGGATCACCACATACCAAAAATAAATTGATAAGTCTTGGCGATTCCCAAAGGCGAAAGCTAGCTCGACAATACACTTCTAACCTGAGGAAACGTCGCAACCCGACAAACCAATCCCAATTCCGTTCCTCCCTCACCAGACCAATCTCTACGAAAACGGCAATATATCACTGGCATTCAAAATTGTATTTGATGATTTTCCTCGGGATTATCGTACACTTTGGCAACAGTGAATGGACGACTCAATGAGTGGAGCTCGGCAGATTCAGTCTACATCAAACATCACCAATCTCAACAGAACCGAGAGAAATCTTTACTGAGGCACAGTTCACTCGCTCTTCAGAACCGGTTCAGTAGTGAGCGATCCATCTCTAGTGTCTACACCCTACGTGATGAAATTCCCTTACCGTAATGGGGTGTGCTATTTTGGGGAACGTTGCCTGGTATTAAATCTCTGGAGATTATCCCGTCTTCGCGGGGCCTGCCCTCTGGAGCCGCCTCGACCTCTGCTGAAAGCTCCTTCCCCTGCAATGAGAAATTCGTGTTAGAAATGTCTTCAAGAGCTAAATCAAATGAGAAAAACAGGGTTCTTCAACATTTCTGAACACTTGAATCGATTTCTGTAGCCCCAGTCACAGACGAAGTTTATACAGTTAAAATAAATGAAATAGCATATATCGATACATTAAAGCACAAAGGCACTATGTCCAAAAACGGAGTTTTGAGAAAAACGCAAAAGAAGTTTTCACCAGTCCACAATTCCTAAAATGATGTCTCTTTAAGTAACTCTTTAATTTCTTATAAGTTATACTCTTCAAGAAGATCTTCCAAAAATAGATTTGTTGAATTTGAGTGTTTCTGAAATTACATCGTGAAAATTCAAATCGCCTCCTTACCTACTCATTGTAACCTATTCCGACTCGTTTGGTTTTTCAACTCACCGTTTTTTTCGAGTCACGACCTGGATCCTTAAAATGGATGTTGTTTGTCATGTGTGTGAACGTAATGAACGTATTCAAAAGACCTGGTCTCTGTAATGAGTGACCGTTTGGGATTTGAATCCGCCAAATGACCTTGTCTTACACACCTCTATACTAAATCAATAAATCTCAGCCTGTGCATTTTTTCTTCTACAGCGCTCCCCAGCACTAGTGGCTCCCTAGGTTCCAACCCAAATTTAGAGCACTTCTACTCATCGGATTTAGATTTTTTTTTTGAAATTTCCGGAATTAAGTCTACTTATAAATTTTGGAGAAAAAAAATTGTCAAAAAAAACCCGGAAATTTACCCCTAAAAGGCTTAAAACGTAAATCGTGATTGGAAATTTTCATTTTGGAGAAATTTTTTTTTCAACCTTGAAAAGTGAAAGCAATGCTGCAACTACCTTGGTAGACTTGGAAGCGAAATTGAAAATAATAAACCAAAACTGATGTATCTTACCTTTTGGGGGGTAGTAGCCAGACTGGTCTTTCCTTTCTTCGTCAGAAGGAGCACTATTAGTGTTTTGAGGCATGTTTATAACATGTGTCGACGCCTGTTGTTGGCCTGGGGCCACATGCTGTTGTTGCTGCTGCTGCTGCTGTTGTTGTTGGAGCAATTGGTGCTTTTCGCGCTCAGCCTTCTCTTTGTGATGTTGGGCGACTTGGGCGTAACTCAGCTTGATGACTCCCAGATCAGTCTAAAGACACCAAATTCATTTTTAGTTTCAGGTATCGCGGTAGAACAAATTAGAGAATTTTCAGCTATTACAAAGGACGGCAGTCCACATACACAGCAGGCATCTGTATATTACTGGTCGGAATTCCACAAGCAGCGCATGCTGCCTTCACAAAATCTCTCCAGTTCGAATCGGTTTTCACACAGAGAGTAGTAGAGGGCTGAGGAAGAATATAAAGCCCTGTGGGAAACTGTTTACAGACTCCTGGTGGTAGCCATAGAGGGGAGAAATCCAAGTGACCTGGAGAAAAACATCCTCAGGTTACCAGTGAAGTTAGGAGGCCTAGGGATTTAATATCAAATAGAGTCGGGTGCTGACGCCTTTTAAACTTCCCAACGATCAGCGAGCCACTCGACTACGAGGCTTGAGTGATTAAGACTGGAGGGATTCCACCAGACTGAAATAACTCCACTTTCCTTATCTGTATGCTGGGAGATAAAGGTTCCACAAAATCGACTCGTCCAACTGCCTTCCTAACCTTGAAGAGCTTGGTGGAAGACCGACCCCCAAAGACCTCCCACAGAAGAGATTGGTAAAATGCCCATCTTCTGCATGTTTTCTCAACTCTTCACCGCCTCCTCAGTAGATTTGAATAAATCAGTACCTAATTAAAGTTAATTTTCTTCACAACCCAATTCTCAATTTCAAGTCAATCGTCAGAACTCGAAGAGTCACAACAGTTGAATAAACCAATCCCGATAAATTTGACAGATATTTCAACCGTTGAGATTCATTATCTTATCTGAAATCAATTGAAACGTGAAGAAGGTTTGGATTTACAGGCAAATTTCTCAGTCAAAATGTATATCCTGACTATTTCAGGTTATACATGTCGGCTAGCCAATGGGGTATTTCAGTAATTTTTTTTTTAATTTTTTTTATTTTCAAAAGAGTATGGCTCAGGAATAACGGTAATCGGGTCTGTTCGTCGAGAAAATGTTTTTAAAAAATCAGAGAAGCTAAGGAAAGTTGAAGATTTGAATGGTGTGACGTAGCTAGCCAATTGTGACGTAGCTAGCCAAACTTTGAAAAAATCAAAAACGCTGCAAATTATTACATAAAGGTTTATTACTTTTCTGCCTACAAAGAACATAGATTTGCCATTGCCACCACCTACCAACCATATTGGTTTATTATTTTCAATAATAAGCCTTTGGAATCGAGCAAGAAAATGACACAAGTGTTTTAAATCCTTTGATTTTGCTGGTTTGGATGGGTATGGGGCCGTTGTGAAGGTTTCCCAATGTTACAGCTGCTTTTGGTACTGAAGTCTTCTTCTTCGAGGTAGAAGGGGTAGTAAACTACACAATGGTGGCCACAGGTTTCGTACAAGTACGCAACCACGAGACATTTTATGTAAGCGTAACGCTCCCCTCACAACGCTCCCCGCGGTGCGTGACGATTTTTCATTTATGTGCCATAGTAAAGACATAAAATGTCAAAAAGTATCCATGCACAGAAACCCTTGGAGGACCTCTTGGATACTACAAAATACTACTCACACACGCGCGCGGCGTAGTCCTTGCCTAGTGTGTGTGCATTTATAGCGGCCCGCCTTTTTCAAACGTGTGATCTCTTTAATTAAAAGTTGTAGTATACAGGTTTTCAAGGGTGCTGAATCCAAATTTGAGGTCAAAAACCTGAATTTCCGATCCACCGAAATACCCCATTGTTGGCCTCGTACGTTATACAAACTGAAGCGGGAAATTGACATTGATGAGGAACAAGTTGCCGCGTTGATCGCTAGAGTCGCATGCAAGGAAAAACTCCAATGACAGCACAGAGTACCCGTCTGGGCTGTCAATACTTGAAGGCGAAGAAGACGAAGGCGGGAGGCCTGCTCCGCACTCTACTCGGATCGGCCGCCTAGTTTGGATTGGATGTTATAACTTGACCTCCTTGGTTCAATGGCATGGACTCAAAGCAGTAGCTCTCCTCGCGTCAATTTGTCTAATTAACATTAGTTTGGTTAACACGTTCCACGCGGATTGCCTATTGGTAGGCAAAAGTAATTCTCTCACCAGTGTGGATTGCCTACCAGTAGGCAAACAAAATCCCACCCCCTGAGTGGCTGACGTTTCGAGCGCTTTCTATACGTTGTATGAACTCGGGCGAAATTGCAACCTGTTTTGTACCCAGAACGCAACCTAGTGGAGAACGGGTATTACTAAACAAAATCACATGGAGAAATCCTGTTGAAAAAAATTACCAACTGGTTCAACTAAGAAGAAACAAATGGCAGTAGAGCGGCGAAAAAGCTACTACCAGTAGGCACCCCGCGCTGTCAAGAAGACCACCCTGTTTGGGATCCGCGTTGGTGATGAAATCGCCGTTTTGGGACCCGCGTGGAAAGTGTTAATAACGTCAATGTCATATGTCGTTGTGTAGCTATCAAGAAGTGTCATTATAAAGTGAAATCCCATCTGTCTTCGGTCTTGTTCTTTATCCACGGTTCTAACACGCTCACAGAACATTTAGGCATAGTAGCCACCTTTTTAATTTGACACATAGAATTACCTCCCTCCATCTAATAGTAAGGGTTGACTTGCTCCAATTACTTCATAAGATAAAGTGCGAGACTAGGAAGTGGGAGAAATTACAGTATGTCTTAAAACACTACACCATTGATCTGAATAATGAATGTTGCATCGTAAGGGAGCATTGCATTGTATTTCACAGTCACACTTAAGAACAGATGGCAGCCTGGTAAAGTATTCATAACCAATCAGCAGAGCATAACAAGCAACTGACCTGATTGTGAGCAGCGGCTTGCTGCACTGGAGACACTTGCGAGGAAGGCGTGTGTGCAGGAGGGAGGGAGACGGGTTCAGGAAGGGAGGAGATGACAGCAGCGTTATACGAAGTCACTTTGGCTTCGATGGGAGACTCTACGGGGCTCGTCACGCCAGTTTCGCTGCTTCCATTGATAACGGCTTCTTCAGTCTTTACTTTCTCAGCAGGGCTCGTTTTGACGGTCCCAGCAGTACCAAGAACCGATCTACAACCAAACGATAATAACAGTAAATAATCAACTATTACTCAAAAACGTAATGCAATAACACAATTCAAACCACCACTCTATACAATCCTTTCAGTTCAGCAAGGTCTATTTTAGAAGAAAGAAACCTAAGAAACTCTTTTCTCCAAAATTTGATGTTTTACGTTTCAGTGTAAATTTGTGTTTTATTTGTAAAGGCCGGATCGGCAATACAATTGTCAACAATGGTACTAAAATTTAAAATAAAATTTAAACGACCTAAAACTAAAGTTTGTACAAAATTAAAATGAGGCAAAAAAAAAAAAAACGCCCGGTAAAAACAAATTATCAAGGACCAAAGCCCTCCTGAAAAAAGTCCGTCACAGTATAAAGTTCTGCATTCTGACCGTAGCGATGAACTTCTTTTCAGGAAGGAACCTTCTTCGTTGGGAAGGTGATTAAAAAACTTGGCACTGAGACGTGACACTGGAAGAAATAAGTCGTCTCTCTTCCTAGTATCATAGGTGTGCAGATCACGCCGCCGTTCCATCTGACCCAGATTACTTCTTACGAGTTGGAGACAGCTCAGGACATAAAGGGTATACAGTGAGGATTCCCAGGGTGGGAAAGCTTCCACGGCAACTCTGACTCCGGGATAGCCCGCAAATAGTTCTGACAGCCCTCTTCTGTTGACTGAAGACCTCACCCGCATGACACGAATTGCCCCATACCAAAACTCCATGTGAAACCCTGCTCGCAAAGCAGGCAAAATGTACAGTCCGAAGGACATCCCGTGACACAGAGCCAGCCAAACGGTGCAGCATGAAGTTGCAAGAGGCTAATTTTAGCAAAAGATTATCAATGTGTGACCTCCATGACAGCCTAATATCAATGGCCAGACCAAGAAAGTTCACCTCCTCTTGAAGCCGTTGATTGAGGCAGAAAGTCATACTCTGCTTTTTACTGGTGTTTAACGTCAAACCATTAGCGGAACACCAACCCTCAATAATCATATTCACATTAATCTGGTCACAATCTAGAGCTGACAGGCAAGGTCCTGCTGAAAGAGCGGTGACATCATCGGCGAAAAGGAATATCCTTTTAGCACGTTAGCTTGTGCCTCAAAGAATACCAAAATTAATGAAATTCAGTTCGTGAGTTCGATTAATTAATTTACAATAAATTATTATCTTTTTTTGTTGTGAAGTAGCTCTGTCAATACCAAGAAATGAAAAATATGGGGTATTTTCAAATGCCCTACCCACAAAACTCTTGATATAAAGATACGGCGTTGTTTTCGGTTTCTACAAACATACAATTATCAGGATCGAATGAGACCATCCAGAGCTTTGTAGGACCAATTGTTCGAGTACAAATGATGACAAAAGGCGATTTCACAAATCCACCCCCAGCCTAGCGTTTATCCGTGAGAGGTTCTAGTTCCACCGCTCAGTGCTAGGATGCAGCACAAGCTGAAGAACATTGTCAGGCTTTCTCCAACCCTGGTTTTGGTTATTGGGCTAAATACTGTAGTACATCGTGACAAAAGTATTGAGCAATGAAGAAAGATAATTTATACAGTAATTTAAAGCGCTTTTCTACCAGATTGGTTACATTACTGACCGATACAGTCGTTCTTAACATTCATAATCCACAACGTAACAGTTCCAAGGCCATTATTCATAAATTTGAACGTTGATAATCACGATTTCGTAGAAGTTGTGTCACGAGTTACAAAAAAAAAAAGGATTATTAAGGTGAAAATCGAAGATGTTAAGTAGAATATAAGTCTCGTAGGTTGCTTACAACCGTTTTGAAATCTTTAAAAAAAGCTTCACGATTTCACCGAAATATACAAATGTTATGGTGGAGTTTTGTTACAATTTAAGTAGCTCCGAGCAAGAACTTGATTGCTCAGAAATGTTCTAAATCGTAATTAATGTAGGAGTTTTGTATCAGCAATCAACAATGCTTGTGGAGATTGCCTTCTTTAAGCTCCTCAAAGAAGGGAAAAACAACTAAAATTACAAACGTCGGACAACTCTGATTGAAACGACAGTCATACAAGACAAATTTCACCTGTTTTTAAGAATCGAAAATGGTAACATTATTCGCTCTGCCATTACGAGCGCTGGGAGAGGGACTCAATTCCACATGGCCGTTCAAAGTTAACCAATAATCTCATAAAGCGCTATGGCAGCTTGTGTACCTTAAGTAAGTAAGTAAACAACCATTCCTAAGTTGGATTCTCATCCGACTGCCATTCCTGGCGTCATCAGCTGTCTTCCAAAGGGAAAATCAGAATTTGTTCTGATGATTTCGCTCATGGCTTCCCATTGCCTCACTGCCCTGGGTTGGGACGAGGGGGAACTGCGACCGGATTACCCGAAAATATGCTCCCGAGGCGAGCATCGAACTCACGGCCCCGCAAACGGTCCGAGTCTCGCCTCCAGAGACACATGCCGGAACTCGCTCGGCCACAGCTCAACCCCAAAAGTAAAGTAAACAACCATTTCAGGTTTGATTCTCGTCCGACTGCCATTTCTGGCGTCATGGACGTCATCAGCTGTCTTCCTAAGGGAAGATCAGAATTTGTTCTGATGATTTCGCTCATGGCTTCCCATTGGCCTCACCGCCCTGGGTTGGGCGAGGGGGGCGATGAGAGCCCTGGAAGCCGAAAAAAGCACTCTGCCGGCGATGAGCTTTGAACCCACGATCCCCCGCAGAGGTCGGTCCAAAGTCCACCGCCAAACAACGACGCCCCAAAGACCACTGTCCCTTAATGAAAAATTCCCACAAAACAGTGCTGAGAAACCATCCAAATTTATTTTCAAGGCAAGACAATTTTCATCAAAATTTTAGTACTTAATGAACTCATTATAAATTACCGAAGATGAAAATTAACTTTGAAAAATTCCGATCAATAAATTGTAGGTACTACAGACGTTTTTTGAATAAATGAACAAAAGTTGATTTTCGCTTTAGAAAATTTCCAGACTGGTGGTACCAAACTTATCGTCCTGACTACTGACGAATGGAAATTGAAATCTTTTGTGTGCCTTAGTACCTACCTATCATGTTTTTTGAAACACATTTCGCATGTTGTCATAACCTCCTGCTGAAACAACTCACAAAGGAAATGTTCAAAACAGCATTCAACACCTTTCTAAACGCAATTTAAAACAAAGTTTATAACAACCCGGTTTTTCAAAAATGTGTTCAAAACATTACGGCTTGATCGTTAGGGCTGCCGGCCTAGAAATAGGTTACCGCCATGGTGGGAGGGTTCGGGTCCGGCCAGACTGCCCCTCACGTTTTCATGTTTGCCCACGACTCGCTGACACACGAGTTCCTGAAATGTCTACAAGTTCCAACACACGAGTTCCTATCCATTTTAGCACGAAACATGCTTTAGCCTTGGACTAACCACCCAACAACGATACGCGGGAGGGATAACTCTTTAGTGTCACGCGGGGGTCCACCAGTCTAAACCATCCATATTCCGCCAAAAAGCGCGGCTGAAGTATGTTCCATGTTTCTTGAATTTTAGCCAAAGGCTTTAAGGGGGTCTCAGTCCGTTTATTCAGTTTGGCTTTTCCCATTTTTCTCTTGCAATTATTGGTTGAGTTTGATGACTCCAGCGGCAATCTTTTAGTACCTACTTCAATTCCCTAGACCGACGCACTAATGAATTTCGAAAATCCTTGAACATTCCAAATTAGGTACAACTTTTGAAGTTTGAGTCCCTGCAATTTAGGGAAATACTGACCCGGAACGAGGAACGAACGGCGACCGCCTGAGACCCCCTTAAGCAGTAAGGAGAGCTTTTTGTTTCAAATAATTTATGTAAATAGTGAAGCATTGTAAATTTATTTTTTTGAAAACTTATATTTGGGTATATTAAGCCGGAATTTTGACGCATTCATACACAAGGTGAACGAATAAAGATTGTTATTATTATTACCACCTAGGGCCTCAGGCTGGAGTGTTTGGAATAAAGAAGATGAAAGTCATTGCTTGTGAACTTCATCTCCCATGAGGTGGCTTTGATGATCCTTGAACTGATCCTTATTGCTCAGATAATACTAACCTGTTTTCAGGCCATGTGGTTTGGTCAAGTGCAGCAGGTTCGTGAGAGGGAGCGGGAGTTGCAGCAGCCGCAGCAGCAGTAGGAGGAGGCACAGGTTGGACAGATGGCGCTGATGCTGGCGTCGTTGGTGCGACTGGAGCAGGAGCGGCTGCTTTGGACGCCCCACTGGCCGCACTGTGCCCGTGAGAGGACGTCTCGTGACCGGGAAGCGGAGGGAAAGCGTCGGCCTCCAAGTCGAACTGAGGACCCGGGCTGCCCGTCCCGCGCGGTGCTGGACCTTCGTCTTCTTTCCTCCTACGCCTGTATCTGGAAAAACAACTACTGTAACATCTCACCTTTCATAACTTCAGTATCTATATCTAGGATTCAGATTTCCTGAAACTATCTAGCGGCCCTGCAAGCTCAACAGTGAAGTCATTACTACGACTGTTACATCCATGCTTCCTCCATGTACCTACTTCCATGTGCCTACCTACTTCCATGTACCATAAAGGTAATCAGGTAATGATACCTAATAAAACCAGTCCAGTTCTGTATCTCGCCAAGGTGGCCGTCTTTCATCTTTTTATGAATCCCCGTTCATCCGCTATATTTCTTATTAGACCCCTCAGTTATTACGACACTAGTCACCTAACACACTACTCCCAAGAGGGTCATACACTCATTAAAAAGGCGGTGAACGCATATGTCCCAGAAACTCTCAGGCCCTCGGACGAGATGAGAAAGAGATACTTCTGGAATCTTAGGACTACTTTTGAGATAAAAAGTAGAGATGACTGGAGCCACCAACAAAACCCTGTTGACACGGCAGACACCATTAATTGCTGTACAGATGGATCCAAAATTGACGGAACTCAGGAAACCAATTCCGGAGCTGGTGTCTACATACCCAGCCTTGAAGTGGCGAACTGGTATATCCTTGACAAGTAAGCAACAGTATTTCAGACAGAAATACTCGCTAATAAAAGGTTTGTTCCAGCAAGGCGACCGTGGTCGACCGCAGTCGACCGGCGCATGCGCATTACGACTAACCACTGTTCCAGCACGACAATCTGCCCAACTTTGCGGTTGAACCACTGTTCCAGCAACTCGACCGCGGTCGACCCAAACCCGACCGCTTTGAGGAGTGCGGTCGCGAGCGGTCAAGATTGGAAACCTCACACTTAAGAAACCTCTACCTTAACCTTCTCATTTCAAAACGAGCTCCGCGGTGGAAGGACCTCCCAAGGTGTTTTGGTTGAGAGTTTATAGTCATCTACAGGTACAGTATCTACAGGTATAGTCATCTGTAGGTACAGTAGACAGTAGATGTGTTAAGTAATGGATTTTTTTGCACCCCTCTGTTGGAAGAACTTTTTTCAGAAACGTGTGAAGCTTCAACCCAATGTCCTCAAATTTCTCGCTCTCACAAAGGAAACCTTGAAATCTCTTTACGCCCTCATGAAGATAAATTTGCATTAAAATTGTGACTTTTCTATAACATCATACCTATACAGGGTGTCTACCATTTGGATGGACCAAACTTCAAGGATCAAGATTCAAGGACTTCAAGGATTTCTTTTTGTACAAGTAATTTGCTACAAAAAATGTCTCCCGGCAATTTTTTCTTAACTCACTCAAAATGCCTTTTTTTTCACTTCGAAGTTTTTTTTTCGCGTTTTCGACTTTACGTCATTAAAATTGCCATAATTCCTGTTATTTACCAGATAAATTCAAATTTAAGGATATCGTTGGCAAGAGCGTTAAATTTCCAAGCTACCTAGTGTAAAACCGAAATCTTTTAGCAATAAACCATCTCTAAAAAATCAAGTCAAAAGCAAACTTCAATTTTTTTTCGAAACATGACTCTTTTTAAATTGAAGTTTTCACTTTGAACGCCTGCCCATTTCGATGGGCGCTCTTCAGAAAAAATATGCTTAAATTGTCAGATTTCCAACGGTATATCAAGTTTTCTTTTTTAAATTCAAATTGGAAGAGTAAATCAAGTTTGAATGCAAGAAAACGTGTTTTACAAAAAATCGCGGTGTATGATCACTCTCGATCTCAAGATGACTTGACGAGTTTAGTATCATTTTCTATGTAATTTTTCACGCTGAATCCAATGGTGATACTTCCGAATAATTCTGAGTGCTAGAAAGTGGATTTTTCGAAGAAAACCTTCGTTTTTCGTACATAAAATACCAACGCATTATTCGTAGATATGGTAGTGAGGATGAAGTAAAACCTTTCTATTCAATAAAAACATCAATCAGCTAGAAATTTGATGTTTTTATTGAGTAGAAAGGTGTTACTCTTCTACTTTGCTTGCTTTGGATCTGTACAATATTTTTTGCCATCCTCATGAAAGAAACAGTTTTTAGGAATTTTAAATGATTACAGCAATGAGAAAAGGTATTTTATTCATTATGCATCCTATGCGACGATAAGCAGGCATGGAAACCTGAAGTCACACATACTCAGAAGTAACGCGATTTTCGACCAACTGGCTGTTGAGTGTTCCAGCAGTGGTTGAACCACGGTGATTGTCACACAACCGCGATCTATAAGGCTGTGGTTTTTGGGCTAACCGCGGTCGGCCCTGCTGGAACAAACCTAAAGAATGCATCACAACACTAATACAACTTGGTGTCAACAACAAGGAAAATAACATCTTCACCGTCAGCCAGGCAAGTATAAAAGCCCTTCAAAATCCCATCACTACCTAAAAACTGGTATGGGAAACGAAAAGGCAAACAAATAATCTATTTTTAGGAAATAATAAAATTTCCATAAAATGGATACCCGGACACTCCAATCAGCCCGGAAATGAATATGCCGACAACCTTGCCAAAAAGGGCTCAAGAAATAATTTCATTGGACCCTCACCAGTGATCGGCATTTCGAAGAATGCTTGTAAAGAAAAGGTAAAAAAATGGGAATCCCAAGACAGACAGATACAGACCAGACCAGAATGCTCTTCACCTAGTATGATGAAAAAGTCGAAACACCATCAGGCTGATGATAGGCATTCTAACGGGACATCACGACTTCCGAAGAATGCTGAATATCATGGACAGTCGTATTTCACCAATGTGTCCATGCGAACAAGAAGAGGACACAGCTGAACACTTCTTGTGCAGATGCGACCGATTCTGGAGATCCAGAACGGAAGCATTTGGTCACCACATAGTGGAGCGCGCATGTGTAATTTCGTGGAAATTTGCTGATCTCAGCAAAAGATTTACAAACTCTGAACTGGGGTAGCCGGCGGAATCCTCTTTTAACATAAAGGGAAAGAGGGAGAGTATAAGCCATTAGACCCTGAAACTCTTTTCCAATGGCAACCCCAAGCAATGAGTGAGTGATGTCATTACTACTTCATTCCAGTTCTTCACACTCTAGATAGCGTAGCAGTTCTGTGGAGGCGTCGCAGCACTCCCAGACTGGGAATGAGCTCGGCAGTCCGTCACTTTCCTGCCATGCTCCTGCCAAGTGATCTCTTCACATTACTTACTATTTTTCGGTTTCCCTTGATACACGAAATCCATTTTCATTTCATTTTCGACCTATATACGATTAAAGAGTCAATCTATACAAACCAGGCTCCCCTTTTGTTATTGAACCATACCCAAATTAGTTAATTAATCATTTTAAATTGAATTTAATCATTGGATAGTCATACGAGCTGGTTATTCCATCAGAATATTTCCAACTCTGTTCCTAGACAAGTAGAGATGTGGGGAAATCAACATATTTTTTTTTCCGGCAGGCAGGTGAGAACATTTGGAGTTGGATCTCGTTAGATATTAATAAGAATATTAAATACATGAATATCAAGATTAAGATATTAATATTTATAAGAATATTGACGCAATGAACATATTAGGGAGGAGCTAGGAGTCTATTCAGTGAATGAAAAGATTGCTGAAGGCAGGGAAAAGTGGTTACAACACATCGACCGGATGGATGACTCCCGGTTGGTCAAACAGGTGCTCCAGTATATACCACGAGGGTACCGGGATAGAGGCCGACCAAGACAAAGATGGGGTTTGGTTTGTTATTTATTGTGAAGACGGAACAGGCTGCAAGCCTACTCCTTGAAGTGAAGAAGAAGAAGAAGGATATTGACCCCTACCAGCAAGTAAAAACCCGGATTGTCACTATGCGCAATAGTTTAGTAATACGAGTATATTAATTTCTTGCATTGCCCCCTGATAACTGATGCATTTGAAGGGCGCAACTGGCATAACTGAACTGTGGCAATCCAGGGCGCAACTGGTGGGTACAAGTATAGGGTTTAGGAAGCAATTGGTAAGACACCTCGTGGTATACAGCCTTGAGGGGGTCTTCAAAACCGAATTTGGACTCAAAACTGCATGATTTCGACGCACCGAAATTTCCTTGACTGTCAGTGTGAATATCGTCAGAAACTTCGAATAAAGGAGTCATTCCGGTGCAATCTCAGTTTTCAGATTTGAGTTTTGGACATTTATGATTTTTCCTAGTAATCTTCGTAACTCGCTAGGAACTGAAATTTGGTGAACGGAGCATTTTGACAGGCAAAAGTCCAGGAAAATTGTTGGTCTTTCAGAGTTTTTGAAAATACCAAATCTAGCCTGGTACTTGCTAGTGGACTGAGTAAAATTGTTCATCTAAAGGTCACTCCACTCAGTGCAGTTGTGTGGGACATTTTTGAAAAGATACATGGAAAATCCACGATGATACTTAAGGGGGTTGTAATAAAGAAAGCCGTAGAATTATAGGCTTTATTCCACTAAAATCCTACGTATAAATGAGAAAGTAAATTTGGGAAATAAGTACACAACTCCTAACTAGGAAACACGAACATGTGATTATAACAATTTCCCCCTCTTTAGTTTAGAACATAGTCCTCCAAGTGCTTCGGGGTTTGCCTGCTCCTTTCTGAACGCCTCAGAACTTGGTTCGGTGTGGAGGGTGTCGCAACTGGGC
Source organism: Apolygus lucorum (assembly GCA_009739505.2). Lineage (NCBI taxonomy): Eukaryota > Metazoa > Arthropoda > Insecta > Hemiptera > Miridae > Apolygus > Apolygus lucorum. The sequence goes on along the minus strand of CM019170.2, from coordinate 1,284,420 downwards.
TAGAGGAACTGGGTGCTGAAGGAGATGGCTCGGAAACTTCGTCTATGGTTTGGTTTTGAACATCTTCCTCTTCAGAATCCTCAGAAGTTTCACCCATAGGGGCCAAATGGCGATTTGAGACCGTTGTCTCTCGTCCATCCGGTAGCCGCACGTGTGAGTAGTCAGGGTTTGCCTCGAGGAGTTCTACTTGCACAATGGCTGGATCGTATTTGCTTCCAGGGGGTGGTAGACGTTTCATCAGCACTTGTCCAGGTGTCGATAGCCATGTTGGGAGGGACTGCCCGTTTGCTGATCTACGCGAATGAGAGAACATCCTCTCGTGGGGAGTTGTGTTAGTGGCTGTGCACAGGAGAGATCTAATGGAGTTTATGAATGAATTCTTGAAAGGCAGGCACACCGTTGGTTACGCCAAATGGAATTCTTTTGAATTGATAGAGAACTCCATCTGCCTCAAAAGCTGTAAACAATCTCTCACTTTCCAAAATAGGTACTTGATGGTAAGCTGATTTCAAGTCTATAGTGCTGAAGTAGTTATTTTGAGCGACTTGCTCGATAATCTTCTCAATTTTCGGAATGGGATAAGCATGAAGCTGAGTGTACCTATTGATGGTTTGGGAGTAGTCAATACACATCCTCTTCTTCCTAACTCCACTCTTAACAACCAGGACCTGGGCTCTCCAAGGGGATGTGCTCTCTTCAATGACGTCTTCATCAATAAGTTTCTGAACTTCCGATTTAATGAAATCAGCGTCTTCGTTGGAATAATGGCGAGATTTAATAGCAATTGGCCGGCAATCAGGCAATAAATTGGTGAATAGTGATACAGGCGGAACGGCAGCTGCAGCTATATTACAAATTAGTAGGGGCGCGTTTGGACCTCCTAATTTCATCTCAAGCAAAGAGTGAGTGGAAAGTAAATCATGGCCAATTATGACATCTGTGCAAAGATTCTTCATGATCAATAGCTTAACTTTCTCGTATGTGTGCCCTTGAAGTTCCACCCTTACCTCGCAATATCCTTCTACTTTGGAAGAGAGAGAAGAGCTAGCCATGGTTATTCGCTCGTTGGAGGGTTTGGAATGGGCAGTACACTTGTTCAATAGGGTCTGGTCTATGAAGCTAGATGTGCTTCCTGTGTCAACTAAGGCAGAACAGCGAAAATTATTTATCATGACAGGAACTGTAGCCTTACTTAAGGACACAGCTGAGGAAGCAGCTAATGTGGCTCCAATAGTTTTAGTTTTCCCTGACTTTTTGGAATCAACTTTACTTTTGCAAACGGACGAATAATGACCCAGCTTGTTGCATTTTCCACATGTCTCCCCGTTTGCTGGACATTTGCTTCTTGGGTGACGCTTACCTCCACAAAAATAACATGAGAACGTGTGTAAAGCAGCAGTTGTATTCAGTTCCTCCGTCGAACCATTTTCTGAACCTCTAGCTGCTGCGGAAAAACTACCACTGGGTTGAGAGAATTAAGTTGAGCCCTCTCTAAAGCTCTAGCTTGGTCGGTTGCTTGATTGAGCGTGAGGGTCAAGTTCTCAAGAAGGCGTTGTCGGATCATACTCGATGACAGTCCTGCTATGAATGCATCACGGATATACTCATTCCTATATTGCTCAGCTGTAACATTTTGGAACGAGCATTCCTGTCCAAGGACGTGTAAGGCCTGCAAATACTGATCAATATTCTCGCCAGGGTTTTGTCTCCTAGTTGCCACGCAGTGTCGAGCATAAATCTCGTTTTTAGGCTTAATGAAAATCCCGTCAAGTGCTGCTAGAATTGTCTGAAAATCTGCCTTGTCTTTGACTAGTTTATAAATAGAAGAACTCAGGAAGTTAGTAAGCACTTTCAACTTTACCTTTTCTGCTATCGGATTCTCTGTAGCGTTCATTTCATCTAGGAAGTTGAGGAATGTTTGCTTCCAATGCAGATAATCTTCTTCAGCACAACTTGAGGATGGATCGGTTGAGAGCCGCTCAGGACGAAGATATTTGTCCATTGTAGTTTTTTATTTAGTGGAATAAATTGTAATAAAGAAAGCCGTAGAATTATAGGCTTTATTCCACTAAAATCCTACGTATAAATGAGAAAGTAAATTTGGGAAATAAGTACACAACTCCTAACTAGGAAACACGAACATGTGATTATAACAGGGGTCTTCCGTTCTTTCCTCGTTCTGGGTTAGGCTAATCTCTTAAGAACCGGCGCTCAGCCCCCCCACGTCTGAAGGAGCAACATTGCCCCCCCCCCCCCCCATCAGTCAGCCATCTCATCGCTGATCAGTTTTCATCAACAATTTTTCCCATTTTTCTCAGGAAATAATTCCATGTTTCCATGATTCCATGTTTCTTGTGGCTTCTTCCTTGTTTAATTCCAAAAGTAAAAAATAAGTAAAAAGTTGTACCTAAATGTGTCATTTTCAAGGATTTTGGAATTTCATTAGTGCATCTACAGAGGGAATTGAAAAACTAAGATTGTCGCTAGAATCATCAAAATTGAACAATAATTGCCAGAGAAAAAGGGGAAACACCGTTTATTCACTGACTGAGATCCCGTAAGGTACTTGATTTACAATAAACGTGAACCAAGGACGTTGACATTTGCACGTAATCTGCCTTAGACTGAGAGTTAACCCTGAACTCAGCAAACTGGACAGTCGAATGGCTCAGTTTGGGAAAAGAGTTACTTTCGGTGATGATAGATGGGTGAATACGCAAGTTAGGTACCCGACAATATCCTGCAAGCTGCTTAGGCTGGATTTGAACTAAGCTTAAGGCCAATCATCCCGGGAATAGTTCCAGAAACAGCCACCACGTTGCGCTTCAAAATGAACTCAAACGTAGTTCACGTTTTTCTCCTCACCTATTCATCCAATTTTCAATCTGAAAGTTTTATTGTACTCAGAATACACATGAGAATGGCGCTCAACCCTTAATGTTTGTTAATTTTTTGAAATTGTACATTTTTTGACATTTTAAAATTTTGAAAGATTTATTTTGGGCTTTTAGGATAATTTTTTCGAAAAACTGGGATAATAGCGCACAATGGCAATTAAGTGAGAATATATAAAAATTGCAATTTTGAAGATAGTGTGTGCAGCGCGATCGTAAAGCGTCGAGGCGGCGAATGCTTCGACTTCAAAAAAATCGAAGGCAGGCGAGGAATGCGAGGGCTTTCAGAGACCCAAACAAGGAGTTTCGGGGTCAGAAGTTAATCCGGTGCGTTGACAACAATATGGGGCGGGCGGGCGGTACTTGGAAGAATCACCAGTCTCGAAATGTTTCTTGATGAACTGCCTTTTTTTTCATAATCTACTTTTTTCGCTCAAGGTATCTATGAATAACCCAGTGATAGTTCTTACAGTTGATAGTGCTATTTTTGACTACTTTCTTTCCTGTAATTTATTATGTTTTCTTGTATTAGCTATAAGCGTCGAAGTTTATGATCCATAATAATGGGAAATGCATCTAGACCTCTTCGTCCAAATCAAAAGAATTTTCAACTACATTTTTTTTCGTGATGATACAAGCGTTAATTTGGAAAAGTGAGCTCATAGTGCTCAATCGGAGTATTTTAAAAAATCTACAGAATTTTATGATTTGAAAATCGGGATTGCAGCGTCGGTGTTCTATTTTCTCTTTCTAGAATTTTCTCTATCTTTTAGAAAATTCTTTACACTTTTTTCAGTTTCGAGCAAGAAAGTAAATTTTATAATATTTATTTTATTTATTTATTTATTTATTTTATAAAATTGTATAATATTAATTCGCAACAGGTCAAAAATTATCACTTGTTGCCAAATGATGAACATTTCGTTGTCGTAACAAATTCAAATAACAATCGTCTGCCAAGTGGGTGTGGCGCATAGCTTTCTCATATGCTTCCCGATTGTATTGATCCGATGATAATAATTTATGTAACTTATCTCAAAACATCAATCTCTAAGTACATTGAACTACCCTAATATGGGACCGTCTACACGTCGAACCGCACATTCTCTGAAGATTTGAAAGTTATGGCCGTTACGAGAAATTCACATTCGCGCAGGCGCACCGGCTACTATCAGTCCGGGGGAGATGATTTTCATAGGGGACCATCTACAACCTAATCCGCATAATCCCTGAAAATTTCATCGAAATCCGATGGCAAATGTGGAAGTTATGGCTGTTACAATGAAATCACGTTTGCGCTTGCGCAGCGTCTATTATCAATCCGGGGGTGATGATTTTCATTGGGGGCCATATACACGCTAACTCACAAAACCCCCGAAAATTTCATCGAAATCGAATGAGAAATGTAGACGTTATGGCTGTTACAAGGATGGTAGCGCATCCGCAGAGGGTACTCACTATCAATTTGGGTGCCATGATTGCCGTAGGAACCCATAACTTCCACAGATATCTTAGGATTCCGTAGGATAAGTAGGGATGGGTGTAGGTTGGACCGTGGAAGTTCCGCTATAAATTTCTTCTCCGTCAAAATAATCACATAAATCCAGCATTCAAATCTCGGATACATCTAAACAAAAGTTTCTTACTACCTAGCCATACATGAAATGAATACGAAGAAGCTATGTACCACTTCCACTTGGCAAACATTAAATGTTCCAAATTTTGGAAACAGGCCGATTAAATTGTAAAAAGCGTGATCTTCCGTGGCCTATTCACAAACTACCAGCTAAATTTGAGTAAAATCGTGCAAATAGTAGACAGCGCACCCGTTCCTACCTAGATGGGATTCAAAGAAGATTTTCTCGAGGCTGATGCGCAACAATCCTGCTAATTTAATCTATATCGGATCTTGTTTCCTCATAGTTCAGCCCGGAACGAGGACACAGACAGACGTTTACCATTGATAGACCCAGAACCAAAGTTGTTCAATGAGCTCTAAAACGAAAAGAAAGGGAAAATGTTTGTTTCTGAAGTTCTAAATGAAAAATATTATGACCACAAATTTGGTCCGGAAACATCTAATTTTATATTCTGTGTTGGTACGGCTAAGATTACGAGTAAAAGTTTCATAGAATATTTCCAAGGGAAACGCCAGTGTTAGTCACCTTGATTTTAGGAGGAAGGTACCTACCTAAAGGAAGTATCTTACTTACCTAACATCAATCTCCAATCAAAATATGTTCTTTTTTTGGTAATATAAACAATTTTTATTATTCTCGTAGTTCATTTTATTATTTCTATTATTATTTATTATTATAATTTTAAAAATATTTTCATTATTATTATCTCAATTTTATTTATTCTCGTAGTTTCGCAAGTAGGAAGGAAATAAGTACGCAGATAAATAGTTATAACATGAAAAGGTAGGTAGGCTTCTGATTACCGTCAGACGAACTGACATACCTACACCAAAATTATTCAGGAAGTTCCAAAATTCAATCAATGTGAGAGGAAATTCAGAGCCAAGAAACGAGCAGACTTGAAGTCACAAAATCGTAATCAGAAAGAACTAACAAGAATCGGGGTCCGTGTTGTGAGGGTTGCGGAGGGGAAGGTGACAACAAGTTTAAAGTCCAGAGGCGTAGGGGGGTCAGCTGCTAATCACCTCTCTCTTCTTAGAAATTCCTTTGTTCTTCACCGCCGACGCATTACGACCAATATATTCAATAAATTTCAAATAAAAAAATATTTTCGTACTCAGGTGAGTTAGAGGTTTGGCGCTATAACCGCAGATTTTGAAAAATGTGAAATAATTTTCAAAATTTGAACTTTAAAATTCTGAATAAAATTGAAATTACAATTTTATTTTGAAAATTTTAGCAGAGCGCCATTTGGAAACTAATAATGAGTACATTCCCGTTTTCAAAATGAAAATCGCTTGAACTGGTGGAGAGATAAACTAGAACTACGATTGCCCCTTTTTCTACAATCTCCGGTGCTGCCATCTGGTGAAAAAAAATCTTATTAAAATCGGGGATGATTGGCCTTAAGGGTAGTTGGTAATTTTTCGGACTGATGAAATCCCATTGAAAAGTAGTCAGTTTCATGCTCCGTTTTCTCAGCTTCTATTCAACCTATCGCCCTACTTTTTTTGGGTTTTGTTAAGTATATTATTCTGAAGAGATGGAGCCAAGGGAATTTCCGAATGATGACTAGAAAAAATTTCAGGGAGTTTGAAAAAAAAAAAACTTGAAGTTGAGGCTTAGAATCTTCGAAAAGCATTTAAACTCATCTGATGTTGCAAGAAAAAATACCAATAATCCATCACACAGTATGTGTATTAGGTTTTTAAGAACATTCTTTAAAAAAATTGAGGCTATAAGTTGTACGATAACGGAGATAATGAGCCATTTGTGCTGAAAAACATCGTTTTTCTGGAGATGCAATTCTCTGAAGTTACAAAAAATCGAAAATAATGCCTCAACGAACATATCGTCAAATAGAAATACTTGAAGTTCGGTCCGAGAAAGTTATCCACAACGAAGTCATTCTTGCCGAAATACGGCAAGAAAATCAATATTTATTCGGCAACAAAAGAATTGATATTTTTTCTGCCCTCATCAAGCAAAACTTACGCTGCTCCTTTTAAAAATCCTCAACCAAATGGAATCAAGAATATACAAAAGAAGAAGAATGAAGAAAGCGAAAGCAGCGAGAAAATATATGCTGAAATAGAAGGTGATAATCGATTTTTCTTACAGACTCCACTAGCTGTCCACCATGTTCACAGAATTTTTTTACCCACTTCCCCTTGATATATTTTCAAATTTCTTTTCGCAACTCATTCCCTATATAATGTATTTTAATAAACAATTTTTTTCTAAAAATTATTTTTTTTTACCAACTACCCTGGGCAATGTTTTAATGATCAAAATGAAGGACGGATCGGCGCTTAACGCAATTTATCGTAGCAGTTAGAAAGAAGCCATTACCTGGCTGGTAACGGTTCCTTGGAAGAAGACAATGGTGGCCGGTACGAGTCGTCGAGGTCGTGTCGTGAGTGGTCAGAACTGTCGGCTTGGCTCGGGTCTCGGTAATAGTGAGGTTTCATAGGCGAAGACAGGTTGTTCGAGTCGAGTTTCATCGTGCCTAAGGGTTTGGCTCCAGGACCTCGCACGCCCAGACCGCTGTCGCTCATCGAAGACCGCTGTTCCAGACCAACAGGAGTTTTCTTATGCCTGAAAACCACCAGGAGGGTCAATGGAATCCAAATTGCTCCGCCATCTACTGGGAATAGAACAGTTCAACACCATGGCATACGTCAATGTTTCCAAGTACGTAAGGTTTACATTGTCTTTCTACGTCCCAACCGGGGGAACACATTTACCATACAACTAATAGTAAATGTAGTCAAGAGAAAGCAATTAATTTAAGCACATTTTGTACTCAACACCCATGGCAAGAGTGAGAAGAGGGATGTGCTATATCAAAAATCTATGAAACACAAAATTTAGATCGAAGAGACAACTGAAAGTCGAAAACAATATGGAGACTTCAAGGGTAGAATGAACGATTTGTTAGATCACACCTACACTTAGAGCCAAAGTCTACAAAACTAAGGCAACCAAGAACTACCACATCATCGTTCTACTTACAATCTAATACGTAAAATCCCATCCGTACGTGTACGTCGTCGATCGTCTGGAAAACCCGGGTTCGATTCCAGGCCGTGACATCAAAATTTTCCATTCTAATTCAATAAATTACGTGTTTATATATAATTTTGTTTTTGACATTTTATGTCACGGTACCACCAGAGTGTCCATTGTTTAGCTATGTGGCAAACTGGGTTATACATTTACCATACAACTAATAGTAAATATTGACATCAGAAAGCATTCAATTTAAGCTCTCGTGGCACTTTCACCCATGGCTAGAGTGAGAGGGGTGAGATGATAAGCTATGGAAAACCAAGGACTGAACACAAAATTTAGTTGAGTGAGGCAAGTGCAGTCAAAAACAATACGAAGTCTTCAAGGGTAGAGAGAACGAGGTCCAAATTGAGATTCCAATGACATTTGCTAGATTTTTGCTACACTTAGATCTCAGGAGTTCCAGGCTACATAACTAGAGCGCCTGAGGAGAACTACCACGAAATTCTAGGTCTGCTTACAATACATCGTGACATCAGTGATTGCACTCCAGCAACTGGGAATAAAATAGCTAACTATCAGGTCATCTTCAAAAGTCAATGCTTCAAAGTGTCCATTGTTTTGCAATGTGGCAAACTGAGTGTACATTTACCATACAACTAATAGTAAATATTGGCATAAGAAAGCATTCAATTTAAGCTCTCGTGGCACTTTCACCCATGGCTAGAGTGAGAAGGCTATGGTGATAAGCTATGGAAAACCAAGGACTGAACACAAAATTTAGTTGAGTGAGGCAAGTGCAGTCAAAAACAATACGAAGTCTTCAAGGGTAGAGAGAACGAGGTCCAAATTGAGATTCCAATGACATTTGCTAGATTTTTGCTACACTTAGATCTCAGGAGTTCCAGGCTACATAACTAGAGCGCCTGAGGAGAACTACCACGAAATTCTAGGTCTGCTTACAATACATCGTGACATCAGTGATTGCACTCCAGCAACTGGGAATAAAATAGCTAACTATCAGGTCATCTTCAAAAGTCAATGCTTCAAAGTGTCCATTGTTTTGCAATGTGGCAAACTGAGTGTACATTTACCATACAACTAATAGTAAATATTGGCATAAGAAAGCATTCAATTTAAGCTCTCGTGGCACTTTCACCCATGGCTAGAGTGAGAAGGCTATGGTGATAAGCTATGGAAAACCAAGGACTGAACACAAAATTTAGTTGAGTGAGGCAAGTGCAGCCAAAAACAATACGAAGTCTTCAAGGGTAGAGAGAACGAGGTCCAAATTGAGATTCCAATGACATTTGCTAGATTTTTGCTACACTTAGATCTCAGGAGTTCCAGGCTACATAACTAGAGCGCCTGAGGAGAACTACCACGAAATTCTAGGTCTGCTTACAATACATCGTGACATCAGTGATTGCACTCCAGCAACTGGGAATAAAATAGCTAACTATCAGGTCATCTTCAAAAGTCAATGCTTCAAAGTGTCCATTGTTTTGCAATGTGGCAAACTGAGTGTACATTTACCATACAACTAATAGTAAATATTGGCATAAGAAAGCATTCAATTTAAGCTCTCGTGGCACTTTCACCCATGGCTAGAGTGAGAAGGCTATGGTGATAAGCTATGGAAAACCAAGGACTGAACACAAAATTTAGTTGAGTGAGGCAAGTGCAGTCAAAAACAATACGAAGTCTTCAAGGGTAGAGAGAACGAGGTCCAAATTGAGATTCCAATGACTTTGCTAGATTACACCTACACTTAGATCTCAAGAGTTCAAGGCTACTAAACCTCCTAAGCAGAACTACCACGGAATTATACTTCGGCTTACAATACATCGTAATACTAGAGACTGAACCCCAGCAACTATCAGGTCATCTTCAAAAGCCCATCCTTCGAAGATACAGTTGTTTTTATGTAGCAAACTGAAGGATACATTCACCATACAACTAACAGTAAATTTGCGTCAGAAAGCAATTAATTTATGCTCATTGTTACACTCACACCTCACAACCATGGATAGAGTGCGAGGACAGAATCAATAAGCTATTAAAAACATCTGACTGAAAATAAAATGTAGTGAGACGTCTTCAGGTTGAAAAAAACATGATAACTCCAAGGTAGAATGGACGAAGAACAATTTCATTTCGATGCCATTTACTGTATTATACCTACTCTTAGATCTCAAGACTACAAAGCACCTAAGAAGAACTAACAAGAAATCCTAGTTTTGCTTACAATACATCGTAACAACAGAGATTGAACCCCAGCAACTGGGAATAAAATAGCTATCAGGTCATCTTCAAAAGCCGGCGTTTTTAAGTGTCAATAGTTTTTCCATGTGGCAAACTGCGTGTACATTTACCATATAACTAATAGTAAATTGGAGCCAGAAAGCATTCAATTTAAGCTCTCTGGGCACTTTCACCCATGGCTAGAGTGAGAGGGCTATGAAGATAAGCTATGAAAAACTAAGGACTGAACACAAAATTTAGTTGAGTGAGGCAAGTGCAGTCAAAAACAATACGAAGTCTTCAAGGGTAGAGAGAACGAGGTCCAAATTGAGATTCCAATGACTGCTAGATTTTTGCCACACTTAGATCTCAGGAGTTCCAGGCTACATAACTAGAGCGCCTGAGGAGAACTACCACGAAATTCTAGGTCTGCTTACAATACATCGTGACATCAGAGATTGAACTCCAGCAACTGGGAATAAAATAGCTAACTATCGGGTCATCTTCAAAAGCCGACATTTCCAAGTGTCAATAGTTTTTCCATGTGGCAAACTGGGGGAACACATTTACCATACAACTAATAGTAAATTTGCGTCAGAAAGCATTCAATTTAAGCTCACAATTACACTCAACACGCATGGCTAGAGTGCGAGGCCAGAATGTGGAGCTATAAAAAACCAAGGACTGGACACAATATTTAGTTAAGTGAAACAACTGCAGTCAACAATAATATGAAGACTTCAAGGGTAGAGAGAACGAGGTCCAAATTGAGACTCCAAAGCCATCTGTTATATTATACTTAGATCTCAGGAGATTCGCATGTAGCCAAAGTGGTACACTTACTCGATACACGAACAAGCGAACTCACAGCAGCATTCATGTCAGCACAGTTTACACTCAACACCCATAGAGGGTGCAGAGGGATGAAATGCGCTAAACGCAACCAACAACTAGAGTTTCTCAAGTTTCCCGTTAATCACGTTCATTTCATCTGAACTGAAGGTGTCTGTCATATCAGAGCGACTAACTGAGGAAACTGCGCAAGGATTTTAACAATGATGTGGCTGTGGGCTTTTTCTTTCATCCAAATAAGCTGAGTTTTTTTGACAATACAAGTCATTGGTTGTTTCCAATTACTTTACTTCTTGGAGAGCTTTCGACAACCCTCAATTGATTGACAATGACAACCAGAGGGTCGTCGAAAGCTCACCACGAATAAAAGAGATTGGAAACAACTAAGGACTTGTATTTGAAAAAACCTCCGCTTATGCGGATTTTAACGGTAGACTTCGTTTGTTATTTCAACCAAAAAACCGCACAGTTAATTCAGCCAATAAAACTGTTCGGTCAGGTCCTCGTTTTCTGTCCATCTTCACAACTTCATGGGAATTTCTAGACTAAGAGGGAAACTGAAGGAGCTGAAACCTTCAACTGTCCAGTTTTTTTCAGGTAGAAAGTCGCTCATTTAATGCAATAGTGTCATATCTCAAAGTTGTATTTGGTGATCAACTGAGATGCGATCACTCGCACGCTCGCTTGCTCGCAGAAAAAAAAAACCTTTGGCATAAATCAATTTCAATTTTTGGCAAACTTTTGGCATACCAATTGGAACTTTTGGCAACTCATTTTGAACTTTCGGCAAATCCATTACGTTTCGACAACTACTGGAGTCCTTGACCACCTTCATTCCTTCTACAATGTTCAATAAAGTGTTTTTTCTCTCAAAATAAAAGTAAAAAAAAAAAAAACTGAGATGAGACACTGTTTTTACTACAGGTGATTGATTTTACAGGATTTTATAGGTAGGACGACAATGCACACAAGGACATCTCGCGGCTAGTTTTGCAAGCATAGAAGCAGAACATATGCGCTAGTTTCTAACCCTCCAAGAGTAGGGATTCCTCGGGTGTTCTTCTTCAGAAACCCGAAAATCGAAAATTTTTGGATGTGACACTATTGCATTAGAAGAACGCAACCAGACCACAATCAATTGCTGAGCGTATACGACTTGCGGGCTACTTTTGCTTCCTCCTCAGTTTTTCTGTGTGGCATTCACTGTGAAGTTGGAAAGTCGATATGGCCGAGATAGACTGTTCATCACTGTGTTATTAGAGAGTTTTTGGCAACCACTAACGGGCCCGTGGAACCTCTTCACAAAACACGGAGTTCGCGGGTGACGATGGATTTGCCTCCCGACATCAGCGGGCGACGACGAAAGGGTGCCCCCAGACAGTCACCCGTTCCTAGAGGCCCACTGTCATGAGCGCCTCCATCCCCCCCCCCCCCCCCCCTGACCAAAGTTAACGGGCTTCCTCCTTCAACTGGGTAGCATCCTCTGTTGCTCGCGCTAGTCTCCTCCTAATGGGACCCGTCAGATTTTGGCACCAAAAACTCTCTATTAGTACAGCGGCAGCCTGAGGAAAAACCTGCTGAAACTGTGAACTTGGTGGCTGTTTCCTTGGTTAGTCGCTCAGACATGATGAACTGCACGATGATGGGTACAACTTATTAGTGTGTCTTCCAGCCATTGGAGCTCTAGAGTCTGTTTTACCTACTGGCGACGAGGATGAGACTGAAAGGACCCTTAACAAGTATAATTTAGCCGATGGAAAGTATGTAGCTAAGTGGTACACTTCACTCGATTGTCGAACGAATGTACTCACAGCAGCATTCATGTCAGCACAGTTTACACTCAACACCCATAGAGGGTGCAGAGGGATGAAATGCGCTAAAAAGAAAACAATGACAAGCAAGGTGGCACCATTTCCTTGAGGACAGATAATTCGCTCATTCATAAACGAAGTGATTTGTGGCACTATTCACATAATAATCATTGTAGCTGCAATCGAGAACCCAATTTCTGGTGTGAGATCCAATTGCAGCGTATGATCTCTGCACAGTTTACACTCAACATTTATTTGAGAAAGCGTTGAGCTCTAGATGTGCACAAGTAATTCACTTCTTCAAGCCTAGTGAACGTGAAGAGACCAAACATTCTATAAATTCTAGGATTCTAGATAAAATTCTATTATTGCTCAAGTTTTTGTAATAGTTTTACTACACCTCATCAACTGAGGACGGAATAGCTTACCATGTGATCTTAAAAATGCAATGCTTAAGTGTCTTTGAGGGACAGTTTGTAAGGTTTCATTGTCTTTCTGTAACCCAACAGGGAGAATCCATTTACCATACAACTAATAGTAAATGAAGGGATAAGAAAGCATTCAATTTAAGCACATCTTACACTCAACACGCATGACTAGAGTGAGAGGGGAGGAGGGATGTGCTATACCAAAAATGCATGACTGGACTCGAACTTAGAGTGAACAACAATATGAAAACTTGAACGGTAGAACGAAAGAGATCCAATTCATGAGTTCAATGTCAACTTAATCCAAAGAAGTGAAACATCTAAAGGAGAAACGCTAGGAAAACTCCACAAAATCACAGATCTGCTAACAATTCTTTTCATTATTTGAGATGGTGCCCAGCAACAGAAAAGCTATCATGGACTCTTCAAAAGCGTTCTCTGATAGTTCATGAGAACAACGAAGGGATTTTTTAAAGAAAATGTATTTATGTAGATGATTGTAGCTCCAATTCTGAACCGAATTTCAACTAGTGTGAGGTCAGATTGCAGCGTATGATCTCTGCACAGTTTACACTCAACCTTTATTTGAGAAAGTGTTGAGCTCTAGATGTGCACAATTCGTTCACTTCTTGAAGCCTAGTGAATATTAATAGACCAAGAATATAAATCCTAGAATTCTAGATTAAGATTCTATAGTTACATAAGTAGTTGCAATAGTGTTACGCTCGCTCGATCAACGAATGAGAGAACTCACGATAGCGTTTAATGTCAGCACAGTTTACGCTCAACACCCATACAGAGAATTGAGAGATGAAATGCGCTACTCATAGAAAGAATACTATCGAACGTTGTGGTCTATTTTAAAATGGTGAGCACGATCTGTATAGAAAGAAGTATTTAAATTCTCAACAGTACGTAGACGAGTGATTCCCTTGCTGCACTTGGGAATTTTGAAAATTTCCAGAATTCTCCAAGTTCGACTCCAAATTCTGATTCAGCACTCTTCAAATCCCATAATTACACTTTTTACATCACAATTTATTTAGATTGGATGGAAAAGGGGTGAGATTTCGTCCGAGCCCATCAAAGGACCACTCAGGTTGAACTGCAGGTTTTGTGTCTTCTCTTTATTTAGGATTAGGGAGTTCGCAGAACACCAATCACTTATCAAGCTGTCAGTGGCAGCCAGGTGACTTGCCAGTGATGGAGCATCTGGACCCAAAGCGCAGGAAGTTATGTCATCAGCATAAAGGAAGAAGCCGTCGTCGAACTGGTACAAAAGGTCATTGACATACAATAAAAAGAAAGTAGGGGCCGAGAAGCTCTCCGAGTTTCCTCTGAAGTCACGTATGACCTTGGACCATCAGTTCATCTCTACTCACAACTTGAAGACTTCAACTTGAATAAGACAATGGAGCAGATACGCCAATGTAGCTAAATCAATACTGCTCCTCGAAAAACGAGAAGACACAAAGATGTCATTAGCCAGATAATGTCAGCACAGATGACACACAAGTCCTATTATGCAGGATGTTATGCTCTTTGGAGTGCTTAGCAGTTGTGGAGAGTTTTATTGTAGCAAGAAGGATTATATTGCAGAACTTGCTGACTAACAGATGAAGTAGCCTTTCATCAGATCACGATGACTTGTATTACCTTAAACAAATCCAGGAAAACGATGATGCCTTAACTGTTTCCTATGAAGTCACGTCTGACCTTGGACCATCAGTTCATCTCTACTCACAACTTGAGGACTTCAAACGGGTAATATTAAATGTAGCTAAATCAATATTGCTCCTCGAAAAACGAGAAGACTCAAAGACGTCATTAGCCAGATAATGTCAGCACAGATGACACACAAGTCCTATTATGCAGGATGTTATGCTCTTTGGAGTGCTTAGCAGTTGTGGAGAGTTTTATTGTAGCAAGAAGGATTATATTGCAGCACTTGCTGACTACCAGATGAAGTAGCCTTTCATCAGATCACGATGACTTGTATTACCTTAAACAAATCCGGGAAAACGATGATGCCTTAACTGTTTCCTATGAAGTCACGTCTGACCTTGGACCGTCAGTTCATCTCTACTCACAACTTGAGGACTTCAAATGGGTAATATTAAATGTAGCTAAATCAATATTGCTCCTCGAAAAACGAGAAGACTCAAAGACGTCATTAGCCAGATAATGTCAGCACAGATGACACACAAGTCCTATTATGCAGGATGTTATGCTCTTTGGAGTGCTTAGCAGTTGTGGAGAGTTTTATTGTAGCAAGAAGGATTATATTGCAGCACTTGCTGACTACCAGATGAAGTAGCATTTCATCAGATCATGATTACTTGTATTACCATAAACAAATCCAGGAAAACAATGATGCCTTAACTGTTTCCTATGAAGTCACGTATGACCTTGGACCATCAGTTCATCTCTACTCACAACTTGAGGACTTCAAATGGGTAATATTAAATGTAGCTAAATCAATATTGCTCCTCGAAAAACGAGAAGACTCAAAGACGTCATTAGCCAGATAATGTCAGCACAGATGACACACAAGTCCTATTATGCAGGATGTTATGCTCTTTGGAGTGCTTAGCAGTTGTGGAGAGTTTTATTGTAGCAAGAAGGATTATATTGCAGCACTTGCTGACTACCAGATGAAGTAGCATTTCATCAGATCATGATTACTTGTATTACCATAAACAAATCCAGGAAAACAATGATGCCTTAACTGTTTCCTATGAAGTCACGTATGACCTTGGACCATCAGTTCATCTCTACTCACAACTTGAAGACTTCAATTGGGTAAGATTAAATGTAGCTAAATCAATATTGCTCCTCGAAAAACGAGAAGACTCAAAGACGTCATTAGCCAGATAATGTCAGCACAGATGACACACAAGTCCTATTATGCAGGATGTTATGCTCTTTGGAGTGCTTAACAGTTGTAAATACCCATAGCAGTGATTATCATTAGAGGAACAAAATCGGGAAGATCATTCAACTCACCTTCTATTGGGCGCAAACCTATTTGGATGAGTTTTACCGAAGGAACCTTGCGGGGCTAGACCGTTGGCAGTGAAGACGCTTCCGATGTCGAAATATGCAGCGGCGGCGGCAGCTGGACCCCAAGTCAGCGGCACGTTGGGAGGATAAAATGGCTGTTGTTGAAACTGAAAAAGAACGAGTGTAGGTAAGAATAGAGTCGGAACTGCATCAAACTTCTGTTCGAAACGAGGTCGAATAAAAAAATAAAAATCTTTCAGGCGAAATAGGCACTAAACCCGCAATAACTGCTCGAACTGTGTTCTAGGGACAATATTGGAACACTCAAAATGACGAGCGATTTAGCCTTAGTGATTACCAAGGAGAGGAATACTTACATATATTTGCACTTGATGATTGTAATTAACGTTAGGCGGTAGGGAAGTTCCATTAAAAATATATCTCTGCTGTCCGGTAGGGTACGCGGTGGTCGGGTCGTAAACGCTGGCTGAATTAGCAGAAGCGGGAGGTGTTCGGTAACCATTTTTCATACCAGCCATGCCAGGAGCGACGTTGGGCATCGGAAGTCGGTTCATCGTCATTGGTTTCGCCTTTATACGCGCCATAATGGGCTTACCCTGGAATAATAATGAGGTTAGATTAATTACAGGGGTTTCAGTGACGTCATTGTTGCAATGGGGTGGATATTATAATTACATGGATTATATTGTCAGGTTCAAATCCAGGGAAGATGCAGAAGTCTCATAATAAGCTTCTTCAGTAGGGTCAGATAGTAGGCTCGATTTGGCTCAAGGACAACCCCGATTCTTCAGCTTCCAAGCAGGTTTGTTCTGACCTTCTGAGGCAGTTACCTGTCGTCAAGCAAGGTGGTCTCCAGAACTGCAGACACTCTCTGGTCGATGTCGACTGAAAGTGTAAATCTTAACTCCAGTTGGCTAATCCATAGGAAGCTTCTCCAGTAAGTCGGTCAGTAGACTCGACTGGGCTCAACACAACCCCGATTCTTCAGCTTCCAAGCAGGTTTGTTCTGCCCTTCTCAGGCAGTTACCTGTCGTCAAGCAAGGTGGTCTCCAGAACTGTAGACACTCTCTGGTCGATGTCGACTGAAAGTGTAGATCTTAACTCCAGTTGGCTAATCCATAGGAAGCTTCTCCAGTAAGGTCGGTCAGTAGACTCGACTGGGCTCAACACAACCCCGATTCTTCAGCTTCCAAGCAGGTTTGTTCTGCCCTTCTCAGGCAGTTACCTGTCGTCAAGCAAGGTGGTCTCCAGAACTACAGACACTCTCTGGTCGATGTCGACTGAAAGTGTAAATCTTAACTCCAGTTGGCTAATCCATAGGAGGCTTCTCTAGTAAGGTCGGTCAGTAGACTCGACTGGGCTCAAGACACAACCCCGATTCTTCAGCTTCCAAGCAGGTTTGTTCTGCCCTTCTGAGGAAGTTACCTGTCGTCAAGCAAGGTGGTCTCCAGAACTGCAGACACTCTCTGGATAATGTCGACTGAAAGTGCAGATCTTATCTCCAGTAGGGTCGGCCAGCAGACTCAACTTGGCTCGCAACACAACTCAGATTCTTCAGCTTAAAACAGTTATGTTCAGCCCCTCAGAGGCAGCAAACTGTCGCCAAGGCGTGTGCCTTACTTCAGCCAACCCAAAAAAAGATGCTGCTGCAGCTTAGGGTTAACTTAAGGAGGATCGACCGCAAATTTTTTTTTTCGATTTTCAGTTTATAATTTTTTATCAAAATTGAATCTATTCTGTACATTTTTTTAAAAAGCAACGCAAAAATCCATTCGGAAGACTTTCTCCTAACCTTCCAAACATATGTTTGAATCCGAGCGAAGGATGTTGTGTCGCTTTCTTCCTACTGCAACCGATCTTCCAATCTTCTCATAGCTCTCTTCTGTATAGACTCTTTCTCTTTCGTCATCTCTAGAGATGCATTAAGGGATTTATTCAATCTCCTTCTATCTTTTTCGTTGCAATATTTCATCAGAACTGACCTGGCTACTAACCCACACCCAAAAGCAACTTGCATTTTCCAATGTTTCCCTCGTAGAATTTTAGGACAGCTTCGTGAGCATCAAACGTCAGCGTCGTCTTGATGTCAACGAAGAATTGCTTTGTAATTTTGACCACGAGATTTCTAGGGTAAAAACCCTTAAATAAGTCAGAATCGGTTTCCATGGCGGCGGAACGCATGATTTCATCATCGACAAGTTTTTTCCGGATCTCCTCTGGGAAAAAAGAGGGTGTTTCCTTCGGAATTGCCACAACTTGCTAAACTCCGTGGACGTCCAAATTCTGACAGATTCTGTAGTGTAGGAGAAACGGGGACACGAGCTGCTGGAATCCAGCAAACTTCGTCTTATTATCGTTCCTTTTTCCAAAAGCTTGCAAATCGCAACTCATTCATTGTTTTCCTCCATGCATTGTCAAAGTCAGGATTTGAACCTGACATTATAATGTAACAAAACTTAGTTCTTAATTAGTTTGTCGTCGATTATGAAACGGGAAAAATACAAAAACGCAACTTCGGCGTCAGAATGTCAGGGTTAGACCATTGATTTTCGATATTGGATCATGAAAACTGAATAGAAAGCAGGAAACTACTACAATTGGTTTGTGTATGAAGTGGAAATTGAAATCAGAAAAGAATTGAACTCTAATCGGGTGGGATTGAAACAAGGGTTTACTACGAGAGTATAAATTGCATGCTGGATGGAATCAAACGAGCTACTGTCCTTGTTCAGTCCTAAGGAGCATGCATGCACTCCCACAGCATTGTGGATATTATATTAAGGGCCCCATTCACGTGTATGTCCGGAGTCGCCGCCGCGTCCCTCCAGGTACTCCCCAAAGCCACCGCAGTAGTCCATTCGCCTGGCTACCAAAACTACCTGACTCCGCCGAATGGCGGACCTGCTACCAACCACCGCTTGCTCAGATGACTAGAAGTGAGGAAAACGGTAGGGCTACATGCTGTACTGGTAGGGGTGCAACCGGGCGTCGGTCTCACTTCAACCATTCACAGGGCTGCCGAGGATTAACCTGGCCGCAATTTTCGAGCATGTTCGATTACCTGCCGAGCGGCGGACGACCGCCATACCTCAAGATTTTTTTAACCAGTAAGTAGTAGTTTTCCCCTTTGACGGCGGCTAGGTATGCGGCGGCGACTCCAGGCATACACGTGAATGGGGCCCTTTAAACCTCCCAAGAACACCCAAACTCGTGACGTAGTAACCCGTGCAAGCTACGACTCACAGTACGGGCACATCAAGACAAGTCGATTCTTACCTGGAATTCCCTAACTTCTTCTCTCAGAAACCTGTAGGCTTTTTGAGCATCCTCGTCATTCTCGAAAGTCACATACCACGAGTTGTTGTGAGCAAATTCGCATGATATAAGCTTCGGACACCCCTTCCCGGAAAATAAACCCTGTAACAAAGATGAAGAATTCAAATTAACATAATCGACTTTTTACGACAGCTCATGATGAATCAAATCTTGTAATATACAACGAGGTAAAAGATATAGTTTTAGAATTTTCTTTTATTGGAATGAGAGATGAGACTGTTCTTGACTTTTCTTAAGGAATTGAGTAGGTTTTTACTAAGCATTGAGTATTTTAGTACTTCACGACCGTGGAATACTTTCTGTTACAAGAAAAGTTAAAAACTTTCCCAGCAGAACTTTTCTTTGTCGACAAAATTAGTTGGAAGTTAGGATTTACACATTGGTCGTTCTACATCTATGTGAAGAACACAGAAGTATTGGTGACATCACAGCAAACTCGTGCATGGATACTTTAATTGAACAATTCATGGATGCTCTCCGCTTCTGGAAACTCCTAAATATACACATCCATGGAAGTAGAAGGAAACATGGAAAGCAGCAGAAGGAAAAGAACATGGATCAGCAGCATCACCACGGAATCTCCTTACAAACCGTGGCTGTACTTTTTTAGCCAAAAATACTTCATTCTTCAGTTTCAACCGATCATTCGTTTACCTTGACTTCTTCCAGAGGCGTACTTTCGGGAATTTCTCTAAGAATCACGATACACCGCTTGTGATTGGGACGCACTTTTTGACCTTCGTCATCCACTTGAACGTTCGGAGATTCTGTAAACACCAAGAAAATCAATGAGTGAATACATCGTCAGGTGAACTTACAAACTGAGGGGATAACTTGATATGTTTGTAGCTACAATGGTGGACCGAAATGTATTACAAGAGTAAACTAGCCACACCGCAGCGAATTATGTCAGCACATTTTACACACAACATCCATAAGATAAGATGTTATGCTCTAGATGTGCTCAAAATAACAAATATTTGAACATCCAACGAAATTATATTCATATCTACGCATTAGTGTAACCGAAATTCAGGAAATTAATGTGGAAACTGAACCAAGAAATCCTACTTTGTGAAGGCAATTAGAAATTTCAGAAAATCTCATTCATGTACCCATGTAGGTGTTTCAAAACTTGCTTTGAAAAACACAAAATATCCTATATTTTCGATTTCTAGAGATTTTTTTCCAATTAAAAAGTTGACGAGAACATGGAAGAACAGGCAAGTACAGGTAGACCACTACAATAAACTTCACAGCAACTTGCACAATAAATTATGCTGGAAATAAGAAAAACAGCTGTTGAACGTTATCGCAGTCAATTAGCTGTTAAATATACAAACAAGCTTTGATCTCCGACCAAATTGTTCTTATGTTCTTCTTTGATCTTCGTCCAATATTTCTGCTCTTAGACCGCGTAGTTCGTAGGGCTACCTCTCTAGTAATGGATTGATGACCCCCGGAGCCGCCATGGTGGGTGGGTCCGGGCCGGCCGGGCTCCAAAAACTCCTTGTTCCTGGGATTTCCAATCACCTGAGTTCCACATTGATTTTCAGAGTTTGAACTTTTTGTGGTTTCCTTTTTTGCCTAATTATAACTGTTGTTGATACCTTGCCTACATGTTAACATTGAATAGTTTGGAATCAATTTTAGGCATGTAAGTAAAGTAAGGTAAACAACAACCATGTCAGGTTGGATTTTTGTCCGACTGCCATCCCTGGCGTTGCGGACGTCATCAGCAGTCTTCCAAAGGGAAGATCAGAATTTGTTCTGGTGATTTCAATCATGGCTTTCCATTGTCTCTGTAATGACACATATACTCGAATATGTTAGTTCTCCAATAAAGGACACAAGGGAAACACTGAGTGACTCATCATGCCAGGTAAGTTGAGTGAGGTACAGGGGACAAACACGTCACTTGACGTCACCCTCCTTCACTCTCCCTTTACGTTGTTAAAGTAGTATAAAAGGAGGACTCAGGGCTTCACCTAAGACATTCATGCAGTCGTCTTCGAAAACTCGACTTGATTATTTCTCGCTCTACCTCGCCTTCTCTCAGAAGCCCAAAGTTCCTCGGAGGTCTCCATAGGCGATAAGCACATCGCGCCGGCCTCTGCTCCCATTTTGCCTAGGAGTTGTCAGCCCTCAACTAGGACTAGGTAAATGTACAGCCTCCCTCTGGTCGGCGACCAATCGCGCCGAGGATTGCAGCTGAGCTGAAATCCTAAAGTACTCCTGCATGCGGTAGGCGGTAACCCGCGCCGGGCAGAAAGTGCTGTCCCATCCTTTACCTTCGTTGAGTAGGGACCAACAACAACAACAACAACACAGCACAACAACAAGCCGACGTGCAGACAATCGCCTTAACACGACGACACGCCGACATAACAGTCTCACTGCCCTGGGTTGGGACAGGGGAAGGCAGAGAGCCCCAAACGCACGAAAATACCCCCGAGAGAGTCTCGAACTCACGGCTTCCCCCACAGTAGCCAGTTCAAGACTCCTCGCCAAAGGACCCATGCTGTAACGAGCGCGGCCACCACTGACCCCCATTTTACGAATGTTACATTCTGCCAAAAAACTTCGACCAATACTATACACACATATGTACCGGCAGTATGGAAATAAAATATACCATCCTTAGCACAGTAAATCAAACAGTCGATCAATAGCCTCAATCCACAGTAGATCTTACATTCTTAGGAAACTAGAAAGTGCGAAAAACAGGTATTTCTGAAAAGTGAAGAAACAACCGAGAAGTGGATATTCATCATTGGAGTTCTACAGGCAGGGTGAAAATGAAATTTGAAAAAGGATTGAGAATCAGGTATTTTGGGGTACCTGAACGAGTTCAAATATTGCTTGTACTTCTAAGTTGTTAGTACAACTAGTAGTAGTTCCCTAGGAACGTAAAATCTACCGTAGATTGAAGATATTGATCTACTGTAATAAGAGCAGAATAACTGGAAGAAATATGTTTCTAAAGGAAAACAGGAAGAGGTTAAGAGATCCACATCCTGAGTGATCCTTCATTGACATGCTATAAAACCTACCTAATCAAAAAATGCAAATATTCGCAAATAGTTCGTTCAAATATTTATTTTTGCGTTATATCCAAAAATTGGATTAAAAATTCTCTGCACGAAGGGGAAATGTGATTTCACAAGAAGAGCAAACAACGCAGAAGCAGAGTAGCAAACTATATCGATACCTTAAAGCACAAAGGTGCTATGTCCAAAAATGGATTTTTGAGGACAAAAACTTATGGCTTAGTACACTAAACTCTTCAATTTCCTCAATAAATTTTCAATCTATTACCGTCAAGAAAACTCAATAATAGTTTCGTTAAATTCGAGTTTTTCTGAAATTCAAAAAATTTTTTAAAAAAGTGGAAGGTGGATGGACACAGCGCCTTTGTGCTTTGAGGTATCGATATAAAACATGTACAATCATAATAATAAAGAGTAATGAAAGTTAAATTACGGAGCCGATTTAAAGTTTATCAACTAAAAATCTAATAACTCTCAGCACGTAACAGATTGACAACAAAAACCCTGATATTGAATGGGAATTGACTAAGTATTTGTAGCTACAATGATGATCCATAACGTATTACAGAAGTAAAATGGTCACATTACAGCGAATTATATCAGCACAGTTTACACACAACACCCATAAGATAGGATGTTATGCTCTAGATGTGCTACGTAAAGAATACAATAACGTCTAGGAAGGAGTGTATTCATAAGACAAATATTAGGTATTTCTGAATTCACGCAACTCACCTCTGAGAACTTCCGTGATCAACTTGATGTCTGTGGTCAACTTTTTAACTTGATTAAAATTAGCGACAGTCCAAATCGGAACGTACTGATCATTATCCATTTGAGACAGCAGATATGTATCGTTAGCTAGGTTTTCTCTGTAAAAACGAAATAATAATTGATTAGACAGCAGTCGAAAACAATTATCTGAATCTTGTTGAGGTGAGATTAGAGACGTGGCGATACTTTCAATATATCAGGGTATCGATACTTTTCTCCGATACCACCGATAGTTGTATCGATACTTTGCATTCGATATTATCGGAAGTATCGATGCTTAGTGACCGATATCACCCTATACAGGGTGTCCCATATGTTATCACCAAACTTTGGGAGTCGATTCTACAACTAATTTGCAACAAAAAATGTCTCTTAGCAATTTTTTCAACCCCCTTAAAATCCGACTTGACTTTTAAGATTTTTTTCGTGTTTTCGACCTTACACCTTTAAAACGGTCATAACTCCCACATTGCAATCAAAGATTTAAAAAAATAAGGATACCGTTGGAAAGAGCGTGAAATTTCTCAATAGATGAGCCGTTGACAACTTGAGAAAAACTGAACGCTAGAGTAGTTTTTTTTACCTCAAACTTTAAAATTTGTCAATTTCTGTTTTCTTCAAAAATTTTGATGATTTTTCCCCCATGGAAACAAGGTATTTTCCAGAGAGTCTCAAAAGCCTAAAAACTTCTCCATTTCATCAGCTTTTCAACGCTCACCCTACTTTTAGTTTTACTGTGAAATTTGAGGGATAAAATGGTGTTTCAATGCGAAAAAACGTGAATTTTTTTCAACGAAATTGACGGTTGGACGGGAGGAATCCGGGGTCTGCTCCGCCGCCCCTCCTCCCAAGCACCAGGTCCCCACGTCAAACCGTCGATTTCGTTGAAAAAAATACACGTTTTTTCGCATTGAAACACCATTTTCTCCCTCAAATTCCACAGTAAAACTAAAAATTGGGTGACCGTTGGAAAGCTGATGAAATGGAGCAGTTTTTAAGCTTTTAAGCCCCTCTGGCAAAAACCTTGTTTCAATGAGGAAAAATCATCAACATTTTCACCAAAAACAGAAATTGACTATTTTTCAAGTTTGAGGTAAAAACTACTCTACTTTGGTTTTTCTCGACTGGTCAACGGCTCATGTATTGAGAAATTTCACGCTCTTTCCAACGATATCCTTATTTTTAATTTTCGAGTCTAATTTAAGGAAGTTACGACCGTTTGAATGGTGTAAGGTCGACAACACGAAAAAAATCTTAAAATTCAAAAAAGTTAGATTTTAAGAGGGTTAAAAGAAAATTGCTATGAGACACTTTTTGCTGCAAATTAGTTGTAGAAACTACTCCCGAAGTTTGGTGGATAACATATGGTATATTTCACTTGAAAATGTTCAACAGACAATGGGGTGTGCGCATGGGTCGTAAAAACTGTTTATTGTTATTTTTAATCTAAACTAGACCTCATTCTGAGAATTTTGACACCAACCGCGATTTTCTAGCGTGAGAAGGTCTTTTTCTATGATTTCTCAAAGTTTCGAATGTTTATGACGTCACAGTCGATGCGGGGGGGGGGGTCCCCCGCCCAGGAGGGAGGGGCGCGTGACTTAATAAACATTCGAAACTTTGAAAAATCATGGTACAAGATCTACTCATCCAAAAAGAGAACGGCTGATGTCAAAATTCTCAGGATGAGGTCTACTTTCGGTTAAAATTTTTTTTAAAAATCAGGCGCACCCCCCATCAGTATACATTCAGTTGGCATATCGTCATAACTGATGAGACAGGGTAGCCAATTCTACTGATTTTGCCAATATCTACTGTTTTTTTTTTCAAAAATGCATCTGCAGATTCTGGGAAGAAATTCTAAATCTACTGACTGAGGTTTTTGGTCGTTCAACTGAACATTTTTCAGCAAGAAACCATTTTTACCAAGTCAACTGATTGGGAATTGGATCCACTGGAATTATCAACTCCTTCTTTGCCGAGCTTTCGGTAAATTTATTACCTTCTTCAGGGCTCGAAGGAAGTTTTACTCAGTGGACGTTTTACTGAGTTTCCTTGGAGCCCCGAAGAAGGTAATAAATTTTCCAAACGCTCGGCAAAGGAGGACTTGAATTCCAGTGGACCCCATAAGCCAATCAGCTGACGTAGTGTGCTTTGTTGGGTCGATCTACATGTTTGCTAATCATTTTTACCCTCTCAGATTTTTTTTTTTTTTTTGGAAGTAGGCTGGAATACGGAGGGACGAGGATTGCTAGTGCCTGAAACTGTTCAGGGTCAATCACAAAAACGCTTCAGGATCGCTGGTACCAACATCTTAGAAGAGTCTCATTAGCTTCTTATAATTTTAGCAGTTTAGGTATCACAGTTTAGCACAGTTGAGGTATACTAGTGTCACCGAAAACATCTCAAGAACTCCACAGATATCCAAAGTGTCACCGGAGTAAATCGAATTAAATTGCAACTATAAATTTAATGGACAGAAGAATTTTTTGTGGGCTACTAGAAGTCTCAAAATAGAGTAATGACAAAAATTTCCAAGATAATCGACGAAACAATTTTCAAAATTTTTGTCATACCTAACATCATTTTTTTACGAAAAATACTTGTTTCACAAATTTCAGTAGTCCATTTATTTTTTTAATTGCAATTTAAATCTACTTAATTTGGTGACACCTTGGGACAGCAGTGGAATTCCCAAGATGTTTTCGGTAACACTAGTGACACCATGGTCTAATTAGAGTTAATCGAATAATTTACCCATTCAAATAATGAATAAAATGTCCCAATGTGTAGCAGACTCGTACGCAAGCGTTTATAGAATTGAAAGATGTTCGCTTAGATATTTTGTTAGTACCGACTGTGGTATTCAGGAGAAGTTGTGAGATGAAATTGGATGTTTTATAAATTTGTTTTACCCATAGCGAACAAATATGGGTCCTCCTAGAAACGCCATGTGGAATAATTTCCGGAAGAACGATTTGGGGTTTAGTTGTGCCCCAAAAATGATTGATTACACTAGACTACAAAATTTAGGGGTGGTCTGGCTGCCTTGTTCTTTCACCACTTTTCTTATGGTATTTGGTGCGCTGAATCCGAATCTGACGTCAGTTTTTTTTTCCACGTCGGATTTTCAAGATATAGCTAGTTTTACGATTTTTCTAGTTCTCAATTTTCTTCATTTTTCAGTGAGCACTCATCTTGCTCAAATCTCCTCAAAAAGTACTCAGACTTATAGGAAATTTTATGTAGAATCCGAATATGTACTTAGTTTTTAAGTAAAGTTGTGTTAAACCCCCTATTTTCCACAAAACGTATCAAAAAACACCGGTTCTCAACGTTTTTCTTCGGGTTTTTCCTTACATTTTGCCACTTGAAAAAAAAATTAAGGCTAAAAAAAATGTTCTCGGGCTTTTACTTTGTAGGGGGGACACCCCAGAGGAGAATGAGACCAATCGCAGCCTCCCAAACCCATTAATATCGAAGGAATGAGCTTTTTTTTCATGGCACTGAGATGAAAATTCACAAAAACCGTTAATTAATTTTTCGAGATAAGTATGTGCGTTCCTAAATCTGTTTTCCTCAAATGGATTTTTCTTTCTTCTACATTTTTTATACTTTTCACCTAATAAGAGTAAGATCGAAAATAGGTACTCATAGGGGGAGTAAATCATAATTGGGAAACTCTTGTGATTTTAATTCAGTTCTACAACACAATTAACTGCAGAAAAGTTAACGGTGTAAATCTGTTGCATGAAGGCTCAGATGAATCAATAGTTGGTACAATATTTGGTTATTCCTCCACCTCAGAGGTTTCATCGCCGGCATCTGTGTAAAGAAAACTTCGCCGCCTGAGGTAAATCTCCTTTTAAGGTCCAACAATAGTCCGCCATCATGTGAACGTCCCAATACCCTTTGTACCGTTCTTCCATGTTTTTCATATCTTGGTGAAACCTCTGAGGTGGAGGAATAACCAAATATTGTACCAACTTTTGATTCATCTGAGCCTTCATGCAACAGATTTACACCGTTAACTTTTCTGCAGTTAATTGTGTTGTAGAACTGAATTAAAATCACAAGAGTTTCCCAATTATGATTTACTCCCCCTATGAGTACCTATTTTCGATCTTACTCTTATTAGGTGACAAGTATAAAAAATGTAGAAGAAAGAAAAATCCATTTGAGGAAAACAGATTTAGGAACGCACATACTTATCTCGAAAAATTAATTAACGGTTTTTGTGAATTTTCATCTCAGTGCCATGAAAAAAAAGCTCATTCCTTCGATATTAATGGGTTTGGGAGGCTGCGATTGGTCTCATTCTCCTCTGGGGTGTCCCCCCTACAAAGTAAAAGCCCGAGAACATTTTTTTTAGCCTTAATTTCTTTTTCAAGTGGCAAAATGTAAGGGAAAACCCGAAGAAAAAACGTTGAGAACCGGTGTTTTTTGATACGTTTTGTGGAAAATAGGGGGTTTAACACAGTTTTACTTAAAAACTAAGTACATATTCGGATTCTACATGAAATTTCCTATAAGTCTGAGTACTTTTTGAGGAAATTTGAGCAAGATGAGTTTTCACTAAAAAATGAAGAAAAGTGAGAACTAGAAAAATCTTAAAACTAGCTATATCTTGAAAATCCGACGTAAACAAAAAAACTGACGTCAGATTCGGATTCAGCTCACCAAATACCATAAGAAAAGTGGTGAAAGAACGAGGCAGCCAGACCACCCCTAAATTTTGTAATCTAGTGTTATCGATACTTGGGTGGTATAGCAACGTCCCTAGGTGAGATTACACAGCTCTTGACAATATATTGTGGGTTTTTTGGACAAGGTAAGTCCTTTGTCGTTCCCAATCACTTTGGTTTGTGGAGAGCTTTCGACAACCCTCTGGTTGCCATTGCCAATCCTAGACAACAGAATGGGAAGAAATACTCAAGTAGCAATATAACAGGTATTTTTAAGCTATGGACTGGAATAAAAAAGAGAGAAATGGCTTTTCTAAATAATGGTGAATGGATGAAGAGAAGATTCAATTCTTACCAACAGACATGTGTAGAGCACAAGTAGCCACTACTGCAGGTAACTAACAAAATGGAGGTTTGTTGTGACCTGCAGGGTCCCTATTGTCCTCCCCACTTCAGGACTCTTCCAGAAGCTGCTGGTCACAACAAACGGTGTTACCAACGTCTGATTTGAAATTTATCGTGTTACTATCTTGATTCATACGGAATGCTTCTAATAGTTTGCATTTCCCAACATTTTTCTCATTATTTATTATTTTAATATTATAGAAATCAAAGTTATTGACAATAGAATGAATGGATAATGCTGTAGTATTTCTTTTTTATCCACGTTATTCTTATCATATTCATGTTGGTACACCTTTCTCTTCAACCATTGGCCAATCTCACCAAAATAGTTTGAATTCCAATCTTAGCAATTTATTTGATTCAGTAATCCTGATTTATTTCATTATCTGCTGGTGTTTTGTGTTTTTTTAATATATATTTTTTTTTATTTAATACTATTAATGCTCTTGTGTCCTAATTTTACATTTGGTACAATTTCTTTGATTAGGTATATTTTGGATTTCATGACTAGTTCCACCCAAATATGGGAAGATGAAATATTGTGACGGAGAAGCAATATTTTGTTAAGATTTATTATTAATGTTGTCTTTTTCATTTTGGACCAAATCTTCAATTAATTTTTTGGGTAACAATTTAAAAAAAAAAAAAAATTTTGTCATTGGTCGCGAAGTGTATAGACAATAGTCAATTTTAAATATAAAATAAAACAAAACATAACAGAATTATAAGGGAAAACAAAATAATGGGATATTAGACAGGGACACGGGTAAAAAAGAAGGAGAAATGAAAACTTCCAGAGCACAAAGGCAGCGGAGCCCAGCCGGGAGGTACCAAGCCCAGACCGGACCCACCCACCGCGGCGGCTCCCGGACCGTGTACCCATACCGGGCAATGGTCTTGACTTCAAAGTGTCAAACGTCACACGGGGGGAAAAGCCGGCCAAGACCTAGAAACCACGGCCGACGCCCACGAACCGGAAGTGTCAACTATTTAACAAGAGTGGTAGCTAATCATGACTAAAAAAGCCACTAGAAGAACAAATTTTTTTTTTACCGATTTGAAAAAATTCACTTTTTTTATCGGGATCTATCGGACTTACGCCTCTAGACCATACCGAATTCTAGAAAAGCGGTCAGTCCTTCTTAGCTTTGAATAGTGAAGAAGGAAATTTCAAAACGTTTTTTTTTTTTCAAAATTGACCTAATTCGCCTCCTTTAAAAGAATCCTGACTAGAAAGTTGTGTAGGAGGAGTAAGCCTGAAACAATTAGTAAACGTTTACTTCAGACTTTGAACGAACCACTCTTGTAAAAAATAATTGGTATCTACATTCTCAGATTTTGTACATGACTCATTTCTATAAAACACATTAAATGTATCTTATTCCTACCCTCCTTTAGTGACAGAGTTTGTTTTTATTAAAGGATAACTGTTTTGAGCATTGACTCTTTTGTTGGAATAGAATGGCTTAATCCTAATTATACCATAATGTCACTAGTTCATCGAAAACATCTTACATCTTGTCCCAAGCGTCCCAAGGTTAAATTGCAATTAAACGAATTTATTTAAAATGTATACAAATCATCGGATCAGTGTGATAAACTATTTTTGGCTTCCTCGTGTGCTCCTGGAATTGCAGAACGCTGAATTAAAATTCTGAACATAAGAAAATGATTGCATACGAGTCTGCAACACATTGGGACATTTTCATGTCAACCACTACACAACAAGGTAGTGAAGTAAGGTTGTTAGTTCATGTACCCAAGCATCAAAATAAGAAAACAGTTGATTTTTCTCTACGCAACACAGCGAGTCTATTTTATTTATTGGTATCGTGAGCAAGTTTTCGTGAGGATTTTTCAGTTTATGTGCCAAAGAAAAGACATGAAAATGTCAAAATTTCAAAAAATATAAAATATTTGTAATAATATTATAAACTATATATTACATATAATTTATATATATCATATAAATATATATTATATTGTAATAATCAGTGCCGTCCTTAGGGTGGAGCGAGCGGAGCGGCCGCTCCAGGCCTCGCGCTGCGAGGCCTTACTCTCGCTAAAGCACAATAAGTAAAAGTTTTGGCTCAATTGAAATAGTTTGCAGAGTGAAGCATGCTTAAAATATAAAGTCTGATTATACGCGCAATATTTTCAATTATTGGATAGATAAAACAAAAACACTGTCTATATTGTTCCAGGTCACTTTTTATTAAAAATGTCTGCGATGTTGATGTGCGACCAATGCGAAACCAAGGTTCCCCGAATAAGGCAAATTTTCCTTTTCAGAGGGCTTTATCATGTCTCAAAGAAAATATCAGGCTTCTAACCGATAGGAAATTTAATGCTCTTTCCAACGGATCCCTCAAATTTGAATTTACACAGCAAATTAAGAGAGTTACAACCAATTTAGTAACGTAAGCTCAAAATCACGAAAAAAATGAAAAATGAAAAAATAACTTGGAAAAACAAGGGGTTAAAAAAACATTGCTAAGAGACATTTTTTTGTTGCAAATTAGTTGTAGAATCGACCCCTGAAGTTATGCTGACTTAAGTTGCGCCTCCCTGTATAGTGCGATGTTCCTAAACTTATAGTCCGTCTTTGTAATGCCTTGATCCATATTTCAATATGAAACAAAGTTTGCCCAGTTGGGTGGGCATTAGAGCTTCCTCTCAACATGGAATAATGTGGGCATATCGAATCCATTGGTAAAATAATGATTGAGTTCATCTCAGCTCAAAAATGTAACCAAATTCATTGTATGAAACAGGAATTCCTACATTTGATACTATTAGGAACTCATTCCAATTTTTCAGAATATATATTTTTTTCTCAGAATTCTGCAGAATTCTTGCAGAAGAAGAAAAGTGACAAACCAACTACAATATTAAATATTCAAAAATGGAAAAAACCCAGAAGACAGTTTTTTAATACTTTCTTCAACCACTCCTCAAAATTTCAAGTTGGCCGTTTTTTCACAAATTACCTCAAACCACAAAAACGAGGAACTTTTTTTGTTAAACTCAAATTACATGAGTGTAATTTGAGGGTAACTAAACCTTTCGGTGATAATTTGCAACCATTTTGCTCTTACGCGACGAAGGGAAATTTCCTCATAAATACCTACAACTAGGTAACAGTATACTCTCTCTAAGGCTTTAACATTAAAAAACACTGTTTAAGCATTACTTAAACAATAAACTTTGTTTTGATTTTTCTAGCTTATTTTTCTGAGATTTCTATTGTTTTTTTTTTTTTACCTGAAACCTGAAACGAAATTACTCGAAACATACCAACCTGAAATGGGTGTTTTGCACCACCCCTCCCCCTTTTAGAGTGTAAGAGATAAACGGTTTGTTTATCAAAAAGCTTACAATTACGACTTTGCAAGTATAGCTTGACAAATATTTTCCGGACCCCCCCCCCCCCCCCTCGGTATCCATAGTTAAAAAAGCCTCGCAAAAATGTTTTGCTCCAGGCCTCGCAATTTCTAAGGACGGCACTGGTAATGATAAATTATAAGATAAATTGTAATGTGTCTACGATTTCTGGAATTAATTCAGTTTGAAATTATGTGCTCTTGATATTAGCTAAGTAGAAATCCATGACATGCTCTGAGCAGGAAGGCCGAAGGTTGAAGATCTCAGCTCCCCAGAAAACAACAGATTTATCCCTTTAAATAACATTTGTTGAGTGACAGTTGGTATTGTGAACAATATCTACAGCTGAGGCATTAGAGATTTTATCAACAATTGATGACCTTGAGGAAGAAAGTGCCCGTCAATGCAAGTTCTAACATTCCTCACAGGAGTCTGTCACTCTTCTACCCAGTCAATGGTGCGCTCTACAGGGAGCGAGTGGAATCAAATGGAAAAAACCTCCCACAATGCAGAATTTTCAACCGTTTGTCCCTGGATTAATCCAAGTTCACAACTATAACGTTAAATGAAGTTTCACACTCAAGAAGTGAGCTTCTTCTTTGTACAATTCACATTAGTGAAAACAAATTGGCAACAAACTGTCGTTATGTAGCCCCCCAGTAATGAAAACCAGGCTTGGATGGTTGAAGGCCTTTCACTTCAGCAAGAATCACCTTTCTCAACCTAGCGAAAACCTCTTATCAAATCAATTTCTATTCCTGATTACACAGCTTTTTCATCAATCGCAGCCTCAGCAAATACAAAGTCAGATTAAAAGCAATTGGCGCCAAATACTGACCTCGAAAAGTAGTATTCCAACTGAGACGAGAGCATCTGTTTTAGTTGGTCGATGGCGATGGGTGATGCCGTATTAGTTTCGGGGGCGGCTTGTTCTGGAGGGGCCTGCCCCCCCACGGGCAAGGCCCCACCATCACTGTAGTTATCCAGTGGGTCAGTTACCCCATTCAACAAGCTGCAACAGAGCAATAAAGAAGAATAAATTAGTAATAACAACTAAGAAAACAAAGGCAATTTAAAAAGTACAATTTTGCATTTCATTGACGCCTGTCAGAAACTGAGTTTCTGCTGGTTTTTTTACTTATCAGACAAATCCAACGATATATTTTTCTTTCCACGCCCAAAGAATCAACTATTACTGATTGTCTGTTTGGAGGCTTCAAAAATACAACAAAAAAAGTCCTAACTCACAATCTAAGAAAGCAAAGGCGCTCAAATTTTTCAACAAATCATCAAAATCTAGGCTTGCACGATAGTCGCCATTCAAATTTTTCAAGATCCTTTTCTCGCGTATTGTTGATCAGGCTCATGCACCGAGATATGAGTTGATAAGAGGGAAGATAGAACAACATCAGCTAAAAAACTGACGCCAAGGAAAATGGGGGCTTTATGAGCGAATTACTGTTTGAACTGTAAATTGAGAATGTGTTTAGTGTGAAGGATTTGTGGTACCTGTAATTGATGACGACGACAAAAGACATGTCGACCGCTTGACAGACGCCCTAACACTGCTGCTCGTTCGCTTCTTTCGAGCTTTAGAGATAAGAGAAGGAAGGAGGGAGCAGAGAGATATGCAGCTTCCCATGAGGCCTTGCGCGAACTCCTAACCAATCAAAAAGCTCTAGCTGTGCATTTTTTCACTATCGTCCAACTCCATCGTGATCACCACATCAAGAAGACATTTAACGCATGATGAAGACGTGATCAACACATCATGTACCATCAGGAAGCCAGAGAAATTCAAAGATCCGCCATTTTTGCCAGCGCTCCTTCAACTCCCTGAGCTAGGTGGAGACTTTTCAATGCATGGAATTGCTCCACACCGCGAAGAAGGTGTTTAACCAAACCAATGATGTTATTTCTCTCTCTCTCTTCATTGTAGCCCTGCTCCACCCCAGATCAATTGCTCAAGGACGTCCTGTCTCACTCAGAGACGCCCTAAAACAACTGAAGAAATCCCACAGCTAATCCGCCAGTAATCTGCTTCAAGTGTTACAGACAGTATTTTTCCCCCAAAAGCGTACTGCTTGAGAATAATGGCAATTAGGTCTGTTCGTTGGGAAAATGTTGATAGAAAATAGTGGAAGAAGAGAAACTAGGAGTTGTCTGTTTCAAAACCTCTGTGGAGCCCACACACAAGGATGCTAAAGCACTTTACTAGACTCAAATACTGACGAACTTTTGATTTTTTCATAAACTAATATTGGTTTGAAAATTTGGTTTAAGGGTGTTTACGAAGGTGCTGAATCAGAAAGTGAGAAATGCCGACCCGCTGATCGTGAACATTCGAAGCCACCAAAAACTACCAGAGATTCTGTTGTAGCCCATGAAGCTCGATATGGTGAAAGTCAGGTACACTATTATCTGGATAATTCCAGACCCCTTATGTGCCAAGTAACGAAGTAAAAACTCAAAATCAACTACATTTCATGCATATAAAATCAAAATTGTATTGTGGAAATCATCATGAAAGATTGCTGACAGGAATGCAGAAAGGGGTTGAGGCTGACGCCATCTTGCAGGAAGCTTTTGTCTGAAACAAATCAGTGGTGGCACCTTACATTCAACTGATGAACTACAAAGGCAACAGCTCTACAACTTAAAGCCTATTCTGTACTCCTATTTCTTTCCAAGGCTTAGAAATTCTGTAATTTATTGTGGAAATGCTGAAAAGGACGGAGGCGGACGCCATCTTGCAGGCAGATTTTGCCTCCCAACGAATCTGTGGTGGCACCTTCCATTCAACTGATGAACTACAACAGCAACAGCTTTACAACTTAAAGCCTATTCTGTACTCCTATTTCTCTCCAACGCTTAGAAATTCAGTAATTGATTGTGGAAATGCTGAAAAGGACGGAGGCGGACGCCATCTTGCAGGCAGATTTTGCCTCTCAACGAATCAGTGGTGGCACCTTCCATTCAACTGATGAACTACAACAGCAATAGCTCCACAACTTGAAGCCTATTCTGTACTCCTATTTCTCTCCAAGGCTTAGAAATTCCGTAATTTATTGTGGAAATGCTGAAAAGGACGGAGGCGGACGCCATCTTGCAGGCAGATTTTGCCTCCCAACGAATGGGCACCTTTTCACCGACGGATCAACTACAACTCATCCAGCACTCAAATGTATTTTCATCTCTTCAAGATTCCTTGTAAGACCCCATCTCCACTCTCCCACTTACAGTATTCTCGCACCTCTGTTTCTAATAATCGAACAAATTGATGAAACAGCAATAACCGTGAACTCGTCGGAATGAAAAGTCGAACCTCGATGTCCAACATTATTTTGATAAAGATCATCAAGATTTGGTGCTCCCTTTCGTCGTGTTGGCTGTCTGCCATCGAAGACGAGTCGGGCCTATTTGGTGGAGGTGCCAACAAATTTAACCAGACGCCATTTCATGCATCCAGGTGCGCTCGTAAATATATCGTTTACCTAGGTACACTGACTCCGAGTTATTCAGGACATCAATGCCATCTTGTTAACGCAACGTGGGTGGTTTAATCAATGGGCAAGAGGGGTTAAGAATAAACATCCTATAATAATCGGCGAAGTTCTACGACTTTTGACTCAAGATTCGAAGTCGTACTTCTCAAGTATCTCGTGAAGTATATTTTGAGCGACAAATTTGTTTTAATCATAGTGAAACTGGCAGTTGAGACACCTGACGTCATAAAAAGAGACTTGAGACGAACCAATCCATCATTTGGGCAAATAACCAACAACCTCGAATAATCTTGGCCAAAACTTATCAACATTTTTAGAAAATATGAATTTCATTCTCATTTTGATATAATTGAAAAATACAAGGCAGAGGCTTGAACGCAGATTGAATATCTGATGATATTTTTCTTTTTTCTTGAAAGAAATAGTGTTGATGCCCTCTACTATTCTTGATCCCCTTCGAAATGTACACTAAGCGAGAAGCTGATCAGAATACCTGGAATGACAGTGGTTATAACTGGCGAAGGTTATCCCACTAGGAATGAAACCACTAGTAGATGGTCAAACCTTAGAGGGCATGCTCTAAGTAAACGCATGGTGGCCAAACCCAACCCCAGCGCCACAGAAGAGCTGCTGCGGTTTAGCCGCAAGGAAGTCAGGTTAGTGGTTGGCCTGGTAATAGGCTTTACTCCACTACGATTCCATCTCAACCGCATTGGGGTAAACCAGAATGCAACCCTCTGCAGGCTGAGTGGAGAGGCTGAAGAGAAAGCCTCCTACATAATATTCGATTGCGAAACGCTATCAAATCACAGGTTTCTCCTCCTTGGCTCACCTACACCCATGGAGGCTTTTCCCAGCACAAATCTAGCCAAACCGCTACTGGCCTTTACCAAAGGGCTAGGACTCTTTGACTAGGAACAGAATCCGCGGAGTAGCACAATAAGCCACTAGGCTCCAGTGCTTAGGGCTCCCATCATCCTGATCCGCGCATTCATCTACAATCTATCCCACTAGAAAGGTGACCTCATGAGCCAGTGGGTCTGTTCGGAGAGGCGGTCCTGAACGGTTCGGAGGGGTTTGGAGGAGTTTGGAGGGGTCCATTCGCCTCTATCCCCTCCCCTTTTCAGTTCCGGTTTGGTTCCGGACTGCCTCTCTGAACAGCCCTATAATGGTCTGTTAACCCTGTACTTCGCAACGTCTAATATGCCATACGTGTTTTCTGTTCAAACTTTAACATTATAAAAGGGTTTTTTTGTTTTGACGTGATAACGTCTTATAAATTGGTTTACCGGGAGACACTTCAAGAAACTGCGTTACGCTCCGCTCACGGAGGGGGTGCAGCTCGGCGCTCCCTAAAGGCGGGCGGCCCCTCCCCTTCCCCGGCGCTCACAAAAGCGGGAGCGCCCCGCCCCCCTTCCCTGGCACTCACTCCTCCCCCCCACCCATGGGAAATACCTACTACCTACGGGAAATACCTACTCTGTGCAACTTGACAAAGAATTTTATTTTATCCTTCTTCCTACTATACGAATGAATATTAACATTAAAATTATTTTACCACTCAAAGTCGTTGTCACGTAAAACTTTTGCCCGTATACCGACTTTACAGGCAACAACACAGGGTTTTTTTATCTTGTTTTTGGAGGGCCAAGGGTACATTGTAGGGAAAAAATTTAAACAAATCCCAAAAGGAAAACTACCAAAATTTTTGATAATAACTAGGTAAACTCGTTACACCTATTATTGAGACTGCTTAGTTTTATTAATTGGTGTACATGCACGTTCACTACCTTATCTATTTGGTATGAGCAGCAATTGAGAAGGTATAATAAGTATACCTAGCTAGTAGCTGGGTAGTATTACTTGAGATTCTTCCATTATTTTATTTTATGGATTCCGTTTGTTTTTTTCTTCTAATTTTATTCTGATTGAAATAGAACGAAATACATTTCATTCATTAACAATATAAAATGTATTTCGTTCTATCTACCTATATATTATAATATAATATTATACCTATATTATAGGTACTTATTTTACCACAACAATCTGTTCAAATTTCAACGTTTTAGAACCTTTTTCAATTTAACATGTTTTTGGAGGGCCTAAAGTATACTTGAAGGGGGAAAATTTGAAAGAATCGCCGTGGGGATACTTTTGCCAAGTACAGGGTTAAAACTATCTAATAACCGTATGTATCGTGTAGTAGAAGGCCCTCTTCATATTCAATCCATGAATGTTTCCACACAAACTTGACCCACGATAAAACATGCATAGCGAGCATGCTTGATTTTACCTTTTAACGGAAAAGCACTCGCTCAGATTTGGGCGAAGAGATAATAATCCTTGCCAATTCAGTAAAAAACAGTCTTAAAAATCTGACGTATATAAACGCAAATAGCCTTTGCGTCACAATATATTTAGCCTCATGAGCTCACCGATTGATTTAAAGAACAAATGAAAGCCACATTTATAAAAAATATTCTATTTTATAACCATAAAAAATCTATATCAATACTATTCAAGTATATATAAGTATATTGAATTTTTTGCGCTATTAAGATTCTAGTTTTATTTTATAGGCAGTAAAACGCATCAACTACGGTTGGGAAACTCCACTGAGCGATAACTGAATACAGAAAGCTACGAATCGTTCACTGCGACGTCCAAGTTAGGTTTATAAAGAAGTAATGAAGTAAGGAATCGTTGGAAGTTTTAATGAATGAATGAGTTTAATGTACGTTTACGTTCGTTACATGTGTATTTAATTATTTAATTATCGATAAACAATCGGGAAGCCAGTAGTCTGTGACAGTGACGGGGGAACGTTATTATCCGTCGATGGCCTGGTTAGCGGAAGTAAATATCACTTTTCAGTACAACTCAGCCATAACAGTAAAAGTTTGAAAGAATGCGGCTGTCAGAAAAGGTTCTTCCCCAAGAATGTTGACCACTCGCATAGTATTTAATAATACGTAATCGTTTATGAGGACGAATAAGACTCAGTCTGAAACCGTTTCATATTTTATTCCAATAGTAATAAACTTTCTAAACCTCCTCCCCACACCGAACTAGTTTTCCTTGTTGAGTAAATATTTTGAACTCAGTTACAAATCAATAGATCCCCAGGCCATAAATTATGCAATAAAAATGGAAAACAAAACATACTATAAAAACCGTAGTTATCAGAAAACGCTGCAAATTATTACACAAAGGCTTAATATTTTTCTATATAGATCGCTCGTCTGCAAAGAACACGGCTTTGTCATAGTTACCAACAACCAGCATGAAAAAAAAAAAAAAAAAAAAAAAAAAAAAATCGGTCAGCTAAAATTTTAACGGAGATTAGGCCTCTCTTGCGATTCACACTCGTGTTTCTGATTTATCATGAGTCCAACTCTTAAATTCTCGTAGGGAGCGAACGGTTTGTCCAACAGGACCCCGCGTGGTCTCTAAAAATCCAATACTATCTTAAATTGATGAAAAACAATACCTTAATATCAGAATTTTATGAGTTAGGGCATTTTCAAAACTTCAAACCTTATTTTTCAACCCTTATAAGTGACCTAGACTGAAAGCTTCGAGGTCTTATCTAGATTCCAAATGGAGCCCACATACCAAATTTCATCAAAATCAGTCAATGCTAACTGAGGAAAGTGCGGAGTACGGCCAAATTTTTATTCGGTTTTTGGATTCTACGTACCTTGAAACGTAAACCAACAAATTTTGAGGGGGTTAAACTTTTTTTCTAGGTCGAATGCAGAGGTTCATTGATGAAAATAATAAACCAAAATGTGGCTTATACCTCCCAAATAGTCAAATACAAATGCGTACTTGGCACTACAACCAAATCTGAGGGAGTGAGTTTTATAATACATAGTAAGTATATTGGAGCGTTCAACTACAGTTTATGAAGCTATTGGCAGAGCAACATTAAAATAGAACATTAATGGCGTTTTTATTTGTATGTGTAGGTATCTCAATAACTCATGATTCTCCAATCGAGAAAAGTGAACAGAGTTGGCATCTTGCGAGAGCTTTAGAAACCAGCAACTTTCAAGATGTTCATGATAGTGGTCTCTTGATGCAAGCAGAATAAATTATGCACCGGCAATGTTCAGGGTCATCGTGGCCAGGCTCACGAGCTTGGAGGCTCTTCTGTCAAATGAGTAGGCATCTTTTGGTGTCAGCCATGGGCGAACACCAGGCTGTATGTGAGCTTTGGAAAGCAGCAACTTTCAAGATGTTCATGATAGTCTCTTGATGCAAGCAGAATAAATAAAGCACTTGCAATGTTCAGGGTCATCGTGGCCAGGCTCTCAAGCTTGGAGGCTCTTCTGTCAAGTGAGTAGGCATCTTTTGGTGTCAGCCATAGCGAACACCAGGCTGTATGAGAGCTTTGGAAAGCAGCAACTTTCAAGATGTTCATGATAGTGGTCTCTTGATGCAAGCAGATTAAATTATGCACTTGCAATGTTCAGGGTCATCGTGGCCAGGCTCTCAAGCTTGGAGGCTCTTCTGTCAAGTGAGTAGGCATCTTTTGGTGTCAGCCATAGCGAACACCAGGCTGTATGAGAGCTTTGGAAAGCAGCAACTTTCAAGATGTTCATGATAGTGGTCTCTTGATGCAAGCAGATTAAATTATGCACTTGCAATGTTCAGGGTCATCGAGGCCAGGCTCTCAAGCTTGGAGGCTCTTCTGTCAAGTGAGTAGGCATCTTTTGGTGTCAGCCATAGCGAACACCAGGCTGTATGTGAGCTTTAGAAAGCAGCAACTTTCAAGATGTTCATGATAGTATCTTGATGCAAGCAGAATAAATTATGCACTTGCAATGTTCAGGGTCATCGTGGCCAGGCTCTCAAGCTTGGAGGCTCTTCTGTCAAGTGAGTAGGCATCTTTTGGTGTCAGCCATAGCGAACACCAGGCTGTATGTGAGCTTTGGAATGCAGCAACTTTCAAGATGTTCATGTTAGTCTCTTGATGCTAGCAGAATAAATTATGCACTTGCAATGTTCAGGGTCATCGTGGCCAGGCTCTCAAGCTTGGAGGCTCTTCTGTCAAGTGAATAGGCATCTTTTGGTGTCAGCCATCGCAAACACCAGGCTGTATGTGAGCTTTGGAAAGCAGCAACTTTCAAGGTCTTCACTGCTATAGTAGTCCCTTGATCCAAGAAAAATGTATACTGACAATCTTCATCGTCATCGTGGCTACACCCGCAAGCTTGGAGGCTCTTCCGTCACCTGAGTAGGCATCTTTTGGTGTCAGCCGTAGCAAACTACAGCCTGTATAAGAGCTTTGGAAAGCAGCTACTTTCAAGATGTTCATGATACGAGTACTGGTCTCTTGGTGCAATCGAACTATGCACTGGTAGTCTCCATGGTCATCGTGGCCAGGATCACAAGCTTCAAAAGAAAGCTTAAGGAACTCCATCACTCGTGGAACTCTTTCACTTTGTGTCTCATAACAAAAATCTGGTCCATCGTGACTCTTCCAATCCTGAACCCCAATTGACAGAATCCCAATGTCCACAGAATACTTGCTAATTCTTCTCATTAGTACAAAGGACAAAAGTAGGGAAGATTTGCTAGGTAGATTTCCAAAATGACTTATAAGACTATCGATATGCTTCAAATAATCGATTACGTCAGCCTCCCTTGAATGTTGGTCATGTTTGACCAAATCTCTCGGTG
Organism: Apolygus lucorum; assembly: GCA_009739505.2. Classification (NCBI taxonomy): domain Eukaryota; kingdom Metazoa; phylum Arthropoda; class Insecta; order Hemiptera; family Miridae; genus Apolygus; species Apolygus lucorum. The sequence goes on along the minus strand of CM019170.2, from coordinate 1,243,684 downwards.
CGTTCAAAGCCTTATTAACGGTATTTCAGTAATTTCAAAGATATTTTGATGGATTCCAGTTAGAACAGACTTTCTCCGCTCACTATCAAATATTACTTCGTAGAAATCTTCGGCTAAAAAAGTACCTTTTTGGATGGTCACCAGAAAGAGTAGTTTTATAGTTTGCCGAGAAAGGATTCGCCATCATGGAAGATAAGAATAAACCCATAAAACAAGAAATAAAACCGTTCAAACGTATGAAGTCTAGGCTCCTGATGAGAGAATGGTCAATGATAGACGTCACTCGTGTATCAGCTCTTATCTCTTCTCGGTTCACAATGCAAAACAATTTATAGTTAACGACACGGTGAAATCACCAAAATTGGTTTTGGTTTTACCACGAAGCTTGAGCCTAACTATTGGTGGTTTCGTCAATACTTATTAATCAATTAATTAATTAATCATTGCGTTTCACTGCTTGGTCGGCCATCATTGATCAGTCTCTCATCTCACACCTAGTCACATTAGTTCAATTAGATTTCTAGCTACCTTTAAATTGGTACGGAAATAAACAAGAGATCCTTTTGGATCAATTTAAAGCGAACTATACATTAAATGTATTTTTAGTAGTCGAAATTTTCGAGCATCCTTTTCGAGTGATCAGTAGATTTTCCAAGTTTGAGAAGCGCGGTGGGATGCAGTATGCAGATTTTCCCAATCTAAATCTATCAACAAGTTGCAAGTTTGCTTGATAATGCACCAAATATTCTGAGGTTGTTGAAGTTTACTAGAGCATTTTCCAGTCCAAATGAGATCAACCTTGAGGTTTTCGCTCCTGCATTGATCAATCACTAGGTTTACAAACTTTGCGGTAACTAGGGGTCGTGTGTAGTTGGTGTGAAAACAGAGAAACCCAGAAAATTTGCAGTATTTATGATGATCCAAAGTGGTCCCATTCTCCCAAGTTATGAGCACCAGATGATACGCGATTCACTCTCCGTGTACCAAAATGTACTGAGTCAATGGAACCAAAAACTGGGATCAGTTAGGTATCCTAAAATCTATTGTCTCCATGGCTTCAATTTGGTCTTGCCTTGGGATGGCAGCATTCGATCTCCAAAGTTTGAGAAATTGGCGATGAAGGTATGTTGATATTTAGCTATCATCTTGAGTACTATTTACATGAATAAACCTACACGTGATGATCTGATTGGGTAGCCCAGTTGAACCAAGCAAGAAAAACCCTGATTTCGATTCACTACTGAGAGGAGTGATCAATTACGGCGGGCATTCTAGAGAGAATGGCAGATTCGATTATTCGGAGCAATAGACTGTGACGTCACGTGGAAACCACCAACACACGTAGCCACACGGTTGCTACAAAAGGAGAAGTTACCTTTATTGCTGTTATCCGTATGACGTCACTCTTCGACTAATTGAATGGTTATTCGAATCTCGCTCAAAGGCGGCCATGTTCCCACCGTTGTAAACAAAGATTGTATGAAAGGTTTTTCATTATGCCAATCTGTGCGGTTATTAATTGCTCTTCTCTTCCCGGAAGCGGTATTTAATTTTTTGGTTTGCCAAAAGTGATTAGAAACAGTGTGGAAAGACAAGAGAACTTTCCGAAAAAAGAAGAATATCAGCCTTTTGGCGTCGCTGCTTCCCAGCACTCCTGACAACCAGGATTTTCGATGAACTGACTCTTTTATGACCAGCTTCAAATTATCTAGTTCTACTTGTGTTTTCGTTCGACTCCCTATCGTGTGTGTTGAGGTTCTGCTTTCATTTGTACAACAGTTTTCTTTTTCATCAGTAAATCAGTTTGTTTCCCCGGGAAATATGTTGTTCACCTCTCGAAACCAACTGCTCATCACGAAAATTCTGTAATCTTCACATCAAGTTCATGGTGTAGGTACTACCTATTGTTAATTCTGTGCGAATTGTATATTGTTTCAATGTAAAAATAAATTTCTGAATGAATTCCGTGTTTTTCCATTGAATGTTGTACATAATTCCATTATCTATCAACACACCTAACTACAGATCTACAATAAACAGACGATGAGAGTCAGCTCACGTAAGTAGGTACCATTTAGGGTTTCAAGGAAAGAAGTTACAATAGTTATGAAGTTTACCTTTGAAAAAAACCTTCTTTTCTCACAATGGTAGGATTTAGTTCATTATGGATATCTGCAGAAAATAATGAATATACCACCATCATTCTGTTTGCATACCAAGAAATATTTGGTATGTAAACAGAATGACCTTGCTGGACAGAGGTGTGAAAATGGAGCCCCTTCACGACCAGCTGATCGGGTCAGCTGAGAAGGTTAGGTTTGATACTGAAAATAATCGATTATTGAGTTTCGCGGATAACAGCAATAGTTCACACAGCTGATTCGAATTTCCTAATCGAATCCTAGTAAACAGAGGATCCAAAGTTGGGTCGATCTTGCAAAAAATGTTACAAGAGATATTGGTTTATTATTTTCAATAATAAGCCTTTGGAATCGAGCAAGAAAAAAAATATTTTAACCCCCCTCAAAATTTGATGTTTTACGTTTCAAGGTACGTAGAATACGAAAATCGAATAAAAAAATTTCCGTCCGTCCGCCGTACGCGGCACTTTTCTTAGCAACACTGGACCGATTTGGTTCAAATTTGGTATATGGGCTCCATTTGGGGTCTAGTTGTGCCGCGAAGCTTTTGGTTGATGTAGGTCACTTCTAAGGGGTGAAAATTAAGGGTTGAAATTTTCAAGAGTGCCCTAGCTCGAAAACTCTCGAAATAAAGGTATCGTTTTTTCATCAATTTTAAATAGTATTGAATTTTATGAAGCTTTCTATTTTTCCAATCGAGTGTGAAGCGTTTAGTTCTTTCTAATAAACTTGATTGTGAAGGTGTGAAGCCAGTTGGTAGGTAAAAAAATGTTGGTGGGTAAAAAACGCTGCAAATCATTGCTCAAAGGCTTCTTCACTCTTCAGATCACTGATCAGCTGAGTGAGCTCCGAAGCCATTTTCAATCCTATTGAATGGAAGTGCTCTTCCAGGCGTCTCCAGCATTCGAGGAGATCTTCTTCACTCCTCAGATCACTGATCAGCTGAGTGAGCTCCAAAGCCATTTTCAATCCTATTGAATGGAAGTGCTCTTCCAGGCGTCTCCAGCATTCGAGGAGATCTTCTTCACTCCTCAGATCACTGATCAGCTGAGTGAGCTCCGAAGCCATTTTCAATCCTATTGAATGGAAGTGCTCTTCCAGGCGTCTCCAGCATTCGAGGAGATCTTCTTTACTCCTCAGATCACTGATCAGCTGAGTGAGCTCCGAAGCCATTTTCAATCCTATTGAAAGCAGGAAGCTGAAATTTGAGAGGGAAGGTCAAGGGAGAATACAGATGAAGGTAGGTGCTATTGATGGAGAACCAGTGATCTATACAGAAGGGTGATCTATACAGAAAATAATAAACCTTTGAGCAATGATTTGCAGCGTTTTTTTTCTAGGATCGTTTGGTATTGTGTGAATATGGAGAAATCAAATTTTCGACCTCGAAAGTCCTTGGAAAAATTTTTGGTGGGCCTCTAAAACCTCTAAAAATTCGGACTTTTTTCAGTTTTTCTCTTTTTACGTCTGAACGACGCATCCTAGCGAAATATTGACCGTATACATAATGAAATATCATTAAATTCTGCGACGAAAGAACTGGTCGTAAAAATCAATGTTTTTAGACTGTAATTTGAAGATTTTTCTTTTTAACATCCATTTTTTACACTTTTTTTCACGGATTCTGAATCTTTGGGATAATGCCTATCCACCTCACGAGTTGAATTCCTTCCGGAACGGTTTGTACCCCGCTTCAAAAGCTCGCTAAAATCGGGTTTGCCGACAAAACGCCTTATATCCACCCCGCTGTTTTCAATCAACACTTTTTAAAATTGGGTTTTCGGATTCAACATATCTTAAAACGTATGTTTTCTTATTCGTTAGTAGTTTATGCTTATATGTGGCCAAAGGATCGTTTTGATTTTTTTTGTGTTGCATTTTTCTATCGTTCATATTCATCATGTGTTCCAGTTCCTAATTGTCTAAGTCACTACTTTCTCTTACTTGTTTTATATATTCTCGTGAATTTGTCACCAGAAGGGGGATAATTTAGGAGTAAATGAATGTAAGTACATTTGAAAATGAGCCGCAGTTTGAATTTTCGCGATTTCGGCTGTCGCATGTTCGAGAGTTCCGCTCTCGACACCTTTAGTTTGTTTTTGTGAACAATGACAATGATCAGAGATTTTTTTTTATAGAGTCCTGAGAAAGAAGTTATCCTCCTGTGACTATTTTTCAAATATTATACATTGTTAATTTGACATCAAGTGCGTTTTAGTCTTTGTTAAAGATATCCGCAGGATACACAAAAAATCCGAAATAAGCCCGTTTGAAAGAAAACTCCTCAATTGTGACCGTTGTACAATTTTTTTTTTTTTAAATTTGATAACTTTATTATCAACTAAATGATTATACAGTTTTGATAGAGTTTCTTATAGTAAATAAATTTAATTTACATGGTACTTGTGTTTGGGTACAACCCAGTAGTTGTCCCAGCCAGTTATTGAAAGTGTGATAGGCTAGTATAGTATAATAAGCTAATAGTAACAATAAACAATAAACAATAAACTATTATATGAACTTTTTTTCATTAAGAACTTTGGTTTTCATATATATATTTATGCTAATTAATAAGTTTAAGTAATTAATAAGTTGGGTAAATTTGATTCTCAGGTTGGAATAGTGAATCTTGAGGTCTCTTCCGTTTTAATCTTCTTGCTGTGGAGGGATGTATTGCTGATTCGGGTATCGATGCTATTAATGGATTTTCGTGCTGTATCATTTTACTATTTAAAGACTTGTATGTTTCTTTAATGACGGTGTTCACTTGAGGAATGTCGAGGTCAGCGTGCAGCCTCGAGTTGCGCACATACCAAGGAGCACCTGTTATCATCCTTAGTACCCGATTTTGAGTGACTTGGATTTTGTTTACATGAGAAGCAGCAGCACATCCCCACAAGTAGCTCCAGATGGGCCGGATGAGTGATAGGTATACCAGCCTTTTTGTGTCTAAGGTTAGCGGCGAGTCCGGGTTCAAAAGTGGTCGAGTTGCCGGATGCGTTCGCGAATCCTTCTCAACGCATCCGTACAATGCGTTGTACAATTCTCAGTTTGAAGTTTGACCAGTTAATTCTACGCAGAATTTAATGATCTTTCATTATGTATATGGTTAATATTTCGCTAGGATGCGTCATTCAGACGTAAAAAGAGAAAAATTGAAAAAATTTCGTGGTTTTTAGCCCAACAAAATTTTTCCCAAGGGGTCGAAAACTTGGTTTCTCTCTTTCCCGAGGTCGAAAACTTGGTTTCTCCATACTCATACAATACCAAATGATTCTAGAAAAAAATATCCCTTGTGCCATTTTTCGCAAGCTCGGACCCCTCTATTTACTGGGCTATATGTACTCGAAACAGTATAAATATACGATTTCAGCTCTTATTCATTCAATGTAATTAGCTTAGGAGGGCAGTCTCGTGATGTAGGATTTTCCACTTCTACAGGACAGGATTATTTTTCGTTTAAACTTTCCTGTTACGTCTTTCGAACGTTACAGATCGCTCATAAGAGAGAGGATGATGTGACTCATTTAAGAACTGGAGGTAGAAGTGTGATTCACGAAGGGGAGAAGGTGCACTGCTAAGCCAGGACCAGCCGGCTGCACCAAGGACGTGTCCCGCCTCGACCTTTTGAAACAATGCTTCGACGATATTCCCTCAACTGCTCTCCACTTAATAAGAAAAATCCCTGTCATACAGAATGCTTTCAATGAGCAAATTCGTTTGGAACCTGTCGCTTTATCAAGTAGCGTTTTAATTAAGGGGGAAAATTCACACGAATTCTTTTGATTCTGCACAAATTACGATGTAGTTTTAAATGTCTCATCCATCGCGAGTCTTTATGATTCCCTAATTCCCCTTATTTAAAAGATAATGCATATTTGACCTCATCGCATAAAATTCATTTGGCTTAAAATCGCACAATTTTCTTCGTTTAGCAAATCAGAATTAATCGGAATGAAGGTTTGGTGGTGACCTAGAATGATATTAATTTATCCAAAATGAAAATTCATTAATGACAACGAACTTTTCGAACGAGTTGGAACGGAAACCAAACATCCAATAGAAGGCTTAAGTGAAGAGCGAATTTTCGAAAGGAATATTCCAACCGATTTTCAGCAGTTATTTACTTTCTAAGGAAGATAATTTCATAGAAAATTTCAAGCTGGTTCCGAATACACCGAATAGCTTCAAGGTAGCGTTTTGTACAAAAAAAAAAAACCTAATAATATTTAACTCGTATCCTCGGATCGAGTAGTCTCTCATGAATTGTTGATTTTGTCGATTTTTGGCAAATTAAACCAACACACTGTGTGCACAGGTTAAGTTTTAAAAAAACTATAATTTTCAGACATTTTTGGGGAATATTTAATTTCTGAAATTGTACCCCATATATTACATTAAGCTAAAGGTTGTTAGACCAAAATTAGGGACATTTTATCTATAAAGGTAACTGACAATAGCTACATAAACTTTTTCTTCTGAACAAGACCAACACTATAGACCAACTATATATACTTGTAAGCTCTATCACAAAATCCTCTTCAGAGATCACTAAGAGAAGAAGAAGAAGAAGAAGAAGAAGAAGAAGAAGAAGAAGAAGAAGAAAAAATCCCCTTTGCAGCTTGAGTGGATGAGGAAATTTTCAAAATTTTCACTTTTGTGTTCGAAAACCTCCAAAAATAATAATCCTTGTCACCCCGAACCCACAGTACCGAACACCCACACGTTAGTTGTCGATGTTTTTTCGATTTTCGGGTACGTATGTCTTGAAGTTCACTACTTTAGACAATAACAAATTCAAGTTCTACTCGTCTCAACGAACTCGGCTATTGCATTTTGCGTACAACGAATATACTCATGTTTTCATTAAACATCAAAATTGTGTTTAAACTATATATTTATACTTACAATTTTCGATTTTTGGAAATTGTACCTTATCGGATATCTTGTGCTGATTTCGAACACAACTACCATTATTTATTACTATGATTATGTTGTTAATGCCCACAAAAAAATTCCTGACTAACTCTGCTCGTCTTTTTCCTTAGTTATTAATAACATTTTGGCAAAAACTTGACATTTTTGCAAAACAATTGCAAATTTTTTTTGCAAAACTAGGTAAGACCTTGCTTTTTTTTTTCAAGGAGCATCTAGGGAAAGAAAGTGGTGGAACGACCCGAGCGCTATCTAGCGACGATTAGATGAACCTTCTCTTCTTTTTTGGCAACATGGATGCACCTCCGTTATCGACTGGTGGTAATGTCTGTAGATCCCTGCCTTATCTTTAGGAAACCAGAAATTTGCCCCCAAATGAAAAGGGCAATCAAATCTTTTGAGGCTTTGATCAGAAAAACATTCAGTCCGAAATAAAAATCAACATACCTACTTGTAGGTGAACAACATTAATAATTTTTAAAGCATTCTATTATTTACGAAAGGATTAGAAACACAACACATGATACCTACATCACATAAGCCCACTGATAAGAGAGATAACCTAAGTTTTTGAGCTCCGGAAGGTTCATCTTATCTTTGCTAGGCAGCGCTCACGCCGTTCCACCACTTTCTTCCCCTAGATCCTCCTTTGTTGCTTCCTCACTACCGAAGGTAGGGAAGCTTTGTATTCGTGAAAGAAGTGAAAAAAAATGTCCTCCGAAATCAAAATTTCCACTTGCTTTTTGCGTTTTAGAGCTTCCCGAACAATTTTGGTTCCGTGTCTGTCTGTGGTCAATCCTTGTCCCGGGCCAAACTATACTAACCTGTGGTCCGATTTTGATGAAATTTTCAGGGATTGTGCGGGTTAGGTCCTAGACGGTCCCCTATCAATTTCAGCACCTTCGGACCAATAGGAGCGAGTGCGCATGCGCAAACGTGAATTTCCTGGAACCTCGGTTTCTCGGTTTCTAATGAACCGATTTTGCTCAAATTTGGAGGTTAGTTAGGGACTAACTTCTAAGAGACACACTATAAGTTTCAATCAAATTGGTCAAGCAATAGCCGCTGCGCATGCGCGAACTTTAAATTTATTGTTACAACCAAAACTCCGCAACTATTCAACCAATTTCGATGAAATTTTCAGGGATTGTGTGGGTTAGGTCCTAGACGGTGGACCGCTAAATAATGAGTGAGGAAGCTATACTGCCCACCCAACTTGGCAGACGATTTTTTAAAGCCCATTGCAATAGCTTAATATTTTTTTTTTTGTTGAAAATTCGCCAATGTCGTTTTATGTAGTATGTACTGGAAGAGTCTGAAATTCGTCATTAAGCAACTCATGCATGTGGAAACTATTCTCAAATGGCTTAATAATAACATTTTGAGTCCGTACTTTTGATTCTATCAACAGTATCTATTCTATCTAGTATTGAAACGAATCGACTAGGAGAAGGAAATGCCAGTATATTTTGTAACGCCGAAGTGGAAACCATGGAACACCTAACCAACCGTACCCATTGACAACAATAATACAGACCGAAAAACCTGTAGTGTATCGTGCAGTGTTCGAATATTTATGCTCAATCAACTTTAATCCTTGACAACTACGAGTATTATTGTTAAGTGAAACCGTGAAATTGTAATCAATTTATTTTTTCTGTTACTACGTGAATTTATGAAAAATGTAACATGAATAATTTACCTTTATATATGATGTTGGTCAATGACAAATAAAGGCCGAAACCATTAAAAAAAGCCATAAAGTATATGAACATTAAACAATGAAAATTCAACCTCCCACGGAGTCAATATGGCACCACGACGTATAGACAAAGTCCAAGTTGAAATTAGGTGAATTCTTTATCCAAATTCAAAAGAGCCACAAATATGCCACAGCGGCACACATAGTCTATAAACATCTTAACGTTTGTTTGATAATAAAATTAATTTGTCATTATTTCACAATTTAACAAGTTTTAGAAAAATGCTAAATTCATACATGAAAGTATAGTTTCTCTTCTTTTTAGTGGATTTAATCTTCATATTTGAGTTAATTTCGAATTCATTTTTTTTTAGTATTTCTGTTTCATTTCTGATTAGGTACATTATTGTGACATTTCTCCTTAGGACCTAATTTTGTACGGCTGAGCCTGATTTTTGTGACTTCACCGGATGCCACAAGTTCTTAGGAACTTATTTTCTGGTGGGCTTCGATTTCTTTTCTTTTTCATTTAATATTAATCCTTTGTCGTATTTTTAAGTACGACAGAGTGTTGTCACAATTATTCTAATTTATTCAACAAATTTTTGTAATTTGTATTATTTTGATGCCAATAAATAAATAAACGTTTATTGATTATACGTTTTTTGAATTTCAAGACTTAGGTTCTTGTAGCATGCTGTATGGTACCGGGTAATTTTCAATCACGACTCTTACTGAGATTTGAATGAGACCTCAACAAATATTATAAACAAATCTTAATGAGATTTGTGTTACTCATTACAAGAGTTGTTCGTTAGGCTCGTTGTTTATCATGAATACGAGGTTTGTAAGGCCTGAAGAAGGACGCGAAAATGATACGAAAGCGCTGGCCCTCAAAAACCTTCTTGAACCGCCTGCTTGTGGTGCTTCTCAAAAACGCATTACGTTCTACTTTTCAAGAAAAGTTGGAGGGTTCGATTCCACCCATCAAAACTATCTTCCATATTCCCTTGAATGCCATCGATCGCTGCAGTCAATGATGCGACGTTCTTTGCCGACATCACAGAGGCACTTCGACCTAAATGATCGGTTCTCCCTGATGAATGACCAGCTTATGAGTGCACATATTCTGGAATCGGCTCTTCAAAATTTATACCCTCGAGCCTCCATGCATGATGGATTTACCTACGCTCCACGATATGTGATTTCTGAAGCCGATCGTTGCTGTACTAATAAGAGGTTGGAACTGAAGGAGGCTCAATAACGCAGTCATGTATTCACTCCGATCGCTTCAACAATTTCCGCTATCCCTCCCTCGGGAACAAACTATAACACAACGGCCTATTACTAGGATAACGTTTTTTCATTGGCAAAAAATAATCGCGTGAAAATAACTTTTACCCCAGTCGACTTCATTATTAACAAAGGTCAATAGAGTAGTCCACTTGCAAAGTGGGTTAAATAGATTTTTTGAAAAAATGAGTTATTGGTATAGTTGGACTCAGAATGGCGTCGGCTACACTGCTGTGGTAATTTTGAGTGTCAAAGTGGATTAAAATGCGACAAAATCTCCGCTTTCCAACGCTATAATAAAAAAAAATCTCTGTTCAATTTCTCCCTTGCGAGGGAAAAACATTAAATCATGTTTAATGTTTTTCCCTCGCAAGGGAGAAATTAGATTGCCGATCACTCAGCTGATCAGTGACCACTCAGGCGCCTTCAGCATTCTCCATTGACCCTGCTTCTCAAATTTCAGCTTCCTGCGTTCAACAGGAGAGAAAATGGCCTTGGAGCTCACTCAGCTGATCAGTGACCATCTTGGTACAACTAGACCCCAAATGGAGCCGATATAACGTGGTAACTAAGAAATCGGTCCGTGGTAACTAAGAAAAAAAAGCGTTGCAGATTTGCGTGTCGGAATTCACAGAATGACCCCCAGCCCTAAAACATTAAACATGTTAAAATGTGTTACAATGGAACTTGAGGGAGAAATTTGTGTTTGAACACGAAAAACGTCAATTTTTTCAAGGAAAACGTCAGACGGGGGGGAGGGGGTCTACACGCTGCAAATTATTACACAAAGGTTTATTTTTCAGAGCTGATCACTCGCCATTGCTGATCACTCGCCATTGCTGCTACCTACCATCTATATTTTCACTCCACATGTTTATTTTGACGAAATAAACGCTTCACACTCAATTCGAAGAAATAGTGAGTTGTGGGTGCCTTCATTAGAAAATTTGAATACTGGTTGCTAAGGAAGCAAAACTGAGTACAACTCAAAATTTTAAACTAAGTATCTACACTGCATGCAGATACATCTGTACATGGATATGTCTTATGATGGTAATTTAAATGATGAGCTCACTCAGCTGATCAATGACCACTCAGGCGCCTTCAGCATTCTCCATTGACCCGCCCTCTCAAATTTCAGGTTCCTGCGTTCAACAGGAGAGGAAATGGCCTTGGAGCTCACTCAGCTGATCAGTGATCATCAACTTAGATGATGTATAGAAGTATGTATCGATTGACCCTGCCTCTCAAATTTCAGCTTCCTGCGTTCAACAGCATCAGAAAAAAAACGTTGCATTGTTTTGTGTGTCGAAAATTTTGGAATGACCCCAGAACTATACTCTTGCCTTTATTTAAAGAGCTCTGGGATTTTTGAAGGCCCTGAAGGTTCGGCATCGCTGCAAGAATCCGAGCCCCAGCGGAAGGTCGAGGTATACCTGCGCGACCCCTCCGCCCATGAACCCCCCAACCCCCTAACAGTTTACCCTCTTCTGCAAATGCACACTTGATTCACAAATTATTTCGATCATCCCATCACCAAAATCGTGATCAGCGAGAAAAATTGAACATATCGAGTATAAACTCGAGGCAGGTACGATTAAAACTCAGCAGCCCTCTCCCGGCCAATCCACCCAAACGAATTACGCCCTCTTCGCCGAATTACAGGAAATTTGGACTCATTTTCATCACAATAATTAGTACGTTACGAATTTAAATTACAAAAAATGTTCACCGAACGATAAATAATTAAATTGTATGTTGATAGAAGAGGAAGAAGGAAGAGGGATGATGGGTTTTGACCGCAAAGGGTTGTGAGTTGAGACCCCAAGGTGAGCACCTTGCAACGTTGCCACCTCTTGGCAGGGAAAGGGTTTTGGAACCCGCGGTCCAGAGCTCTTAAAATAAAGGCAAGAGTATAAGACATATCCATGTCAAAACCGTAGAAACATCGAGCTTAATGTTTGATAGCAGTGCCAAAGCAGGTTAAAAACCTTAGTGTTCCAGAAGCAGAGTGAGTTGTATGTCCAGTTGTTGCATAATGGAATTAAAAGTAAAGACAACAATGGCAGCCAGATGAGTTCCATACGCAAAACAGAGAAACCAAGTTAAACTTTTGCGGTAATTTGCATCTCAACAAAAATTTAAAAAAAACATCGCATTTGATCAGCTGATGCTTGAATCAATTATGGGGGTCTCAGTCGGTCGCCGTTCGTTCTTAGTATTTCGCCAAAATGAAGGGGCAAAACTTGAAAAGTTGTACCTAAGTTGGAAATTTTGAAGGATTTTAGAAATTCATTAGTGCACGGCTCTAGGGAATTGAAAAACTGAAATAATGCCGCCGGAAATCATCATCATCAAAATCGAACAGTAATTGTCAAAGAGAAACGGCAAAAACTACCGAATAAACGGTTTTTCCCAAGTGTTTCCTCTATTTCTCTGGCAATTATTGTTCGATTTTGATGATTCCAGCGGCAATAGTTCAGTTTTTCGATTTCCTAGGGCCGTGCACTAATGAATTTTGAAAATCCTTGAAAATGTTAAGTTTAGCTACATTTTATGGGGAAAAAATAACTGAATTAACGGGTTTTCCCAAGTTTTTCCTCTATTTCTATGGCAATTATTGTTCGATTTTGAGGATTACAACGGCAATAATCAAGTTATTAAATTCCCTTGGGCCGTGCACTAATGAATTTTTAAAATCCTATAAAATTTCCAATTTAAGTACAAGTTTTTATGTTTTTGCCCCTTCGATTTGGCGAAATACTAACACGGAACGAGGAATGAACGGCGACCGACTGAGACCTCCTTATAGGGAGCGAACGATAGGTCCAATACAGCTCTGAGTGGTCTCATTCAAGATTAACATTTTCTTTCCGGTATTCCATTTGAGTTTTCAAAACAATTTTGGATAAGTTTCTCATCGTTGACGCCTTCTTTTTATTCAGTAGTTCGAAGTCACGGCCGATGTTTTATGGGCTCATAGGCATCATTAGCTCACGTGGGAACATTAGCCTCATTAGAGTTGGATGAATTTTCAAACAAGGTTCAGCGATAACCGAAATATCATCGATACCACAAACGAACTGTAATGTCTAACACAGTTTTGTGTTGAGCGAGCCTCAATTACGTAATTATTTAATTCAACTAAATGTCTCGTTGAACACGGAAATTCCCTAAAATTGACGAATTTTTTCGGTACTCAGTTGGTGTCTGCGAGTTGCAACAGGGCGTCCTAATCAAGAGATTCGCAATTTAAAAACGTCTGATACGATTAAGAGAGGCAAATTTGTGAGAAAACGTGAGGTGGAATCAATTTACCAAAAATCAACCTCATACCTACCTCAGAAACACCAATTGGTGATAACTAAGTTACATTATACCATTATGTAGTTTCTTGGGTTCCATAGATTTTAGTGATGTTTGAGTGTTATCTAGGTGTTGGTGTTATTTTACTTTTGTTTTGTTCTTGCATATCTACTTATTTAACTATCTACATGATTTCATTAGTAGTGGACACCTGTAGTCACAAAAAGAACAGGGGTGATTGTGATTTTTTTTAAAACCATTATGCAGGAAGTTTAATTTTGTAGGAACTAAGTGAAGTAGACTTTTCTGGGCCACACAAGTTTTGAGTGAAAAAACAGAAATTTGAAAAATGGCATCTTTAAACTCAAACTGATATGCTAAGTTACGAGTATATTATACCATTTTGTGGGGAATTTAATACACTTTAATTTTGAAAAGAGAAGAATTTTCTGGGCGAATTTTAAGTAATATGAGAAAAACTGAGAATAGGTACTTATAAATTTTACATACTCAGCGCCATTCATCTTCAACTCGGCAGAACCGAGAACAATTTTGATTTATATTATTTTTCAAAATTCTCTAAAACCTGATATTTGTTTTTTCAAGTTTTTTTCAAAAGCTGAGTATAAAATATGGCAAAAACGTAGGTATATCAATAAAGATTCTCAGTCAAGATGGAGAGGCGCAGTAGCTCCCCTCCTGTGTATACCATGATCAAGTCAAGTTTTAATCTTTTATATCCGACTTACCAAAAGTAAGTTGGTAAAGGACGTCCGAATCGAAAGATCCAACATTCTAAGCATTAATTTTATAAAAAGTAGAATTTTCTGAGCAACTTCGTTTTGATTAATAAGCGACAAATTGAAAAACAGGACTTTAAACTTCCTTCGAACTCAACTGATAATAAAAAGGTACATTATACCTACCATTTTGTAGGGAATTTAATTCACTTTAAATTTGTAAAGTAGAATTTTTAGGAGAGTTTTGAGCAAAAAAATAACTGATCCCCTTTTTGGGACCTTCAAACTACACCTCACAAGTCATATTAGACGGGAAATTCCTTTCGAGTAGTTCAGATGGCTAACCCTTGGACATTTTTGAAAATTCGTGGGAAAGATATCAATTGATGACAGGACTACAGTACCATGACAAATATACGATTGATGACTCAAAAAATTGACTCCATCACGAATCGTGAGAATTTCAAGTATTCCGAACAAGACAAGACGACCGTCGTTGCCATCGTTGCGGTTTCGTTCTATTTTTCCTGAAATGCCGAGATAGTGGATTCCGGAGCCTCCAACGACCAGAAGGTCGACTCCCGTTTCGGACCGAATCTGAATGTATTCATCGACAGATTAGCGACAGATAACGTTATCGGTTTGCTTGAGTTTTCAAAAAAAGGTTCTTCGGCCCCGACTAACGGTCTATTGAGGTCGCAGGCTTGGAAAGTTCAGACGCCTTCAACTTCCAATCTTAAGAGTATGAGACCACGCGTTTGAGCTTTGCTTCCTCACAATGGCTTTGAATTCTTGCAGTGAGGAAGAGGGTTTTGAGGTGACAATCGAAAGGTCGTCCATCGATGTGGATGGACAGCGCCTGAGGGCTGCGTCATAGATGTTCGATGGGCGTACCTGAGAGTAATTATATGGCGCCAATGAAGCCACTCGAGAAACTAGTGATTCTGAACATGGCATCCCTTTACTGACACATCTTTACAACACTGGGGAACTCTGGGAAATACGACATGGATGGAACCGTGAGGAGGAACATTAGACAGTGGTTGAGCCTGCCGTTTGACTCAGCGAACACCCATGGGCCACATGGTGATGGTGGTCTTGAACTCAAGAAACAGATACCATCTAGGCTGATACAGGCTGGGGACTGCAAGTATCCCCTTTAGTATCCCTTCTCTGCGCCGCCAGCGCCTGCTAGCCCTTCAAGGGTCGAGCTGGGAGGTCGCCCGTGCTGCTGCTGATCTTGATTTTGTCAGGCAGCAGTTAGCATGGTGCGACCGAGCAACACCATCTGCTCCTAAACCCAGTTCGTCTGCTGAGTTCGCTGCTGCGCTGCATGAATCGGTAGATGGTAAAGAACTCCGACAGAGCTCCGAAAGCCTTGTCTCATCCCAATGGGTAGATTGGGCTTCGGAGGGCATTGGGGCCCGCGACTACCGACACTTTCACGCCATCCGCGTGGCATCTTTGCCAACTGCGGTTAGGTGTTCGAGAGGTAGTCGCGGGACAACACTACCCCTTTGCCGCGCCTGTCGGAGTGGAAATGAGCACCTGTATCATGTAGTGCAGCAGTGTCCTCGTACTCACGGTGGCCGCATTCTACGTCATGATGCGGTTGCCAAGCAGATAGCAGGTGCTTTGTCATCTAGCGGCTGGGATGTTGAGAGGGAGAGATTGTATCACATGCCAAGTGACCAGGGTAAGAAGCCCGACATCGTTGCCGTCAAGCCCGACCAGTCTTGCATTATCCTGGATGTCCAAGTTGTCAATGGCAGCTTGGACATGGAGCAGACTTGGCGGGCCAAGATAAGGAAGTATGATAGAAATGATTTACGGCAAGCGGTGTCGGAGCTAAAAGGAGTGGCACCCAATAACATCAGGGTGATGGCTGCAACATTGTCATGGCGCGGGGTGTGGTGTGGGAAAAGTGCCACGGAGTTGCGTGAGTTGGGCATCTCGGTAGGCGTACTCCAAGGTATCACAACCCGCGTCCTGCTAGGCTCATATTCGAATTGGTGGTCTTTCTATAGAGGCACTTCCCTTCATCCCTCTCTCCCTCCCCCACCTTCCTCATCTTCCCTCATCCCTAGGGCCGGCGTCGGGTGAGTCCTGGGCGTCCTCCCCATAATATTTGATTTATTTATTTATTTTCATTTATGGCGTGCCCCCTCCGTCACAAAAGACATTTTGTCTTGAGGGGAGTTCATTAAAAAAAAAAAAAAAAGTCACAAATTTTCACAACGAATTAGCAATTAGCCCAGCCAAAATGTGTTTTTCACAGGAAAGTTTTGGGCGTTTCTCACGTCTTCACTTCCTTGTTTTTTGGGATGCTGAATCCGTATCTGAGGTTTGTCACCAAAATTCGTGACTTAAGATATTTTGGGTAAAAACACGGGGAAATTTCCCTCTCGTATTCTGCACTGATCGTGAGTTATAACCTTGTCGCCGGTTCTCTGTGGTTATAACAGTGATGAAAAGTTTATTATTGCATTCTCGTTACTATGGATGTGCATGCTAATTTCTCTATCTTGTCCGATTCCCTACAAGTAACCATTAGTTTTGAGATATTAGCTGTGGTGAATCAATCAAATTGAAGTCTGTTCAATTATATGAGGGTGCGGACATATTTTTGGAGATTTGGAAACTTGATTTCTATCTCCGCAATTTCATCAGTTGGAATGAATTTGCAGCCATCGGACTCTGAAGAAGGTAAGAAATTATGATTTCCTTAAATTAGCAGTAAAAGTATGTATCTATATGTAGGTACGATACAAAAGAAAGAACCACTATTCAAAGTAATAAACACAAAAAGGCATTTTGGTAAGTATCCTTTTGATGAGCGTTCTTAGGCATCATTTAACAAAATCAACCCATTGATTGTTTCAGACAAAATAAACTTCTCCCGGCCGAATGAAGAAGGTCAAGCAAATAAACGAATATTTATGACGTTTGGAACCCTTCAAAACCTTTACCTAACAACTTATTTACTTATCTATGTGAAACAATATAAAGCCCGAAATAAACTCGTACCTATATGGATGTTTTTTTTTTTATTCAACTTGCACTTCATTACCAACCCATATCATTTTCTACAAGTATTTTCTACTATATCATTTTACTAGATCGTAAAACGAGAATGAGGATTGAGAACGAAGGCGAGAATGTTTGAACTTCAAGAAATCTCGGAAGATTCAAAAAAAAATTCAAAAAAGGGTGATCTTTGTCCAATCAAAGAAAATTTAGGTTCTCAAAAATCAATTTTTCCACTCGCATTCTGCGATTTATAGCTTTTTAAACAACGGTTTCGTCGGTCGTAAATCCTTGTCCAGTGCGTAACTACCCGAAATCATAGAGCGATATTGAAGACGGTCAACACGGTGAATGAATTTGGCCAACATTGAACAAACAGCAGTATGCGTCCGCATTGACAAATAGATCCTTCCACTCAAACGTGATATCACTTGAACATCGATTTCTCGCGATCTGAATTCGCATCCTTCCCATCCGACCCTTCAATGAATATCTGTGGTAATAAACAAGCTCTAATTTCTCCGCGTTAATTTCCGTGAATTTGAATCAGAATCGCCGAGCTGGAGTTCGATACTGTCCACGACAGGCGCAGTTTAAAAGGGATATCGGTTTTCATACGCCCCGCTTCGAAATAAACGAAAGGTCGAAATATCGGAGCTTGCATAGGTATTAGAAAATCACGTTAGCCCTCCGTCGTCCTCCCCGCAAAATTATTAACTGAAGCTGGAAAAATTCAATCGGCGATTGGTACCTTCCACAGAAATAACGAGGAAAAAAAAAACAAGGTAGGCAAACTAATGACGAGTCCCCGACACAAAAGCCATGCGAATGATTGATTTTTCCAGAAAGAACGAGATTATTCATTTCCAACAACGGAAACGCAATATTCAACAGTGAAGTGGTTCAGAAGTGTTCTACTACATAACTTTATATTTTCAATTATTAAAACTTTCAGATAAATTAAAAAATAAAATAAATAAAACTAAATCTGTTCTTGTTGGGGAAGGGGGTTATGTCCAAAATCAAAGTTTTTAGATATTCGCAATTGAAAGTTTGGAAATCTGTTATATAGCTTTTCCGCGTCAAATTAAAGATTTTCTGAAACAAAATAAAGGTTTTCTATTTCAAAATAAAAATCGTTAAGATACATTCACTGTAGATTTTTTTTCCGGCAGGCAGGTATTGTACCGAGTTGATCGTAGAAATTGGCAGCACCACATTCTTCACTAGTTTCAGCAAACCAAAGTCCTGCTGAACTAAGAAGAACTACCAGGACTGCCAATCCTCCAAGCAGATTCAATCTATGATCTCTTCACTAAAGACGGGGATATGACACGAGCTACTACTAGGTACTTCACCAAGAGCATTAGCTACCTACCACGCCAGTGCTCCTCTACAGTTGTTCGACAGCATTCTGTTAT
Organism: Apolygus lucorum; assembly: GCA_009739505.2. Taxonomy (NCBI): domain Eukaryota; kingdom Metazoa; phylum Arthropoda; class Insecta; order Hemiptera; family Miridae; genus Apolygus; species Apolygus lucorum. The sequence goes on along the minus strand of CM019170.2, from coordinate 1,225,119 downwards.
TCATCTGACGTGGATGATCAATCTTATTATGACCATTCCGATTCTGATGTCTCTTTTCAATGTAGGGATGGGTATCGTTATAAAAGTATCGATATTTTGTAGCGATACTGTATCGTATCCGAGTATCGATATCCCAAGTATCGTTGGACATGAGTATTGATATTTTAAAATATCGAGTATCGATACTTTAAGTGTCACAAACTATTAATATCATACAATTCTCTCAAGAAAAATAATTTTTTTCAACAACTTTTATTCATTTTTCACTATTAAGAGTCCAAGCTGAGTGATTTTTTCCATGATATAAACGTTATTTGTGCAACCAAAGAGTGATGACCCAAAAGCCTCTCTACCTTCTTCATTTGTTAGCGGCTTGTTGAATTTTCCGCGAGAACAGTATCGATATTCGATATTTAGAAATATCGGATCCAAAGTATCGATATCCAAAAATATCGGGTAGTGCAGTATCGATACTAAAATATCGAGTATCGGTACGAAAGTATCGATATTTTGAAATATCGAGTATCGATACCCATCCCTATTTCAATGTCAATTATTAAGTTGTATAAAACTAAAATACTTATTATAATGTTCACATTATCGTATATCTGGTAGTTCTCATTTATTACCTACAGTTACAATCATAAATGTGAGAACAGGTGAGAAACTCTCTACAATCCATAGGTGGAGTTGGATCTCGTAAGATACCTGGAAGGGTCCGCGTCTTCAGGTTATGTGGGATTCAAACCCACTAAAAGAACACCTCCTTTTCTCCCACGTTGGCACTCAGCCCGGAACCTTTTAACACATTACTTCGGGCTGAGTCCTATGGCGTTTAATCAGTTCTGGGTGAGGGGGCTCGTTCACAGAAGATGGTCCCCAATGAATTGGTAGGATTAATATGGATGGTCCCCCAAGAATCCCACCAATTCATAGGGGACCATCTACAATGAACGTATCTCATTGATCTTTATTTAGAAATGGAAGACCTTCATTTTGTTTCGGAAAACCTTCAATTTGACGCGGAAAAGCTATAAATCCTACTTACCATAAAATGTTTCTATTTCTAAAATGATGCTATTTCAATTCGATATTATTTATTACTGTAACTACCAACATCCAATTTTTTCATAGCTAGAAACTGCTTCGGTACATCTCATCTATATTTTAGTTCATGTTAGACCATTTGGACATAACAAATTCCCAACAAACACAATAATATAACGTCAGATAATTTTAAAATTAATTAAATAACTCAAAAATAATTTTTGATCCTTTTAAAAAATCTGGAAATTTTTTATTCTTTTAAAAATTGATATAATAAGTATTTTATCTTTAATTAATCTGAACTGTATTTTTTAATTAATTTGTTTAACAATTAAATAAATTAATTAAAAATGCAGTATTTTTGATTAATTTGTTTAATAATTAAATAAATTAATTAAAAATACAGTTCAGATTAATTGAAGATCAAATACTTGTTTAATAATTAAACAAATTAATTAAAAATACAGTTCAGATTAAATATAAAATACTTATGAATTATTATAATTTATTATCACTTTTTTATACTTACTTTTACTTATTATAATTTATTAATTCAATTTTTAAAAGAATAAAAAATTTCCAGATTTTTTTTCTTCAAGATGGCGAAAACGAAGAAACAGGAATTCAAATTTTCAGAATTATGATAAGAAATTCTCTATTTAGGTTGGATAACGAAATCATTTAAAACGAGGATGTCAAGGAGAGGAGCAAATGGAGAATTAGAAATGCTATTTCGATTTATATTTGTGGAGTACACCTAGCTGAGAATATGACTTCACTGACGAATAACAACCAAATATTGATTTAGATTCGATTGAGTCAACAGTAATCAAGGTCGAAATCAACCCATCGATCGAGAAAATCCGAATGACAAAACACAACCTTCGTTAAATGTACGAAATAGGTACCTTATGACGTGCATCGGTATCCAGACATGAAGACAAAAACTCTTATAAATAAATGAGCTGAATATAAAAATAATAAGTTAGATATGAATGAAGCATGGGTAGCTTTAGTAGTGTAAAATTAGTAGATATCTACATAAAAAAATGGGAAGTTGAAAACGGTAATCATAGAAATTGCTGGGTAAAAGGTCATTACTGTTAGTTTCAAAGTTTTAACGACAGTTTAACAAAGTAATGAACGATTCAAGTTCTAAACATGTCAAGTTTTGTCTGAAAAGCTTCGCACATTTATCGTCTCCAAGAAACACTCGTTGGCTCGTTGTAACAAATCAAATTTTTTTTAAATTTTCCAATCAAAAGTTACAGGACTCGTGAAATGGGAAGTGCCCTGATTTTTTTTCAATTTTAATCGAAACTAGACCTTTTTCTGAGAATTTTGACAGCAGCCGTACTCTTCTTGGATGAGTAGATCTTTTTCTATGATTTTTCAAAGTTTCGAATGTTTATGATGTCATGCGCCCCTCCCGCCCACTGTGACGTTATAAACATTCGAAAATCATAGAAAAAGGTCTTCTCATGCTAGAAGGCCGCGGTTGAAGTCAAAATTCACAGAATGAGGTCTAGTTTAGATCTAAAATAACAAAGAGTTTTTCCGACCCATGCACACACCCTATCTTATTGAGTTCTATTTTCAATGAGGATAGTGCCAATCGTTTCCCTATTTTCTTGCACGATAACCAAAGAAGGTAGAAATCTGTGGGAGGTCTCAAGATTTTCGGTTGAATGTAGTGGTAACACTGTACATGTTTTCAGGTCCCTAGGTTGCACTATTTTCAACTTGTTTAGTGGTAAACATGGGGAGCGGATCAGGGAAGCTCCTGGACTGACACCAGCGCACTCCAGCAACAATGAACCAAAACTCAATCCCATCGTATCAGAGTTTCTCTACTACTGACATAAGATTCCTATGCAAAAAGAGTAGAGTGTGCACACATAAACATTTTTTTATTTATGGTGTGACGTAGCTAGCCAAAACTGTCTTTGAAAAAGTATCCATGCACAGAGAAGAGATGAAACCCTTTCCTGATTTGATAAGTCGAAACCATAAACGAAGCGAACAGAAAACAACAGATTACAGATGGCTGACGTAGGTAATGCTAACGATTGAACCATAAAGTAACGCTATTCGAAATGAGAATCTTGGATACTACAAAATACTACTCACACACGCGCGCGGCGTAGTGTGTGTGCATTTATGGTGGCCCGCCTTTTTTTTCATACGTGTGATCTCTTTAATAATTAAAGAAGAAAAATTAATTATTAATTTTTCTACCACATGTTATAGTAGCAGCAGCAGCCTGGAGAGCCATAAGGAAGATGAGGGCTTCGTCATCCCAAAAGGGCAAAGTTGATCTCATCCCCCTGCAGGAAATGAAGCACTATTTTGCAGGCATGTTCCACGAAAATAGACCTGGTTTTGTTGCAAGCTCAGCAACTAAACTTTCACCATGGAATGAACCAATATTGGAAGATGAGGTTAGGCTGGCATTGAGGGATTCCAAAAACAGGAAGGCACCAGGCCCAGGGGGGGGGGGGTTCCAATGGAGCTATGGAAGTATGGAGGGCAGCCGATGATAAGAGCCCTAACTAAATTGTTCAATTTAGTTACGAATGGAGATGAGTTCCCTCCTGAATGGAAAATCCTGTATATATCCGCCATCCATAAGAAGGGAGATAAGAGGGATATGGGCAATTACAGGGGAATCAGTGTTATGGCCTCTCTATGCAGACTGTTTAGTAAAATCATTAAACGCAGATTGGAGGAACAGATTGATGGGAAAATTTCAGAGCAGCAGGCGGGATTCACGAGGGGGAAGTCCTGTATGGACAACATCTTTGTTGTACGCCAGCTTTCTGAAAAAGTATCTGCTAAGGCACAGGAAGCCCACATCATCTTTGTGGACCTGGAGAAGGCGTATGACACTGTGCCGGTGTCTCGCCTGAGGACATCATTGCATAGAATAGGAGTTACAGAACCAATGATTGGCATACTCCAGCGGTTGTATGCAGACACAACTGCAGTTGTGAAAACTGGAAAGGTCGTGTCTGGCACATTCCAAGTAACCAAAGGTCTGCGACAGGGCTGTGGAATATCTCCAACGCTGTTTAAAATTTATTTAGAGGAGGTCCTTCGACATTGGAATCGGTCGTGCCAAGGAATGGGTATCCCAGTAGATGACCAAGCAATCCACTCCCTGCTCTTCGCGGATGACCAGATCATCATGGCTCAGGATCGGCATGATGTTGAGTTTATGCTCAAGAAGCTCAATGAGGCATTCCGGGCTGCGGGGCTTACAATCAATGTCGGTAAAACAGAATATTTGGTTGTAGGCGGAGTCGGTTACGACATAGAGGTGCCTGGGCTGGGAACTGTGAAATCCGTCGAACAGTTCAAGTATCTGGGTTCGATCGTCGATAGGTCCGGGACGAGTGGAGCTGATATCGACCGTCGTATCCAACTTGCTAGGGCAGCGACTCGATCCATGAATGGGATCCTCTGGAGTCGGGAAGTAAATCTACGCACAAAAAAGTTGATTTTGAACGCCATCGTGGAAAGTATCCTGACGTATGGAGGGGAAGGGTGGTCCCTCACACAGAGGAATCGTCAAAGGTTGGCTGCTGTGGAGATGGACGGGTTGCGACGGAGCTGCAGGGTGTCCCGATTGGAGAGGATCCGTAATGAAACCATTAGGGAAACAATCGATCAGCCAGAGACTGTAGTTGCACGTCTGGAAAGAAAAACCCTGAAATGGTATGGGCACCTCAGGCGGATGCCCGAGTCGAGATGGCCGAAGAAAATGTTGAGCTGGTCGCCGAGGGGACGTCGAAAGAAAGGCCGTCCTAGAGTTACATGGAGAGGAGGAGTTGTTGGCTCTATGCGAAGGCTGTCTTTGGACGACGACCAGTGGCAAGATAAGGGGCAACCCCTGACAAGGGGAAAGGCCTTCAAAAGTAAGTATGTTATAGTATCATTGGGCAAAAAGTTGGAGTAGGTATATAGGTTTTCAAGGGTGCTGAATCCAAATTTGAGGTCAAAAACCTGAATTTCCGACCCACCGAAATACCCCATTGCTCTCGAAGATTGAAACACCTTCTGAAAATCCCTCAATGGAATTGGTAAATGAGGGTGCCCTACTTGCTATTTGTGAGGCAACTATTCAGAAAGACTTCAAAATTGCATAAAAATTGTCAAAAAAGAAGAAAGTTGATGATTATTAAAGAAAGAAAAAATATCTAAATTCGACGAAATTCGAGATAAGTTATCTTTTGCCGCTGAAGTCGATATTTCTATCCATGGGTTAAAATATATTCTTCCAACAAATAAAGCTTCAAAGATGAAGACTCAATCTCTGGTAGTTTCTATGAAGATCAACACCCTCAAAAGAAGATATTTTTTCTATAAAATGAAAAAAGAGAAGAATCCTGAAATGAAAGCTGGGAACAAACCTTTCAAGAGCCAGCATAAAATTTCCTAAGGCTCTCTATATAATTGACTACTAATTTCCAACACTGCATTATGGTTTAATTTTTGTTGGCTGGCCAATTTTCAATATTACAAGTGGAAACTGAGCCACGAGTGAGAACCATAAACGCCAACTGGCCAATTTCCAACTCTACATCTGGACTCAATCTCGCCAACTGACCAATGTCCTATGACTGGAAGCTTTTACCGAACTTTGAATAGTTTATGGTGAGATAGGTGAAAAACGGGTTGATTGAGAAAAATAGTACCGAGTACAACCTAAAGAATATTGAAACATTTGGAGGAAGTCACTGGCACTCCCATCGCATAACTCAAGTTTCGTTACGATTCTAATGTGCAAATCTTGAGATTTATCACTTTAAAAAAGTGTAACGTCAAAAACGCGATTATTTTTGGTCGATACAATCGTTACAATCGATTGTTGTGTACAATCAACAATCAGCTAACCATTCCCACGTGGGATTTTTCTTTACAAGTATTGGAAAACCCGTGAAACTGGACAAAACTTAACAGGAAACCAATAAAGTGGGAAGACCGTTGACTTCCTTCTGACACTAATGTACCCTAACCCATTAAGGTCCACAATTGATATATGGCAACCGCGAGAGCAGGAGGCGTTGAACGGGTATGGGCTCGTTCAAAAATTGCTGAGAGGATGGATATGAGATGGATTCTCTTCAGTAATACCTACATGAAGTCTTGTAATTAGTATTCAGTGCCGTTGTTAGATTGTGCTCGCGTTGTGAGGATTTGAAAAAGCTGACATGGAGGAGCTTCAGGCGCTACTACAGTAAGTTCTCTTACTTTTAGGAAGTCAGTTTTTCGTTAAGACTCCTTGATGAATATAGCGTACACTTAAAACTCGCGAATACGTAATTTTTCAAGGTTAGGGGGGGGGGGGTAAGAGGTGCATTTTGACGTCGGTTGCCATATGGCAAGTGGTGGGTGGTCCCTATAAGTATTTTTTTCTCAGTTGATTTTTGTTGAATAGGAATTTGAGTTTCGCACAAAATAAACGAAGATGAGGCATTATTTTTTTTTTGTTTTGTTACATTAACAATTTCCAAACCTATTTTCTCTTCTATAGGCCTTCCCATTTATCCTTTTTTCCCCATCTTCCTACTCCTCATTCTTGTTGCAGGCCAGGGTAGAGGTGTGTCGGTACAGCTGTACTGGGACTGTGGAACCGAGTATCAGGTTGGAACGGTTCCACGCAGTGACAAAAACTCCACCCTTACCGGTCCAGTTCCACGGACTGATAAGATATCTTGAAATGGCTCTGGACCGGGAAGAGATCATTCTGATTGGTGAGGATGGAACCGGACCGATAAGATATCATGGAGAATGGTTCAATGGCTCTGGACCGGGAAGGGTTTTGGACCGGTAAGCATGGATCTTGTTCTCATTTCTGTTCCATGTTGTACCTGGAAGCGCCCTTACTACTTCCATGGACTGAGAATGGTTCATGGAATCATGGAATGGCTCTTGAGCGGGAAGTTATCTTCTAGACTGGTTAGCATGGAAGTTGTCTCCAGTATTATTAATTTATTATTGTCATGTTAACTTCTTAAACTGCAACGTCATTATTCTTTCCTTGAATTGTTTGGTAACTATTATTTATAATAAATTGCCTCTTTTGTAACACTTGTTCAAATTCCTTCCTTTTAGCGAATTGTCAAGGAAAATGATGCTATTGTATTGCAAGTTGAGATCATAAGCATGGAAGAAGGGCGATAGGGATTTGACTGCCTGCTTCATCCAAGCCATATGAGTGGGATTTGATCGCCTGTACCGGTAATGGAACTGTACCGGTAATTTGGAACGGTTACATCTTTGTCACCGTAACCGTTGGAACCGTTCCAGGGAATTACCTGGACCGACACACCCCTAGGCCAGGGTTCACTGCTCAAAAAGCACTTGAGATATCGAGTGGCCAGCTGGACAATATTCTCTTTACTGAAGAAATGGGACGCGCATTTCAAGTAATGACAGTGTTGAAGCTTCTATGCCTGTTAGCCAAGGCACCAGCGCAGCTGCTCCTCAAAACAACCCTCGTTCTAGCGTAGTACTGATTTGATAGACAACGGATTGTGTTGTTACCGAATCGGGATTAGAGGTAAAAAATGGTGGTGGCCTTTTTTCACCTGGATTTTGAACGTCCTTATGACAAACGCCTGGATCACTTACAAGCGGTACCGCCCAATCTCAAAATTGGACTTCCTGAGGAATGTTGTCATTTCCTACTTGAAAATTTACGTAACAAGAAGTACGCTACAGGGCCAAAATTCGAAGACTATCGAGTCAAACAGAATACTCCATGATGTGAGGTTTGACGAAAAGGACCACTATGTTTGTTCCACTGAAGACGGAAAGAAGAAGAAATGCGAGGGTAAAAACTGTGCCTCTATTATGTGGGCCTCGTGTCAAAAATGCCAGGTGGGACTTTGCATTCCCTACTTTGCTAAATTCCGTACTTCTCAAGCATAGGGAGCGCCCTATACCCCATTTTTTTACCAAGTATTTTTGTGCGTCCCACGCTTGGCTTAGATCTCAATAAAGTGATCAATGTTCAAATAACAATAATACCTACCTACCTAATAACTTCATGGCTGTTTTATTTTATGAATCTTCATTATATGGCATGTGTGAATTTATGTTCCTATGAGAAAACTGTGACAGTTTTGAATAGTATATCTACATAAGCTAGACAAGTGCTTTTCTGTGATGTCTCGAATAAAGACTACTTACTGAAAAATAAAAGTTTAGGTTGTTTTCCCTATTCGACTAAATCGGCTGCAAACTTTCAATTTTTTGGCAAAAATGTTCTTCTAAGGACCACGGTTGCCATATGGCAACCCTTCGAAAAACGGTGAAAATGGACAAGAAGAATTATTTTTGCATTTTTCCTATGGTCTGTGGTACCTATAGAGGTACAGTACTCAACGATTTGAAAAAAGTCGGAGAAAAAATAATCTGGTCCTTGATGGGCTAAAGTATGGGCCAGAACTCAAGACAACTTCTGACTTGTTTTTACTATCGGAATATTAGAAAAGACTAATAGAAAAAAGTAAATGTACAGGTACTCACTTGAAATCTGTTGTAGGGCTGGGCGCATGCGGTTCAGGGGTGGCAGTGAACACCGCCCCTGGAGGGACCTTCGCAACGTCCCCATTCATGTACACGCTCCCTGCGACAAACAAATGTACAAATTCATTAAAATTGTGTACAACATCCAGAAAAAAGTGCCTCTAAGCAGTCAGATTAACTATGAAAGTGTAAATTTCCTTCCTGCTCATTACGCAATAAAAATTTTCTGCGCGAGCTGAGAAATATTACGTCAAAGTGAAAATTTTGTCAAGTTCATCTTTGCACGACTTTTAAACGATATTTTCGCTCGCTAACAAACATCTGCAATTCAACAACTTCCCAACGGTGCGTTCATATTAATTTCATCTACGTAATTTTCTAAGAAAACGGCGTTTAAACGCGGAAAAACACGATGTTGAGCGAAATCGAGAGCTTGGCTCAGGACATTGAGAGATATTGCTCAGTAAACAGAAAGGAAATGTAATTCTCTTTCAATTGGTATCCTCAAATTTGAATTAAAGGGTAATCTAAGGGAGTTACGGCATTTTTATGCATTAAGATCGGTAACACGAGCTTCTGAAAGTCGAATTGAAATGAAATTTTTGAACAAAATGTTTGAGCACAAAATTTGTTGCAAATTGGTCGTAAAATCAGTCCCTGAAGTCCGGATCAATAATTCTGGGACACCCTTTATTATATAAATCCGTCGATTGTTGAAAATTAGAGTCTGAATTTGAATTTATTAAACAAACTAAACGAATTGATGATGTTTTCATTTGTCCCATCTTGTAATCACACGAATAGCGTTGAAATTAGGAAATCCCAAAGCATATAAATAAATACGGTATGTGCATGATTTTTATGTTCAATTTTAATTGTAATTGTACTTTATGGTAATTTGGTATTTATGTGTTATTTATGATGGTTTATGGACCGAAGAAATTACGACATTTTAAAATAGCGCGGGCAAGCCACAAATGAGGCTCTCTGATGGTGGCGCACCAAGCGGCAAAATGGTGGAACCGTCCGAATGCCGGAGGGAGTCATCTAAAGGAGCCGTTCCTAGTTAGATCATTTGGTAAGCGATTATTTGGTTAGCGGGCATTTTGTACGGAAGACAGACTCAATCTCTGGACCAGGGCGTCGTTTGGTAGACCCTGGAGAAGTAGTCTTCCTAAGATATGAAAAACTTCATAAGGAGCTCATATGGGTGCAAATGCCGAATTGTCCATTGAGAACTGACAAATCCTGGTGTGAAGCAAGGATACGTTCCCTCATTTACACTGTTTATAGCGGTATTAGACAGTATAATGCACGGTCCGTAGTGGCAAGATGGGCGAAAGTCAAGATACAGATGGCAGTCATCAGAGCCGTCTCCATCCGGCTGAGGGAATCCTGACGACCTTTGAGAGGAATGTCGCGCCTGGAGAGAGAAGTCGATCGTGGAGCAAACACCCATGGTACAAAATATTCTAAACCTAATAGCCAAATACAAATCCAATAATAATAAAAATGTATGTTTTCAGTGGATTCCTGCGCATGTGGACGTCCCAAAAAACGTTGTCTGTGACAAGCTCGTTCGATTCTGTGCTGAGAAGGGAACCAGGACAATACTACCATCAGCTGAAGAAGCAGGGTGCATCATAGATGAGACGTCTGAGACAGAACATATACAGGAGCATCACACGAGATTAAGAACTGTCGGAGGGTGGACGGAGGAGATATTGGGACTCACCGAATTGAAAGAACCATGGTATAGAGGAGTCAAAGGTAACAAATTAATCACGAGCATAAACAGACTTCTCACAGGACACGGAAATACAAGATATTTCAAGTATTTGATGGGAGTAGAACAGTCACCAGTATGCGATTGCAGAGAGGGGGTTGCGGTCCTGGATCACACACTGAATGAATGCTCCAGACATGCTGAGGAGAGGATACGACTGTTCAACAAGTACAACATAACAAACTTTCAAGAACTTCTGAGGACGGCGATATCTCCTGTAACGAACACCGAGATTCTGCAGGACATCATCCAGTTCATTGAGAACAATCAAATAGAGATATAGGATGCCAACGACAAAACAACGAATGCCAAAGTCAAAATTTAGAAAATTGTAACATCAAAACGATACACCAAGTGTTACATGGTATAAACGCCGGCACTGTTAAACCAGAAATCCACCACCATCGTGGAGCGGACTTGGGGCTGGAAGATGGGGAAGAACTTCCACTGCCGCTTCCCATTGACTGAAGAACCCAAAGCACAGAAAAAGCTATGAGGGAAGACCGAGCAGACGAAACCCAAAGGAGATTTTCTGTCCAGTAAATCATGTGATCTGCTGTACGTGTTACGTGAGGGTCAGTCGCTCCTGTTGACCTTTAATAAATGACAATGAGATTTAAAAAGAAAAAAAAAGTATAATGCACGGTACATTAGGGGGCGAAGAGGGGGAATCCAGTGGGGGATGAGAGAAGATCTCGACTTCGCGGATGATCTCAGCATCCCAAAGGTTTTCCGACCTGCTGGATAACCTGGACCGCCAACCGTTAGTCTCTGGAAAAATGTCGGCAAGACAGAGGCGATGAGATTGATGGACAGGATCCATTCATCTTGAATGGAAGCGACTATGAACACAAATCATTTGTCTTCCTGGAAAGGGTGGACAGCAAGGAAGGAGGAACACTGGAGGACGCCAAGAGTCGAATGGGGTATTTGTTCAAACATACATGATGCGAAGAACAAATTTCAATAAAAACCGCTGCCTGTGACGGATCCTGAGAATCTGGAAAGAAACCTCCAGAGAACTACAGACCAGCTCGCTATTCATATTGAAATCAGGAAGATGGGGCTGGAAGATGCCCCTTCCCATTGACTGAAGAACCCAAGACACAGAAAAAGCTATGAGGGAAGACCGAGAAGACGAAATCCAAAGGAGATTTTCTGTCTAGCAAATCATGTGATCTGCTGTACGTGTTACGTGAGGGACAGTCGCTCCTGTTGACCTTTAATAAATGATGCACGGTACATTAGGGGGCGAAGATGAGGAATCCAGTGGGGGATGAGAGATCTCGACTTCGTGGATGATCTCAGCATCCTTCCACTAAGGTTTTCCGACCTGCTGGATAACCTGGATCGCCAACCGGGTGTCTCTGGAAAAATGTCGGCAAGACAGAGGCGATGAGATTGATGGACAGGATCCACTCATCTTGAATGGAAGCGACGATGAACAAGTCAAATCGTTTGACTTCCTGGAAAGTCAGCAAGGAAGGAGGAACACAGGAGGACGCCAAGAGTTGAATGGGGAGTTCAAATATACACGATATGAAGAACAAATTTCAATAATTTGTAAACCGCTGCCTGTGACGGATCCTGAGAATCTGGAAAGAGACCTCCAGAGAACTACAGACCAGCTCGCTATTCATACTGAAATCTGGAAGATGGAATGGAACATACCCTGAGAAACCCGATGCGCGGTCGAGGATGCCCTCCAACGGAATCCCCAAGGAGAGAGAAGATATGAACAGCAAAGGGAAACCTGTGAAAGATTCGCCTGCAAGGAAATAGACAAAACGTGGACAGAAGCAAGATGGATTGCAGCTCTGAGAGCGGTCTGATATTTATGCTTGCAGATGCCTTATGTTCCTACAGGAGTTGAAAGGAATCAAGTGGAGTCTCAATTTTAAGGAATAGAATGTGTGAGTCTGTCTCACTCACAGGTGCCTCACAGGTAAGAGGCGGAGTCGCGTTTTGGGTTAAATTGAACTTACAAGTTGGTTCCACACTACATTACATGTGAATCGCTGAGTGCAGAAACGGGACAAGTCCCTGAAACCTAATTTTACAGGAAACGTAAAAACTACCTACACACAGAAGAAATGAATTAAAAAATCTGGTAAATTTTCCACAGGACTCCCGAGGGATATCCATACTGTGGAAAATTTACCAGATTTTTTAATTCATTTCTTCTGTGTCTTTTACGTCTCCTGTAAAATTAGGTTTCAGGGACTTGTCCCGTTTCTACACTCAGCGATTCATGTAGAATGTCGACTAGATTCATGAAATATCTAATCAACCATAGCCAGGATAACGACAAGTTAGATGAGGATGGAGATCCGTACGAATTCACCCGGTCTTTCCTCCAAGAAAATTGCAGTAGTTCGAACTGCTCCGTCTAAACTGCGTTTAATCCAGGGAAGAATAAATTGGACAATTACCTAAGTTAAAAGCAGGAAAGAGTAGACGGATGAAAAGGATTCGTTGGAAAGAACCTACATTCACCCGGAAGTACCTCCAAATTCAACATGAAGGATGTACAGGTACCATGGAGACCAATTGTGTACCGAAACGGGGAAAAAACGGGGTTGAAAAATGAAAGTCATGTTATCGTCAGAGTTCCCAACCCCAAAACGTTGTCATGACGAAGTTTTAATAGATCCCAAAACCAAATGCTTCTCAAGGGGTATTGCTTCTCAATGTCTGAAATATTTCTGCTAAATTAATGTTTCATTTCTGACTTACTTAGAATGAAGGTACTACAAAATCCACTGATATTTATAATGATTTCGATCTATTGATGTGTTGTTATACTTTAATTGTACATAAATAGTTCTTGGATATCCATGATGGGCGTCTGCGACCGAATAATGTGAAATCACTCTCTTATCGTTATCACTGCATCTGTGACTTGACCTTTTTGAGAAAAATATGATAAGATCAGATTTTATCATCGTTTTCATGAAAGGTTCAAGTTCAATCCATCAACCGATGAGTCATGGTGAAAACATTATCAAAACATTAACAAAGCCTTATCTTGTTTGACAGACTTCAGCAGTGTTGGTTAAGTAATCTTTCCGGAATGTGAGATCCTCCATGGAAACCGAGCTTGTTATCAGTATCTTCTCATCACGTTCCCGAAACACTCAGCAATATTAGTCAAAGCAAAATATTATTACTTATTATTGAGTCAAATACAATAAACTTCCAACACAGGAGGTATCAAAGATGTCCGACTTTGCACTTTTCATCATTCGTAAGGTAAAGACGGAAACCTTCTTGATGGACGAATAAAGGGATCATGTTCCCATAAGATTTGATCAATAATTATTCTATATAGAACTTTATCGAACGAACGTATGGATTCAGATTCATTAAATAAAAACGTTGTGTGAGGGTACCCAGGGGGTTTACATCCTTTAGAAAAAGATTCATAGACTGTTCCTATTCCATTATCGTTATCAGTGATCTTATCTTGTTCTCGAAGGGTTCTTTCCATTAGTCATATATTTGGCTAAAATACAATTGAGATACTTAATTTTTGATTCAGATTTACATTACAATGAACCAAAGGAGGGGTTTAAGGACATAATTTTGTATTTGAAAGAATTCTGGACTGAAATAGAAAATTTTTGCACCATGAGGTAGGAATACATACCTACTTGATGGAAAAATACCGAGAGACAGTATTCAACGATCTAATCCAAGAGCCCTACAAATGATTTAAATTTTAACGTGATTAATCCTACCTTATAATAAAGGTGTAGTAGCGAGTAGATGAGGTTTATTTTTTTCCCCAAGACTCGAAATATGAACGCAACAAGTGGTTTTATGATTTCACCGAGAAAGTACACGAGGTATTCCAACAGATCATGCAATAAGAAGGCCGACGTCCCTTTATAATCATTCGAGACGATTATGATGGGTTTTGCAATAGCAAACTACGATTGGGGCGTAAAAGCGGAACTCTGCGCCACTTCATGATGATGCAAAATTTCAAATGCATTACTATCATCAATGGTTGAGGCAGGTTGGGTACTTCATACAGGGAAAATTACTTCTTAGGAGGAATCTTGTATACGGAATAAATCTACAAAACATGCGGATGTGGGGTGGACAATTTGATGGGGGGTAAAGTGGACAATTTGAGGGAAGATGAAGGTACACGTTCAATCATCGAAGAAAACTAAAATAAGAACAGTTTACCTCGGTCGAGACTGACTTGCTAGAATGGCAGCCAGCCGTCTACCGCATGGTGCGACACCACTAACCCCCATATCACCCCATACTTACAAATACGGCCTAAACAAGTTCTTCGCGATGCCGACGAATCGCTCAAAATCGCCCAAGATCACCGAAAATCGGGAAAAAGAAAGCCAATATGAACTGTGAAAGTAGGCTACATTAAATATGGCTGCCGTCAGAGAAGGTTAGGTTTGTCTAAATATAGTTTTTACAACTGAACAATGCTTTTTTCCGTGCGTTTCTCAGATGAAATAGATCCATCAAGAGGGAGATGACTCGTTAAAAAATAAACAACAAACGAGAGCGACGAAAAGCCGTCATTCCGGACTATTTTCCGACTGTGGAAGTCACTTGACTTGAAAAAAAAAAGTTGCACCAAATCCGAAATCTACCGGTTCTCAGCACTTGGGAGTTATTTTGATTAAAAAATTTACATTTGGATTGAAAAAACTCCTGGGTTTCGACTGGGGATGAATCGAATTTGGTCGAGATCTTAGGAATCTTATAACCTAGGACACTAGGTTAGTGAAAGATGGTCGTGTAGTCGGTATTAGTAATAACAATACAAAAAGGTTCGTCGATAGGAGGAATTTTCAGGGGAAAATACGAAATTGTCTACGGAAAATAATGGGTACTGCCTGGAGGTATAGACAAAAAATTGGTTGCAATAAAAGAGTGCATACATACTTCGGTCCGAGAAATGTGATCTGACACGAATTCTTATATAATTGATTCCATGTAATTTTCTTCGACACAATTGTGACGTAATTATCACCTATGACAACAGATGCGCGTCGGAAACTGCGAAAATCGGGTTTTTTCTACTGAAAACCGTAGGTTTGGAAAGATAGAATCTCGAAACCATGTGGACACACGAGGTGAGCTCAAACTCGTTCTTAGCTACCCATACCGAAATAGGGCAACACTTCACTGCAATATTCTCTTTCAACTTCTGAGGGTTCTCTTCTCGCCGACTCTTTGGACGCGGAAAACGGGGCACCGGGCGATCCGAAACACAACCGAAAACCCTAGCGAGACGTGAGGAATCAATATGATAAAAAATCGGGAAAAAACTTCCACAACGTGTTCCTTACCAGAAGAATCTATTTCACTAACTTTATGAAATTTCTCACAGAAACCTTGCAAAATGGACGACTCCGATGGCACATGCCAGCGCGTTGCATCATGGGAAACGAGTCGATACGGGGCGCGCTGCCTGGCGGCCTTTCTCCGCAACTCGTCCCCCCGTTCGCCTGTCACTTTTCAAATGTCGCATTTTCCGGGGATCCCAATATTTCTAGTAATTTTCTCAAAAATCCCGCATTTTTCTTCCGACTTTTTTCACCTTTTTTGAAGTTTTTCGGGAGGAAAATTAACAGCCCTTCGGCGAACACGCCTTTCGGTTTAGACGGTTTAGGACTCAGCGTTTTTAGGTGATAATAGCTGATAAGGGAAGGATTGTACGAGAACTGACGAGATTGTACGAGAGTGAATGGTTGCCACCATTCACAACATTTCCGCACGTTAGGTTTTCTGTTGGAGACTTGTCAAACGCCCCTAGAAAACGCTGCAAATTATTACACAATGGTTTATTATTTTTCTATATAGATCACTCGTCTACAAAATCACCAACCATCCAATATGAAAAAAAAAATTCGAAAAAAAATTGAAAAAAAAAAAACAAAATCACCAACCATTGATCACATTTCGGTCAGCTCTAATTTGAACGGAGATTAGGCCTCTTTTGCAATTCACACTCGTGTTTTGATTTATATATATATATTTCAATATAAACCCTTAAATTTTCGTAGGGAGCCAACGGTTTGTCCTACAGAGCTCCGCGTGGTCTCAAAAAATTCTAAAAATTCAATACTATCTTAAAATGATGGAAAAACAATACCTTTATATCGAAATTGTTTGAGTTAGGGCGTTTTCAAAATTTCAAAATTGATTTTGGAACCCTTAGAAGTGACCTACATCAACCAAAATCTTCGGGGCACAACTAGACCCCAAATGGAGCCTACATACCAAATTTCATCAAAATCGGTCAATGCTAAGTGGCAAAAGTGCCGCGTACGGCGGACGGCGGACGGACGGCCAAATTTTTATTCGATTTTTGGATTCTACGTACCTTGAAACGTAAACCATCAAATTTTGAGGGGGTGTTAAAAATTTTTTTTCTTGGTCGATTCCAAAGGTTTATTATTGAAAATAATAAACCAAAAGTAAGAATTCTTAATTCCTCAAGTCATTTTTCAACCGTTATTGTAAGTATTTGCCTTATTTTCATCCTGAAACATCTACCAAGCTAAAATATTTTTAAATTGTTTATTTTTAAATTTTTAAATTTAAATAAAACGTTTTTGGTCAAAATCTACTTTCCATTCTAAAGACAAACAAAATTACTAGAATATTAAAAATGTGAATGCCTTTCTTCGATACCCCATTGTGGAACAACCCAAAGTGTGAGTCAAAATCCAAATTTTCGTTCTTAAGGCGACGGAATTACAATTGCCTGGGTCTTTAGTTCGATTCATATAAAATAATATTTTATTATTTATTATGTATATTTTATTATATATTAATGTTTATATATTATGTGACATTATCAATGACATACAAGGCCGATTGCAATAAGATGAAAAATTTTGAATTGGAACTCCATCTTGGAATATCCCACAATACATGAGCCAAAATTACAAGTTCCAAGTTAGAATCACCAAGTTTCTTAATTCCAGTTTAAGGGATGAACGAAAAAAAATTGATACAAGAATTTTTGATCATTTTTCTATGATTTTCACTCAATTTAGGGCATTATAGATGAATCTAAAAATGTCTTAAATTCCACAAGACAGGAAAATTTCTTCAGGCAGAATGTTAAAGGTGTTCCACTACTTCCATGGATCAAATTTTGAAAAGTAAGAGTAAAAAATCCGCGAGAAAGATCGTATGAAACTGAGTAGAACGTGAAAAATCCTAGTGATGACTATTTTCAAATACTAGCAGCTTTAGAATTAAACATTCACGGAAATATCGTGTTGTTTGGGGCCCTGCTGCTCTCCGAAGCGACTGATACTCGAGGAAAAATGAGCGGGAAATGGCGTTGAATTCAAAAATTGTCAACTTGAATCTACTTATAGGGAGGTGGGTCGACGGAGAACTGAACATCTTCCGCGAGCCAAGTTTGATCGTTGGATATTTGTATTGAAAGAACGCGTTCTTAGCAGATGAGTGATCATACATAAACATAATTAACCGTTGAGTAGTAATTGCGGCGTTTTTGGTTCAATATTTGAGACGAAAACAAAATTTTGTTTGGAATAGAGCAAGAAACCCCTCAAAACTTGATGGCCCGAAAATCTGCTGCACTGTCCGATTTTGATTAAATTTTGAACAGGTGTGGGCTCCATTTGGGGTCAAGATAGGCCCTGAAGCGTATCGTGAGGTTATTGTGTCCTGTTGAAGGTTATTATCAGTCAGTTCTACGAGATGGAAAGTGGCGGCTGAAATTTTCAAAACGCCCTATCTTGAAACCTTGCAATATGAAGTCTCATGAATTTCCCCAAAAGCTGTGTAATTTCATAACTTGAATTGAAAAATACGTTTCCAATAAATTGACGAACCAGAAAGTAGACCCAGAATTTGTCCAAAGGGCCAGAACTTTCCCTAGCGGTCTGGGGTTTTCTCCAAAGGCCGGAAAGGGGAGGCCACGAACCTCCTTATAAGCCCCAACCACAGAATAGCCGAGTACCTGGACCTTCTTGACCTTCTGTCTTGGTTACGTCTGTCTCTAAGAACCTGCTTTCTGCTTTCAAAACCCCTTAAAAACCTTTACTTACTGAGTTTTGCTGTTTTCTTGTTCTTAAGGAAACAGTTGTCTCCTCAGCACCGGTGCAGCTGTAGCTACTTGCTTACTACTTGCTCCTCAAGGAAAGTACTTGCTCCTGGTAAGGAAAGTAGTGGAGCTGTGTCTCTCCTTCAGAGAGTAGGTACTTGCTGATTGATTTAAACGTAGTTATAGTAAATTAGCCCAGTTAAATTTTAAGATCCATTTAGTTTGAAAGTATTGTTTTTTCATTCATTTAAAATAAGGACGGCACTTTAGAATCGAATGAAACCACTCAGGGCTTTGTAAGGCCAACAGTTAGCATCCCATGAGGATAATTAATACCAGCAATAATTGAATTATATGAAAAAAAGCTTAAGCTTTTGAAAGGTTTCTTAATATTTTTATTATTTTTCATTATTTTTATAATTTATTTATTATGTGATATGTTTGTGTTGAGGACAAGACGGTTCTTTATCAATTCCATTGTGATCAGCTCTCACTGACCATGCGGCAACGTGATATCCTTATTAACCCTGTACTTGGCAAAAGTATCCCCACGGCGATTCTTTCAAATTTTCCCCCCTAAAGTGTACTTTAGGCCCTCCAAAAACATGTTAAATTGAAAAAGCTTCTAAAATTTTGAAATTTGAACAGATTTTCAACACGTGTGGTATAGTAAGTGCCTACATTTCGCACACTGCCAAGTAATTGGTAAATGAGAATTGTTATTAAATAAAATGTATTTTGTTCTATTTCAATCAGGAAAAATAATTCATATAAAATCAAATAATGTAAGAATCGCTAGTAATAATTACTACAGTTACTATACCTTCTCACTTGCTGCACTAATTAGATAATAAGTAGTAAACGTGAATGTACACCAAAACAACTACGCAGTCTTAATCAAAGACGTAACGAGCTAATTATCTCAAATTTGAGGACCTACCTACTTTTCCTAAGGGGATTTGTTTCAATTTTTCCCCTAAAGTGTACTCTCCAAAAACATGATAAAACTGAAAAAGCTTCTATTATGTAAAAATTTGAACAGAAAACGCGTACCTATGGTATATTAGTCGTTGCGAAGTACAGGGTTAAGCGTAACTTCTACAGTTTCGTGACCTCCCTTCCTACCTCTCCACCGCCAGATGTGCACTCTAGTTCTTCAACGTGATCCTCGAATGACGGTCCCTTCGTCCCAAGTTCATGAAAATGTGATTTTACTAGGGGGGATAGGTTTCCTAGGTTTTTCCCCCCCGTAAAAAAATAGGGGAGGATTGTCCCCTATGACTCTGAATATAGTAATAGGTTTATACAAAGGAAGGGAGTGAACCTACCTAACGACCAATTTCCCATTGACCAATCGAAAAATTTCGTTATTTGCAGATGGGTTATGCAGAAAAATAATGAACCGTTGAGTGAAAATGTGCAACTTTTTGTTAACATAAATCGAGATTACTTTGTATCATGTATTACCTACTTACTATGTATTACTTGTAATGAGAGAATAAACTCGGTAGGTAGCTTGAATGGCATAAGTTTGACAAGGGAGTATCTATGTAGTATTTACCTTTCATTTAAACCTTTTTCACTTTAAATTAAACATTTTTTACCTTGAATTAAACATTAATTTAGGTACACTATAAATTAAAGAATTTAAATTAAAGAAAATCGATCAAGAAATTTTTTTAACCCCCCTCAAAATTTGTTGGTTTACGTTTCAAGGTACGTAGAATCCAAAAATCGAATAAAAATGTTGGCGTCTGTCCACCGTCCTTAGTTTCCGTGGACCGATTTTGATGAAATTTGGTGTATGTGCTCCATTTGGGGTCTAGTTGTGCCCCGAAACTTATGGTTGATGTCAACCAAAACTTTAAGGGTTGAAAAATATGGACTGAAATTTTCAAAACGCCTTGAAGAACTTTCGAAACAAAGGTATTTTTAAAGTTTATTAATTATTTAAAGTAGGTAGGTAGTATTGAATTTTTAGAATCGAATGAGACCACCGTATAGGACCAACCGTTCGCTCCCGATGAGCTTTTAAGGGTTGGACTTATGATAAATCATCTCTGTTGACATTTAAGCTGAACAAATTGCTGTTTCTTCGAGTTGTACTCAGTTTTCCGTCCTCAGCAACCAGCAATAAAATTTCCTAGTGAAGGCACCCACAACCCCTATTTTTTTCGATTTGAGTGTGAAGCGTTTATTTCCCCAAAATGAATTGATTTTATTAGTGTATGTATTATTTTAGTAGTGACAATGGCAAAGCTTTGTCCTTCGCAGTCGAGTAATCGATACAGAAAAATAATAAACCTTTGTGTAATAATTTGCAAAATTCGTATCGGCCTAATGGTCACCATGGGGAGAAAAAAAACTGACTTTTTAGAGATTTTGGAAGAGACTGAAAAATGTTACAATTCGAACTTGTTAATTTACCTACAAGACTGACACATGGCCTAACTGGCTCAAATAATCAAATGAGTAAATCAAAAACTGAAAAATAAAAATGACTAGGTAGGTACCCTTCAGTCCACTGTTCCAACCATGATCACTTAAATGAATTGTAGGACGGTCCCCTATGAATTGTAGGACGTCTCCTATGAATCGAAGGACGTCTCCTATGAATTGTAGGATAGTCCCCTATGAATTGTAGGACAGTCCCCTATGAATTGTAGGACGTCTCCTATGAATTTAAGGACGTCTCCTACGAATTTTAGGATAGTCCCCTATGAATTGGAAGATCGTCTCCTATGAATTGTAGGACGGTCCCCCATGAATAGGAAGATCGTTCCCTATGAATTGGCAGATCGTCTCCTATGAATTGGATGATCGCTCCCTATGAATTGGAAGATCGTCCAGTATGAATTGGAAGATCGTCCCCTATGAATTGTAGGACGCTCTCTTATGAATTGTAGGACGGTTCCCTATGAATTGATGGTTGGCCACCTAAATGAATTGCAAGATAATCCCCTATGAATTGGAAGATAGTTCCTTATGAATTCGAAGATCGTCCCCTATGAATTGTAGGACGCTCCCTTATGAATTGTAGGACGGTTCCCTATGAATTGAAGGTTGGCCACCTTAATGAATTGAAAGATAATCCCCTATGAATTGGAAGATCGTTCCTTATGAATTGGATGATCGCTCCCTATGAATTGGAAGATCGTCTCCTATGAATTGGAAGATCGTCCAGTATGAATTGGAAGATCGTCCAGTATGAATTGTAGGACGCTCCCTTATGAATTGTAGGACGGTTCCCTATGAATTGATGGTTGGCCACCTAAATGAATTGAAAGATAATCCC
This sequence comes from Apolygus lucorum, assembly GCA_009739505.2. NCBI lineage: Eukaryota > Metazoa > Arthropoda > Insecta > Hemiptera > Miridae > Apolygus > Apolygus lucorum. Next base: position 1,203,384 of record CM019170.2, on the reverse strand, counting down.
CTATGAATTGGAAGATAGTTCCTTATGAATTCGAAGATCGTCCCCTATGAATTGTAGGACGCTCCCTTATGAATTGTAGGACGGTTCCCTATGAATTGATGGTTGGCCACCTAAATGAATTGAAAGATAATCCCCTATGAATTGGAAGATAGTTCCTTATGAATTCGAAGATCGTCCCCTATGAATTGTAGGACGCTCCCTTATGAATTGTAGGACGGTTCCCTATGAATTGATGGTTGGCCACCTAAATGAATTGAAAGATAATCCCCTATGAATTGGAAGATAGTTCCTTATGAATTGGAAGATCGTCCCCTATGAATTGTAGGACGCTCCCTTATGAATTGTAGTACGGTTCCCAATGAATTGATGGTTGGCCACCTAAATGAATTGAAAGATAATCCCCTATGAATTGGAAGATAGTTCCTTATGAATTCGAAGATCGTCCCCTATGAATTGTAGGACGCTCCCTTATGAATTGTAGGACGGTTCCCTATGAATTGAAGGTTGGCCACCTTAATGAATTGAAAGATAATCCCCTATGAATTGGAAGATCGTTCCTTATGAATTGGATGATCGCTCCCTTATGAATTGTAGGACGGTTCCCTATGAATTGATGGTTGGCCACCTAAATGAATTGAAAGATAATCCCCTATGAATTGGAAGATAGTTCCTTATGAATTCGAAGATCGTCCCCTATGAATTGTAGGACGCTCCCTTATGAATTGTAGGACGGTTCCCTATGAATTGAAGGTTGGCCACCTTAATGAATTGAAAGATAATCCCCTATGAATTGGAAGATCGTTCCTTATGAATTGGAAGATCGTCCCCTATGAATTGTAGGACGGTTCCCTATGAATTGAAGGTTGGCCACCTTAACCCATTCAACACGGCGCTCTCGGAGAGGTCGACCCCGCCAGCCGAGCAACACAGGCTACACCTCGAGTGCTCTGTTATCAGCTTTGTAGACAAAGTTGAAAATGGCCGAACCCCAAACAAACAATATCTCCCGGTACCTTGAAGGTCATTGAACGAATTCACCAGACAAAGGACCTCCAGCCCTTCTCCAGCCCGGACAACGTGTTTGAATCAAGTGAGGTAGGGAGAACGCCATGGCTTCTTAAGAGGTCTGCCGGCCGGGCGAGACTCCGTCTTGGCCTCTTAAGAGGTCATCCGTGTTGAATGGGCTAATGAATTGAAAGATAATCCCCTATGAATTGGAAGATCGTTCCTTATGAATTGGAAGATCGTCCCCTATGAATTGTAGGACGCTCCCTTATGAATTGTAGTACGGTTCCCTATGAATTGATGGTTGGCCACCTAAATGAATTGAAAGATAATCCCCTATGAATTGGAAGATAGTTCCTTATGAATTGGAAGATCGTCCCCTATGAATTGTAGGACGCTCCCTTATGAATTGTAGTACGGTTCCCTATGAATTGAAGGTTGGCCACCTAAATGAATTGAAAGATAATCCCCTATGAATTGGAAGATCGTTCCTTATGAATTGGATGATCGCTCCCTATGAATTGGAAGATCGTCCAGTATGAATTGGAAGATCGTCCCCTATGAATTGTAGGACGCTCCCTTATGAATTGTAGGACGGTTCCCTATGAATTGAAGGTTGGCCACCTAAATGAATTCAAAGATAATCCCCTATGAATTGGAAGATCGTTCCTTATGAATTGGATGAATCCCCTATGAATTGGAAGATCGTTCCTTATGAATTGGATGATCGCTCCCTATGAATTGGAAGATCGTCCAGTATGAATTGGAAGATCGTCCCCTATGAATTGTAGGACGCTCCCTTATGAATTGTAGGACGGTTCCCTATGAATTGAAGGTTGGCCACCTAAATGAATTGAAAGATAATCCCCTATGAATTGGAAGATCGTTCCTTATGAATTGGATGATCGCTCCCTATGAATTGGAAGATTGTCCAGTATCAATTGGAAGATCGTCCCCTATGAATTGTAGGACACTCCCTTATGAATTGTAGGACGGTTCCCTATGAATTGAAGGTTGGCCACCTAAATGAATTCAAAGATAATCCCCTATGAATTGGAAGATCGTTCCTTATGAATTGGATGATCGCTCCCTATGAATTGGAAGATAGTTCCTTATGAATTGGAAGATCTTCCCCTATGAATTGTAGGACGCTCCCTTATGAATTGTAGTACGGTTCCCTATGAATTGAAGGTTGGCCACCTAAATGAATTGAAAGATAATCCCCTATGAATTGGAAGATCGTTCCTTATGAATTGGAAGATCGTCCCCTATGAATTGTAGGACGCTCCCTTATGAATTGTAGGACGGTTCCCTATGAATTGAAGGTTGGCCACCTAAATGAATTGAAAGATAATCCCCTATGAATTGGAAGATAGTTCCTTATGAATTGGAAGATCGCTCCCTATGAATTGGAAGATAGTTCCTTATGAATTGGATGATCGCTCCCTATGAATTGGAAGATTGTCCAGTATGAATTGGAAGATCGTCCCCTATGAACAATTCATAAGGGACCGTCCTACAATTCATAGGGGACGATCTTCCAATTCAAAGGGGACTATCCTACAATTCATAGGGAACCGTCCTACAATTCATAAGGGAGTGTCCTACAATAATTGTAGGACGGTCCCTTATGAATTGTAGGACGGTTCCCTATGAATTGTAGGATAGTCCCCTATGAATTGAATTATGGTCCCCTATGAACTTCTTATTTGTTACTGAAGGTTTCTAGCGTTAATTTCCTTCTTAAATTTACGTTGGAATGAAAAATCGTAATTCTAATAAGAAAGTTCTAAGAAGAACTTTCTATAATCCAACGTGAAGAAGGGTTAACTAAACGGTAAAATATTACATTAATATTTTTCAACATCCAAACATTCAAAATCGCTGCAGAAAAATTATAAAATCGTCTGAAACTCTTTAACACATAATCGGGTAATATTAAAATACTAAAATAATCTGATGAAATAAATAAATTATCGAGTCGGTGCGTTTCGGAAAGCTTTTGCGTTCGCGGAGCCTCCGCCAGTTTTCAGGGTTAAACCTCGGGAGCGGTAGGAGGTAGGAGGTAGGAGCGGTAGGCAGAGGGAGGGGGTCGAGTTTTGGCAGCGGAGCAACAGATGATGAGGAGGGCGACCTTGAACTTCTGCGCGGACCGGAATGACGGCGAGGCTGGGTTTTTTCGCTAACCAGCTCGCCCTACCTGATCTGATCAGTCGCAGCTAGTTTTCGCCTGCCGGCCTGTTCACAGTTCAGGCTGACGGAGTATTCGCGGATGAATACTGAATACCAGAGATGGGCGAATTCTTATTCATAAATACGATTATGAATAAAAATCATATCTGCGATTTTATGATTATGAATAAGAATACAGGTATGAATATGAATATTAATACGAATACAATCGTAATCACACTTTGAAAACGATTTTCCCCCGTATTCGTATTTTGAATACGATTTTATAATTTTTTTCTATAATCTCCCCAAAAAATCGATTTTTTAAACGATTTTTCCTGAAAATTATACTTTTTTTTATATGATTTTCTCCCGAACTCTGGACAATTAACAGTAAAATTTACTGACATTTAATGTCTCAGTTTGGGTAATTGTTATACATTTTATAACCTAACATTGTCAAAATAATCAATCGAAATTCGAAACGCTCACAAATTCTTATAGGATTTTTCACGCAGAATCGAATGAGACCAACCCCAGGTCGCTAAGACCAACCGAATGGAAAGTACGACGACATTACCGCTGAAAATCATTAAAAAATTATGATTTTTTTAACCGCAATTTTGGTCGTATTTATTCCCTAAAATTGCCAACTAAAAAATCGAAACACTAAATGAGACCAATACCAGGTCGCTACGACCAACCGAATAGAAAGTACGACGAAATATCTGGTAAAAAGCATAATTGTTTAATGATTTCCAGTGCTAATTGTTTAAAAAAAATACTATTTTCTGCGGAAATTTTGTCGTACTTTCTATTAGGTTGGTCTTAGCGCCCGGGGTTGGTCTCATTCGATTCTGCGTGAAAAATCCTATAAGTAGTTTTTCGAAGTAAAATTAACGTTTTCCATTTCAAAATAAAGGCTTTTCACTTTAACCTTAATCGGACCATGGTGTCACTAGTGTCAGCGAAAACATCTAGGGAATTTCACAGCTATCTCAAAGTGTCACCAGATTAACTAGATTTAAATTATAATTTAAACCATAGACCATAGACCATAGAGCTTTTTTTTGTTTTTGTTTAATTTCCTTTCAAATGCTTGCATACGAGTCTGCAACACATTGGGACATTTTCATGTGTGTTTTCTTCGTTAAGAAAACAGTTGATTGTTCTCTACGCAACACAGTGAGTCTATTTTATTTATTGGTATCGCGTGAGCAAGTTTTCGTGACGATTTTTCAGTTTATGTGCAAAAAGCAAAGACATTAAAATGTCAATTTGTGAGCGTTTCGAATTTTGATTGATTATTTTGACAATGTTAGGTTATAAATATGTCCAGAGTTCGGGAGAAAATCATTAAAAAAACGCTGCAAATTATTACACAATGGTTTATTTTTTCTATATAGATCACTCAAGTACAAAATCACCAACCATCCAATATGAAGGAAAAAAATAAATAAATAAAAAATAAAAACCAAAAATAAATAAAAAAATAAAAAAAAATAAAAAAAATTAAAAAAAAAAATCACCAACCATCGATCGCATTTTGGTCAGCTCTAATTTGAACGGAGATTAGGCCTCTTTTGCGATTCACACTAGTGTTTTGATTTATATATATATATTTCAATATAAACCCTTAAATTTTCATAGGGAGCGAACGGTTTGTCCTACGGAGCTCCGCGTGGTCTCAAAAAATTCTATAGAATCTTAAATTGAAGGAAAAACAATACCTTTATATCGAAATTTTTTGAGTTAGGGCGTTTTCAAAATTTCAAAATTGATTTTGGAATCCTTAGAAGTGACCTACATCAACCAAAAGCTTCGGGGCACAACTAGACCCCAAATGGAGCCTACATACCAAATTTCATCAAAATCGGTCAATGCTAAGTGGGGAAAGTGCCGCGTACGGCGGACGGCGGACGGACGGCCAAATTTTTATTCGATTTTTGGATTCTACGTACCTTGAAACGTAAACCATCAAATTTTGAGGGGGTGTTAAAATTTTTTTTTCTTGGTCGATTCCAAAGGTTCATTATTGAAAATAATAAACCAAAAGTATGACTTTCAGGGAAAATTGTAAAAAAAATCGATTTTTGGGGAAATTATTGAAAAAATCATAAAATCGTATTCAAAATACGAATACGGGGGAAAATCGTATTCAAAGTGTGAATACGATTGTATTCGTATTCATATTCATAAAATCGCAGATATGATTTGTATTCATAATCGTATTTATGAATAAGAATTCGCCCATCTCTGTTTTGAGGTGTGATTTGATTGATGTTTCAAAGTACCTATTTGTTCGCAAACTCTGTTTCAAAGTTACCCGAACGAAAACAAACACGAATCGCTTTGATGTTTCGCCGGTTTACCGTCCGAGAACGTTCGCAAACAATGCTTAGGAGCTTACTAAGCTCAGCTTAGTGTCATTGGAGCCATGGAAGCTGTGCTTTTGTAGGAAATTATGGACTGTTTTTGAGAATAGATGTCATGATTGATATACATTGTAATAAGTAAGTTTCTTGCAGAGTAAGATTTTATTTAACACACAAGTCTATATGCGAATGGTTGGATCAAACCACACGTTCTCGAAATAAATCCCCATTCCGAGTTTTAAATTTCACATTAGATTGAAAAATGGAAAATATTCGTAGAAGACTCTGACCTTCCAGTGGAGGGAACTCCGACTCGACGATTTCATAGCAGTCTTGCTCCGGCCTCTTGTTCTTGCTGCTCTCAAAAGTGTCGGCATCAGGGTTCAAATTCGGGTGAACAGTCGGCGGTGTGACCTGCAACACGAAGTGTGAATAAATTCTTTAAAATATCATTCGTACAATTTTAGAAATTAAAGTGCAGCGTGAAATTCGCATCTATGTGTAGATGGAGCGCTAAAATTCGGAACACAGCTTCTTGGGGACCACTGGAAGATATTGAGAGAAATTCAAGTCAATTAGTCTTCGAAGTTCTTCAACATTGGCGAAGAGTGAATACCTATTTACAAAACGCTGCAAATTATTACACAATGGGTTATTATTTTTCTATATAGATCACTCGTCTACAAAGCCACCAACCATCCAACATGAAGAAGAACATTTCGCATTTCGGTCAACTGAAATTTGAACGGAGATTAGGCCTCTTTTGCGATTCACACTCGTGTTTCTGATTTATCGTACGTCCAACCCTTAAATTCTCGAAGGGAGCAAAAGGTTTGTCCTACAGAGCTCCGCGTGGTCTCAAAAAATTCTAAAAATTCTATAGAATCTTAAATTGATGGAAAAACAATACCTTCATATCGAAATTTTTTGAGTTAGGGCGTTTTCAAAATTTCAAAATTCATTTTTGAACTCTTAGAAGTGACCTACATCAACCAAAATCTTTGGGGCACAACTAGACACTAAATGGAGCCTACATACCAAATTTCATCAAAATCGGTGAACGCTAAGTGGGGAAAGTGCCGCGGACGGAGGACGGACGGCCAAATTTTTATTCGATTTTGGTTTGTTATTTTCAATAATGAACCTTTGGAATCGACCAAGAAAAAAAAAATTTGAACACCCCCTCAAAATTTGATGGTTTACGTTTCAAGGTACGTAGAATCCAAAAATCGAATAAAAACGCTGCAAATTATTACACAATGGTTTATTATTTTTCTATAGATCACTCGTCTACAAAATCACCAACCATCCTATATAAAAAAAAAAATCAAAAAAATAAAAATAAAAACTTCTGAAATTCAATGGTGGCAACCCCCTAAAAGGTGCCATTTGACTAGAGAATGAGATTCCCAAAGTTTTAGGTCGATCGGTTAACATTAACCCGTGCCGCATCGAGGTTGAAGGTCAGAAAAACTCACTTTTTTTCATAAAAATATTCTATTTTTCCTCATAACATAGTAACTATTTGTCCTAGAGACTTGAAATTGGTCTCATTTTATTTAAAATGTTATTTTCTTCAACTTTTACTAACATAATTTTTTCGATACTTACTATAGATTTTATGTTATTCAGCTTTTCCCATCTCAAAACGTGGTCCGTTTTATTAAATGTGCCTTTTTACGCATACCCCTAAAAACCACACTCCAGTCTATGAAACCGACCTCCAGGCGATTTGATGTATCTTTATCACTCTGTCATATGGAAAATTGATACATTTGAATCTCAAGTCTCCAGGACAAATGGTTAAATGTTATGAGGCAAAAAAAGAATATTTTTATGAAAAAAAGTGAGTATTTCTGAACTTCAACCTCGATGCGGCACGGGTTAATGCTATCCAATCGACCTAAAACTTCGAGAATCTCATTTTCTAGTCAATTGGCACCTTTTAGGTGGTTGCCACAAGTGATTTTCTATAAAAAAAAGTCTGCCAAGTGGGTGTGGCACATAGCTTCCTCGTATCCATAACCCGATTATATAGATGATCCGATGCATAGTAGTTAATCTCTAAACACCAATCTTAAAGTACCTTTCACTACCCTCATAGGGGACCATCTACTTAGGTATACACTAATGTGGACAATCCTGGAACATTTCATCAAATTCGGATGAAAAATGTAGGCTAAATGTTATGGCTGTTACAAGGATTTTACATATGCGCATGCGCAGAGGCTTCTGTAAATTTTAAGGCCTTGATTTTCATTGGGGACCATCTACAACCTAATCCGCGTAATCCCTAAAAATGTTAACGAAATCGGGTAGAAAATGTGGAAGTTATGGCCGTTACAAGGAATTCACGTTTGCGCATGCGCAGTGGCTACTGTCAATCCGAAGGTGATGATTTTCATAGAGGACCATCTAAATACTAATCTGTAACATCCCTGAAAATTTCATTGAAATCGAACGGAAAATGTAGAAGTTATGGCTGTTACAAGGAATTCACGTTTGCGCAGGCGCAGCGGCTACTATCAGTCCGGGGTGATGATTTTCATAGGGGACCATCTACAACACAATTTGCATAATCCCTGAAAATTTCATCGAAATCAGGTAGGAAATGTGGAAGTTATGGCCGTTACAAGGAAATTCACGTTTGCGCATGCGCAGTCGCTTCTATCAGTCCGAGGATGATGATTTTCATAGGGGACGATCTACACACCAACCCGCACAATCCCTGAGAATTTCATAGAAATCGGACAATAACTTCGTATAGTTATGCGCGTTACAAGGAATTCATGACAGACACACAGACAGACAGACACACAGACACGGAACCAAAATTGTTCAGAAAGGTCTGAAACGCAAAACGCGAGTGAAAATTTTGATTTTGGAGAACTTCTTTTTCGTCCTTGAAAAGTGAAAACAAAGCTTCCGCTACCTTGGTAGACTCGGAAGCAAAATTACCAACCATCGATCGCATTTTGGTCAGCTATAATTTGAACGGAGATTAGGCCTCTTTTGCGATTCACACTCGTGTTTTGATTTATATATATATATATATATTTCAATATAAACCCTTAAATTTGTGTAGGGAGCGAACGGTTTGTCCTACAGAGCTCCGGGTGGTCTCAAAAAATTCTAAAAATTCTATAGAATCCAAAATTGAAGGAAAAACAATACCTTTATATCGACATTTTTTGAGTTAGGGCGTTTTCAAAATTTCAAAATTGATTTTGGAACCCTTAGAAGTGACCTACATCAACCAAAAGCTTCGGGGCACAACTAGACCCCAAATGGAGCCTACATACCAAATTTCATCAAAATCGGTCAATGCTAAGTGGGGAAAGTGCCGCGTACGGCGGACGGCGGACGGACGGCCAAATTTTAATTCGATTTTTGGAATCTACGTACTTACCTTGAAACGTAAACCATCAAATTTTGAGGGGGTGTTAACATTTTTTTTTCTTGGTCGATTCCAAAGGTTCATTTTTGAAAATAATAAACCAAAAACAATAGGAATGTCTGTGTGTGTGACAAAATCTTGTGTACTCTGCCCAGGCCTTAGTTCTCAACCGATTTTCCTGGTTCTTTTTTTGTTCGACGGGGAAAACTATCTAGTTGTGCACTACAGCGCCGGAATTTCGAATTTTGCCTTTAAAGGGGGGAAAGGGGGGTTAATGCTCAAAAAACGTGCGTTTGCGTGCATAATCTTGTAAACTCTGCCCAGGCCTCAATTTCCAACCGATTTGAGTGTTTCTTCTTTTGTTCGACTCACAAATCTTCCAACTTGCACACTATTCTACCAGAGTATCAAAATTAGCAGATGGAGGGGGCGAGTTGAGGGATAATATTGAGAAAATATCGGATTTTTCAATATTTCGGTTCCTTTAATGCTTACTTATTGTACCCAAGCTTTGAAACTCGAGTTCGCATGTTGGGTGTCGTAGATCGTGGATTTTAAAATGCTCTTCAGTTTCGAGGCTCCCATGCCGCTAGAAATGTTGTGGTGGATAAGGGTGAGGGAGGGATCACTATTTCATGCCTAAATAATAATAAATAAATTACATCGAGTGAAACAGTTTTATCGCTTACCAACTGGTATTAATTGAATTGGAATTAATTGACCAACTGGTATTAATCACTAAACAATATTTTTGTTTAGGCAATTTTTTTCGTATTGCACTTGGTTGGGTTAACATTTTGGTGGTCCTTCCTAGATGATGGAGGATAGCAGGTTATCATAGTCTGATGATCAAATTATGGTCTGTTCGGAGAGGCGGTCCTGAACGGTTTGGAGGGGCCCGGAGGATTTCGGAGGAGCCCATTCGCCTCTATCCGCTCCCTTTTCAGTTCCGGTTTGGTTCCAAACTGTTCTGGACTGCCTCTCCGAACAGACCCCATAGAGAGCTGTGGAGGTGGTTGTACATCATCTTTGTTTAGTTTGTTGAAGTGGTTGGTCTCCCAACAATCTACGTAGAGATAGAGGCACCTACTAAAATTCGAGACTTTCATCTGATGTGAGAGGTAATAAAGTATCGCCTCCGATACTGGAAAAAAAGTATCAATACTACGATATACAGGGTGTTTCACGAAAAGGTGACACCCCCCTTCATTTCCGCAAACTACAGCGTAACAAATTCCGATCAACGCAATTCTTCATGATTTTTTGTGAGGATCTCAGGAAAAATACATTTGCACAAAAAAGTTGCGCGCAATCGTGAACAATTGACACTAACTTCATTTTTTCAAATGGAACCCCCCCTTTTTTTTGTTACAAATTCAGATTCTACGTCAAATTTCATGAAAAATTCATACCCAAATCGATTTGTTTTATTGCGCGCAACCTGGCTTTTTGAACGCTCTAAGTTGCGCAACTTCACAATTGCGCTAAATTAGGTTTTGGAGAACCCTAAGTGTGGCACATGTTTTTTCATCATTTTTTGACACTGAATCACATGGTGTCATCCGTTTTGAGGAAGACAAAGATTTCAAGTGGAAAAATTAACATTTCTTTCACGAAAACATCAGTTTTGTGGTCGAAATCATGTTTATTTGTCATTTTCTCACCTTCTTTTGAACCAGGGGCTTGGGGCCGTCTACGGTGGAGTTAAAAATAAAAACTGGCAGCACGATCATGCTTGAACTGAATAAAATTGCCTAAAAACTCATAACGATTTAAAAAGAGCGATTTTTTTCACTAACAACAACCGAATATTTGGCCGCCATTTAGAAAAATTCCAATCAAATTGAAAAACCGTAGACACCATGTGATATAGCGTAAAAAATTGATGAAAAAACATGTGCCACACTTAGAGTTCTCCAAAACCTAATTTTTGTGCAATTGTGGAGTTGCGCAACTTAGAGCGTTCTAAAAGCCAGGTTGCGCGCAATAAAACAAATCGATTCGGGTATGAATTTTTCATGAAATTTGACGTAGAATCCGAATCTGTAATAAAAAAGGGGGGGTTCTATTTGAAAAAATGAAGTTAGTGTCAATTGCGCACGATTGCGCGCAACTTTTTTGCGCAAATGTATTTTTCCTGAGATCCTCACAAAAAAGTTGGTTGGTGGTAACAACGGCAAAGCCGTGTTCTATGCAGACGAGTGATCTACATAGAAAGGAAAGGAAACGGTGGATACAGCTTTCGTACAAGTAGGTACGCAACCACGAGAGACATTTTATGTCTTTGCGCGAAAATCATCAGAAATTTCCGCGTAACGCTTCCCTCATAACGCTCCCCGCGTAACGCGTAACGATCCCCGCGTGACGATTTTTCATTTATGTGCCATAGTAAAGACACAAAATGTCAAAAATCATGAAGAATTACGTTGGTCGGACGCTGTATTTTGCGGAAATGAAGGGGGGTGTAACCTTTTCGTGAAACACCCTGTATATCAGGAAAAAAGTATCGATATGTATCGGTACTTTTTCGAGAAGTATCGATACTTTGGGGACATCCCTACGCCCGGGTTTGGGGCTCTCGCCGTTTGCCTCGTGTTGCGTTTCAGGTTGTGGGGCGGCGCTCCGGATCTACCTCTCCTTCAAGACTGAGCGGTCGTGCGGGGTTGCAGACCTCGTGGTCAGATTCCCGGGCCCCGAAGGCAGGAATCCCTCAAGAAGTCCAAAACGATCGCGCGAAATCAAAATTTTGAGTCGCAATCTGTTATAGAGCCTTTCGAACAATTTTATTTTCCCTGTCTGGGGCCTAAGTATACGGAATCACGAATAAAATCACTTGCGACGAGATTGTGGAAAACCATTTTAATAAAAACGGAGTTGAGTAGAACGTTGTCTATTTCCACGAAAATAGGTACAATATACAAGTATGCAAAATACAATATAAAAATACAATATTTTCGTGGAAATAGACAACGTTTTACTCAACTCCGTTTTTATTATACGGAATCACTGTTCAATTTTGATACAATTTCCAGGTTTCTGTCGGTTGGCCCCTGGATGCTCCCCTATAAATTTTGTTATTCTGTACTCCTGCTGTAGTCATTTTCTTGGTTGTTGTGGAGAAGGAAGCAGAGGACGTCTATATACTTTTTTTCAACATTTTTTCGGCTGCCGAATAAATGTTGAAAAAGTATATAGACGTCCTCTGCTTCCTTCTCCACAACAACCAAGAAAAAAATTTTTTGTTTTGCACCAATACGAATTGTACGTGTGTGACGTGATTGCACCTCGTTTTTGTACGATTTTACTAGCCCGATTTTGTTCAAATTTGAACGAAATCGTGGATTCAGCCATAAAATGATTGTCGACCAATGAAACGGGTTCAATTCGACTAGCAATAGTGAGACTTCATAGTCAGTTAAGTTAAATATGGCATATGGAAACAACAAGCTACTTCGGAACATACCAGCAGTTAACCAGCAATCATTGACGAACACCAAAACCTACTAACATCCATCAACTCGCATACAATAAAATTACCTAACTCAAATTGGAAAGAACGGAAGCTTGATTCTTGATTTTTTTCTGGGGGTTGAGCAAGTACGATAAACATTGATGATCCCAGTATTTGTGTTAACGTTTTGAAGTAAATTTTGAGTTGAGAGCCGCCATGGTGGGTGGGTCCGGGGTATCCCGGCCGGCCCTGTGCATGCAGCGGCAGTTGTGCACCTCTTCTTTTCTAATAACAACGTAGCTTTTACCATTTTGCCATGTTAGCAGTTATTGTTTTATAAATCACTAGTCTTTGTTCATAATTATCACTTTTCATAATTATCACAGTTTTGCACCTCTTCTTTTCTAATAACAACGTAGCTTTTACCATTTTGCCATGTTAGCAGTTATTATTCTATAAATCACTAGTTCTTTGTTCATCTTTATGTTATACTGTACGAATAATTTATGTGACAATTTTATTAAATCGGTTCTTGTTACTTTCTTTTACCATTATTATTATTGTTGTTCACCATTTATTTATTGTTTCTTTGTTGACGATTGTATCACCGGATGGCTCTTTACAATAAAAAAGATTGATTGATTTACAATAACGTTTTGAGGGTCCCTTTGTGAACCGTTGAATGTCTCAAATTCGAAAATCAATCTTCATGGAACAAAAACCTTGTGTACACATAAAACGTAACGTATGCACTGTCTCCAATATGATACCTCCGACTTCTTCTGAAGATTGAATAAACAACGAAAAATAATTGTTTTCTAATAATGCAATTCGTATGTGATATTTTTTAAATATTTTTTTAGATATTTAGGTACTCTAAACAAGTAATTTTTCCATCGATAATACGAGTGTAACTTCACTTAAAATCGGTAATTTGATTCGAAAAAGAATATAAATCTAAATTGTTGTCTGTGTATGACTCCGAATAGTAAAAATTTTATTTTTTGTAGTTTTACTTACTATATAGTTGCAAGATGCCCACCCCTCACTACCTTGAACTTTGAATGGTTGTAATATTCATTCTATTTTATTTTCATATTTTGTATTATTTTGAATTTTCCATAGCACTTCCTCACTTCGCTCCCCTTATGAGAGAGAGATAGAGAGAGTTAAAGCATTTATTTATCAAAACATACATTAGAAGGATTTGATTAATTAAAGTTTTTGCCATCATGGGCCATTTCATGTTGCATGTAATTTCCCATTTTTATAGAATACAGAGTTATTATTGACCTTTTGAACTGTTTATTTTTGATATCACGCCTGTTTATATGTTTATGTATCGTTTATATACAACTAATGTGCTTCATTTATTTTATTCTCTTTTTTTCGTACAAACATATAAAGCTAAACTAGAATACAAACTAATAAATAGATTATGTATAGTTAAATTCATTAACCAGAAATTGTCTATATTTACTTGCTTCTCTTATATATTTAACAAGGTTTTCCAATTTGCCGTTACCATTCAACAATTTTATTAATCTCTCCTTCCGTGATTGACCCCTTACCCAAATATCGCACCCTAAACCCCCTCAAAATCGGGCATATGGCAAGGAAATGGAATGATGGCGGTTGCACATTGAGCATTTGTTCACTTGCCCGTCTCTCCACCATCTGTAGTTAACCGTGAGCATTTCTGTTCGGGCCCTTGCTATCATTCTCCCCTTATGTTAACTTTAAGTTGGACGTAATTTTCTGACTGCAGAAATTTTATTTTTCGTGGTATAATGTAAGAGAGGACCAGCAGGTCCTAATTTTATTCACGATTTTTCAAAAAAACAGTCTAACTTAAGAGTAAGTTGAAGTAGCAGAGTAAGAGAAAGTAAGAGTAGGAGTAAGAGTAAGTAGCAAAAGTAGCAGATGTGGAGACCTCCTCCCCCACCTTCTTCCAAGTATAAACTTGATACCAAGATATTCTAGATGATGCAATTTAGAAACCTCCCTTTGATTCCATATGATTAAAATATACCAGTCGGTTGAAAATGTGTTTTTCAACATGTGTTTGGAAAGCAACCTCTAACACTCAAGAAATTACTTCTAATACCTAATAGGAAATATGGATTGTTTCTATGTTTGAAAGGGGGAATTCTTATGTAAGATTAGGAGGGTGAGAAGTAGAGCTATATGGAATCAAGTACTCTTGTAGTACCTAGATGGTATTAACCAATGAAATGGAAAGTGGACAGTAAAAAGCCAGAATAATCGGAAGACGCAAGGCATATGGAAGTGTGGATTGTTGAGATCGAGTACTTTTTTCTGCGTTTTTTTCGAAAGTAACACAGGAAACCAGGAAAAAGTAACAAAGGATTCCTGGATATACAAGTCTGGCTCTTCATGTTGAGTATCCCAAATTGCCAACACCTGTGTCTATCAAAGATTTCAAAGTTTTTCTTTTCTTTCAAAGTTTTCAAGATGGTTTTTTTCCAAAGTTCTCCTGCAGAAACAACGGAATGTAAAGTTTTGGCATGGCTTTGAAACACAAGAAAAAATTGTGAATTTTAAAAGGTCCCCAAATGTGAGCAAATATGGGCAGGTACGTCAAATATACGTGCCAAAATATGGGCGGCTATTATAAATGTCAAGTTGATCCCCCACCAGCAGGCGCCAGATGTGGACGAAACCCATTTGTGGCGCAGGCCAGTCAACTTAGATGGTACTCATCCCACATTGAGAACACCTGAGTCCAAAATTTGGCAACAACTTTTCAAGTAGGTACCTGACATAAAATATTGTATTTTCACATTTAAAAACTGCTTAAAAACTGCTACTGCGAGAAAATGGGTATTTTGAAGAGCTGGAGGTCCCTAAATGTGAACAAAATGTGGGCAGACTCCCAAATAAATACGACAAAATATGGGCAGCTGTTATTCAGAGTGTTTTAAAAATTCACAAGAAATCTTTGATCAGTAAGCACCAAATGTGGACATTCATAGCCCTGGCCAAGTGATTTCGCTTACTTATTTCAAATTGAGAAAACCGACAGTAAATCCTGTACGTGTTTTTGACAAAGTATGGCTTTTTATATGGATAATGAGCTAGACAGATCGCCCACAGGCAAAAATGTGAATATGAACTTTAAAGAATTGGAGGTAGGTACTCCGATAAGGAAAAAATATGGACAGATTCTTACCCCACATAAATAAGCCAAAATGTGGCAGCTGTTATTGAAAATAAATTTATTTGAAAAAAAACTTTGATATCCTACAGGCACCAGATGTGGACGACACCCATTCATAGTGCAGGCCAAGTGAAGTGTCCTAAAAGTGTGGATGAAGTAATTTAACATTGATCGTTTTATGCATAATCTTGAGCAAAATTTTATAGTAGTTCAAAAGTTTGAAAATGACAAGTGGTATTGGACTTTGTAATAAAGGTTTTAATAACAATGACGATTGATGAGGTTGTGAGTTGTAGGATTTGGGTATGTACCTATCTAGGTACTCAACAGGGTGGAGAGAAGGGAGGTATTGACAAAAAGGGTTTGTTTTGACTGGCAATGGCTGATAGTGAGACGCCATAGTCAATAAAGATTCAAGGCATATGGAAGAGTTTATTGGCAGGTTCTGGTGAACTTTCCTGGATTGTCCGTCTTTATAAGCACGAAAAACATCGAAAACGCCAGGATTCCTGGATATACAAGTCTGGCTCTTCATGTTGAGTATCCCAAATTGCCAACACCTGTGTCTATCAAAGTGATTTTGCTTACTTATTTCAAATTTAGAAAACCGATGTCTCAAATTCGACAACAAATAGCAAGGAACAGCAAATCTTTTAAGTGTTTTTCACAAAGTATGGCTTTTTCCATGGGTAGTGAGCTAAACAGATTGCCCACAGGCAGAAATATGGATCATATCCATATAAATTCATATTATGAACTTTAAAGCATTGGAGGTACTCCAATAAGGACAAAATAATGACAGATTCTTACCCCACATAAATAAGCCAAAGTGGCGGCTGTTAGGTATTGCAAATGAATTTATTTGTAAAAACTTTGAGATCCTACAGGAACCAGATGTGGACGACACCCATTTATAGTGCCATTGATCGTTTTATGCATAATCTTGAGCAAAATTTTATATTAGTTCAAAAGTTTGAAAATGACAAGTGGTTTTTGACTTTGAAATTAAGGCTATTAATGACAATAATAATATGACGATTGATGAGGTTTTGAGTTGTAGGATTTGGGTATGTGGTACTTAACAGGATGGAGAGAAGGGAGGTATTGACAAAACGGGTTTGTTTTGACTGGCAATGGCTGATAGTGAGACGCCATAGTCAATAAAGATTCAAGGCACATGGAAGAGTCTATTGGCAGGTTCTGGTGAACTTTCCTGGCTTGTCCGTCTTTATAAGCACGAAAAACGTCGAAAGCGCCAGGATTCCTGAATATACAAGTTTGGCTTTTCATGTTGAGTATCCCAAATTGCCAACACCTGTGTCTATCAAAGATTTCAAAGTTGTCCTTTTCTTTCAAAGTTTTCAAGATGGCTTTTTCCAAAGTTCTCCTGCAGAAACAACGGAATGTAAAGTTTTGGCATGGCTTTGAAATACAAGAAAAAATTGTGAATTTTAAAAGGTCCCCAAATGTGAGCAAATATGGGCAGGTACGTCAAATATACACGCCAAAATATGGGCGGCTATTAGGAGTGTCAAGTTGACCCCCCACCAGCAGGCGCCAGATGTGGACGAAACCCATTTGTGGCGCAGGCCAGTCAACTTAGATGGTACTCATCCCACATTGAGAACACCTGAGTCCAAAATTTGGCAACAACTTTTCAAGTAGGTACCTGACACAAAATATTATATTTTCACATGTAAAAACTGTTTATAGTTTTTTCCATCGATACCTAGGCAGACACAAACAGAATGTGGGTGTTTTGCTCACTTGCAGAAACAACAAAATACTGCAAGAAAAATGGGTATTTTAAAGAGCTGGAGGTCCCTAAATGTGAACAGACCCCCTAAATAAATACGACAAAATATGGGCAGCTGTTATTTTAAAAGTTCTTAAGAAATCTTTGATCAGTAAGCACCAAATGTGGACACTAGCCATTCACAGCCCTGGCCA
This sequence comes from Apolygus lucorum, assembly GCA_009739505.2. NCBI lineage: Eukaryota > Metazoa > Arthropoda > Insecta > Hemiptera > Miridae > Apolygus > Apolygus lucorum. The sequence continues at coordinate 1,185,853 of CM019170.2, read as the reverse complement.
AGTGATTTCGCTTACTTATTTCAAATTGAGAAAACCGACAGCAAATCTTGTACGTGTTTTTGACAAAGTATGGCTTTTTCTGTGGATAGTGAGCTAAACAGATTGCCCAGAGGGAAAAATATGAATATGAACTTTAAAGCATTGGAGGTAGTCCGATAAGGACAAAATATGGACTGATTCTAAACCCACATAAATAAGCCAAAATGTGGCAGCTGTTATTGCAAATAAATTTATTTGAAAAAACTTTGATATCCTACAGGCACCAGATGTGGACGACACCCATTCATAGTGCAGGATAAGTGAAGTCTCCTAGAAGTGTGGATGAAGTATTAACATCATTGATCGTTTTATAACATTTTATATTAGTTCAAAAGTTTGAAAATTACAAGTGGTTTTTGACTTTGAAATTAAGGCTATTAATGACAATAATAATATGACGATTGATGAGGTTTTGAGTTGTAGGATTTGGGTATGTACCTATCTAGGTACTCAAGAGGATGGAGAGAAGGGAGGTATTGACAAAACGGGTTTGTTTTGACTGGCAATGGCTGATAGTGAGACGCCATAGTCAATAAAGATTCAAGGCATATGGAAGAGTTTATTGGCAGGTTCTGGTGAACTTTCCTGGATTGTCCGTCTTTATAAGGACGAAAAACGTCGAAAGCGCCAGGATTCCTGGATAAAGGCCCCACGTGAGACCGTTCTTTTGGCGCCCGAGTTTGAATTTCCCTCGTTTCCTGTATCGATCCAAGATGGCGAGGAGGGGTTTTTTAAACCGAAAGATAATAAAGGTTGGATAGGTCGTGATAAGAACGACGAGAGGACGTTCTGGTGAGAGGTGCCATGCAGGATGATGGGACTCTACGCGGAACAGACCCCAGGACGTGACGAGCACTCAGGGGCAGCCTAGCATATGGAAGAGATCCTAACCTGGAGAGCACTCACCTTCTGGATGATGTAGCACCGGGAATTGTACGCCGTGCAGATGTAGGTACTGTCCGCGTCCAAACAGGCACTCAGCGGGTCCCGAACGTGTTGGCGGATGGCCAACTGAGGTCTATTTCGTTGGGGCATCTGGGAGTCATGCCCCTCCTAGGATATCCCGGAACCTGTTGAGTCCTGGGGTCAGCTGCAACTGACGCCGATCATCTGGCGCAGGCGCAGCCTCCATCCGCCCACTCTTGAAAAACCACTTTTCGCCAAATTTTAAATGAAAAATGTCAAACCCAAAGTCAATTTTACCACCAATCGAGTTCGCAATACAAGCTGACCTGACTCTCAAAACCCATCTAATCTGGCTTCCTTGTAATTTTTTTTTCTCTTCGACAAAATTCCATTCAAATTTCAGTCGACAAGGAAAATGTTTCATAAAATGTGTTTGTTGCTGCCATAAAATGGGTCGTTAATCCTCTAAAAAAAACTTGATCTCCGCCGTCGTATAAACATCTAATAACAAAGAATTAAAGAAAGTAACTATCTATAAACAATTGTTTTGTTCTACTTAACTAGCCATCGACTTCCAACCGAAAATTATAAAGCCGTTCCGTATTTAACTTTTCGGGAAAACACTGATCTTCAAAAAGCTTTAAACAGGCCGTTTTGAAAGCGAAATTGTACAAAATTGGGGATTTTGGTTGGTAAGATTGGATGGTGATTGAGTCGATAAAATGAGCACTTTTTAGGGGAAATTCTCGGATGCTAACTTCGAGGGGCGGCACCGCCCCCCTGGGGTCCGACCGGCAATCGAAGTAACAAATGGGCGTTGACCGACGTATGAGGCCTTTTGTTGGACGAAATTTGACTCGATTTGCCATAAATTTTTGGCTAGTGAAATCGCCATTTTTGTCAAAATTGTTAGGATTAATTAAATTTATGTGTAAGGATGTAGGTATGTACGAACATGAGGGACGAAATCGAGAGAAATAACTCGAATTTGACCAATATTTAAACATTTTTTGATTTGAATTGATGACCAATTCACTAGAAAAATCCCCCCAGTTTTAATTAAAAAAGGACTTATTTCGAATTGCGCAACACTTAATAATTTCGTTATTACAATTAAATAGATCCTCCCACCTCCATTCAACGTCTTAAAGAGGCGGTTTGTGCGCTGAAATTTGCAAATAAAAGTGCGTCAAATTTGAGTTGCATCACGTTGCGTAATTGCAATTGTTGGCAGTCGTAATTTGAGGAATCGATACGCAAGTTTATCAAGGATTACACGCACGCGCGGCGCCCACACCCATCCGGGGGTGCGTTCTGCCGCCTCCAGGTGCAACCGCGGTTATAGGCGTTCAATCGGCGTAAAATTTAATTATCTATGAATCCAATTGGGTATAATAAATCTCAATTACCCAAGTAATGATTTATTATCACCTCAAAATCTAAAAAATTTTTGAGAAATTCTTCGGAAACGTGGTGTATTTTCGAAAGTACACGGAGAAACAATAGATCATGGATGTCCATTGTTGTAGGTGTAATTTGAAATTTGAAAATTAAAATGATGAAATAAAATACACACGATATATGTATCTCCCTATCAAATTTACAATGGATAAACAGAATTTTTTTCCGAAAAAAAAAATGCTAAGTAGGTGTGGCACATAGCTTCCTCTTATCCATAACCCGATTGTATAGATGATCCGATGCATAGTAGTTAATCTCAACACATCTATCTCTTAGTGCCTTCCCCTACCCTCATAGGGGTCCATCTACACGCTAATCTGGACAATCCTGAGAAATGTCGTCGAAATTGGATGAAAAATGTAAAAGTTAAGGCTTTGGCAAGGAATTCACGTTTTAACATGCGCAGCAGCTACTATTAGCTGGGGGAGATGATTTTCATAGGGGACCATCTACACAACAATCTGAACAATCCTAAAAAATTGCATCAAATTTGGATGAAAAATGTAAGTGTTGTAGCTGCTACGAGGATTTTTCGTTTGCGCATGCGCATTGACTACTGTCAATTTTAAGGCCTTGATTTTGATAGGGGGCCATCTACAACCTAATCCGCATAATCCCTAAAAATTTCATCGAAATCGGATAGAAAATGTGGAAGTTGTGGCTGTAGCAACGAATTCACGTTCGCGCATGCGCAGCGGCTACGATTAGTCTGGGGGAGATGATTTTCATAGGGGACCATCTACACAACAATCTGAACAATCCTTAAAAATGTCATCAAATTTGGATGAAAAATGTAAGTGTTGTGGCTATTAAGAGGATTTTTAATTTGCGCATGCGGAGAGACTACTATTAATTTTAAGGCCTTGATTTTCATTGGGGGCCATCTACAACCTAATACGCATAATCCCTGAAAAATGTCATCGAAATCGGGTAGAAAATGTGGAAGTTGTGGCTGTTACAAGGAATTCACGTTCGCGCATGCGCATCGGCTACTATCAATCCGGGGGTGATGATTTTCATAGGGGACCGTCTACACACCAACCCGCACAATCCCTGAAAATTTCATCGAAATCGGACAATAACTTCGTATAGTTATGCGCGTTACAAGGACTTCATGATAGACGGACAGACAGACAGACACGGAACCAAAATTGTTCAGGAACGTGAAACGTAATGGAAAACGCGAATGGAAACTTCGATTTTGGAGAACTTTTTTTTCAACCTTGAAAAGTGAAAACAAATCTTCCGCTACTCTCCGATCGCACGTAATATATCGCAGTATTCTAGAAAACCTTGCTTCAAAGCTACCGATATTTAGCTATGATTTTGTTTACTGGTTTTGTTGCATTTTTCGTGGCAAAAAAAAAAGTGTCGCGAAAAATTCCTTAACTCCCAGCCAAAATACATACCTATCCAAGTCAAAAATCAAAAAAGAAAAAAAAAAGATTTATTATTAGAAGTATGAAACATTGATGTCATTTTGTGGTTATTATTTTCACATTACAGATTGTTTTGCAAAATAACAGGATCTAAATTTGAAGGTGGATAAAAATTTCATCCAATTATAATTTAATTATAATTTCGCAGGATTGTAAAGGATATGAAAGGAAGAGGGAAGGTGAAGGGGAAAAAGAACGGTAGGAGGGTTGGAGAAATGACGACTGCCAAGTGGGTGTGGCACATAGCTTCCTCGTATCCATAACCCGATTGTATAGATGACCCGATGCATAGTAGTTAATCTCAAAATATCAATCTCTAAGTACCTTGCACTGTCACCACAATCAATTTACTAAGTACAGCTCATTCCGCACAATCGCTGAATGTTGTTGGAAAATGTAGAAGTTATGACTGTTACAAGGTTTTCACGTTTGAGCATGCGCACAAAATACTTTCATTTTGGGGTCCATGATTTTCATCGGGGACCCTCTCCTCTCCAACTCGCACAATCCAAAAATCTAATCGAAATCGGATGAGAAATGTAGAAGCTATGGCTGAGGCAAGGATTTCATGACAGACACACAGACAGACACGAAACCAAAATTGTTCAGAAAGGTCTGAAACGTAAAACGCGAGTGAAATTTTGATTTTGGAGAACATTTTTCTTCAACCTTGAACAGTAAAAACAAAGCTTCCACTACCTTGGTAGACTCGGAAGCAAAATAGAATGGAACAAAAAATGGTAGGAAAACAGTCCACAAAGAACTCAAATGAGCCCAGTAAGCGGAAAAGCCACCTTCATTGAATTTATAGTGAGGATAATCCAAGGTGGAAGATCCCTGTCGAGTACCTAGTAGTAAAATTTGGTTTTACTCTTCATATCGTTAGATTTATGGGCTTTTCATGACCAAAGGTCGAAAATACAAAAAAATCTCAACAGTGCAAAAACTTAGGTTTTTAATGTTATAAAAAATCTTTATACGACACATTTGGAAATTAGTTATAGAACATGAAGTTGAAGTATTTCACATATGACATGAGGCACCCTGAATATGATGTTATTTTTGAAGAAAACTGAGACTTCCTAGCAGATTCTGCCTCAAATGAGACCAACTTCAACTCACCTGCACATTAGAGTACCTACTATACATACTGTTGCGGAATCGCATATTCGCCTTTATATTTATTTAGAATTTGTTGCTACTACAAAACATTTCATCATTTGTCAACAGGTGGTATACTTAAACCTGTTGCAAACTTGAATAAAATTCACTTTCTTGCTAGAAACTAAAAAGTGTGTATTATTAATATTTTATACAATAGGTATAGAAAATTCTAGGGATTGATTGATAACGTCTTTATTAAACATCTGGCGAGTTTTGGTCGCACACGACCACTCTTCCAACTAACCAGAAAATTCTTAGAAATAAATTAATTTACGTCTGCGACACATGTTAAATAAGTAAAAATAACAATCAACTCAAATGACGAATTATTAAAATAAATAGAGTAACTTGCCACGTTAAAATGTTTAAAAATGATGAAAAGTGCCAGATTAGTATTTCGAAAATAAATGGATTTTCAATTTAGTTTTAAAACAACTTAGGGTGCTAACCGCTCTAACCCTAATGAACCCAAGGATCCAAATTTTCGCCAAAACTATAACTTTTTCCTCTATTTTAGCTAAAAATGCCTCAAAATAAAAGAAAATGACAATGAAAGATGTTTAAAAAATTTTAGGTGTTCAAAAAGTGCAAATTTGTAAACGGTGTATTTGAATACACTTTGGGCTCTCATGGTAATAGAAGGTGAACGACTTAGGTTACAAACTTTTTATTAAAACTTCATCATAATTATTACTAAGTGAGGTATAAATCATGATATCAATTACATTTGTTACATTTCAACTTTAGACAAGTCATTGTTTATAATATACTAGCTGAAAAGCCTACTAAGAGCAGGCAAACACGATTCCTCCGACTCTCCCAGCCACCCATTTCCTCCGACTCCTACCGCCTCCAACCCCTCCCGCTCCCGACTTCTCCCATCTCTGATTCCTCCGACTCTCCCCGCCACCCGCTCCCTCTGACTCCTCCCGCCCCCAACTCTTCCCATCTCTGATTCCTCCGACTCTCCCCACGAACCCTCCAACTCCTCCCGCCACCCACTCCCTCCGACTCCTCCCGTCTCTGATTCCTCCGACTCTCCCCACTCCTACGTACATACGTTTGGCGTTTTATGTATATAGATTCTAGTTTTGTAAGGCACAAGAGTTATATTGATTCAGAAAAATCGTATTTACAGGGTACTTACCCTACTTTTGTTTGGAATGCAGTCACAAATTGACTAAGAAATACAGTCTCAACAAAATACCTTATTTTACTTAGGAAAAAGGTTACGTAATAATACATTATGTAGGTAACTTTGATAAATAATGAAAAAAATATCATCCACAGCTTCCTCCTCATCCAACGGCATATTGGGTCTAGGGACGACTAGGGACTCTGCTCTTGAAATTGTTCTGCAATACCAAAAATATGGAAAAAATATGGAATTAATTACTTATTTGGAATGACTTACGAGAAGTAAGAAATCATAATATGTCTTGAAGAACAAGGCACTCAATAATGCTCTATGGTAATGTGTGTTACATTACCATAAGAGCCCAAAGTGTATCTCAGTACACCTCCACTAAAATCGAGATATCAGCATGATAACTGCTCATAACCCCACATATTTTTATATCAAACGATAGCTTAGAAACCGACGGATCAAATTATGATAGAAATAGCACACAATTGTTACGTTATCATGGTATAAAATGGAATCAAACTTACTGTTGAGCTGCGGTTCGCCACGGCTTGACTCCGGCGGGACTGGAATGAGAAAACGTAACAAAACGCGCGGGAGATCACTGACCAACAAGTAATCAATGTTGCCAACATTTGCAGGGGATCCTAACGAGTCGATTGGTACCATTGGAGTAAGAAAAAACAGTTCCCTCTGCTTTTTAAAAATCGTTAAAGACAAAGTGTATTCAAATATACTTTGGGTTGATTAGGTAACTTGCCACGTTAAAATGTAACGTGGCAATGCCACATGTAACGTGTAATGCCACGTTTAGGTAACTTGATTAGGTAACTTGCCACGTTAAAATGTTTAAAAATGATGAAAAGTGCCAGATTAGTATTTCGAAAATAAATGGATTTTCAATTTAGTTTTAAAACAACTTAGGGTGCTAACCGCTCTAATGTCTTGAGGAAGCTCATTGTACCAGCGTATGCTTTTGCTCAAGAATGATTCCTGTCCTACACTTGTTCTGTATAGCGGTAGGCGGTAGGTGTTTATTCTTTTTCTAGTTCCAACATCGTGTATGTCAGAGAACAAATTGTACTTTTCTACAAGATAAATAGGCTTTTGGTTAAGTACAATGCGTTTCATGTGAGACAGAACGCTGAGCTTGATCATTTCTTCTACTTTTAATAACTTGAGAGTCTTAAATTTATCGTGAACGCGATCATCAAAATTTAAATTCAACGCGAATCGAACCACACTATTGAGAGCTCTTTGAAGCTTTAGTCTATTTTCGTAGTTCACATCACACATCACTGGAAGGCTATAGTTGAAGTGCGGGGTAATTAGTGAATTTATAAGTTTTTTTCAGCGTAAGTGACCTGGAGACGAGCAATTTCCTAAATCCGTAAAATAGTGAATGTACTCTACCGCATATATTACTGGTTTGTTCATTCTTGAGATTGTTTTGTAAAACAATCCCAAGACATTTTACTGATGGCTTGTAGTTGAGCGGAGGGAGAGGGAGAAAATAGAACTAGGGACCAACCAAAAAAAAGTCTCCACAAGTACCTTCAATTCACCTACACACTGGAAATCTAATCTAGTACCTAATGATTTTTCACTGGTCAACAATCTAAGTGTGGTGTGCAAATATTTCAAAAACTTTGAAAATTCACCGAAAATCCATAAAGAGTCTCATTGAATGAAAAACCAACCATAAACGTTATTTTTCCACTTGGAAATTTCTGTCATCTTTGAATCGAAGAAAATGTATTTATACTCACCCAATTCTGCTTCGAATGAGACCAACGATAGCTTACCAACTTTAGAGTAGTTACCTATCTAACGATTTTTGGTGATTTATCACTGATCATCAAATTTTAAGTTGGTTTATGCAATTTTCAAGAAACTAGTCTCAGTGAATGAGAAACTTGACATGTTTACAAACTTTTCGCTCGGAACTTAAAGGATTAAATTTCAAAACAATTTAGTGGTAGCAAATAATTAGTACCTTTACCATGTAAGAAGATTTAGGTATTAGTGAAAGGTATCTTCAGAAAGGTACCTACCTACTAAGGCCGCTCAGTCTCGACAACCTCAAGGCGAAAGATAAAATTAGTAATAAAATTATACCTACCGATACATTCATTCTTCATTCTTCATTCATTCTTCCATGCCCTCAAGGGGTGAATACCCGCTCCATTTATTTTTTTTGAAGATCTTCGGGGCACACCTGCCCGAACTCCAAATTCCGTTGACAGCCATGGACCTAGTATCCCATGGGATACTAGGTCCATGTTGACAGCACACAGAAGTAATCCCGCGTTGTTAAAATGCATGGAGGAAGACAAAAGTCTGTAAGATTTTCTTTTCCCTTCTTTGTCCTAACAAAAAATTGCAAATTTAATTTTGAAATTGTTTGATTTTTCGATCATACAGCCAAAGGCTCACCAAAAAAACGTTGAATATTGGTGATATACCATTAAGGAGGTATTTAAGGAAAGTCAGTGATAACGTCTACTTCTACTGATAACAAATTCAGCTTTATTTACTTGCGAGGTGCTTTCGACGACACGTCAGAAATCTGTAATCTTCCCCTTGTCTTCATTAATTCAATTATGTTCGGATTTCGCTCTTGATGCCTTTACGTTAATAACAGATCGAGTGTTTATTGATGGCTCTATTTACCCCGCCTGACGTGGAGTAATGAAACTGAGTGCAGTAGCCGAATCTCCGTATAATGATGACGTTATTTCCAGTAAAAAAGAGCCAGCCAAGACAACAACAATGTTCATTGTTTTTAGAGAACTATGTTTCATTTTCGCAGTGTTCTTCACCGCGTATGCAACGTTCATTAATACGTGAGTATGGTTGGATTATAGTTCTCCTACGCTAACCTTGTATTGTGGTAATGTCGTTGTGGAGTGGCACTATGTTGACAATCCTACCTACCAAGTTTTAATGGAGTTCTTTGATACTTCAATTACCTCGCACAAATTCTGAAAATGTCATTAAAATTGGACTGACCGATAACTGGATGTGTGCAGGAAGACAGAAATTCCCCTGAGTTCTTAGTTTGGATTATTGATAAGTACTCCATATAGAAGATGATATCGAAATTGGTAAGTCAGATATTCATCGATTTAAAATTATTCAGAAAGCCAAGAAACAGAATACGATTGTGAATACTTTGGTTCTCGAGGACTCAATGTTTTCAACCTGCTCGGATACAAGACTTTTCTACCTTCTGTGGTGACTTGCGAGGAAGCAATAATTGCAATAAAATACCTTGCAAAATAATACCATAATTATTTTGGTAGGTAGCCCTAAACCCAAACTGCACGGAAAGGATGACGTTGGGAATAACATGATTAGATATTATCGGTCTCTAAATATTGACTTTGATCAAATACACTTAGCTGAATTCTGTAAAAGAAACTGAATCACTTAAAAGTAATTGGGAAAATAATTGATTCATTAATAATAGATTGAATTGATTTATAATTTATTATCATTGGAATTTACAATAGGTACTTAGGCACGTATAGAAGAAGGTCCCTTACAACCTAAAATGTTAACAATTGCCTACACTTGGAAATCGTCTTCTCTCCAATATGTCGCCATTGTTGAACACCTTGTGCCCAGTCTAGTGATGGCAACAACATATCGATATTTTTGAAATATCGATATTTTGCTTCCGATATATCGATATATCGCCATCGAAAAATCGTGCTACGATATATCGGGAATATCGATATTTTTTAACCGATATATCGCCCTAGTAGATAATAACTGGTGAATGGCAGAAACTAACCTAAGTTAAGATTATGAAAACATTTTTCGGTTTTTTGGTCATACCTCCGTTGTTTTTTATCGAATACATTTTTTTCTTTTAAATTTATATTCTTAGTCTACTCAAATTCCCGGTAATTTAGAGTACCCACATGACGCATTTTGACCAAAACAATGTTTTTCCTATTTTTAGCCATTTTCCGGGCTTTTCCTACAGAAAAACTATCATTTTCAGAATCAGCGTCAAATTTCGAGCATATTAGAAAAAAATCCCATTTTTCTTTACATGCGTGCACATGATATAATTACTCATTGTGAGAAACCATAAGAGATTTAAATAATATTTAAATAATAAAACAAACATAATTCATTCAATAACACATTTATTTCATAAAAATTACCAAAATAACCATTGGCCTATTACATATTAGAAATAAATGTGTTATTGAATGAATTATGTTTGTTGTATGATCTTCCAATCATTTATTTAACCACCAGTTTCGACTTATATTTAGCAATATTTTAATATTGCTTATTTTTTTTGCAGTAGGCCTCTATATTTTTATTGTGTTAAAGTAGTAAATAATTAAATAAATCAACTCAAATAAAGTGTGTTTTCACGGTAAAGCTAATGGGAGGATCAATATATTATATGTTCTGTGTTTTAAACCAAAGAAAACAAATTAAAATTATTATTTACAAGAACAAATATGGTTCGATATTTTAATCCCGATATATCGGATATATCGATATTTTTGCTCCCGATATATCGGTGCCATCGATATTTCCCTTCCGATATATTGCAAACCCGATATATCGATTTTTGTAAAACTTTTGCCATCACTAGCCCAGTCTACCCGAGACTTATCGCTACTATCCCCTAAACATCATGAGAGTCTAGCCCACAGAAAGTATTGTCGGGTTTCAGCGCTACCTACCGCCACTTCAGCGAACTACCATCCTTTTTCAGCTCGATGTGAGCGTGGTCAAGCGGCATTTCTGAAAAGTAGGCTTACCTCGATTTTACCACCTCGGTTTTACCACGCTCTAATTTCTAAGTTTGGCTTCCAAGTTACTTCCCTGCCTTTTTAAATTGCGAGGTAAAGGAACTTGTTATTGCATTTTTGTGTTGTTTTTATTTGTTGTGTTGTTCTTCTTTGCTACATTGTAATCTTGGGATAACTGCAAGTTAGAGGAGCGACGGTAATGCAATCTTATCACCTGATAAGATATCAGAAATGGTAGTTCGTTGAAGTGGTGGTAGGTAGCGCTGAAACCCGACAACACTTTCTGGGGGCTAGACTCTCCTCTAAACATCTTTCTCTACTATGCCCTAAACATCTTTCTCATATTGTCTTTTAAATTTTACCACTTCATTACCGGGAGGGAGAAAACAAGAGTGAAGTTATGTTTACATGAAAGGAAAAGCCGATGTCAAAACATGGCTTCTGTTACTAGGTGAAGAGATTCGGAACATCGAGTAAAAAACTGACCCCTCTTAAAAGGTTACTGTAGGTTCACTAGTGGAGCGACATTCATTGATGTGGTATTTTTGCTGATGAACTTATTTCCAAAAAATTCATACCTAATTTTTCCCAAAATAATTACCTAAAACATTTTTTCCTGAAACAATTAAACTTTTGGCAAAAAGGGGATGCAATAGAAATAAATACGAGAAATAGCATCCTCTAAGATCATCGAGGAACTCATGAAATAGACACCTCTGGTAAATCCCTTCTGAGTGGCACCTATCACTTGGAAGGGATACGACTTTGTAGGTACGCGGCTATTCCTCCTTAATGACCGAACAGCTGTTTACTATTCGTTTTATCCGTGTGACGTCACACAGAATGGATGTTGGAAGAAGAAGGAGAAGAAGAAGAAGAATAAGACTAATCTCCCTGGGTTCGTTCGGTCAGGCAGTCCTGGACGGTCCAGGACTGGAGCAGTCCAGGACTCGTGACGTCACAGAGTCGCCCTGGACTGTCCGAGATTCGGTGTTGTCCGAACGCACACGGGACAGCACTGGAAGCATGGATATTTCATACGTATAAAATATCCATGCCAGAGAGATGTGAAATTTATTGCGATTTTATTTTAAGATTTATTAATTTATAGACGTATTTATTAATACTTGATTTTACTCCTTTTTATATAGGAATAATAAATGCTTCTAAAATGAGGTTAGCTGCCTATTTCCAAATTTGCCTATTTCTAAAGTTTCCTATTCCCCCAAATGGAAACTGCGACTGGAGCTTCGTAAAACTACTTTAAATTGAAGTTAAGTTGAGAGCTGAAGTTATGGGTTACGAATTAACGAATTTTTACACAAGTAGTACAAAATTACTTACTGTGAATTGATGAGATGATTCCACTGCTACCAATTCTTCGAAGAGGTGTCTTAAACCACCCTTTTTACCAAGTGAAGCTTTCTTAAGAGTAGGTACAGGTAGAGTCATACAAAAGGGAAGGCCATTTTCGACAAGACGCTTGTATTTAAAGAAAAATGAAAGTAAAACGCTTTCGACTTGACCGATGGGTATAATTTCAAATAGAGACAGAACAATGGTAACGAAATTACGAAAATAAATTGAACGTATATACAGATTTATGCTTCTTTACCAAAATCGTATTTCCCAAGCTACTCATACTCAATTTCAAAGTTCCGGGTCTTTAATTGTTTTATGAATAGAGGTTAATATAATTACTGTTACTTTACAATACTAGTTTTCAATTCCACTTTTCTTATTCCACATGTGCTAAGAGATATTTAGGTCGAAGCGGTCAGCAACATTCCAGAACGACGCAGTTTGGTGCCCACAGTAGGTAGGTAGGCCACAAAAATATCAGAACTCCGATGTTGGGCACTCAGCTTTCCGTATGGACCTATAAGTGGACAATATTATGAAATAATGAAGAACAGAATGAATATTTTTATAGTTTGATGTAAGTATGTATCGACAGTAGGAAAGATGACAAACCTGCTTGAGCAGAAAAATCGAGGGAGTGTTCGTACCAGCTACTCTACGAAGTGTTGATCATCAAATTCCAACACAACTTGATGAATGTAGCTTTGGTTCTTCAGCCTCAATCTCCGATAAATCAATTCGATAATGAAAATGTCTTCGACATCATCGTCCAAAAAAATAAACCACACTCATCACGTCACTTTCGCAATCAGAAGAATCAGCCGACATCATAATTGGATTATCAAAAAACTTCTGAATTCTCGAAAGATGAGGAGCGGAGAGGAGGAGCGGAGGAACCCGAGAGGTGAGGAGCGGGAGAAAAAAGTGCAATGCGCATGCGCCGGACACTTTACTCTCGCTGAAATCTGGAGTAAGTTCGGACGACCCTGGACTACCCTGGACTGCCTCTCCGAACGGCAAATCTCTCGTCCGGGACTACACTGGTCCTCTCCGAACGGCCAAAAGTGGGCGTGGTCAGCCCTGGACTGGCCGGGACTGCCTCACCGAACAAACCCCCTGAAAGGCGGCCATGTCGACTCCGTTGTAAACAAAGATTGTATAGAATATTGCATAGGTTTTTCATTATGCCAATCTGTGCGGTTATTAGTCGCTCGTCTCGTTCCGGATGCGGTATTTAATTTTTTGGTTTGCCTAAAGTGATTAGAAACAGTGTGCAAAGACAAGAAACTTTCCGGAAAAAGAAGAATATCAGCCTTTTGACGTCGCTGCTTCCCAGCCTTCTGACAACCATGATTTTCGATGAACTGACACTTTTATAACCAGCTTCAAATTACCTATCTTATTATTATTTGTACTCGTTTTCTTTTTCATCAGTTAGGTATTTGTTTGTTTCCCCGGGAAATATCATGTTGTTCACCTCTCGAAACCAACTGCTCATCACGGAAATTCTGTAATCTTCACATCAAGTTCATGGTGTAGGTACTGCCTATCGTTAATTCTGTGCGAATTGTATATTGTTTCAATGTACAATGAAATTACTGAATAAATTGCGTGTTTTTTATGAATGTTGTACATTATTCCATTATATCAACACACCTAACTTCAGATCTACAATAAACAGACGATTGGAGTCAGCTCACGTAAGTAAGTACCATTTAGGGTTTCAAGGAAAGAAGTTACAATAGTTATGAAGTTCACCTTTGAAAAATACCTTCTTTTCTAATAATGGTAGGGATTTGGTTCATTATGGATATCTGCATTTAGTTGTTGCGTCTATAAGTTCGTGTATCAATCATAGTAGGATTGATCTGTACTACTTCCCTGTTTGTGAAAGTCTGTATGTGCGTGGTAGTTAGAAACAAAACACTTGCTCTAAACTATCTAGAGATATGTTGTTGGACAACTAATGAACCAGTAGATAGGTAGCTACTGAATAATCGGTAGTTATTACTTATATGAGACCCAAAAAAATGCATTGAGAACTCTGGAAAATCTAGGTTTGTGGTGTTCACTAGGTACTTTCTAAAGGCGAATACGCTCAACCATCAGTAGGTAGGAACGTTTTATATTGCAATCTAAGGTCAGATTGGGATGTAAATAGGCACTTGTCTCTGGTTCTCTATGTGAGTAGGTATCTATTATCTATCAACACACCTAACTACAGATCTACAATAAACAGAATATCAGGTTTCAAGAAAAGAAGTTCGTAGGTACAACATTTATAAAAATTTACCTTTGAAAAATACCGTCTTTAGCAGTTAGTTGTCTGTAAGTTCGTATATCACTATATCTATCGTAGTACGTTTGATTTGTACTTCCTTTTTTGTGAAAATCTGTACATCCGTGATAGGTAGAAACAAAACACCTCCTCTAAACTATCCAGAGATATGTTGTTGGACAAACAATGATCAAGAAGACAGAGAGCCACTGCAAAATCGGTAGTTGTTATGTTTGAGGCCCAAAAAAATGCAGTAAGAACGCTGGAAAATCTAGGTTTCTGGTGTTCACTAGGTACTTTCTAAAGGTGAATACGATCAAAAGGTAGGAAGGTTTCATATCACAATGTAGGGTCAGAAAAGGATGTAAATAGGCACTTGTCTCCAGTTCTCCATGTAAATAGGTATCCAAGTAGTAATAAGTTTGTTCAATGTGGCAAATAAATATTCAAATTTTCATTCTGAAAAACTTATTTCGAGAGTTTTTAATAATTAAAATGTCAATTATTGACACTAATGTTTGTGTCAGCCTGGTTTGCTTGTCAGCATGACAGTTGACACCTGTCATGTCCCTGTTCTTTGTGTCAAGACCCCTCAGTGTCTGTATCAGCTATTTGCAATCTGATCGCTACTTACGATTACATAATTGCTATAAAAGAATAGAAAGAAGAAAATAATGAATATACCACTATCATTCTGTTTGCATACCAAGAAATAGGACCTATGTGGTATGTAAACATAATGACCTTGCTGACAGCGAGTCAAAATGGCGCCCTTTCACGACCAGCTGATAGGGTAAGCTGAGAAGGTTAGGTTTGATAACCTAAGATAGGTTAAATTGAGTCTCACGGATATCACCCATAGAGGTGTGTCAGTACAGCTGTACCAGAACTGCGGAACTGAGTATCAACTTGTAACGGTTCCATGCAGTGACAAAAACTCAGCCCTTATTGGTCCAGTTCCACAGACCGATAAGATATCATGGAATGGCTCTGGACTGGGAAGGGATCTTTCGGGCTGGTAAGCGTGGAACTTGTCTCAAATTCAGTTCAATGTAGCTGGAAGTGCCCTTACCATTTTCATGGATTGAAAAGATATAGTAACATGGAATGGCTCTGGACTGGGTGGGATCTTCTGGACTGGTTAGCATGGAAGTTGTCTCCAGTACTATCATTCTTATGTTTGTTCTTAAACTGCAACGAAAAGTTATTCTTTCCTTGAATTGTTTGGTTACTATCATTGCTAATTGTCTCTTTTGTAACAGTTGTTCGAATTCCTTCCTTTTCTATTGCAAGTTGAGATCATAAGTGTGGAAGAAGGAAGATAGGGATTTTACCACCATCTTGTTCCATGTCATGAGAGTGGGATTTGACCACCCTCGGTAGGCAGTACCAGTAATGGAACTGTACTGGTAATTTGGAACGGTTACATCTTTGTCACTGGAACCGTTGGAACCGTTCCAGGGAAATACCTTGACTAACACACCCCTAGTTCACTACTTTCCTTCTGAATTTTTGATTCGAATGAATGTTATGAGTGCTCTAAAATTCCAGTAACGAGTATACCTATTATAAGGCTACCTTGTGTCCAACTTCTCAGGAAAATGTTCATCTTCCATGAATTAGTGGGATCGGCTCCCTGACATGCGCTGAACCAAGAATATTAATGGTCCAATTATTGCTACAACGTGAACATTTTTTCTGTTAATTAATTTCAGGCAGCCGAAGGTACAAAGGGGGGCTCCTCCAGCGCCGTTTTTCCTTCATTCGAGCGTCAGAGATTTCTACCAAGGGGACCTCACCCAGCTGATGCAGGAGATCACCCACCAGCACTATGCGTTTGTGATGTACTACGCCCCTTGGGACGCCGATTCCCAAGATGCAAAGGACGATTTCATTGAAGCCAGTCTGTTTTATGGTGATAAGGTTCGTTGCAACGGTAGATTTTGTAATTTCGACCATCTTAATTCATAATTTACCTTTGGAATCGAGATTGAAGCATTTTTTTTCGATATGTGGACGATGTAGGGAGGGTACTTAAACTCTATTGGAAGATTTTTGCTGCTTCTTAACGTCGGCTATATTGATTGATATTGATATTTTATTCTTCATACTGTAGGTACATATATGTACATAGTATAAGTCGATACAAATATTAAAGCTTGTTACTTAACTTACTATCTAATTCTACATGTAGGGCAAGGTATCAACAACAAAAATAATTAGGCTAAAAAGTTGACAATAAAGAGCTTGAACTATAAAAAACGATGAAGAACAGGAACTAAGTGTAATAGGAACTAGTGTGACCGGTACTCCCAGAAATAAGGTGTGTGTGGGGCGCTACCGTGCCGGCTGGGGCGTCCTGGCCGGCCCAGACCCACCCACAATGGCGGCTCCCAGGGTCACCAATCCATTACTGGAGAGGTAGCCCTACGAACTGCGCGGTCTACCGCAGAAGCAACCCGCACACCTCAATAAAAGCGCCAAGGGGGCCGCCCCCAGGCTGGCCAAGAACCCTGGTCCAACGCTCGAAACACACAGCACAATATACAATTAAACCCGACTGTAACGTCCAGCTATATAACTGGAAACGGAATTCAACAATACTATATCGATTTATTCCAGCTTCCTGCTCCATTTCCATCCTTTTTGTATTAAAATTTCAATATTTCCGCGGCTGGTTCTCGAATTGCTAGATTTTAGTGGTAGTAGAGGCTTTTTTCCTAGCATGTGTTTCAACTTTTAGTAGACCTTCCTTCTCCTTCTTCCATGCTATTAAAGAGTTCCTAGTAGGGTCGATACAGCGCCGCCGGAACCGGATCGTCCGCCATGTTTTCAATACGGCGCGCCAGATTGCCTCCGAGTGACGTATTCTGCTGTAATGTTACTACCGTATGTTGTTTAATGGCGCCGGATTGAGAGTGTGTGTGTAATACGTCACGCCTTATCTAAGCCGAACCAAACCCACTAGGAACTCTCTATTGATTTCTGGTAACCGTATTCAATTTTATTTTCTGTTTTCAGGTGTATTTTGCAGGCGTGAACTGTTGGGAGCCGTCTAGCGAGTGTCGATTGACTTTCAAGGAGGTCATCTCACCGTTTCCTCAGCTCGTTGCTTACGTCGGCCCTGGTAAAGCAGTCGAGTACAAAGGACCTCACACTGCCGACCATCTCATCAAATTTCTACATTCGGTCCTCCATCCAGTCGTAAGGGTCAACTCTGCGCATGAACTGTGGGACCTCCGGACCGTACATGATGTAAGATGAGGTTTCCCTTTAAGTATATTTGGTTCTCGTTTAACCCTTAATATCGTGAAATATCTTTTTGAAATACCGATTTTTATCTGCAAACGTTTATAAACTTTTAAGCCAAAACTAATAGCCGTCCAACTATCCAATTGTTTAAGAATTTTAAAGAAAGATAACAGTAAAAACAAAATAATTCCTGAGTTGACAGACTGCAATAGGGCCTTCGAGGTACCTTCTACCCTCATTCCCCCCTTGTCGATAAGTTGGGTTTCCTCGTCAGAGATGGCGCCACTGTTTAGAGCAGCATAGATCCCTGTATGAAGTGTACCTTCTCCACCTTATTCCTTGGTTCTGTACTTTATGAGGAATAAAAGACCCCAACCAAGGATTTTTCTGTACTTTATGAGAAATACAGACTGGATTTACCTTGCAACAAATGGACGGCTGTTACAAGGATTTTACGTTTGCGCATGCGCAGAGGCTACTGTAAATTTTAAGGCCTTGATTTTCATTGGGGCCATCAACATACAACCTAATCCGCATAATCCCTGAAAATGTCATCGAAATCTGCTAGAAAATGTGGAAGTTATTGCTGTTACAAGGAATTCACGTTCGCGCATGCGCATCGGCTACTCTCAGCCCAGGGGTGATGATTTTCATAGGGGACCGTCGAAAATTTCATAGAAATCGGACAATAACTTCGTATAGTTATACGCAAGTTTATCAAGGATTTCATGACAGACACACAGACAGACAGACACACAGACACTGAACCAAAATTGTTCAGAAAGGTCTAAAACGCAAAACGCGAGTGAAAATTTTGATTTTGGAGAACTTTTCTTTCATCCTTGTAAAGTGAAAACAAAGCTTCCGCTACCTTGGTAGACTCGGAAGCAAAAATACGCGAAAAGTGACGGGATTCACATGAGCGCTCTGGCGTAGAACTCCAGATAGTACCTCAGATCGACAACAGGTAGAGTTCTAAACGCCCTTCTAAGATCTAAGCGCAACAACACAAAACAATCTAGTCAAATTACCACTCAAATAATGTTATTCAAATAACGAAACTAACTTAATATAGAAACTAAATAAGAGTGGATGAAGACTAATGATGCTTGATAAACTAATAAGCAGAATCGGATTGTAAAAAAAGTGAGTAAAATTGCTTCTGAATGAGGAATTCGCTTGAATTTTGTTTTTCCAACTTGTTTACTGTTCTTTTGTACTTACTTATTTTTAAGAGTTTTTACAGAATTTAACATTTGAAATTCTCTTTTGATTATTCATGCTAAAATCGGCTTTGCAAGCAAAGCCAACGAAACAATCGTCAAAGCGCAAGTAACTGTGTCAGCTTTGACTAAGCCGTAATTTCTCACTGGCTATAACTAATTCTCACTCTACGACTCTTTGCAGGCAGTTTTGGTTGGTCACCTCAATTTTCATGGCGTCATCAGCGGATTGGGTTACCAAATCCTGTACGACACGGCTCTCCGGTTGGCGTCGAGGGATCACGAGAGACACATCGCGGTTGGCGCCTTCACTCATTTAGGCGTCAACAGACTCCTGGGTCTCGACGAGAAACCCACCATAGTTTTGTATCTTTGGAACCAGAGGATGGTAAGTATTTTATTCGTTCATTTTCGACTTTTTCAAACAATCGAAGGTCAAAACAAGCCTTTGAAGCGGTCGTTTCTCTCGAGTAAACCAACAAGTTTCGATGATTTTAAGGGGATCTCAGTCGGTCGACGTTCGTTCCGAGTCAGTATTTCGTCAAATCGAAGGGGCAAAAAGTTGAAAAAATTGACTTAAATTGGAAATTTTAAAGGATTTTAGAAATTCATTAGTGCACGTCTCTAGTGAATTGAAATACTGAGATATTGCCGCTGGAATCATCAAAATTGAACTATAATTGTCAGAGAAAAATGAGAAAAACCGTTAATTCAGTTATGTTTTTCTCATTAAATGTAGCTAAACTTGAAATTTTCTAGGATTTTACAAATTCATTAGTGCATGTGCCTGAAAATGAAAGATTGTCACCGGAATCATCAAAATCGAAGAATAACACTAGATTACAAAATTTAGGGGTGGTCTGGCTGCCTCGTTCTTTCACCACTTTTCTTATGGTATTAGGTGCGCTGAATCCAAATCTGACGTCAGTTTTTGGTTTATTATTTTCAATAATAAGCCTTTGGAATCGAGCAAGAAAAAAAAAATTTTAACCCCCCCCTCAAAATTTGATGTTTTACGTTTCAAGGTACGTAGAATCCGAAAATCGAATAAAAAACGCTGCAAATCATTGCTCAAAGGTTTATTATTTTCTGTATAGATCACCCTTCTGTATAGATCACTGGTTCTCCATCAATAGCACCTACCACCATCTGTATTCTCCATTGACCCGCCCTCTCAAATTTCAGCTTCCTGCGTTCAACAGAAGAGAAAATGGCCTTGGAGCTCACTCAGCTGATCAGTGACCACTCATGCACCTTCAGCATTCTCCATTGACCCGCCCTCTCAAATTTCAGGTTCCTGCGTTCAACAGGAGAGGAAATGGCCTTGGAGCTCACTCAGCTGATCAGTTACCACTCAGGCGCCTTCAGCATTCTCCTTTGACCCTGCCTCTAACATTTCAGCTTCCTGCGTTCAACAGGAGAGGAAATGGCCTTGGAGCTCACTCAGCTGATCAGTTACCACTCAGGCGCCTTCAGCATTCTCCTTTGACCCTGCCTCTAACATTTCAGCTTCCTGCGTTCAACAGGAGAGGAAATGGCCTTGGAGCTCACTCAGCTGATCAGTTACCACTCAGGCGCCTTCAGCAATCTCCATTGACCCTGCCTCTCAAATTTCAGGTTCCTGCGTTCAACAGGAGAGAAAATGACCTTGGAGCTCACTCAGCTGATCAGTGACCACTCAGGCACCTTCAGCAATCTCCATTGACCCGCCCTCTAAAATTTCAGCTTCCTGCGTTCAACAGGAGAGGAAATGGCCTTGGAGCTCACTCAGCTGATCAGTGACCAATCAGGCGCCTACAGCATTCTCAATTGACCCGCCCTCTCAAATTTCAGGTTCCTGCGTTCAACAGGAGAGGAAATGGCCTAGGAGCTCACTCAGCTGATCAGTGACCACTCAGGCGCCTTCAGTATTCTCCATTGACTTTTGATTATGGAAATTTGATTATTGGTTACGCAGAAGGCAAAACTGTATACAAATCGAAGAAATGAACAGCGACCGCATTTTAGTCAGAAAAAATTTCAACGGAGATTAGACCTCTTTTGCGATTCACACTCATGATTCTGTTTTATCGAAGGAAAACCTTCAAGTACTCGTAGAGACTGAACGGTTTGCCCTACAGAGCTCCGGGTGGTCTCAAAAATTTTTTAAAATTCAGTACTATTTAAAATTAGTGAAAAAACGATACCTTTATTTCGAGAGTTTTCGAGCTAGGGCATTCTTGAAAATTTCAACCCTTAATTTTCACCCCTTAGAAGTGACCTACATCAACCAAAAGCTTCGCGGCACAACTAGACCCCAAATGGAGCCCATATACCAAATTTCATCGAAATCGGTCCATGGTAACTAAGAAAAGTGCAGCGTACGGCGGACGGACGGCCAAATTGTTATTCGATTTTCGGATTCTACGTACCTTGAAACGTAAACCATCAAATTTTTAGGGGGCGTTAAAATTTTTTTTTTCTTGCTCGATTCCAAAGGCTTATTATTGAAAATAATAAACCAAAATTTCCGTCCGTCCGCCGTACGCCGTACGCGGCACTTTTCTTAGTTACCATGGACCGATTTCGATGAAATTTGGTATATGGGCTCCATTTGGGGTCTAGTTGTGCCGCGAAGCTTTTGGTTGATGTAGGTCACTTCTAAGGGGTGAAAATTAAGGGTTGAAATTTTCAAGAGTGCCCTAGCTCGAAAACTCTCGAAATAAAGGTATCGTTTTTTCACTAATTTTAAATAGTACTGAATTTTAAAAAATTTTTGAGACCACCCGGAGCTCTGTAGGGCAAACCGTTCAGTCCCTACGAGTACTTGAAGGTTTTCCTTCGATAAAACAGAATCATGAGTGTGAATCGCAAAAGAGGTCTAATCTCCGTTGAAATTTTTTCTGACTAAAATGCGATTGCTGTTCATTTCTTCGATTTGTATACAGTTTTGCCTTCTGCGTAACCAGTAATCAAATTTCCATAATCAAAAGTCAATGGAGAATACTGAAGGCGCCTGAGTGGTAACTGATCAGCTGAGTGAGCTCCAAGGCCATTTCCTCTCCTGTTGAACGCAGGAACCTAAAATTTGAGAGGGCGGGTCAATGGAGAATACTGAAGGCGCCTGAGTGGTAACTGATCAGCTGAGTGAGCTGCAAGGCCATTTTCTCTTCTGTTGAACGCAGGAAGCTGAAATTTTAGAGGGCGGGTCAATGGAGAATACAGACGGTGGTAGGTGCTATTGATGGAGAACCAGTGATCTATACAGAAGGGTGATCTATAAAAAAAATAATAAACCTTTGAGCAATGATTTGCAGCGTTTTTTTTTGTTTATGTCGGATTTTCAAGATATAGCTAGTTTTAAGATTTTTCTAGTTCTCACTTTTCTTCATTTTTTAGTGAAAACTCATCTTGCTCAAATCTCCTCAAAAAGTACTCAGACTTATAGGAAATTTCATGTAGAATCCGAATATGTACTTAGTTTTTAATTAAAGATGTGTTAAACCCCCTATTTTCCACAAAACGTATCAAAAAACACCGGTTCTCAACGTTTTTTCTTCGGGTTTTCCCTTACATTTTGCCACTTGAAAAAAAAATTAAGGCTAAAAAAATTTTCTTGGGCTTTTAATTTGTAGGGGGGACACCCCAGAGGAGAATGAGACCAATCGCAGCCTCCTAAACCCATTAATATCGAAGAAATGAGCTTTCTCATGGCACTGAGATGAAAATTCAAAAAAACTGTTAGTTAATTTTTCGAGTAAGTATGTGCGTTCCTAAATCTGTTTTCCTCAAATGGATTTTCCTTTCTTCTACATTTTTTATGCTTGTCACCTATGAAGAGTAAGATCGAAAATAGGTACTCAAAGGGGGAGTAAATCATAATTGTGAAACTCTTGTTTTGTTAAGTGATTTTAATTCAGTTTTACAAACGAAACATAATAAACTTCAGAAAAGTTAACGGTGTAAATCTGTTTCATGAAGACTCAGATGAATCAATAGTTGGTACAATGTTTGGTTATTCCTCCACCTCAGAGTTTTCATCGCCGGCATCATATGTATATATATATATATATGTGTCATTCCGGACGATAACTTGAGTAATTGTTTAAAATTTTTTTTTTAGTTTTTGCCAAAATGTTTGTAACAACAAACCATAGGTCAAGTTCGTTAACCAGCAATTTTGGACAATCCAAAGTGGTCCAAAATTCAAAAAAACTCCAAAAATGGGTTTTTCCCGTTTTTTGTGGTTTTTACATTGAAAATCATGGTAATTTATGGTATATTCGGATTCAGCACAAAATTTCTGATATGAATGCTTTTTTCAAAAATGAAAATTGTCCAAAATTAAGAAAAGTTTGTAGCTATATATATATAATGAATACGTGCGTATATTTGTTGTAACCAGAAATGCAGTAGCCGTGTGGGTACTCTGAGTTCATGTGAAAAAAAAAGAGTCCTCGTTCAAATATTTAATCGACAACTGCCACCGATAGAAACGTTTAAAACCTAGTGTATTATTGAAAATTGCACGATTTTTTCGTTCATATCGCGAATATATTTAAATGTTATTAAATTAATTACTTAGATGCAGCAGGTAACGCACCAAGGAGAAAAATATGTGATAAACAAGGTGACTTGTTGTGATGAGGTTGGGAACAAGTGATCATGAACGCGATCTGTCGCACTCATCTTTAACTACGTCCAGGAGCTTCCCCAATCAGAACGCTTCTCGGGCTCCCAGATTCAGCTTTCAGCCCAGTGATTTCACGTCTTCCGGGACGTCGATTATTGGTGTAAAATCATGTAAAAATATATATATATACATATATATAAACCAAGAATCGAAAAAAACTTTCTACAACAAATTGCAACACCATTGGTCCTTTTCTTAACCACACCTTAAACTGAATGATTTCTTTGAAAATTCGCTCATTAATTCATGCTGCATGAATGGACTTTTTTAACAATCGAAGGTGAAAACAAGCCTTTGAAATGGTCGTTTCTCTCGAGCAAACCAACAAGTTTCGAGGATTTTAACGTTCAATTTCGACTTTTTCAAACAATCGAAGGTGAAAACAAGCCTTTGAAGTGGTCGTTTCTCTCGAGCAAACCAACAAGTTTCGAGGATTTGAACGTTCAATTTCGACTTTTTCAAACAATCGAAGGTGAAAACAAGCCTTTGAAGTGGTCGTTTCTCTCGAGCAAACCAACAAGTTTCGAGGATTTGAACGTTCAATTTCGACTTTTTCAAACAATCGAAGGTGAAAACAAGCCTTTGAAGTGGTCGTTTCTCTCGAGCAAACCAGCAAGTTTCGAGGATTTGAACGTTCAATTTCGACTTTTTCAAGCAATCGAAGGTGAAAACAAGCCTTTGAAATGGTCGTTTCTCTCGAGCAAACCAGCAAGTTTCGAGGATTTGAACGTTCAATTTCGACTTTTTCAAACAATCGAAGGTGAAAACAAGCCTTTGAAGTGGTCGTTTCTCTCGAGCAAACCAGCAAGTTTCGAGGATTTGAACGTTCAATTTCGACTTTTTCAAGCAATCGAAGGTGAAAACAAGCCTTTGAAATGGTCGTTTCTCTCGAGCAAACCAACAAGTTTCGAGGATTTGAACGTTCAATTTCGACTTTTTCAAACAATCGAAGGTGAAAACAAGCCTTTAAAGTGGTCGTTTCTCTCGAGCAAACCAACAAGTTTCGAGGATTTGAACGTTCAATTTCGACTTTTTCAAACAATCGAAGGTGAAAACAAGCCTTTGAAGTGGTCGTTTCTCTCGAGCAAACCAGCAAGTTTCGAGTATTTGAACGTTCAATTTCGACTTTTTCAAACAATCGAAGGTGAAAACAAGCCTTTGAAATGGTCGTTTCTCTCGAGCAAACCAGCAAGTTTCGAGGATTTGAACGTTCAATTTCGACTTTTTCAAACAATCGAAGGTGAAAACAAGCCTTTGAAATGGTCGTTTCTCTCGAGCAAACCAACAAGTTTCGAGGATTTGAACGTTCAATTTCGACCTTTTCAAACAATCGAAGGTGAAAACAAGCCTTTGAAGTGGTCGTCTCTCTCGAGCAAACCAGCAAGTTTCGAGGATTTGAACGTTCATTTTCGACTTTTTCAAACAATTGAAGGTGAAAAAAAGCCTTTGAAGTGGTCTTTCTCAATAGTAAAACTTCAAGTTTCGTTGAGTTTAATGTTAATTCGCGACTTCATCCAAGAGTTTGTTGTGTCTGTCATCAAATCTTTGTAACGGGCGAACTATTCGAAGTTATTCTTCGATTTCGGTTAAATATTCAGGAATTGACCGAATTGGCCTCGCAGATGGTCCCCTATGATAATAATATAGTTTGGTACCATCCAATTTCGATGAAATTTTTATGGATTATGCGGATTGGAGTGTTGATGAAAATCATTGCCCCGAACTATGATGTACCTACTTACAGATTTTTTCCTTTTTTTCAACAATAAACAATTTATTAACAAGAATGGGCTAACGGATGGGCACTGATTGATGTGTTTAGATAAACTAAATATTTCTAATGCTTTTCACATTTTATGTCTTTACTTTGGCACTTTAACGAAAAAACGTCACGAAAATGTTTAATGATATCCACTTACAACCAAGTCGTTTCTACGGAACTTTATCGTCGTCATTCGTGTTCGTTGAAAAATCGTTCACCATTCGTTGGAAAGCCCTAAAAATATGCATAAATCATATACTGCCAAAACCGCTGTAATTATGGAAGGAACTGAGATAATATCTCATTTTCTACTCTATTTTCTAATATCTACATTTTTACTCTAATATATCATTTTCAGTTTTGTGGTTATGGTAGAGGAGCGACGATATACCTTCGCTACCTACCTATAATAATAATATGCTTTCTCAATAATTGTTTGTTGACGTGTAACAACAAGTTATATTATTATCCTACTATATTATACTCCTGAGTTAAAATAACTGTAAACAACATTAAATGTTTAGTTAAATTTAATTAAATTAAATTAAATTTAATTAAAATTTAGTTTAATTAAATGTTTACATTAGATGTTTTACAGCAAAGTTTGCTGTAAGAGTTTGTTACATGTCAACAAACATGTATTCGGAAAGCATATTAATATTATAGGTAGGTAGCGAAGGTATAGCTTTTGGCATTTTCATGTCTTTGCTTTGGCACATGAACTGAAAAATCGTCACGGAAACTAAGCAAATCTTGCTCACGCGACTAACGCTTGCTGGGTAACTAACAACCTTACTTCACTACCTTGTTGTGTAGTGGTTGACATGAAAATGTCCCAATGTGTTGCAGACTCGTATGCAAGCATTTAAAATTTCGAATCGAGTGTGAAGCGTTTAGTTCTTTCTAATAAACTTGATTGTGAAGGTGTGAAGCAGTACGGTGTGGTAGTTAGTACCTACCAATAGTTGGTAGGTAAAAAACGCTGCAAATCATCGCTCAGAGTTGTTAATATGAAATTCCACCGGAAATATGGGTGGTAGGTAGAAAATGGATTGTGTTGGGTTGTGCATTGTAGAAAGGTTACTGCTATTAGAAAAATTGAAGAAAGAAACAAGTTTAAGTCTGCTGTGGAACAGATAAGGCGGAAACAAATTGCTTTACGCAGGTAGTAAAAGGAGGCTCTGGGCCCCTTCAGCGGGAAATTTCCAGCAGTTTAAAGTATGAAAGAGGGCTCTGGGGAGGGGGCGCCTTCAGCGGGAAATTTCCCGCCGTTTAGGAGTAAAAGGGGGCTTTGGGGAGGGGGCGCCTTCAGCGGAAAATTTCCCGCAGTTTAGTATTTGCCAAGACTTCGTCAATATTTAGGGACACTGAATTCAATTTCCTCTTTGTGGTGATATCCATCGGCCTGCAATGACCCAAAACAATACAGAGGTAGGCAGGAAATAATTGGACGAAATTATAAAAATAAAAATAAAATAAATGAATAAACGGAAGTAATAACGTTGGAATCGTGAAATTGGCCTTGTATAAATACTTCGTTACAGTAATCTCATGAAAATTTTCAGATTGAATTAAACGGTTTTCAAAATGAACTCAACACTTTTCAAAATGAAATAAACAAGTTACAATATGAATTAAACATTTTACATAATGAAATAAACAATTTACAAAATTAATTAAACTCTCTTATATGAGTTTCAAAAGCTTGTGAACAATAATTTGAACGAGTTGACGAGTTCACAGAGAAGGTGAACAAAAACAATCGCCAATCTCGTTATTACGTGAAAGGCACACTCAGAAGAGATTATCATCAGAGAATAATGTATGCACGGTCTTTCCCATATTCTCCCCAACTGGTCAACTCGTTCAAATTATTGTTTACAAGCTTTTGAAACTCATATAAGAAAGTGTTTAATTATTTTGTAAATTGTTTATTTCATTTTGTAAATTGTTTATTTCGTTTTGTAAAATCTTTGATTCATATTGTAAATTGTTTATTTCATTTTGATAAGTGTTGACTTCATTTTGAAAACTGTTTAATTCAATCTGAAAAAGCTATATCGTCGCTCCTCTGCCATAACCACAAAACTGAAAATTTATCGTTTTTCAGTAGAGGCTTCCAAACTTACTCCGTAACTTATTATCGTAACGGATTATCAATACTTCGATTGTTGCACTGTTTTCCTTACCTTACAACATGACAGATTAAGTATAAATAGGTTTCATTCCATCAAATCATGAAAAACCTAGATGACCTCACAATGTCCTAAAAAGCGCAGGTTCGTAGTTTTGGTGGAGTTGGTCCGCAGACGGGAACTCCTTGCAACAGCCTTAAATTCTACAATTTCCATCCGAATTCGATGAAATTTCCAGGGATTGTTCGGATTGGGGTGTAAATGTCACATAAACCCTCAGTCAATGGGGTATTTCAGTCAATTTAAAAAAAAAAAATTTTCAAAAGAGTATGGCTCAGGAATAATGGTAATCGGGTCTGTTCGTCGAGAAAATGTTTTTAAAAAATCAGAGAAGCTAAGGAAAGTTGAAGATTTGAATGGTGTGACGTAGCTAGCCAACTGTCTTTGAAAAAAGTATCCATGCACAGAGAAGAAATTTTCTTCTGTGTTCTTTTCATGGATACTTTTTTCAAAGACAGTTGGCTTTCATTTAATGAAACCCTTGGAGGACCTCTTGGATACTACAAAATACTACTCACACACGGCGGCATAAGTGTGTGTGCGTTAAGGGAGGCCTGCCTTTTTTTCAAACGTGTGATCTCTTTAATTAATTTGTCTACCTCATGTTATAGTATCATTGGGCTCAAAGTTGGAGTACAGAGGTTTTCAAGGGTGCTGAATCCAAATTTGAGGTCCAAAACCTGAATTTCCGACCCACCGAAATACTCCATTCCCTAACTCTTCATTTCTGTTTGTGTTTCCAGTTTTTCTCTATTTTTTCTTTTTTCAGTAAATATTTTACGCTGTTTTTGTTAACCCCGCACATCGTGGGTGTTCGTTGTGAAGAAATATTAATTGGAGTCGGCTCATGGCTTTCACTACAAAAACTTGGTGGTTGAATTTGATCTTTTCGGTTCACAGGAATATCAGGGAAAAGCGGACGTTGATTCAGTCGTCAAGTGGGTGATGGTTCAAGTGGAGAAGGGCCTTCCGGAGCTGAACTCCAACACTTTGCTATCTCACATGAGAGGTGGAGCAGTGATGGTCATGTTCACTCCCAGGCACCCTCTGGCCTCCATCATACCGTACTACCATTTGGTAAGTCCCTTACGAATTAGTGGTGGAGAGATTGCAGGTGAATAGCAAGGTTAAGGGTAGAAGGAAATTTTTTTTCACATCGAAAAACGCCTAGAAAGTGGCCATATTTAAATTCTTTTTCTCCGAATCTACTGAAGATATCAATTTGAAATTTTTAGGAGTTGTTATAGGTATTATTATGTAACTATGGTGCTAGCTATTATGGCTGCCAGAGACGTGGACAAGTAGACATATTTATGTATAGTTAAAATGGTGAGAAAGGTTCTTAAGAGCTAGGATGTAGAAGGCAAACGTTGGTGAGAAGAATCTGCTTTATTAAGGCCTCCGGCCTCCCTCATATGTATAGTAACTGGGATGTGCCACCTCACCACATCAGTGGAGGTGGCAGTGGGAAGGTCCAAGGACCTTCACCACAGTAACTTAGTCATACAACTTCTGGAAATATTGCATACACAAAAATTAGTGCCATATTACACAAACAACAAAAAACGCTAGTGAAATGTTGACTTTAAAAATTTGTTTTTCAGATCCACTACGAGTTTCAATTAGTTGTATGAATTAAATGCTTATCGATAGTAGGTAGCATCAAATTTTATTGATTAGAGCCGGAGAAAAAGGTATTTTGTAATGAAAAATGTAATTTTTCTGGAGAGGCCAATTTCAAAATTCGGGGTATTAATTATTGGGGGGGGGGGTAAGTTATGGCCCCTTTTTAGGACGTCCCACAGTGAGACTTGGGCGTCCTTATGCGATCGATCTGGCTTGAAGTTGGACAACACTCAACAAAAGACCATTCTGAATCCAAATCCCCGGAAAAAAATCATAGGTGTATGTCTGTGTGTGTGTGTGACAAAATCTTGTGTTGTCTGCCCAGCCCTTAGTTCTCAACCGATTTTTGTGGTTCTTTTTATATTCGACACGAAACACTATCTAGTTGTGCACTACGTCGAAAGAATTTCGAATTCGGGCATAATCTTGTAAACTCTGCTCAGGCCTCAATTTCCTACCGGTTTGCGTGTTTCTTTTTTTTAGACCCATAAATCTTCCAAAATGCACACTATTTCACCAGAGTATCAAAATTAGTATGGGGAGGGGGCGAGTGGGGGGATAATATTCACAAAATACCCGATTTTTAAAAATATTTCGGCTCCTTTACAGCTTACTAATTGTACCCAAGCTTTGAAATTGAGGGAAAATTCTCATTAAACTTCCGGATTTTCATGAATTATTCTCTGTACCACCATGGAACTAATAGTGATGCCACCATGGTGCCATGATGCCATAAACCGCATATTTCGTGTTTTTTTCTTCTTGTGTTTCACCTTGAATTACGGATGTGAACCTCGACGGACTGCCTACTAAAACTAATAGATGAAAGTTCAACGATACGACGTATTTCCGCTTTGGTGCCAGACTGACATTATTGGTGGGGGAGGGGGGGGGGTGAACTCGAATTCGCATGTTGGATATCGTAGATCGTGGATTTTAAAATGCTCTTCAGATTCGAGGCTTTTTTTTTTATTTTTTTATTTGGCATTAATTTCTTATACAGCCATACTATAGTTAATATAATTAAATATACACATTACCTATGTTCACAAAATTATAAATTTCCTTATACACAGAGTATTCATGTTCCTGTAGTAATGTTCTGTAACTGAAAGGGTTCTCTACTAGTATGGTAATTTTCGAAAATAGTCTCTGTCTTCCCTCTTCAAATGTCGTACATGACATTATTAAGTGTTCCAATGATCCGTATGGGTCTTCACACCTGCTGCACTCTGTCGTAGTTTTCTTTCCGATGGAATGGAGGTAAGCGTCGCTGATGCCGTGGTTCGATCTTATTCGAGAAATCATCCTTCCGAAGTCTCTGTTAACTTCGCTATACTTAAACCAAGGTCTGCGTGGTATATTCGTTTGTATCGCCTTATAAAAGCTCCCTTTCGCTGAAGTTAAGTATGAGGTTATTATCGAGTTAGTTAGATAAAGTTATTATCGAGGCTCCCATGCCGCTAGAAATGTTATGGTGGATAATTCGAGGGGAGGGGGGTCGCAATTTCTTGCATAAAGTAATAAATAAATTACATCGAGTTAAACAGTTTTATTGCTTACCATCTGGTTAAACTGATCTAATGCTTATCCAATGGGACGTCCACTGGAATGCATGCATTACTAAACAATATGTTTTTACTCATGCAAGCGCTTTCGGAGAAGTTATACAACAAGAAGAAGTTGAACATAGGCTTTTTCAAGCCTATGTTCAATAATCTGCAGTCATACTTTATCTTCCATCTCTCACAAACACCAATCTTCCAGCCCTCCCAAGCTTGAAAGCATTCCTGCAAGCCTGTCCCGAAAACGCTTGCCTGAGTAAAAAAAAATATAAAGGAGAACTGGGTCCTTTCTGCTTCCTTCTCCATGTAGACCTACAATATTACTCAGCAGGAGTACAGAACAGCGAGAGTGGAAAGGATGTTCACAGGTGTGGATGTACCTTTAATAATTGTTCTACGTTAACTAAATACAGATTTTCCCTATAGATCTTATTAATTTGAATATCTCAAACCAATATCCTAACTGAAATTCAATATTTCAGCTCAGAAGAATTGCAATGAACTTCAACTTTTGCCAAAATGGTACTCAGATGCATCTTGAAGACGATTTTTTTTCGTATGTCCTCCAATACAAGAGCTTATATCCTTCGGGTTATGAAAGAGGTAAAGTTATCAATTCATTTTCATGTTTTATTAACTATTTCATATTTTTGTTGTTATTATGAAAACTAAAAGGGTTGAAATAATTACATCACGTAGGGCCGGTTCAAAAAAAAAAAAAAAAATTCAACTCCAAGGTTGAAGTTTACCACAAAAAAGTTGTAAAATCGATTGTTTTTCGAAAAAGTGTAACCCTACGAAGGACTAGGGTTGGATGAAGTTTATTGTGGCTACGAAAAAAATGGTGGCTCGTGTTTCCAGCTGATTATTTCAACTGCTGTATCCCTGATTTTATAAGTTATCAGAACCAATTAATTAGCTCTTATTTATTAATTATTCGTAGATTAGTCATACTAGAGATGGGCAAAACGGTTCACCAAGAAGAACGGCTCTGAGCGCTCCGCTCATTCAAAAGATCCGGATCTTTTCGACGGATCAGTGGCTCTTTTTGGCTCTTTTGAGCTCGTATTTATTGTAGAGATGAAAATACGATGAAAAACGCTACAAATTGTTACACAACGGTTTATTTTAGTTCTGCCCGGAAATGTTTATTCGATCGTTGGACTCTACACTACCTTGAATCCTAAACCATGAAATTTTGAGGGCGAGAGGGAATAATTTCTCTGTTGCTCGATTCCAATGGTTCGTTATTGAAAATAATAACCCAAACAGCGCTGTTGTTCAATAAAGATGCTCAACAAATCCTTCAAAAAATCAAAGAAAAACAATAAATGAACACGATTAAAGCACGCATTTTTTTAAGTAAGACTTAAAAATACAGTTTTTTGGTAAAATATTTATTTATATGAAATCTGCATTTTTTTATGGCTCTAATGACGAACCACAATTAAAAAAAAAATTCTTAGTAGGTATAACATTTTTATAATGTAACATTTTGATGTTATATCATGTTATTCAACAAAGAAAATGAAGGTAACCAAGTTGAAAGAGAATAAACGAACCAATAAGTACGTAAGCTTCAATATTGATAATAATGGTAAGATAAGGATGTGCTTTTGCTTGCCTTTTGAACTTGTATCAGAAAGCTTCTCACAAAAAACCATGATGTAAAAATCAAACAGGGAGAAAAAACAACGGAAAGAATCAGAAAGTGGGTCACAGAAAACACTGGAGAAATACGGTAAAGTTTACGACCAAAAATACAATAATGCATGTGGTGGTACGATACAATTCCGCAAAATTGTATTGTTTGATCGACTTATATCGTATTTTCCCTCGGAATTATCGTACGGGTTGGCAACAGTGAACGAAACCAGCTGACGAAAAGGGGGTCCTAATTTTCCCGAACACTGCCGATCTCAAAAGAACTGAAGATCCAAGAGCCGCCGTTCATTTATTTTACTGGATCTCAAGAGATCCAAAGATCGAAGAACCGAGATTCATTTGTCATTTTTACTGATCCGCAGTTCACTCGCTCTTTTGAAGAACCGATCTTCACCGAACACTACCAGCACTGAGCTCAAAAGATCCGAAGAGCCGCGGTTCATTTTTTCTGACCCGTGGTTCACTCGCTCTTCTGAAAGAGCCGGCTCAAAGAGCCAGATCTTTAATGAGCGACCCATCTCTAAGTCATACCAGTGTTTCCATGTAAGCGACGAAACATTATCAAATAACATTATTATGGATGGTATTTGATAATGTTTCGTCGCTTACATGGAAACACTGGTGTGACTAATCTACGAGTTGGTTGTTAATTTAGTCTGTTTAGTTGTCTAATTTAGTTAGTTGTAACATTTAATGTTGTAGCATCCACTATCAGTAGTATCCATGTTGTAGTTTTAGTGTCCATGGCCGCAACTAGTGAGAAAAGTGATGCTCCTCAGAACACCTTTTCAGGAAAGCCAAAAAACGAAATCGCTCATTTTCAATCAACCACAACATTTGATTATGTGATCTACATCCTCCCCAAATCTGCTTACTAGATTAAGAAATGCCGAATAGTTGATCATTTTTGTACAATTTTCCACAGCCATATTAAGCGCAGAAGAGGCTCTGAGGCAGAAGTGTAAAGTGAGACGAAAATTGAGGCAGACTCTTACTCATCCTTGCAAATCTACGACGATTTCGAAGTGGGACAACATGACGTGTTTTTCGGGGAATCAACAGGGTTTCTGTCGAACTCCTTCGTACAGATTGAAGATAATGGAATATTCGCCTCTGAGGTTCGTAAATAGTTTCTAAAAGTAGATTTGGCTAATGAGAAAATAATCGTAGGAAAGTATAATGTTACAGAAATAGTGCTATCTCGACGTGGGACTAGGAAAAAACATTTCCGGGTTCAAATTGGAATCGATTATGAAAGGTCAACGTCGATTATTGCTGATTTTTCCATCCCTAGCTGACCTTCAGTTGTCGTTCTAGTTGATTTGAAGCAGCTCATTTTGAATTTTCTGTAATTTGTTAACATTTTCCTTTTCTTGAGTGAGGATATGGAGTTTAAAAAAATTATTTAGAGTTACCTGATAACCTACGCGAGTGAGGTGAACATTTGGGACTGGGAAAACAAATAAATTTCTGGGTCCAATTTGGAATCGATTATCATAGGTCATAAACGATTATTGCTTATTTTTCCATCCCTAGATGTCGTTCTAGTTGATTTGATTGAAACTGCTCATTTTGCATTTTGTGTATTTTTTTACATTTCCCCTTCCTTAAGTGAGGATACGGTGTTTAAAAAAAATCATTTTTAATATTATTATTTAATATCAAAAACGCTGCAAATTATTACACAATGGTTTATTATTTTCTATACAGGGTGTCTCAAAAGTTGTTCACCCCCCTGCTAAAATCGTCCAGATAGTGGTAAACAAATTTTTTTTTTTTTTTGAATCTTCATGATTTTTCACAAGGATCTCAAATATTACTATATTGCGCATTGCGCAAATCGCGCGCAACGCACACCAACTTCGTTAGGTATTTCAAATGAGACCCCCCATTTTTTATTGCAGATTTGGATTCTACACAAAATTTCATGAATTGTAAACCCTTCACTTGATTTTTTTGGTTGCGCGCAACCTGTTCCATGAGCACGCAAAGTCGCCCAGCTTCCAAATTGCGCAAAATATGGATTCACGTAAACCCCAAGTGTGGCACATGTTTTTTCATTATTTTTCGACGATGAATCACGTGGTGGTATCCATTTTTGAATTTGATTGGAATTTTCGAAATGGCGGTCGAAAATTCGGTTGTTTTTAGCGATAAATCGCTCTTTTTTTAGAAGAGCAGTTTACGCCGAGCGGTTCCCGGATAGGCGCCCCCCCCAACAGACAGACGATTCTGACGAGCTAAATAATGTTATTTTCTTTCCCTCCTTCTTTCTCAACCGGGCTGGGGATCGGCTACGGCGAAGTTAAAAGAAAAAAATAAATGAAATTTCCTTCTTTAAAAAACGAAAAAAAAACAACGTAAAAGTACTTGCTCGAAATGCAGGCACCTTGCTGCAAGCAAAGTTAAACGAAACAAATTAATCAAATTCAAAAATGGATACCACCACGTGATTCAGCGTCGAAAAATAATTAAAAAAACATGTGCCACGCTTGCGGTTTGCTGATTTTGGGCGCAATCGTTGGTTTGCGCAACTTTGAGCGCCCAGGGAGGCGGGTTGCGCGCAACCAAAAAAATCAAGTGAAGGGTCTAAAATTCATGAAATTTTGCGTAGAATCCAAATCTGCAAAAAAATGGGGGTCTCATTTGAAATAACGAAGTTGGTGTGCGTTGCGCACGATTTGCGCAATGCGCAATATGGTCATATTTGAGATCCTTGGGGAAAATGTAAAAATCCTTGGGAAGATTCAAAAAATAAAATTTTTACCACTATCTTTTGAGACACCCTGTATAGATCACTCGTCTGCAAAGCCACCAACCATCCAACATGAAGAAAAACATCGATCGCATTTCGGTCAGCTAAAATTTTATCGGAGATTAGGCCTCTTTTGCGATTCATACTCGTGTTTCTGATTTATCGTACGTCCAACCCTCTCGTATGGAGCGAACGGTTTGTCCTACAGGGCTCCGCGTGGTCTCAAAAAATTCTAAAAATTCCATACTGTCTCAAAGTGATGGAAAAACAATACCTTTATATCAAATTTTTTGAGTTAGGGCGTTTTCAAAATTTCAAAATTCATTTTTCAACCCTTAGAAGTGACTTACATCAAACAAAATCTTCGGGGCACAATAGGGTGTGCGCCTGGGTAGGAAAAACTGTTTATTGTTATTTTTAATCTAAGGTGCTTAGACCTCATTCTGAGAATTTTGGTACCAACCGCGACCTTCTAGCGCGTGTAAATCTTTTCCTATGAATTTTTAAAGTTTCGACCGTTTATGACGTCTCAGTGGGCTCCCGCCCAGGCGAGAGGGGCGCGTGACGTCATAAACGGTCGAAACTTTGAAAAATCATAGAAACAGATCTACTCACGCTAGAAGGTCGCGGTTGGTGCCAAAATTCTCAGGATGTAGTCTTCTTTCGATTGAAAATCTGAACGATGATTGATTGAAACGATGCTTCCCCTACTTTGGCAGACTCAGAAGCAATAAACAGATGGACCCAGCTTAATTGAATTCAGAATGAGAGAGATCAGTAGAAAATAAAACCTAAACTATGTTTTCCTCTTCAGCACTCTTTTTTTATTTATAATAATACGGGCAAGCCCAATTTACATGGTGAAAAAAACGTGATACAAAAATACAAAGCTACTGTTAGAGGGAAATGAATTAATAAAGAAATATATACTATTGACAAATGAATGGAATTTAAAATAAAACAGGAGATGAATATATCAGTGGTTTGAGTTGTGATGAAGTATTATGGAAAAAGTCAAAATCAGGATGAAGATGGAGAAGAAGATTTGCTGAACGGCGGATACGGTTTAAGGGGGAATTTAGTAAATAATTTGATGCTGAAAACGGAACATGGAACAAGGTGGGATGGCGACTGGTGAGACGAGGAGTGGTAAACTGGAACTTGGCGAGAAGAGACGGGCAATTGATTTTATTATTGAGCAGTTTGTGCAGGAACACCAAATCAGCAAGGATCCTTCTTTTATAGAGTGCTTGCAGTTTACAGGTCTCCAACATGTTTGGATAGCTGCATTCGTCAGACGGGATTTTCAGTTTAAAGCTCACGTATCTCAGAAATTTATTCTGTACCCTTTCCAAGGCATACTGGTGGATTGAGTAAAAAGGGCTCCAGACCGTTGACGCATATTCCAGTTTTGGTAGAACCAAGGCCTTGTACAATACAATAATCGGCTTTACGTCGGTAAATTCACGGGTGTGACGCTTCAGGAAGCCCAGCGTTCGCATAGCACTGTTCGCCACTGCACCAATATGTCTGGAGAAAGAGAGCTGGCTATCACACAGGACTCCCAGGTCCATAGTCTCAGTCGCACGAAATAGAGGAGATCCTTCCAGAATGTATGGGAATTGACATATGCTTACCGAACGATGGAACGTAACCACAGAACACTTCCCCGGGTTAAGTTGTAAACTGTTCTCAGTGCACCAAACACTCAAACGAGCAACCGCCCGCTGCAGGATTTCACCGTCAAGTGGAGACTCGATAAGCCGGTACAGTTTTAAATCATCCGCAAACAACAAACATTGAACATCCGGTCCCAGGAAGTTAACCACACTGTTGATGCCCAACAGGAAGAACCAAGGCCCAATATGGCTTCCTTGGGGAACTCCCGACGTTGCCACGAACGAAGAAGAGACGACACTCCTCACTCTGACGCACAGTCGTCTTCCAATGAGGTAGGACTCGATCCAACGCAACAGTGAGCCAAATATTCCAATTGAATCCAGAAGTGAAAGAAGGTGTCCGTGGGATATTTTATCGAACGCTTTAGAAAAATCCGTAGAGACAAGATCTGTCTGACATCCATTTCGAAAACTGTTCATCACATAATCCTGAAATTGCAGGAGGTTTGTAACTGTTGAACGACCGCGAACGAATCCGTGCTGCTCCTCAACAATTAATGGGGCAAACCTGAGGGAGAGCTGAGCAACTACCAACTTTTCCATCAGCTTTGGAGTGGTAGATAGAGAGCATACTGGGCGATAATTAATGACTAGCGACTTGTCTCCAGATTTAGGGACGGGAGTGATAAAGGATGATTTCCATCGGTCGGGAAAGTGGCCAGATACCAGGGACAAGTTGAAAAGAAAAGTTAATGGGTGAGCGAGGTACGGCGCACATTCCCTCAGCAGAATTGGAGGAACCCCATCTGGACCCATACCCTTTCGAATGTCCAAGTGCGAAAGCTCATGGAGAACGTCTTCATATTTTATCACAATCAATCCGACTGGTGAGACATCACTGACAGGAAAATTCGGGGGCTCGGTAACAGGGGGATCAAAAACACTGGAGAAATATTGCGCAAACATCTCAGTAATTTGATGAGGATCGGATGCAGAAACCCCCTCAAAGGTCATATTGTTGGGTAGACTATTTCCTCCATTGTTGTAATTGAAATAGTTCCAGAATGCTTTAATATCATTTGGGATGGAATTTTGCACTTCTGTGAGATACTTCTTATGTAGAACTTCGGACATCACCTTACAGCGACTGCGAAGCGAAGAGAACACTCGGTATTCCTCAATTGATCCAGACCCCTTGTATCTTGCATGAGCGAGGTTTTTCTGTCGAACGAGATTGATTAAATCCCGATCGAACCATTTGGGAAAAGAATTAGAATGGCACCTGGTTCGGGGCACAAATTTATCTATGGCATCCCCAATGATCTTGTAGAACTCATCCACCGCCCTCACCACAGTCAAATCATCCAAAACAGACCAGTCCACAGAACTGAGATACTTATTCATAGCCGAGTAGTTTCCTCGCTTAAAATTGTAACCAAATTGTGAACTCGGGAAGAATTCCTCGTTTTGGGTTGAGGTGGGTATAGAAAACTCAAATGGTGGATGAGCGACATCAACTGGTAGAATGGGCACGGACGCCATGACAGAAGAACCAGGTATAGAGGTGAGCAAGAGATCTAAGATGTTACCGGAGGCATTCGGGATGGTATTTAGTTGAACGAGTTCATGAAACAACATAGATTCTTACAGCAGTCTCCCTTTCCTAGCCAAACCATTGCCAAAATCATCCATGGATATATCCTCCCAGTTTATGGCTGGCAAGTTGTAGTCACCTACCAACACAATCCCATAGTCAGGGTAGTGCGAAGAAACAGCGTCAAGCTCACTCAAGTGGGAATCTATCACCTGTTCTGGCTGATTTCCCGGCAGATAAATGCATCCCAAAATCAATTTTTGATCAGGTAGAATAACGAACACATGTTCAGCCACATCCGGGGAATCCCAACGAACAGCACGAAGCCTGTAGGAAACCGCTAGCATTATTCCACCCCCAGGGCCAGCTGACCTCAGCAAATTGTTTGATGGAGAACGATCGGTTCTAAAAATTGTGTATTGATGGAGCCGTAATTCGGCCGAATCGACATTAGGGGAGAGCCATGTTTCGGTGAAAAATATGAAATCAAATGACAAAAATGCGGATTGACGATGTAAAGTTGATAGCTTGGTGTTAATTCCTCTGATATTTTGGTAATAACCTGTTAGTAAATTGGGCTTAGGAGTTAGTTTTTTGAAGATCTTGGGTGGCGCATTGTATCATCTAGGGGAACAATAGTTGGCACTCCGGACTTATACTTGATGGTGCTTGGCTCACCATTCTCAATTTTCGTTTTCAATTCGCTTCGTAGTTTCTTCAAGTAATCACGCTGCATCTGTGTCTTGTCGGATGACATGGACGAAAAGACAGAGGGATTTGAAGCCCGATTTGCTATCAACAATTTGGTCGCGGTGATTGAAGAGTCGAGTACAACCTTCAATGGACGACAAACGTTTGGACGCGGGAGCCCGATCCGGGTTGATCGCCTAAGCGAATCAACGAAATCCGGGGAGAGCTTGTTCAGAGATTCTTCTAGATTTTTCAAATCATCCCCTTGCGCATCAATCGACCTGGGAGCCGTGGACTCAGGAAAATCATAAATCAAAACGTTTGACGCACGACGACGACGATCATCGAATTCGGCGAAAGTCTCTTCAATACTCAACCCCGACATAGCAGACGAAGGAGTACTCATATCACCGCATTTCTTCTCCAATTCATCAATTCGGGCTGTGAGATTGGCATTTTTAATTACTAATACCTCCGCTGACAGATCATCAACCTTTTTAGGTATTCAATGAATCATAATTTGCAATACACTGATCAATCTTGATCTCGAGGTTCTTGATCAAACGCTCATTTTTTTTGAAACCTTCATCCATTTTTTTATCAATTTTCTCGAATAAATCTTTCTTTAGATCCTCAAATAACGATTTAAAATCAAGCTTGGAATCTGATTTACATTGAGTACACTTCCAACTTGCAGAGTAACTCTTACTCATTTTACGAAAATTTGCCTCCGTCATATTAGCACAGCCCCAGTGGAAATTTTGACCACATGCAGTGCAGCGCATTGCATCCTCGGCAATAAGCACCTCTTTGCAGCGAAAACAATTCATCTCGCTAGACAATCGCCTACTGACAGTTTGGTGATAACTACGAACTCACTCTGTCTTAGCTGCGATTCTTCACTGCTCTAGCTTGGAGAATCTGTGAAGAACCAGCTCAAACATTATTCTGCAGTATTGGTAGGTTATAAATCTATTAGAAAGGTTGATCGTATCTTCAATTTTTCAGTGTGAATGAATACAGTTCTGACGCCGAAAGAGTGCGCGAGGCGCATTTGGACGAAAAGTGCGCACTTTTGGAGCGAACTCCTCTGCCCATCATTCCGAAAGAGTCGCCTTACATCGGCAAAATCCCCACTTCCTGCCAAACCAACAAGACCTTCTCGTTCATCGCGTTGGACAGCTCGAGCTACAACCATCTTGCCAACGGTTTGGGTCTACAGCTGCCTAAGATGAAACACCGCACTTCTGTCGTTATATTTGACAATGAAGTAAGTTTTTCCTTATTTGCCCCATTGTTGTACATTTATGTCATGAGGTCTGATCAAAAAGTTCCAGAACTTTTCAAATTGCGCGCGAACGGGGGCTCCCAGAAACGTCCCGATGGTCTCAGCTGTTAGCGTTACTCTTCATGAGTAACGTCGTTTTTTTTTCATCGCAATAACCTTCTTAGTTTCGAAGTTATCGCATTTCTCGTGAAGCGCGATTTCGGTGTGCGGCGATTTTTACGATGAACGCGAAACAGGAGCAGCAAGTGTGTGTTAAGTTTTGTGTTAAACTGCGGAAAACTTTTACGGAAACTTTCAAGCTGGTGATTGAGGCTTACGGGGTGGATCGAGGTGTTATGATTGGTTTCGGCGATTTAAAGAAGGTAGGATGTCCGTCGAAGATGACGCTCGTTCTGGGAGACCCTCAACTTCAAACTGAGGACGCTCATGTGGACCAAGTGAACGCCCTGGTTCATTCAAACCGCCATCTGACCATCCGTGAAATGGCTGAAGAGTGTAGGATATCCTATGGCTCGTGCCAAGAAATTTTGACCCAGATATTGGGCATGAAAAGGGTCGCAGCGAAGTTCGTTCTGAGACTCATGTCAGCCGAACAAAAACAACACCGTGTTGCAGTTTGCCAGGAGCTTCTGGAAATGGCCAATTCCGATGAAAACTTCATAACCAATTCATGAAAACAATCATAACCTGTGATGAAACGTGGGTTTATGGTTACGACGTTGAAACCAAGGTGCAATCATCACAGTGGAAGTCACCAAATTCTCCAAGACCCAAAAAAGCTCGTCAGGTCAGGTCGAACGTGAAGGTGATGCTGACAGTTTTCTTCGATTCCAAGGGTGTTGTCTACCACGAGTTCATGCCAGAAGGTGAGACAATTAACCGATTTCGTTATTTGGAAAGCCCGAGAAAATTACGCGAAGCTGTGAGGAGGAAGAGGCCAGAACTGTGGGCGAGCAGCGAGTGGGTGCTTCACCAGGACAACGCGCCCTGTCACACCGCCCTACTGATTCGCCAGTTTTGCGCCAAAAACGCGATGACCGTTATTCCATAGCCCCCCTATTCACCTGACCTGCCCCCCCCCCCCCCCGACTTCTTCCTTTTCCCTAAGCTCAAATACCCGATGAAAGGACAGCGTTTTGACACCACAAACGTCCTGAAGCAAAAATCGCTGGAGCAGCTGATGAGCATCCCGGCTGAGGCTTATTCCGACTGCATGTACCAATGGAAAAAACGCTGGGAGAAGTGTATACGTAGCCAAGGGGAGTACTGTTATAGTATATAGTTATTGAGAAAGTTCCGTAACTTTTTGATCAGACCTCGTATGTACTGATTGGATACTCTGCCATGACAAACTATATTTTTATAGAATGTAAGGAGTCTGGGACACATTTCAAGAAATGAGAGGGGGCAGCTGCGTGGGTGGATCAAATATAAATGGGACTTTGATCTCTGAGCGCCTATGGTTGATGGGAGCAGGCTATTGCTTCTAGGCTTTTTGTTTGGGGTACAGGTGTGTCGGTACAGCTGTACCGGGACCGTGGAACCGAGTATCAACTCGTAACAGTTCCATGCAGTGACAAAAACTTAGCCCTTACTGGTCCAGTTCCATGGACCGATAAGATATCATGGAATCGCTCTGGACCAGGAAGGGATATTTCGGACCAGGATGGAACCTGTCTCCAGTTCAGTTCCAAGTGCCGGGAAGTGCCCTTGCCGATTCAACGGACTGATAAGATAACATGGAGAATGGCTCTGAACCAGGAAGGGGTTGGGACTGGTAAGCATGGATCTTGTCTCTAGTTCTGTTCCATGTACCTGGAAGCGCCCTTACTACTTCCATGGACTGAGAATATAATAGTATCATGGAATAGCTCTGGACCAGGAAGGGATCTTCTGGACTGGTTGGCATGGAAGTTGTCTCCAGTATTATTATTCTTATGTTATGTTCTTAAACTGCAGCGAGAAATTATTCTTTGCTTGAATTGTTTGGTTACGATAATTTATAATAAATTGTCTCTTTTTTTAATACTTGTTTGAATTCCTTCCTTTTGTATTGCAAGTATGGAAAGAAAGTAGTACATGGAAGAAGTTCTTGTTCCATGTCATGAGAGTGGGATTTGACTGCCCTGGGTAGGCAGTACCGGTAATTTGGAATGGTTACATCTTTGTCACTGTAACTGTTGGAACCTTCCCAGGGAAATACCTGGACCAACACACCCCTAGTTTGGGGGCATGACAAAGTCCAAGAGAGGATCGTCTTGTGGTTAGAGATCATTCACTGGTAGCTTTGCAATGTCTGAAAAACAGGTACCTACTTCTATTGCGCATCGCTTTATCATCTATGTCTTGCCTCTGAAGGAATCAAATCTTTGGAAATGTTGCAAAGGTTGACTGCCTGGTTCAGAGACGAAACTCTATCAAGGAACTGAGTGTTAGTGTTTGCCTGACACAAAGAATTTCAGGAGGGAAGAGAACAAGTAGAGAATGAAGAACATGATTGTTGTCCCCGGAGCAGCTGAGTTCGTGATGACTAGAGACAGATAGGGCCAGCTGACGCCGATGCTGACTTTTT
Organism: Apolygus lucorum; assembly: GCA_009739505.2. Classification (NCBI taxonomy): domain Eukaryota; kingdom Metazoa; phylum Arthropoda; class Insecta; order Hemiptera; family Miridae; genus Apolygus; species Apolygus lucorum. The sequence goes on along the minus strand of CM019170.2, from coordinate 1,142,798 downwards.
TATGGAATTCAAGTCATCACAAAATGAGATGCGAACTCTGGAAGTACTGGATACCACTTTTGAAGTTAATCGAAATTGGCCAGCAGCAAACAGCTGAAGCAGACTCTGAGGAGTTTGAATATTGTGATGTAGGATCCAATTAACATTCTGGTTAGCAAACTAGGCTAACTAGCAAAACATTAGTGTTTTATGCAAACTGATTGAAATAGTTGAATTTTGATACTGCAAATGTTGAGTTCCATGTTAAAACTACTGGTTACAAGTATTAATCCTTCGGGGTTCAGATTTAATGCTCGGCGTCTCTTAAGTTCCTTTCATCTTCGTTCTTTCAGGAAGTTCTGAAGTTGAATACTACGGAAGTGACTGAAAAATCCGTGGCAGATCTTCTGAGGAGGTACTTGGCTGGGGAGAGACAGCGACCTCTGCGTTCAGCCGTCGACACCATCAATTTCCACAACAGTGCCAAAGACAAGCAGGAAGGTGAAAGTGTAGACTTGACTGAACTCAACACCCACACGTTCGATAGTTTTGCTTTGAATCAGAGCCAAGTAAGTACAGTTACTGTTGATCTATAGAACCTTCCTCTTGAATAACCATTCAGTAGTTCTCTTGTACCTTCTCAAGTGAGGAAAAAAGCGATTCTGCATCCGTGTTCTCCAACCAATCTTGACTAGTTACCTACCACTGGGCTGAAAGCTGAAGCTGGGAGCCCTAGAAGCGTTCTGATTGGTGGAGCTCCAGGACGTAGTTATAGCAGAAAGCAACAGATAGCGTTCATGATCGCTTGTTCCCAACCTCATCTCACAAGTCATCTTGTTCAACGCATATTTTTCTCGTTGGTACATTACCAACCGCATCTAAGTATGTAATTAATTCGATAAAATTTAGTTATATTCTCGATATGTTTGAAAAATTCGAGCGATTTTCAATAATATACTGGGTTTCAAACGTTTCAATTGGTGCCAGTTGTCGATTGAACATTTGAACTACCATAAAACCGCTAAACTTTACCCCACCAGGTAACTTTACCCCAAAAAGTGAGAATCTTCAATTATGACGTAAGCGTGGTAGAACTTAGATAAAAGTTAGCTATTGTGTTTTCGTTATACTCCACATCCCAGAGAATTGATGCGATTTGCGATGGCGCCTTTATCCATGTTATCAGCTGTTATCAACTGTTTTGGGAGACTTTAATGTGTGCGCTCTCGAAGACACTTCAAATTTTCAGAAGTTGAGTGGACTTTTTGGTTCTTTCAATTTCCATTCCTTGGTTAGGGAGCCTACTAGAGCGCGTAGATGTATTGATAATATTTTTGTAAACTATGAAACTATACCTAACAGCAAGATTCTGGTCAGTAGTGTTTTTTTTTCTGATCATTGTGCAGTTTTTCTTCGCACACCGTTGCCAGCCAAATACCTTGGAAATAAAGTAAATGAGATTCGTCCAGTTACAGATGCGAACCTTCAACGATTCGAATGCAGTATTTTTGCAGTTGATTGGAGTTTTGTTTACGACGGTGAATTGGGAATCGATTTGAGATGGAACCAGCTCATCCACATAATTTCGGAGTTGGGGTATGCAACTATCCCGAAGAAATTAGTCAAAATGGGATTCAAATCTTATAAGCCTTATGGCAATAAAAAGTGGTTTGATGATGATCTGAGAAGGATGCTGATTGAGCTTAATCATCTCAAAACCCAGAGGAATTTGTTGGGGGATGCAAAATCCGATTATCAATATATTATAAAGCGTAATAAGTACAAAACTGCAATTAAGAATGCGAAATGTAAATCAAATGAAAAGCGAATCTTTGACTCTGGAAATCCAATTAAAATGATGTGGTCTTTGATCAATGAAAATCGAAAAACTGGCCACAGTACTCAAAAAGCATCCCCGGAAATTTCTGCAAATGACTTCAATCTATATTTTTCCTCTATTGCGAGAAAAACTGTGGAGAACTTGCGTCATTCGGGTGGGAACCCATTGCAGTTTGAGGTTCGAGATGTTAAGGTCCCTTTTGACTTTCGTAAATTGTTTCCCAGTGAGGTGCTGAGTTTAATTGACTGCCTGAAGAATTCAAATGGATTTGACGTTTATGGTATATCTGTTCGAATGGTCAAAGCTATATCACTGGCTATCATTTTCCCATTAACGCATCTCATTAATGAGTCGTTGGAGTGTGGCATATTCCCAGCTGCTCTGAAGACGGCCGAGGTGGTCCCGTTATTTAAAAAGGGCAGTAGATCTTGTGTAGAAAACCATCGTCCAATCTCTAAATTACCTGTTCTATCCAAGATTTTTGAGAAAGCAATGAAGCGCCAGATAAATGACTTCTTCGAAGATAATAAGTTGTTTTCTGATAATCAATTTGGATTTAGGAGCTCTAGATCGACTAAGGATGCAATTTTGCGTTTCTGCAATTTCGTTTCTGATGCCTTTGAAAGTGGCAATTTTGCTTCGGCGGTCTTGGTGGATGTGGCTAAGGCGTTTGACTGTGTACCTCATTTGCTCTTGGTACAGAAGCTCAAAAAGTATCATTTCTCTGAAGGATCTCTTCGTTTGATTGAGTCGTATCTAGTACTGAGAACCCAGGCTGTGCGTCATAATGGACTATCTTCTTTCTCGGAAATTGAGTATGGAGTCCCTCAAGGTTCGGTCCTAGGACCGATTCTTTTTCTCATTTTTATAAATGATTTGCCTGATTCCATACGTGACTTCTCTGTGCTGTTCGCGGATGATACTTCACTTCTGTTGACGGACCTCGATGGTGAGACATTGACAACAAGATCTGCCCAAGCAAAATCTGATGTGACCGCTTGGTTTCGGATGAATGGCTTGGCCGTAAATGAGGCTAAAACTAAAAATATTTTCTTTGGTTCGAGGAGCCTGTCTTTCTTTGAAAATAATACGCAGCAAGTTAATATTCTGGGAGTTCAAGTGGACCCAAAGCTTAATTGGAATGCGCACTGCTTGAGCTTGGCAAACCTTTTGAATAGCTCCACATTTCTGATCCGTAGACTTGCTGATAAATTGTCAGGAAAAGCAGTCCTTGCAGCATTCCATGCAGTCTTTCTTAGCAAAGCTTCCTATGCTATTGTTTGCTGGGGTCATTGTCCGTCAGCTAAAATTATTTTTGGATGTCAGAGAAGAGCACTCCGAGTTGTTTCAGGACTCAGTTACAGAGCTGACTGCAGAGAGGCCTTCATTAATTTAAAAGTTTTGACAATCCCTGCTATTTACATCCTGGAATGCTGTGTCTACATACACTCAAATATTGATAAGTTTCACACTGCATCTCACAACTATGGTACTAGGAATGTTCTAGCTTTGACAGTTCCGTTTACCAGGTTGAATTGTTCTAGAAACGCTACCAGATGGTGGGGGATTAAATTTTATAATGCGATCCCGAATGAACTAAAAGAATTTGAAAAAAATAAATTCAAGCAGAAAATTGGTCTTTTCTTGCGCGAACTTGCTCCCTATACATTCGATGAATTTTTTGAAGCTATTAAACAAGCTAAATCTTATTCTTAATTGATTAATACCTTAGTTATTTTATTGTATGACGTGCTGCTGCCTGAGGAACATTTATCAAAGTACTCAGTTCAGTTAAGCTTATATCTATGTAGGAATTTATTTATTTATTAATGTGATGTTTTGTGATAATAGTAACAATGCTGTGATATTAGGATAGGGTATGTGATATAACTATAGGGTATAATTATTGTTTTCATTCGAGTGGTTTTTCTGTTATTTATTGTAAGTATTTTAGCTTTTTTGAAAATTTTATTTGATCTTTCAGTTGCTTTTCTAGTCAGTTTGTTTTTAGTCATGATTATAGTTACCACTCTTGTTAAATTGTTGATTCCTCCCGTATGTGGGCGTTGGCTGCGGGGTCTGGGTCGGGGGGTCTTGGCCGGCCTGGGGGCGGCCCCCTTGATGGTTTTCCCCGTGCAACGTTTGCACCGCAGACAAGACCGTTGCCCGGTATGGGTACACGGTCCGGGAGCCGCCATGGTGGGTGGGTCCGGGCCCGGCTGGGTGCCTTCCGGCTGGGCTCCGCTGCCTTTGTCTTCTGGAGGATGTGATCGTTCTTTTTTTTACCCGTGTGCCCTTTCTAATGTCCCATTGTTTTGTTTAGCCCTATTACACTGTTATGTTTTGTTTTATATTTATATTTTATTGACTATTGTCGATGCACTTTGTGTGGAGTGACAAATAAAAGACATTCATTCATTCATTCATTCAGCTGTTATCAGTCATAGTTTCCTGTTCAGCTGTTTTTGTTCTGTTTCTCGTGCTCCAAAGTTTCTTGGGGTAAAGTCTTGGGGGTAAAGTTTGACAGTTTTACGGTACTAGCAATAGGCACAACAACAATTGTGAGAGCGACTTGGAAATTACCTTTCGTCTCGATTGGCTTTTCAAAATTATTCTTGCGAATCTAAATGATGATGAAATGAAAAATTATTAATTTCTGGTAATGGGGTAGTTGCATGGGTCGGAATTTCGTGTTTTTGACTTCAGATTCGTATTTAGCGCACTTAAAAACGTATATGAACCAGTTTTCAGTTCGAAATTCCATTTAGTTTAGCCGTATTTCAATAAAGAAGTACCATCCTTTTTGTGTTGGCGGGCCACACCTCTTACGTCATCCCTAAACGAGAATCTCACGATAGAGTGCGTTGAGATCACTGCCATCGAGGACAATTCGAGTCAGAAACATTGAAATGTACTTGCAAAATAATGTTGATGACTGAAAAAACTTAGAAATATATTTTTCAGGCTTTACATGTTTGAATAAATCGTTTAAATTGAAAATTTTGAAGCATAATTTTGGCTGTTTTGCCGAAGCCCGGGGGGCACATCGGCGCGGGGTACTTCGATCAACCCCGTTGCTACGGTCATAGTTATCACGTTATCAGTTTTTCGGGAGGCTCTTTCTCGTAGTGCGGTCCGAGTTGTTACAGTTGTTAGTTGTTATAGTTTACACCAGTATTTACCATAATTTATTAGTTGATTGGTTTGGAAAAGATAATGTTCACTGTAAAGTTTCAAGAAGCTTTTAATAAACGCTTGCATACGAGTCTGCAACACGTCTTCACTTTTCCCCGCTACCTACCCGATAATCTGCTTTCGAATGTTGTTGATAGTTATTTTAACTCAGGGGTAGGTATATCTCATTTTCTTCCGTAATTACAACGGTTTTGGCAGTATATCATTTATGCGTAAATGTAGGGCTTTCCAACGAATGGTGAACGATTTTTCTACGAACGCGAATGACGAAGATAAAGTTCGATAGGAACAACTTGGCTGTAAGTAGAAATCATCAGAAAAACAACCGTAACTTTTTTTTCGTTTATGTGCCAAAGTATTGACATAAAATGTCAATATGCCAAAAAGGAGAGCCATCGACTAGAGTTTCGAGGTAGCTTCCCTGGAAAATATTCCGTACATAAATATTGGCATGTTGTACGATTTTTACGTCAATAACAACAAGTTCGTCAGCGCCGAAATAAAAGGAGCCAATAATGTGAAGTAAGTTGACACTTTTATAGTAAAAGGTCAGTTGTAATTGTGATTTCTTGTGTGTAGTACTTCTTCATCCAAATGGTTGCTCATTTATTGGAAGTTTCATTGTAGTGTCATTATCCTGTACAACGTAGTACCAATGAGTGTTTGTAAATTGATAAATAAAACGATGTTGGTTATGTCCAACTTAGAAGAATCTAGCAAATTTGCGAGGTTGTGGCTCGAGTAACACCAGAACACCGCATTTCTTCACAACCATATGAGGTTTAAGTTACAGTGGAGGGAATGCCAGTAGGAAACAAAATCTTTGATGCAACATGTTTCGATTGCACAGCTAGCAAAATTCAGTATGAAAGCACCACAAAGTGTGAGTGATTCTCCAATTTTATTGCCACAATCGAACGTAAACAAACCCAACAGAGGGTTGCTATCAAAGGACCCCCCGGGCAAAGGAAGGGGTCACTTGGCCCCCTTCACACCCGTGACGTGGCCCCCACCCCGCAGTGTCCAAGCCGTGAGTAGGTTTTCCCGCCTGAATCCGAAATCCCGTTTTTCGAAAAAATCTCTAAATTTTTTGGAAGCGTTTCCGGGAGTTTTATTGGCAGATTCGTACTTCAATAGAGATTCTCTACACAGAAAAAATACAAAAAAATATCATGCAACTACCCCATTCGAAAGGATTTGAAAAGAAGTGACGTGACCCCCACCACTTCAGTTTTCATAGTAGTTCTATAGCTGAAAGTAGATGGCGCAACTGAGGCTGCCTCAAAAATGCCTGCACGCCATTTTAACGTTAGCTTTTCTCTGTTAACTTGTCTCCAGTACTCTGTGTTACCTACTACATGTTATGAAAGTCTAGCCCCCAACAAGCCTTGTGGGGTTTCAGTGCTACTTCCCACCACTTCAACGAATTACCATTCCTGATTTCTATATCTACCATTCTAAAGATTGTTGAGTCGTAATCGTTTTTGTTTCTCTTATTGTTTTCTCTCTGAACAGATATGGAAGTGAAAATGATGCCAAGTGTCGTTTTATGTTGCAAAACGTGCCAAAAGTCATTCAATTTCAAATCTGATCTCCAAAATTGTTACTGGTTCCTATTTTTTGGTTTGGAACGGTGACACGTTCCTACTGCAGGTTAGAAGGAGCGACGCTAGGGTGCGCTCGCAAGTGTGATCAGCTTCATTGAAGTGGCAGGAGGTAGCGCTGAAACCCAACAAGGGTAGACTCTCATCTACATGTTCACCACGTACACATCATAGATGTAGTTAGACGGCCTCTAAGTCTAATTTTCAGGTTTCAGCTCATAGATGGCTCTGATGGATGGTTAAAAAATTTGGTGAAATTGCCTGAGAATCTATTGATTTTTTAAAAATTCAAATCTAAAAACACGAATTTGGCTAGAATTAAAGAATGAACGTTGATGTGATGCAGCTCTAAAACTTATTGATTTGCAACTTACTCCTTCCAATTCCCTTCTGTATCAGCTAGAGACTTGGAGATGTTCTCATTCTGTAATTCTGTCTGTAACTCATGTCTTCGGAATAAATTTTCAACTCAAAATACTGTTTCTGTTTGAAGAACGTCGTGGTGATGTACCATTCGCCGTACTGCTCGTTTTGCCTCACGCTATCCAATTTGTTCCTGAGTCTGGCTTACTTCCTGAGGCAAGTGCGAAGCCTCAGTTTTGCCAGGATCGACGGCGAACTGAACGATCTTCCATGGCAGTACACAGTTCCTACATATCCAAGTGTGATATTCTTCCCTGCTCACAGGTAACGACTAATTTTTGTGTTGTTATTTGCCTCGAGGGTACAGACTACCTTCTCATTTGAAGTGGTAGTGATTCTTATGACTGGTTTCTCATTTTTCCTGGTCATCAAGTACACATTTGAGGACTGGGAATCGAGCGTAAAAGAAATCGTTCCAACTGGAGCCATCACGTGGAACCTAATCCTTGGTTTCGTTCCAGGGAAGGTTACCTCTCTATAATCACCGATTCCAGTGGAACGCCAAAACTGGCCCTCTCACTTTACACTTCATGGATCTAGTTCCAACCGTTATAGTTAAATCCACATCATTTCACTCAAAATACACACCCGCAGATCATAAACCTTAAGAAAAGGAAGAATTTGGGCTTGAAATACGTATCTGAAGCGGCGTTCCAAAGGATTTGGTATTAGGAGGGAGTTCAGAATACTGGAAGAGCTCCTCTGTTCCAATATCCTGACTCACCCCGGAGCGAGCTCCACTTTTGTTAATTTTTGCTTTCAAAAACTGACGATGGACGCAGAAAAGTTCATTTCAGATGTTGAGAAGCGGCCAGCAATTTTTAATAAGTACTTGTTTGAAAGAGTATTCTGATAAAAATTTTAAAAAAAAGTTGTAGTTGGAGCTGTGTGAAGAATTTAATGTGAAACTACTAACTACTACTGGCATGCCGTGACCAAGGAAGAATTTGGGCTTGAAATACGTATCTGAAGCGGCGTTCCAAAGGATTTGGTATTAGGAGGGAGTTCAGAATACTGGAAGAGCTCCTCTGTTCCAATATCCTGACTCACCCCGGAGCGAGCTCCACTTTTGTTAATTTTTGCTTTCAAAAACTGACGATGGACGCAGAAAAGTTCATTTCAGATGTTGAGAAGCGGCCAGCAATTTTTAATAAGTACTTGTTTGAAAGAGTATTCTGATAAAAATTTTAAAAAAAAGTTGTAGTTGGAGCTGTGTGAAGAATTTAATGTGAAACTACTAACTACTACTGGCATGCCGTGACCAACTCCAACAACCAACTGTCGTCAAGTGCTGAAAGCACAGAGTACTGGAGACAAGTTAAGATGGCCGAAAGATATCGTATTTTGCCCTCGTCCTTCGAGGAGAGAAATATCGGCTTCAGCAGCTGATAATGAAAGGAAAAATGGAGGGAAGGAGTGGGATCAGACGGCGATAGTTGACGTGGCTTTGAATCATCCAGGAATGGACTGGATTCCATCGAGCAGGGGACTGGATTCTGCACAGCAGAAGACAGAGATGCTCTCTTTAGTAATCGCCAATGTTCGGGGAATTGAACAAGACACTTGAAGAAGAAGAATACTCATGTGTATTCAAAACAAATACGAAGTTTCTCGAAAAAATATAGTTTATAAGATAGTTGAATGAAGGAGGTGCCTCTTGATCCCGCACTGCTCTTATCTGTGCCCTAACACTACGATGCTGTAGTACCAACTATACTGTGCCCTAATATCTAAATTACGATTTTTCAGGAAATCTGAGAGCAGGATTTTCCCTCACAAACTACCTCTGAACATGCACAGTTTGGCTAGCTTCATCATTTCGAATCTTCGTAACTACGAGAGGATGACGGTGATGTTGGCCCTGTGTTCCCGCTGGGGGCCGAATCCAGTAAGCATCTTTCTTATCTAATAGGATTTTAGAAGAAAAAAATTAATGTAAAAACAGAGTGATTTTATCGAACCTTTGTAGGTACTTACTTGATGGCTTGATTTCAGACTAGTGTAGGGATGGGTATCGATACTCGATATTTCAAAATATCGATACTTTCTTATCGATACTCGATATTTTAGTATCGATACTGCACTATCCGATATCTTTGGATATCGATACTTTGGATCCGATATTTCTGAATATCGAATATCGATACTGTTCTCGCGGAAAATTCAACATGATGGCTCAAAAATGAAGAAGATAGAGAGGCTTTTGTGTCATTACTCTTTGGTTGCACAAATAACGTTTATATCATGGAAAAAATCACTCTGCTTGGACTCTTAATAGTGAAAAATGAATAAAAGTTGTTGAAAATTGTATGATATTGATAGTTTGTGACACTAAAGTATCGATACTCGATATTTTAAAATATCGATACTCATGCCCTACGATACTTGGGATATCGATACTCGGATACGATACAAAATATCGATACTTTTATAACGATACCCATCCCTAGACTGGTGTCAAATATGTGTTTAAAACAGTGGCGCTCAAGGGTCAATTATTTGACTTGAGGTAAAAGTAATGGAGGCGCGGCTAGATTAAAACTACCTACTATACGAAGTGAAGCAGGTTTTCACAACAATTACTTTCAATTTTGAAGGACCATGCCTACAGTATACCCCTGTCAATGTATAAATCTAACATTGCAATGGCGAGGGTATCTACATTTTATTCATGTTAGAACCCCCTCAGGAAAGTTTTATCCCCAGTAATGCTCAGAAACCATGACATTTATGCATTTTTTTTCTGTTTTAAAACTATGAATTTCGATAATTCATACCCAGTAAAACTTTTTAAGTAGGTTAAATACTGACTTCAACCGGATTTTCTAAGTAGATCTTCCGATATGTTGAGTATATCGATATATTTTTCCAATGAAGCAAAGCAGTCATCCAAAGTTTCAATGGGGTATTTCAGTAAATTAAAAAAAAAAGATTTTCTAAAGAGTATGGCTCAGGAATAACGATAATCGGATCTGTTCGTCGAGAAAATGTTTTTAAAAAATCTGAGAAGTTGAAGATTTGAATGGTGTGACGTAGCTAGCCAAAACTGTCTTTGAAAAAAGTATCCATGCACAGAGAAGAGATTGGAATGTTCTCACTGGTAGCAGGTTCAAATTGAGGCTCCAGAACGTTGATCTTCCTCTTCTTTTCCGTCATATTTAAAACGAAAGAAAGAAAAGAATTCTTGAGCGATACATTAGCTGAAAATTTGATAAGTCGAAACTGCAAACAAAGCGAACAGAAAACAACCAATTACAGACGGCAGACCTAGGGAATGCTAACGATTGAACTGTAAAGTAACGCTATCCGATGAGAATCTCTTGGATACTACAAAATACTACTTATACACGCGCGTGGCGTAGTGTGTGTGTGCATTTATGACGGCCTCTTTAATTAATTTTTCTACCTCATGTTATAGTATCATTGGGCTAAAAGCTGGAGTGTATAGGTTTTCAAGGGTGCTGAATCCAAATTTGAGGTCAAAAACCTGAATTTCTGACCCACCGAAATACCCCATTCACCAACCTACCTACTTCAACAAGTTTTTCCAAGTAGATCTTCCGATATAACATAATATCGATACATTTCCTCCGATATATCGATATCTCATTGTAGATATATCATTTGATCAGTATATCGATATATTTCATTTGACATGCCATCCCTAGCGGTATCGCACAGGCGCTGCGATAGCATGCAGACATCGTCTGCATAGTCTAGGTCCTCGAGCTGCTCCTTCAAACCCCTTTGAATACCTCTCTTTCTGCCCCCAAGAGTTTTTCTCATCAAGAGATCTAATACTAGCAGAAACCAGACCCACTTGGCAACTTAGGATTGTTGAACGCTTGTTGTACAAATAATAATGGTGATAATAATTGCAATCTAGGGCCTTTTTTTTTTTTTTTTTTGATTTACTGGGACGGGGCAAGCCCTTAGTCACTAAGACCATAGATTTGATCTATTGTGACCGGATTCCCTTTTTCACTTAAGTGCCCGTTCGAAAACCTCTTCTTTCACAAAGTGAAGAAGTTTTTCGGGCGTTTCCCGAGCGATTTCGGCCGGGACAAGAGTACCCTTACTGAAATGCCAGAATCTGGTAGATGCTACAGCAGGACACTCACAGAGGATGTGTTCTGCTGTTTCGACTCCTTCGCAGCAGAGCCGACATTCAACTGTCCTGGCCTTGCCCATCTTGTTGAGATGGTATCTCAGGGGGCAATGGCCAGTCAGGAGACCCACAATGGTGCGAAGGTCCTTCCTCCTTAGCGACAGCAGAGCTTTTGCTCTTTTTTTGGAGATGGTGATTAGCTGCTTGGCTTGCCTCTGCTTTGGAGTGTTGCGCCAGTACGCAGCTCTCTTGCTATCCTCCCATTTTTGGACCTGTTGAGTAATGAAGCTCTTGGTAACCCCGAGTAGGGGTTCAGGACCAAAACATTGGGATTCCGAACCCTGCTTAGCGAGTCGATCGGCTTCTTCATTGCCATCTACTCCTTCATGGCCAGGGACCCAGAGCAAAGTTAACTTATTGCCCCGAGCGGCAGCCTTCAGGGAGTTTAGACAATCCCAGGTTAGCCTTGATGTTATTGAGTAGGCTGCAATGGCCTTTAGGGCTGCCTGGCTATCAGACATTATGTAAAATCTTGCACCTTTGAGTTGTTTTTGGGCGATCTCTTGTGCGCATATTTCTATGGCATGGGTTTCAGCCTGATAAATGGTCGCTGTTGTTCCTAGGGGTTTAGTTAGGCTGAAATTTGGGCCTTTGATCCCTAGGCCAGCTTTTCCATTCATCACAGACCCATCTGTGTACCACAGAAGTGAACCTGGTTCATATTGAGGCGTGCCTCTTTTCCAGCATTCACGATCATTGATGACCACTCTAAAGGGTAGGTAAAAGTTCATTCTCTCTGACATAATGTCAGGGACTGACTTGGTCACTGGATCGGTATGGACTTGGTCCAGTATTTCCAGGTGGCTCCCTTTACGAGGGGAAAGTTTGAGTTTTCCCGAGTGCAGCATCTAGGGCCTTACTAATGACAATTAATTTATTACTGTTATAACTTGATTCTTCTATCCTATATTCCGTTAATTTTTTTCCAGATGGCGACTTCAGAGGGTGAAATGTGCCTTAAAGACATCCGTATGGTTTCCATAGACGGGATCTCCGACATGCTCAGAGAGTACAGAACTTACCTTCTACGCATTCAACTCTGCGCTTCCTGCCCTTCCGAGGGTTTCCTCAACCTGCGCCTCAAGTCCATCTTCGGAGTTCTCGAGTACCTGAAAACCGCTCACCTTCACCTCTACTCAGTCACAGACATATCTTACTCCGTCAGCTACCTCGAAAAGATGCAATCGCGAATCAACACTCATTGACGGGAAACAGGGCAATTTGTACTTTCAACGATCACGCTATAAAATAGATTTGCTGTCAGGAACTTTGTTTGGCGGTGTAGTAATTTTGTACTGCATTTCGTTGAGCTTAGGGTAGAGGGGTCTACAGCAGAGTAGATATCGGTTGTAAACCTAATTCAAGGGTTTCATTCCAGGAACAGTTTCACCTCTGAAGTTACCAGTTCCTGTGGTACACTTGAGCTCAAGTTCACCTCTTGGAAGTTCTCATTTCAAGTCACACACACGAGGTATTCGCCAAACTCCTAGTAGTGAGAGAGTATTTACCTGGTATTCACCGAATTTCGAACATTTGTAAGCTCCAGTTCTGGACGGCTTTTTGGCCACAACAAGGGGGATGAATGTTCGCTTTAAGTAGCTATTGGCAATTTTTTTCAATTTACAGGGTCTCCCATGTTGGGGACCGGAAAACTTCGGGAGTCAATTTTAGACTAATTTAAGTAAGAAAATGACTCCTAGCAATTTTGTTTGAACCCCCTTGTTTTCCCAAGTTTTTCACATTTCATGATTGGTTTCGTGTTTTCGACCTTATGGCACTAAAATTACCATAACTACCTTAATACCGTGTTATGCAACAACCATGTAAGTCGAATTTTGACCAAATTGAGATAACTTCAGATTTCTCTTCTCTGGAGATATCTGTGTAACCTCCAGTTGTTATTACTGAAAAATTTCAGCTTATGGCCCAAGAATTATCGAAAATTTGTTATTGCATAACAGTCTCATTACCCACATCCCTATTTCGCAATAACCGTCTAATTCCGTGTGGGCGGTATTAGTTGAGATTCCAGCTATGCAACAACCGTCCAAGTCGACTTGGATGGTAGTTTTCTCTGACTTAAAATTTTGCTAAAAGCGTCGAAGTCGTGATAGGTGACTGTTTCGTTGTTTGTCGCCTACAGTAAAAATTCCGTCTGGATCTCCAGACCCAAGCGCTCCCAGCGGCCTTCCTGCTAACTCTCTTATCTCCTCTGTTTCCAAGGACCTAGTACCTATCCTACTAGAGTATCCTACTAGAGATCTCCATGTCTGTTTCTCACTTTTTACTCAACTCCACTTCCACCCGGGTTTAGCATTAACTTTTTTTCCGGATGGATTGCTTTTACGAAAAACATTGTTTTTGACAACAATATGAATCATTCCCGACCTAAAATTGAATTGCAAAGACAGAAAAGTCGAGAATGTTTTTTTTTTCCCGAAAACGTCTCACCGCTCTTCGAGTTTAGTTCAGCAATCGCAGTTTTAATTTTATATCTCCTGGACCTCTTGCTCTCTCTCCTTAAGAACTTGGTGAGGATGTTGGGTATGTAGAAAGGAATGGATTCCAATTTCTCCGGGCGGCCGTCAGGGACGGGGAAATGTGTTTCGCGATTATCAGGGTTCCGAAAAAAGTGGCAAATATCGGTCAAGGAGGGGGTCTATCACTTTGCAACTATTTTTCCTAGATTCCTAGGGGATTGGTTTATTAAATTAAAACAGCGTTCGCCCATACTAAACTCGGAAGGTGGTGGGACTGACGTTTTCGGAAGAAAAACATTCTCGACTTTTCTGTCTTTGCAAATCAATTTTAAGTCGGGAATGATTCATATTGTTGTAAAAATAGATATAATTACTATGGGACGTCCTAAAAACTGAATAGTGGAAAGCATTTAAAAACTGTAAAAACCCTGTGTTGTTGCCGGTAAAGTCGGTATACGGGCGAAAGTTTTACGTGACAACGACTTTGAGTGGTAAAATAATTTTAATGTTAATATTCATTCGTATAGTAGGAAGAAGGATAAAATAAAATTCTTTGTCAAGTTGCCAGAGTAGGTATTTCCCGTAGGTAGTAGGTATTTCCCATGGGTGGGGGGGGGGGAGTGAGTGCCAGGGAAGGGGGGCGGGGCGCTCCCGCTTTTGTGAGCGCCGGGGAAGGGGAGGGGCCGCCCGCCTTTAGGGAGCGCCGAGCTGCACCCCCTCCGTGAGCGGAGCGTAACGCAGTTTCTTGAAGTGTCTCCCGGTAAACCAATTTATAAGACGTTATCACGTCAAAAAAATTGTTATTTATAACAGCAATCTATCCGAACAGAAAAACGTTATTGCCAGAATCTATTGCTAGGTTCCCCATCGATTTTTTCTGTTGCTAGAATCTATTGCTAACTTCACCCCGGTTTTCTATGGACGATTGCAATAGCTTCATTTTTTTGGAAAATTCGCTACAAGTGCCTTCGGTTACCGAAGAATGAAGCTTGTCATGTAAAAACCATTACCTATTTTTTTGGTAGGCACTTAGGAAAGAAAACGTTTTTTGTATTGACCAGGACTAGGGGAGACCGGGGCCAGTTGGCATAGTTTTTCTTTTTTTATTTTTCTCATTGTTAATGTTCTTTCTATTTCAAAAATTGAAATTGCCTGTGTTACTACAACTTATTGGCTACAAAATCCCACCAAGAACGATCCTTTAGATGAACTGCAGAAAGCCCTAAATCGAACCTAAGACAGCAAGTCAAGCTGTGCCAACCTACCCCATCTATGGGTTCAGTTGGCATATGTCCCTTGGTGACAGTAAGGGGCACGTTGGCACGCCAATTGTTTGTAATTGATGTGCCAACGTGCCCCTTACTTTCACCATGGGACCCAAAGGTTGTTTTCCAAAATTCAGGTTGCAAGGTCGATAGAATGATAAAAGAGGTACTTAGATGAACAAAATATTTAATGAAATCAATGACAAAACTGTGAAATTTTAAATGTGGTTAAATCAAGAGAAAAAATGTCATAAATTGGAAAACAGAATCATGTTCAGCTATGTATCAGCTACGTAATCAGTAGCTGACACTTTGATTGGTTTACCAATGCGTTTGGAAACATCTTCTGGCTTGTACCAAATTTCATCTTTCTTGCTTGGCCAACACCAAAACTTCCCTTCTTCGCCATAGTGCTTACGAGGAAATCTCCCTTGTCAACAGCTGTTATTATGCCAGGGTATTTTTTGTTAGCATACGTCACTAGAACAAAGTCTCCAACGTCATCATCCTCCTTTTGAGTGGAAGGTGCAGGGCACAGTTGAGCCGATTGGGAAGAAGTTCCAGGACGAGGATTGTCTATGAGGGCAGGGGGGGCCACGTCGTCCTCCTCTTCTTCCACTTCAAACGTTATGCTATCTCCACTTTCCGCATAGGACACCACATCAGAATCCTTGTCATTCAAGCTGGTGAAATCTGGCTTCTGTGGTTTTTTTTTTTTTTTTTGAGGGAAATCAGAATGGGGTGGGTTGGCATAAGGCCATAAAAAATTGCTTATGCCAACTGACCCCAAAAAATATATGCCAACCGGCCCCAACAGAACTTTCCAAAGTAACATGGCTGCCATTGGTTAGAGAAACAAGATTTGGGAACGTTTCACAAGTGGAATCTGTTCATTGGATCAAGTAGAATCCGCAAAAGTTTTAACACTTACCAAGTTGCTGAAAATTGCTACTTACCAGGGCAAAAATTGCTTTTTTTGTGATGCGACGCTGTGCGTGGATCCAACAGCTTTGTAGGTAACTTGAGGGCATTAGGAAGGTCACGTGATGAAGACCACAGCCCCCTCCCCTTGCCACCTGATTTTTAGAAGGCACTTTGCCAACCTACCCCTCATGCCAATTGAAGTTCACCGAAGTTCATCATGCGCCGACTATTATTATTATTAGGTACCTGCCTACCTATTATTATCATCATCATCATCACGGTTGAGAAAACTATGCCAATTAGGGTTGAATGGGTTTATCAATCAACGAAAACGAACCTGGAGCAGTGGGCCGTTCAGGAGATTGTGGTTTTTGAACGCTAAGTGCCGTTTCTCCCACTAAAGTACCTACAGCTTGCCAGGTGATGATCCGGGACTGTTTTCAATGGTTTCAGCCTAAGAAATAACATGGAAAGTGTTAATCCACTCGCTAAGTTTCCCGAGTATGCCTGATTTTCCCTCATTGGCAACATTTTATGCTCAACCATAGCCTCCTCCCTCGTAGGACACAAACTCAAATTGAGCGTGAGAATGAGATAAGAGAGTTAGCAGGAAGGCCGCTGTGAGCGCTTGTCTCGAGGACGAGCCGCTGGAGATCCAGACGCTTCTAAAAATTCGCAGCAGGCGTTTATCATCTATTGGCTGGTTATTTCATTTGTTTGATCTGCTGTACCATGTTTTGCAATAAACGCAAATCTCTCAGGAAGAGGGAACCCCACGGTGGGATGGGATCATGCTCATTCATTAAGAAATTTATCTCCTAACTAACTTCAACTTCATGCGTCGACGATCTAATTGTATGGGCCGATTCATGTGGGGGGCAAAATCTGAGCAATAAGACGGTCGTAATGAAGCTTCACCTTCTTCACTCGGAGGAGTTTAGTTTAAATACCATTGCATCAAAATATTTACCAAGTCAGACAGTACACTCTTGACGATTATGTGAAAGTAATGAAGGCTTGCAGAAAGAAATACAAATTTGTAGTAAACAAGATCGAGAAGGAAGATTTCTTGTCTGACGTCATCAGTAGGATAGAAGAGAGAGAGCAAACCCCCCTGAAACGCTCTGTAAAATGAGAGAGGGTTGATGTTCCCTGAGTTCCAGGAAGTTGTATGATTGTTTCTTTCTTAAATTACAAATTTATGATTTTCTATTAAAAAAACATTAAAGAAATTATGATGGTTATTAATTCAATCATAGTGGGTGGGAAAGTTATTCATCAAAAGTTTAGCTTTGGAGCAACATGTAAATGCATCGTAATGCAATAAAAATTGAAATAAAATGAAGATTCGATCAGAATGAGCCGAATGGAAGTCGTCAAATGACTGCCTAGTCTGGCGCTCACTCTGATTACATGTTTTCGTTTTATTTTGTACTCAACGGTTCATGTAAGTACGAATTTCTCTGTTTTAAATACTTCGCAATTTTAGTCAAGTAAATAACCAAGTGATTTGCAGGTTTGTTTTTCTTACGGTTTTCATCGCATTTCATTTTCAACGATTTATAACTGTATATTTTGTTATGGGTTATGTTATTTACTATCTATATATTGGTTTAAATACTAATTTATTAATTGCATTGTTTTGATGAGCTGAGTATGTATTCTGTTTATTTGAATATAATGAGGCGTTGTTATGTTGGACGAATTTTGAAGTTTATTAATCTCCTTAATTACTAATTGCTTCCGAGTCTACCAAGGGAGCGGAAGCTTTGTTTTCACTTTTCAAGGATGAAAAAAAAAAAGTTCTCCAAAATCAAAATTTTCACTCGCGTTTAACGTGTCAGTTTTGTGTAACAATTTTGGCTCCGTGTCTGTCATGAATTCCTTGTAACGGGCATAACTATACGAAGTTATTGTCCAATTTCTATGAAATTTTCAGGGATGTTGCGGATTAGGTTGTAGATGGTCCCCAATGAAAATCAAGGCCTTAAAAATTTACAGTAGCCTCTGCGCATGCGCAAACGTAAAATCCTTGTAACATCCATAACACTTACATTTTTCATCCGAATTTGATGAAATTTTCTAGGATTGTCCAGATTAGCGTGTAGATGGTCCCCTTTGAGGGTAGTAGAAGGTACTTAGAGATTGGTGTTTTGAGATTAACTACTATGCATCGGATCATCTATACAGGGTGTCCCACGAAACGAAGACCCCCCCTCTAAAACCGTTATTTCAGTGGTAAAATTAAATTTTTTTTTTTTTTTTGAATCCGCATGTTTTTTTCCAAGGACCTCAAATATGACCACGTTGCGCATTGTGCATTGCGCAAATCGTGCGCAATGCACACCAACTTCGTTTTTTCAAATGAGACCCCCATTTTTTATTGCAGATTTGGATTCTACGCAAAATTTCATGAATTTTTCACTCCTCAAACGATTTTTTGTTTCAGACCCAGCCGGCACAGGAGGCGTCCAAAGTTGCGCAATCGTGAATTTGCGCAATTTGGAATGTTTTTGGTTAGGCCAAGTGTGGCACATGACTTAGCACTATTTTTCAACGCTGATTCACGTGGTGACGTCTGTTTTTCGATTGGTTAAGGTTCTAGTGCAATTCTTGAAGAAAATTAGGTTGAAATTCCCGTTTATGCTGTATTTCCTTCCCCTCCACTCTCTGGGAACTGGATATGGTGGAGTTAAAAGAAATAAAATCGCCTTCTAAAAAATGCCTTTTGAACGATAGTTCATTGTTGTGATTAGTAAGTTGACAATACAAAGCTTTAGAGTTGATAACGGCTAGTGTTTATCAAATCACTTCTTATATCTAACAGCCCTTTCAACTTTGCCCAATCATGAAAACAGGAATGAGAACATCTTGCCCACTTATCCACTGGATTCATTCAGACGTATTCTTTCTGTGTTGGCACCTTCACGTGATCAACATGCCTCGAGCTCCAACTACTCGGTATTCCGTGGAAGAGAGGACAACCATGGTCCAGATTTTTTTCCAGACCAACTCTCGCGCACAAGTTGTTCAGGGGTTGCGGGATGGAGATGAAGCCCACCGCTTGGATTTCCTTGCCTACATGGATCTTCTTCTTCAGGAAATCCCCGAATTCCTATCCATATGTCTTTGGACAGATGAGGCCAAATTCACAAACAACGGTGTTTTGAACAGGTGGAATTTTCGAATCTGGGCGACCGAAAATCCACATATTACGTATCAAACTCGTCATCAAGTTATAATTTCGACGAATGTTTGGCGGTCTCATCGGAAATCAACTGATCGGGCCTTACTTTTACGATGGCACACTGACTGGTGACCGATTCCTGCAGTTCCTCAGGGAAGATTTGACTGGTTTGTTGGAAGATGTGCCGCTAGCCACTCGGCTCAGGATGTGGATCCAGTTGGATGGTGCTCCCGCGCACTACGCCACTGACGTAAGGCGCTACCTCAACCGCCAGTTCAGAAACCGGTGGATTGGTCGCAACGCTCCTGTCCCATGGCCTCCTCGTTCACCTGACCTCACGCCTCTTGATTATTTTCTTTGGGGTGCACTAAAGGATAAGGTTTACATGGATCGGGACAGTGGAAGACCTTCGAGGAAGAATTGTTGAGGCAGCTCGAACCATCGATCGGCAATCCATTGCGCGTGCACTAACTGAGCACTGGTTGTCCCGGGCGCAATTTTGTTTGCAGCAAGATGGTGGACATTTTGAACAAATGCTTTGAAAAGAGAAGAAACCCTTTCTCTCTGTAGAATATTTATTTTTCTATTTTTAATTTTCACAGTATTCTAAGAAGGCAATTTTTTTTTTTAATTTCTTTTAAGTCCGCCATTGCTGGTCTCTAGCCCGGTTGAGAAAGGAGGAGGGGAAGGAAATAATCTGTTTCGGTACAGCGTAAACGGGAATTTCAACCTAATTTTCTTCAAGAATTGCACTAGAACCTTAACCAATCGAAAAACAGACGTCACCATGTGAATCAGCGTTGAAAAATAGTGCTAAGTCATGTGCCACACTTGGCCTAACCAAAAATATTCCAAATTGCGCAAATTCACGATTGCGCAACTTTGGACGCCTCCTGTGCCGGCTGGGTCTGAAACAAAAAATCGTTTGAGGAGTGAAAAATTCATGAAATTTTGCGTAGAATCCAAATCTGCAATAAAAAATGGGGGTCTCATTTGAAAAAACGAAGTTGGTGTGCATTGCGCACGATTTGCGCAATGCGCAATGCGCAACGTGGTCATATTTGAGTTCCTTGGAAAAAAAACATGCGGATTCAAAAAAAAATTTTAATTTTACCACTGAAAAACGGTTTTAGAGGGGGGGGTCTTCGTTTCGTGGGACACCCTGTATAATCAGGTTATGGATACGAGGAAGCTATGTGCCACACCCACTTGGCAGACTTTTTCCTTTTCAGTCTAAGAAACGCTGCAAAATATTACACAATGGTTTATTATCTGCATAGATCACTAAATTGCAAAGAACGCGTCTTTTCAATCAGGAGTACCAACCAAAACATATTGGCGGGCGAACTTCATGTCTATAAGACGTTTTCATGCATGCGCGCGCCTGTTATCAGTGAGCCTCCAAAATGGTGGACACATTCGGACCACCGTCTTTGTTTTGTGACGATCCTCCATTTTTATAAGGGACAATCCAATTGGTTTGTTCCCGATTTGTTGGAGCTACGCCTTTAGGGATATCCGATTCATAGAGATATGAATCGATATTCTCTCCAGGCTGGCTGATTAATCTAATCACTGGTTTGAAGGGGTAGGGACGTCACACCCTCCTCTGTCTCATATATGGGCAATTGGGTGTATTTCTCATTTGTTGTACAGATGGAAATTCAACCTATATTGTTACATGGTAGCAGAGCGTGGTTCGGCGGAAATGCACTGAATTTATTTCATCATTTCCCCTCCATTTTTTCTTGGGTATTCCAGAAGGAATTACTCAAAGAGATATCCAGAAGGAATCTCTATATTAAATTCATTCCTTTCTTCCACTTTGCCAATCCGGCCCTTAAATGCATTCATTAAACTTCGCCAATCCGGCAATTAAATTCAGTATCTTGTTAGGCTTTGCCAATCTGGCATTTAATTAATTTCAATTACGTTTTTCTTTTATATAAGCCTTTTCTGCATTTGCCTTTTCAATCATTACACTTGAATGTTTCGTCGTTCGTATTCTTTATTTAGTTTGTTTCTCCTCAGTTCCATTGATTTATTCTTTTATGTATAAATGGCCCATTCGTGGCATTCTTCTTCTTCTTCTTCTTTTGCAATAGTACCATTACGATGGAGGAATTCCCTTGAAGCTTCCAGACGTCCTTTCCTGGGCTTCATACTATTTTTCAGTCCCTTTGACTTGTTTTCAAACATACTTCTGTTTAAAACCCAGAAGTATGTTTTAGGGAGAGGAGTGTGACGATCCTACTTTTTTATAAGGGACAATCCAATTGGTTTGTTCCCGATTTGTTGGAGCTACGCCTTTAGGGATATCCGATTCATAGAGATATGAATCAATATACTCTTCAGGCTGGCTGATTAATCTAATCACTGGTCTGAAGGGGTAGGGACGTCACACCCTCCTCTGTCTCATATATGGGCAATTGGGTGTATTTCTCATTTGTTGTACAGATGGAAATTCAACCTGTATTGTTACAGTTTTTACTCTTGTTGTCATTAAAAGACTGTCTATTCACGCAAAATTGAGTACAACTCGAAGATACGAACAACGATCGCATTTTGGTCAGCTAAAATTTACAGTGAGATTAGGCCTCTTTTGCACATTTGTGTTTTTGATTTATCGTAATACCAACCTCTAAGTTCTCTAAGGTAGTAAACGGTTGATCCTTCGGAGCCCTGAGTAGTCTCATTCGATTCCAAACTACAATACTATTTTAAATTGATAAAAAACAATACATAATTTTATATCAAAATTTTTTGAGTTAAGGCATTTTGAAAATTTCAACCATTAGAAGTGACCGACATCAACCAAAGGCTTCGCGGCACAACTAGACCCCAAATGGAGCCCATATACCAAATTTCATCAAATTGGGACTGGGACCCTTCCAAGAAGGGAATGCAGAGAACCGCCAAGACCAACGGGAAGGACACCATAACTGGAATGGCAGTCCTCAACCGGAGAATGGCTGAAACGCGATGAAAACTGAATATCAACCAAGTGATGATGAGTCCTACTGAATCATTCTGGCACGAAAATTCTGTCGTGGGATACAAATAATAAAATGTATTTGTTTTGAAAAAAATAAAATAAAAGGAAAGTGCCACGTGTGGCAAGTTTTGTTCGGTTTTTGGATTCTACGTAGACCATGAAACGGGGTCAAATTTTTTTTTTTTTTTTTTGGTCGATTCCAAAGGTTCATTATTGAAAATAATTAACCTAAACCGGGTAAAACCCCGGGTTTTTGGCTTATTTTTGAGATTTGGACCCCTTAGGGTTGTCCAAAGTTCCTGGCTAATGAATTGATTCGTTCAAAAAAGAATGAGACGGATTTAAAAATAAAAAAGACCAATAGGACGAACTTCAATAAAACGCTACAATTTGAAAAAAAATACAAATTGAAAAAACTACCGATAGGACAAATTTTCAACAAAAAAAAGACAAATGGGACAAATTAAAAAAAAAACGACGAATTGGACTTAATTTCCATAACAGAGGAGGGATGATGAATAAGTAAGTCATTACGTATAGTCAATATATTTACATGTTACATATTAATGCTTCGAACAGGACTTCACGAGAGTTTCTGATCTAATGAATTTTCACAATCACTATAAATATTAAATTAATAAACGAAGAGTCAAATCAACCACCGATTGTTCAGAAAACTTGAAAAATTCTTAAGTAAGTTCCGTATTATCTATTATGGGGAAGATGTGTCTTGAAAACAGGAAAATTACGCAACGAGTTGACTCACCACTCCGAACACAGGGTGTTGGCTAATGTGAAGTACACCGAAACACGTGGTCTTCACTGTGAAACACGGGAAATACAGGCGAAGTTCGTGTTTATGGCGGCAAACGGTGAGAAATTGCGGTGTGGATTTGAAACAAACAGTCCTTGAGGAGGGCGCAGCAGTCCTCCGTCACACGATGGAATACTGGTGAGCGCGCGGATGGTCGGCGGCACTCGGGTTGGAGACTCAGTGTCAAACGGTCACTCGTTTCGAATCTCCGGTGATCCAGTCGATGACCTGAAAGAGAAAACGGACGAGGTCAGGAGTCTGTCTGAGACATTAGAGAGTTTTTGGCAACCACTAACGGGCCCGTGGAACCTCTTCACAAAGCACGGAGTTCGCAGGCAACGATGAAAGGGTGCCCTCCCCCCCCCCCCCCCCCCCCCCCCCCCGACAGTCACCCGTTCCTAGAGGCCAACTGTCACGAACGCCTCCCTTCCCCCCCTGTCCATAGTTAACGGGCCTCCTCCTTCAACTGGGTAGCATCCTCTGTTGCTCGCGCTAGTCTCTTCCTAACGGGGCCCGTCAGATTTTGGCACCAAAAACTCTCTATTCATAAGGGATGAAAACAACCCAACCTAGGAGTGAAACCTTCTTCCCTGTTACCATTTCAATGTTAGTTTTCCTAATTACTTAATGATGCACGGGTTTGTATTTTCCGAACTGGTTTTCTTCCATTTAAATACAAATAATAATTAATATTGGCAAAAGAGACACATCCTGCCTCTCCTCTACTTTCCTTTACCATTACTTTCCTTTCACACTACTTTTCATACCTCTGTTTTCATTTTAAACTGCATTCCTTACTTGTACTTTCCTTTCAAATCATTTTATTAATCTTACTTCTTCTCACTACTTTCCTTAACTATATTTTTCTTAACCTCAACTTTTCGTCAACACTACTTTTCTTAATTTTCTATACTTTCTTTTAACATTACTTATCAAACCACTATTTTCATTTCTCACAACTTTTCTTTACATTACTTTCGTTTCACATTACTTTCCTTACCTCAACTTTTCGGCAACACTACTTTTCTTCATTTTCTATACTTTCCTTTAACATTACTTATCAAACCACTTTGTTCATTTCTCACAACTTTTCTTTACATTACTTTCGTTTCACATTACTTTCTTTACTCAACTTTTCGTCAACACTACTTTTCTTCATTTTCCATCTTTCCTTTAACATTACTTATCAAACCACTTTGTTCATTTCTCACAACTTTTCTTTACATTACTTTCGTTTCACATTACTTTCTTTACCTCTACTTTTCTTCAACATTACTTTTATTTTCTCTATTTTCCTTGCCTTACTTCTACAACTATCACTTATACTTTTCTTAAACACTACTTAATTACCTCGACTGTTATTCCACACTAGGTATTCCTACATTCTGTACCTCTGTGTTTGTGTTGCTTCACGTCTACTTTCCTTCGACTTTTCTTTCATTACCTCTACCTCCCTTTCACGTTTACTTTTTGTACTTCGGTTTTTATTTCATACTACTGGCCTGACTTCTAATTTTCTTCCACACAACTTTCCTTACTTCTGATTTTATTTCACACTCCTGCCTAACCTCTACTTTCCGTATCTCTTTTTCATTCAATATTACCTACTTGCCTCTGCTTTCCTCCCACACTCCTTTTCTTTCAAGTCACTTTCATCACCTCTACTTCTCTTTTACACCACATTCATCACCTCTACTTCTCTTTTACACCACATTCATTACCTCTACTTCTCATTTACACCACATTCATCACCTCTACTTCTCATTTACACCACATTCATCACCTCTACTTCTCTTTTACACCACATTCATCACCTCTACTTCTCTTTTACACCACATTCATTACCTCTTCTTCTCATTTACACCACATTCATCACCTCTACTTCTCATTTACACCACATTCATCACCTCTACTTCTCTTTTACACCACATTCATCACCTCTACTTCTCTTTTACACCACATTCATTACCTCTACTTCTCATTTACACCACATTCATCACCTCTACTTCTCATTTACACCACATTCATCACCTCTACTTCTCTTTTACACCACATTCATCACCTCTACTTCTCATTTACACCACATTCATCACCTCTACTTCTCTTTTACACCACTTTCATTACCTCTACTTCTCATTTACACCACTTTCATAACCTACCTCTACTTTTCTTTCACACTACTTTCCTTACCTCTGTTTTCATTTTTTGTGTTACCTACACTTTCCTTCCTCTCTACTTTCCCTTCTACACTACTTTCCATACCTTTATGTTATTCCACCCAACTTTCCGTACCTTTGTTTTCATTTCATACTACTTACCTAACCTTTACTTTATTTATCACTACTTTATTATTTATACCCACTTTTCTTCAACAATACTTTTGGTACTTTCCTATCCTTTCATATTACTTTCTTTATCTCTACTTTTCTACAACACTACATTATCTCTACTTTCCTTGCCTTACTTCTACTTCTATCACTAATACTTATCGTTAACACTACTTTCATTACTTCCACTGATATTCCACACTACTTTCTGCACCTCTGTTTTCATTGGACACCACTTTCTTTACTTCTACTTTCCTTAGACTTTTCTTTCATTACCTCTCTTACCTTTCCTTCAAAAAGTAAATACTTTTTGTACTTCGGTTTTTATTTCATACTACTGGCCTGACCTCTACTTTCCTCAATCAATTCCTTCAATATTACCTACTTGCCTTAATCCTACTTTCCTTCCACGCTCCTTTCTTTCATCAACTCTTCTTTTACGCCACTTTCATTAGGAACCTCTACTTTTCTTTTACACCACTTTCATTACCTCAACTTTCCTTTCACACTACTTTCATTACCTCAACTTTTCTTTCACACTACTTTCCTAACCTCTGTTTTCATTATTTGTCTTACCTACACTTTCCTTCCTCTCTACTTTCCCTTCTACACTACTTTCCATACCTTCATGTTATTCCACGCAACTTTCCGTGCCTTTGTTTTCATTTCACACTACTTACCTTACCTCGAACCCTCTTTCACATTACTTTCATTACTCCTCCACTCTCTCACGCTACTTTTCTTTCAGTAGGTACTTTTGAAAAGGTAATAAAATTAGTTTGAAAAGAAAGTGGAGGAGACGCAAATGTGAAGGAAAGTAGTGTGTTTAATGACTTTTTGAATGCTGATAATACTTGTAAGATCATATTCGACTTATTGGAGAGCGAATACGACCAGACTCACTTGTTGAGCGTCCCTAATAAGTCAGATCTCGTCGTATTCGTAACAATTGGTATTGCGTCCAACTTTCCTCACTATCAGCCAATAGATAAAATATCTACAACATGACCAGCAGACTGATAGGAACTTGGTAGGTTTACGACTATGAGGAGATCGAAAGAGCAATCATGGTTTTTCTTCTAACAAATTTCTCAGGTACTTGAATATTGGTGACAAACTGTGACTTGATTGAGCATGCATGAATAATTTCCACATTATTATTATTATTATTATTCACATAATAACGTGGAAAATTATGGTAGGCTTTGCTCGTTAGACTCTTACATTGTTAGTTATGTAACAATCGTTGCAGAAGCAGAGGCAGCCATAGCACATAGATCTTTGCCATTTCGATGGCCAAGTACCTATTTAAATACAGGTAGAAAAGACTTTTAATCTGCTGTCTTATTATTAGCACAGTAAGAATTTTCGCATGCCACTACCGGGGCCTGTGGAACCTCTTCACAAAGCTCGCAGTTTGCTGGTGCCGGTGAATTTGCCTCCCACCAACAGTGAGCGACGATAAAAGGGTTCCCCAGACTGTCACACACCCCCCTTGTCCAAAGTTAAAGGCCTCAGGGGCGTCAGGTGAGAATATTCGTCAGGCAAACAGCTTGGCCAGTCATAGAGGAATCAACAATAATGAAAAAACACTGCAAATTACTTATAACTTATAAATTACAAAGTATTATTATTTTTTGTATAGATCACTGGCCAGCAAATATAATCGAGTTTATTTAAATGAAATAACTTCATTCGAAGAAATAAAGAATTCCTTCATTAAGAAATTCGATTACTGGTTGGAAGGTCACGAAACAGCTCCTCGATTGTTTGCCTTGGCTGATGCAGTGGTAGTGGGGGTGTAGCAATACTTGACCCACAAAATTCATTTTTTGAACTGTTTGCCTTGCATCGCCAGGCCCTGCGCTAGTTTCTGTATTATCCGCGATCAATCGTAGTTACCGACCTCTCTTTGACGAGTTGCGGGCTAGTCATCCAACTTCAATAATAATCATGAAATAGTCCCATTTTATAAAAAATTCCCGAAATCTGAAGATATTGCAAAAAATGGAAACCTAGGAGAATCTCAACAAAAATTAATGTATTAATTTTTCATACTTTTAGTAAGGCGAACAGTGTTTGCTATGTTTGCCTGGAGGAGACGCCACTGATGGGCCTCCTCCTCCTTCAACTAGGTAGCATCCTCGGCTGCTCGCCCTAGTCTCCTCCTAACAGGGCCCATCAAATTTTGGCAGCAAAACTCTTTCATCTTTTCAATAAGACAGAAAGAAACCACAAGTAATATCATCATGCTGTTTCTGTACTGTCATTGTGTCAAATTAAGGGGACAGAAAAAGAAAATGAAAAATTTAGAAGAAAATCTCATTTAATGTTTTCCAAACATCAACAACACAGATTAGCTGATAGGGGCTGAATCATAGTAGCCAATAATCTGCAAAACAAAAAACACGTGAGGACGTCAAACATTAGTCAGTCTTGAAACATGCCAAGCTGTGTTCACAGTGTAGAAAACAGAAAATGATTTTAGTCGAAAAGCCGTAGGAGGATTCAAGAAGATTTCAAGTTCCTACGTAATAGATCAGAAGATGCCTAATGAGACGGATTAAGGATAAACAGTAACACAGGCGAACATCATGCAGACAGAACAAAACCTTGAGTAACTCACCCAACTAATTCCTGGTAGGTTTAAGACAGATCCTAAAATAGGGACTCGTCGGAGGAAATTCACGGCAACTGGGAAGAACCCACTGAAAAAGAATTAAAACAACTACGTAAGTACAGGTTATATTGAGTACCTTCAGTGAAGAATAATCATCACAGTTCACCAATGGGGTATTTCAGTAAACTTTTTTTATTTATTTTTTTTTCAAAAGAGTATGGCTCAGGAATAACGATAATCGGGTCTGTTCGCCGAGAAAATGTTTTTAAAAAAATCAGAGAAGCTAAGGAAAGTTGAAGATATGAATGGTGTGACGTAGCTAGCCAAAACTCGTTGAAAAAAGTATCCATGCACAGAGAAGAGATGAAACCCTTGGAGAATCCCGCCTTTTTTTCAAACGTGTGATCTCTTTAATTAATTTTTCTACCACATGTTATAGTATCATTGGGCTAAAAGTTGGAGCATATTGGTTTTCAAGGGTGCTGAATCCAAATTTGAGGTCAAAAACCTCAATTTCCGACCCACCGAAATGCCCCATTGGCACCAGGGTCGTCAGGTCCACGCAAGCAAAACCGGTAAATTTCGAAAATGAGAACAAAACTCCATAGGAAACCATTGATATCACACCTAGACACTGTAGACTGATTTTCAAAAAAGTTAAATAATTGCTTTGTTGTTACTTATTACTTGAAAATCCCCTTTGGCTTGAGAAAAAGTACATCACTGCGATTTCAGCGTATTTGTAGGTTTGTTCAGAGAAGCAGTCCTGAGGGGTTCTGGACAGGACACGCCCCTTTTTGCTGTTTGAAGAAACTCAGAACCACTTCTGTGGAGTCCAGAACTGCAAGTTCATTGTTCGGAGAAGCAGTCCCGAACCGTTTCGAACCAGTCCAAGTGGTTCTGGATTTTTTCAGAACTTGTAGTTCAAGATACTTTTCAAGCTTATCACACAAGATTACCGATTGTTAAGTCTCCCGCCTCAGTTCAAATTCCTGTGTGTCTTCTCTTTCAGTTTTTATTTTCAATAATGAACCTTTGGAATCAACCAAGAAATTTTTTTCTTTAATACTCCCTCAAAATTTGTTGGTTTACGTTTCAAGGTACGTAGAATTCAAAAATCGAATAAAAATTTGTCCGTCCGTACGCCGTACGCGGCACTATTGCCACTTAACACTGACCGATTTTGATGAAATTTAGTATGTACCTAGGCTCCATTTGGGGTCTAGTTGTGCCCCGAAGATTTTGGTTGATGTAGGTCACTTCTAAGGGTTAAAAAATGAATTTTGAAAACGTTCTAACTCAAAAAATTGTGATATAAAGGTATCGCTTTTCCATAAATTTCCTGTCTATAGTAATTATGTACCTAGCTGTGAAAATGTTGGTGGGGAATTTCTGAAATAATGTAGGTACCTCAGAATTATTGCAGTGTAATAGTAATTTATTCAAATTATTCCATTCATTTTAATTTTAATTCAAATCCGATTCAATTTAATTCGATTCCCCCACCCACCAACTACAACCCCATCGCGGTTTTCTGCTCAATATGTCATGTAGCTCCAAACGCGGTTTTTCGCTGCGGTTTTGTGGCTGCAGAGAACCGCAAACCGCTGCCGCTTAATGTGTCATTACATAAATTCTTGTATTTCTTGCTTATAATCACATTCCTAAAGGATTTCACCCAATGTACCTAATTGGTAGATTAATGTAAACTTCCCACGAATCGTCAATTTCGTGAAAATCGAATCAAGTTATTACAAGAATTAACATCACAAAAACCACTAATCTGCTATTTAAAGCCCTGTTCTGTAACCACATACATAGGAGTACATGATAAATAAAATGTTGGCCTCAAGGACATTTTAAAGCATTATAATTTTTATAAATGATAATATCGATTTTCCCTGATCAGTTATGATTTGCTCAAAAAGCTGATTTTGCAGATTCGAGGTTTTGGCGTGATGGCGGCGACATATATACATCATCACTCAAATTTAATATGCCACCAAACTTTCCAACGGCTAAATCTAGTCGTATTCATCTTACTATTGACGCCTACCTGAATAGGAGGACGAATCCGTAGGTTTCCAAAATCATGCCGATGAGAGGCCATCCGAGGAGTACGACTGTGATGCCACCGAAAAATGCGACGGTTGCCCTCACTTTGTGCCTTTGGAAGAAGAACCGGAACGTTCTTTCCAGCCCGATGACACAGCCAAGTCCACATATGAATAGAATCTGGAAAATCAATGAATGAATCTAACGTAATTTGTCAAGCAGGCGCTTATTTAACATTCGGAGACATTATCACGGATGTCCAGGTTGTCAATGGCAGCTTGGACATGGAGCAGACCTGGCAGGCTAAGATAAGAAAGTATGGTAGAGATGATTTACGGGAAGCAGTGTCTGAGCAAAAGCGAGTGGCACCCAACAGCACCAGGGTGATGGCTGCGACCTTGTCATGGCGCGGAGTGTGGTGCGGGGAAAGTGCCACGGAGTTGCTCGAGTTGGGCATCTCTGCAGTGTCACCACCCGTGTCCTGCTCGGCTCATATTTGAACTGGTGATCCATTTATAGCATTCGCACTTTGAGTTAAACCTTTCGCGAATTAAATTAGACTTTTCGCAAAATGAATTAAACTTTTCGTAAAATGAATTAAACTTTTCGCAAAATGAATTAAACTTTTCGCAAAATGAATTAAACTTTTCGCAAAATGAATTAAACTTTTCGCAAAAAGAATTCGACCTTAGCCAAATCTGTAGTAAAAAAAATTTCAACTTCAACAGCGTAGCGTTTTCTTTGTTGTAACGTTGACACACAGTTCATCCGATCAAGTTCCATTGATGTTTTTTAAAGTGTAGGTAATTTTCAAATGACGTAATGCAGTTCTTATAGATGTTTCACTTAGGTGTATGTTATGCTCCTGAAGGTTCTCCTTCATTTTATTGAGAGTAATATACCTTTTTCGAGTCAAATTCAAGATTTTTCGAGTCAAATTCAAGATTTTTCGATTCAAATTCAAGGTTTTTTGATTCAAATTCAAGGTTTTTCACATCAAATTAAAGGTTATTCGAATCAAATTCAAGGTTTTTAACATCAAATTAAAGGCTTTTCACATCAAATTAAAGGTTTTATATTTCAAATTAAAGGTTTTCATTTTCAAATTAAAGGTTTTGTAGTATGCGATTTGGCTCAACATTCAGATGGCGAATATTTGTAAGGGTGGCTAGTTTGCGCAAGCAGAAGGGATTAAAAGGTTGTTACTTCATTATGTGCAGCGAATTCCTTCGTAATGTAATAATCCACACTCCGGTCGCGCGTTTGCCGTATTGCAGCCCAAAAGTTTTCTCGGATTCCGTTGTAATTTTGTTGCATCATGAATAGCGATTCTGACGAGTCATATTATAATGTCTCCCGCCAACCTAGCCACCGAAGAATTCGTATTCTAAGTTCCAGTGAAACGGACACTTCTTTAGACAACGCTGTGCCGTCTCGTGTTCGTCGACCTAGAGGTAATTATGAAAAGTATTCGAAAGACCAAAAAGTGATGTTTCTGAGGTTGTACGAGGAGGGTCGGTCCATTAAAGAGGCTGCTACAATATCAGGTTTGAAGGTAAACACTGCTTACTACCTAGTTGCGCAGTACAAGCGAAATGACAGCGAGCTGGTAATGCGACCCAGAGGCGGTTCACGCCTTACGTTGTTAACACCCGAGGTGCTTCAGGCAATTGAGGTTGCAACCGAAGAAAATCCAGCACGCACGTTGAAGGAAATTCAGCGCGTTCTATCTTCAAGAAATGTAAATTTGTCAATAACGACCATCAACAAAGGGTTAACTTCGTTGAAAATTACGCTGAAACAATCACATAAGGAAGTTGATCGCATGAATTGTAACGCAACGAAAGAACAAAGGAAGGAATATGCCACAAGATTCATTACGTGGGCACCAAGGGAGAGAGGACACATGGTTTTCATTGATGAGTCCGGCTTTAATTTGCACCTTCGCCGAAGTCAGGCACGTTCAAGAAGGGGTTCACGCGCTGTGGTTCGCGCTGTGGTTCCAACCGTGAGGGGGAGAAACACTACTCTGATCGTGGCCATGAATAACCAAGGCATTGTGCACCATAAAATCTAATCACTTGGGAACTGCAATGCAAGTGAATTCTGTATATTTTTGACAGAGCTAGTCGCAAAGCTCCCCGACACAAACAGGTCCTACTTAATTATGGATAATGCGCGTATCCATCACGCTCATATGGTGAAACGTCGGATTGAAGAACTCTGCGTTGATGTGAAGTACCTCCCTCCGTATTCACCCCAGCTGAACCCAGCCGAGAAGGTATTTTCTATAGTAAAATTATTTGCCAGAAATGTTCTCAGCGAAGGGCTTAATGAGCTTAGTTTGTGCGACGTAATAAGTCAAGGTGTAGCAACAGTCACCAGTACCGATTGCGCAAATTACGTCATGGACATGATGCTAATTCTTCCAGAGGCAGCAGCAGGCGTCGATTTGCATTGAACTTATTGTGAAAAGTCAAACTACAGTTCATACTTTTTTTCTGTTCCCAATTGTTTCTTGTCAATACCACCTCTTGAAAACGTTGTTCTATGTACTATTTATAGTTCAAAATCGCTTACTAAATAACCTTTAATTTGAAAATGAAAACCTTTAATTTGAAAATGAAAACCTTTAATTTGAAATATAAAACCTTTAATTTGATGTGAAAAGCCTTTAATTTGATGTGAAAAACCTTTAATTTGATGTGAAAAACCTTGAATTTGATTCGAATAACCTTTAATTTGATGTGAAAAACCTTGAATTTGATTCGAAAAACCTTGAATTTGACTCGAAAAAGGTATAGTTGGGTCAGATTCAACTATGTGTTCAAGTCTCTGTAGCACATCAGGCAACAACTTTTTCGGGCGGTGTCCACGCTGTTGGGGTCCTAGAACCGCACACTGATCCCGCTTGTACTTAGCAATAATGCTTTTACCTGTACTCAATTTCACACCAGCTCTTGATGCTGCATCCTTCAAGGAAAACCATTCTTCGAAAAGGTTTACGAAAATCTTGCGCTTTTCAACAGAGATTGACTCATATTTCCCTCGGCGTCTTCTTACCCTGTTCCGAGTACCTGAAGTAATACTTGAATCACTGTCGCTAATTATAAGTCGTCTACCGTGTCTACGATTATTTCTTCTGTTACTCATTGTCACTCATTTTAATTTTTTAAAAAACGTTCTACCAATGACAAAAATCGGACACTTTACCAACAACGGAAACGGAGGCACTGAGATAATGAACTAGGCATGAGAGAAGGAATACGTTTTCCTCCGTTTCTACCGGTCCAATTAGGTCCGGGAAAAACAACATAGAGAAGGAATGCTGAACCATGCAACGATAAGGATTGTGGACCAATCAACAGGAAGGTATCAGGCTCTGGGTCGGCAAAGTTTGGACTATCAATCGGGACCGTGGTGGTTAGGTAGGTACTTTTCGGGTATCTAAGTCTAATTCAATTTGCAGAAAGTTTAATTCATTTTGCGGAAAGTTTAAATCAATTCGCGAAAGGTTTAATTCATTTTGCGAAAAGTCTAATTCAATTCGCGAAAGGTTTAATTCAAAGTGCGAATGCTATACAGGGTGTAACGGTTAAGGTCGTACAACCGGCCAGGGTTCGATTCTACAACTAATTTGTGACTTTTTTTGTCTCTTGACTTTTTTTTCTTAACCCCCTTAAAATCGGACTTTTTTCACTTCTCAGATTTTTTTCGTATTTTCGACTTTACGCCATTAAAACAGCCATAACTCCCTTTTTTCAGTTAAAATTCAAATGTAATTATACCGTTGGAATGAGCGTTAAATTCTCTATCTCCCTAGTGTTAAATAAAAAATTTTAAAGAAGACCAAGATGTTGAAAAATGAGCCCGAATAGTAAAATCTCGGAAAATTTTTCGTTTTTTCAAACGTTTGTAACACTAACTGAAACTGCCGGTTAAGTTCTCGCTGTAACCCCAAAAGTTGACCCAAAATCTCAGCTTTCCAACGGTAGGGTCATACAATTGTTTACAGTGGACTAATGGTGTAAAATCCTCGTTCCCGTGCCAAAAACCGTGGATCTTCCAGTAAAAATCGACGTTTTTCGCGAAAGACATTTTTGCCCTAAAATGAGTTAGGCAGGCATCTTTTCGTACTTTGTCTCACTGAGTCAAATGATTACACAAGACTTATCGAAAAAGCAGTCACTGATATCTTGTCCAATTCACTTTTCGAAAATTGTCTTAATTTCTGTTAATTTGTATGCCAATTTTTTTTATTACTAGATCGGCCAAGTTAAACGTTACTATGGTCGACAATAAGGTCAAAGGTATGTTTTTAATGTCCATCCTCCTCCCCACATCGCAAGTAATCAAACCACCCTGTTCATAATAACCTGTCTAAAACTAAATAGCACTTCATAAAACTCATACACTCATAAAACGGCATACAAATGAACAGAAATTAAGACAATTTTCGAAAAGTGAATTGGACAAGATATCAGTGACTGCTTTTTCGATAAGACTTGTGTCATCATTTGACTCAGTGGGACAAAGTACGAAAAGATGGCTGCCTAACTCATTTTAGGGCAAAAATGTCTTTCGCGAAAAACGTCGATTTTTACTGGAAGATCCACGGTTTTTGGCACGGGAACGAGGATTTTACACCATTAGTCCACTGTAAACAATTGTATGACCCTACCGTTGGAAAGCTGAGATTTTGGGTCAACTTTTGGGGTTACAGTGAGAACTAATCCGGCAGTTTCAGTTAGTGTTACAAACGTTTGAAAAAACGAAAAAATTTCCGAGATTTTACTATTCGGGCTCATTTTTCAACATCGTGGTCTTCTTTAAAATTTTTTATTTAACACTAGGGAGATAGAGAATTTAACGCTCTTTCCAACGGTATAATTACATTTGAATTTTAACTGAAAAAAAGGGAGTTATGGCTGTTTTAATGGCGTAAAGTCGAAAATACGAAAAAACGTCTGCCAAGTGGGTGTGGCACATAGCTTCCTCGTATCCATAACCCGATTGTATAGATGATCCGATGCATAGTAGTTAATCTCAAAACACCAATCTCTAAGTACCTTTCACTACCCTCATAGGGGACCATCTACACGCTAATCTGGACAATCCTAGAAAATTTCATCAAATTC
Organism: Apolygus lucorum; assembly: GCA_009739505.2. Classification (NCBI taxonomy): domain Eukaryota; kingdom Metazoa; phylum Arthropoda; class Insecta; order Hemiptera; family Miridae; genus Apolygus; species Apolygus lucorum. The sequence goes on along the minus strand of CM019170.2, from coordinate 1,107,784 downwards.
GGATGAAAAATTAAGTGAGTAGATGTAAGTAATTGGATCAAAAAAATTCTTAGCCTCGGCTGGGATTCGAACCCGCGATCCCTGGAGCACAAATCAAGACTCTGTCCTCTGCGCTATTGAAGCCTTATCATGTATAAGATTTGAGATTCTAACAGGAGACCATCCCCCTATGAATGAATCCCTCTATGAAAAACAATTCTCTATGATTTTCATAGGGGACCATCTAAACACTACTCTGTAACATCCCTGAAAATTACATTGAAATCGGATAGAAAATGTAGAAGTTATGGCCGTTACAAGGAATTCAAGTTTGCGCATGCGCAGTCGCTTCTATCAGTCCGGGGATGATGATTTTCATAGGAAACCATCTACAACCTAATCCACATAATCCCTGAAAATTTCATTGAAATCGGATGGAAAATTTAGAAGTTATGGACGTTACAAGGAAATTCACGTTTGCGCATGCGCAGTGGCTACTATCAGTCCGAAGGTGGTGATTTTCATAGGGGACCATTTAAACACTACTCTGTAACATCCCTGAAAATTTCATTGAAATCGGATGGAAAATTTAGAAGTTATGGACGTTACAAGGAAATTCACGTTTGCGCATGCGTAGTGGCTACTATCAGTCCGAAGGTGGTGATTTTCATAGGGGACCATTTAAATACTAATCTGTAACATCCCTGAAAATTACATTGAAATCGGATAGAAAATGTAGAAGTTATGGCCGTTACAAGGAATTCAAGTTTGCGCATGCGCAGTCGCTTCTATCAGTCCGGGGATGATGATTTTCATAGGAAACCATCTACAACCTAATCCACATAATCCCTGAAAATTTCATTGAAATCGGATGGAAAATTTAGAAGTTATGGACGTTACAAGGAAATTCACGTTTGCGCATGCGCAGTGGCTACTATCAGTCCGAAGGTGGTGATTTTCATAGGGGACCATTTAAATACTAATCTGTAACATCCCTGAAAATTTCATTGAAATCGGATGGAAAATGTAGAAGTTATGGCCGTTACAAGGAATTCAAGTTTGCGCATGCGCAGTCGCTTCTATCAGTCCGGGGATGATGATTTTCATAGGGGACCGTCTCCACACCAACCCGCACAATCCCTGAAAATTTCATAGAAATCGGACAATAACTTCGTATAGTTATGCGCGTTACAAGGAATTGATGACAGACGGACAGACACACAGACACACAGACAGACGGACAGACACACAGACAGACAGACACGGAACCAAAATTGTTCAGAAAGGTCTAAAACGCAAAACGCGAGTGAAAATTTTGATTTTGGAGAACTTTTTTTTTTCATCCTTGAAAAGTGAAAACAAAGCTTCCGCTACCTTGGTAGACTCGGAAGCAAAAATCTTAGAAGTGAAAAAAGTCCGATTTTAAGGGGGTTAAGAAAAAAAAGTCAAGAGACAAAAAAGTCACAAATTAGTTGTAGAATCGAACCCTGGCCGGTTGTACGACCTTAACCGTTACACCCTGTATAGAGGCACCTTCCCCTCATCGCTCTCTCCCACCTCCTCATCATCCCACATGCCTAGGCCCTGCGTTGCAAGTCCTGGGCGTCCTCCCCATTATTAATGAAAAGTCAATATTGAAATTAATAAACCAAAGAAAGGACTTACGTTGCCAATGGCCAGGAGACCTTTGTCAAATATGAGAAGCACTCCGAGGAATAAGAAGAAAACTCCAAAGGAAGCCAGCCCGATCCCGATTCCTGAATAAAAACAAGAAATAAGAAGAAGCAAGCCGAGGCAAATTTGTGCTAAAACGCTGCAAATTATTACACAATGGTTTATTATTTTTCTATATAGATCACTCGTCTGCAAAGAACACGGCTTTGTCATTGTTACCACCAACCATATTGGAAAAAAAACATAGATCGAAAGTAGATATAAAAATAATAAACCAATAGTAGATGTGATGGGATCAAAAAATTTCTCGGCGTGAGTACGATTCGTACCCGGAACGCCAGGGGAATGGACTAACGCGCTACCCCTGAGCCACCGAGTCCTATATGGAAAGAGTGTTAGCTTCAGGTTCTCAAATGGCCCAGAGAATGGGGTATTTCGGTCAATTTTTTTTATTTTTTATTTCAAAAGAGTATGGCTCAGGAATAACGGTAATCGGGTCTGTACGTCGAGAAAATGTTTTTAAAAAGATCAGAGCTAAGCTAAGGAAAGTTGAAGATTTGAATGGTGTGACGTAGCAAGCCAATCGTGACGTAGCTAGCCAACTGTCTTTGAAAAAAGTATCCATGCACAGAAACCCTTGGAAGACCTCTTGGATACTACAAAATAGTACTCACACACGCGCGCGGCGTAGTCCGTGGCGTTGTCCTTGCCTAGTGTGTGTGCATTTATGGCGGCCGCCTTTTTTCAAACGTGTGATCTCTTTAATTAATTTTTCTACCACATGTTATAGTATCATTGGGCTTAAAGTTGTAGTATATAGGTTTTCAAGGGTGTTGAATCCAAATTTGAGGTCAAAAACCTGAATTTCCGACCCACCGAAATACCCCATTGAAGGGACAGATTCTCCCTTACATTCTCATAGGGAGCGAACGGATTGTCCTACAGGGCTCCGCGTGGTCTCAAAAAATTCTAAAAATTCTAGCTTCATATTATGAAGCTCTCTGTTCGTTTCTTCGATTTGTATTCAGTTTTGCTTTCTGAGCAACCAGTAATCAAATTTCCATATTATGGAAATTTGATTCCATATTATGGAAATTTGATTACTGGTTGCTTAGAAAGCAAAACTGAATACAAATCGAAGAAACGAACAGCAATCGCGTTTTGGTTAGCTAAAAATTCAATGGAGATTAGACCTCTTTTGTGATTCACACTCGTGTTTCTGTTTTATCGAAGGAAAACCTTTAAGTAGGTACTCGTAGGGAGCGAACGGTTTGTCCTACAGAGCTCCGGGTGGTCTCAAAAAATTTTAAAAATTCAATACTATTTAAAATTGGTGAAAAAACGATACCTTTATTTCGAGAGTTTTCGAGCTAGGGCAATCTTGAACATTTCAACCCTGAATTTTCACCCCTTCAGAAGTGACCTACATCAACCAAAAGCTTCGCGGCACAACTAGACCCCAAATGGAGCCCATATACCAAATTTGAACCACATCGGTCCAGGGTTGCTAAGAAAAGTGCCGCGTACGGCGGACGGACGGAAAATTTTTTATTCGATTTTCTGATTCTACGTACCTTGAAACGTAAAACATCAAATTTTGAGGGGGGGGGGTTAAAATTTTTTTTCTTGCTCGATTCCAAAGGCTTATTATTGAAAATAATAAACCAAAATCGGTCAGAATAAGAGAACATGCTTCTAAAAGTCAGATTTGAAGATGCTCTTGAATTTCGGATGCCCACCTAAAGAGTGCACCTCCACTTCTTTAAAAAAAAAGCAATTTTTCCTTGTTACCACAAAATTAAGTAATTAACCAAAAACAAATTGTCAAAAATTTTTTTCAGGTTTAGGGAAGCTTTTTTAAGGTTTTTTAACCCTAGGAGGTCACGCGTATGTTTTTATGACATAGAGGTCACAGTGGGGTCAAAATTACCCCAATACCAAATAATTATATAATTTCCTCGAGAACCAATTATAAAATGCTTTTTGAGCGTGAAAAAATCATACTACAACAGCCATAAGACCTCCTAACTTGCCCTATTTCGAAACCGTTTTTTTCTGAGATGTTCCACTTCAAAATTTGAAACCTATAAAGCCCCAAAGAGCCACTTAGGTGACAATAACTACTATTTGATTGTAAGGAGAGCCGATCCAAACAGGATTTCGCAACCTCCTCCATCTGCAAGCAGATAGATGAAACCCCGAAAACCCTAGCAGGGCGATCGAGGGAATGGAAGGAACTCACCACTCAGGAGCCCCAGGGGAGCTAGTCATGGCTATCAGCTCCTCTAGGTACCTGTTTGTATTAACACCACAGGTTAGGCCGAACCTCCTAGCTAAGGTTCTACCAACTAGACAGGTTGGTACCCGAGTTCATAACAGAACTCACATGCCGAGAGACATCTCTCTCTCTCCCCTTATAGCCATCTTGGTACAAGCCCATGAAGTAGGGTTTGCTCAACCACGACCACCACGAATCCGACCTCAATTGAAGGGCAGGCAGGTGATGCTTTGACCGAAGTTGGTGCATTGGTAGCCTGGGGCTCCCCTCACCCCGTGGTACAGGTAATTGAGATGAGTAAAAAGAAGCCGACCAGGTAACAGGCCCGGAAGCAGAGAATTTGTACCTGCTCCCTAACCGCTCTACTCCTGTCAGAGGCGTGTGCCAGAGCCCTAACATTAAGGGGGTACAGGAGAGGGAGGCATGACGCACCGCGGTACCCATAAAAGGTGACAGTGGGGTCCAAAGAACCCCCCAACTCCACTTCAGAGCTTTCTGATAGAGCACTACTGAGCGAACTTGGGGCCTCAGGTGGACTACCAACATAATTTACAAAAAACCGTACAGAGGGGAAACATTTTTTCCGAAAGATATGCTCCAAAAGTGGAAAGGTGGGGTCCCTGACAACCCCAGTGTGACCTCCTGGGGTTAAACATCATAGATGAAATACTGGCGAAAAACATCTAAAAAATCCCAGGTAAAAAAGAATTTGGCTAGGCAGAAGGAACTAAGCAGAGTGACAAAGCATGGAGGTATCAGGAGTGCTATAGCAACGAAAAACTTGACATCTGCGCCTAAAAACTCAGTATTTTCACCTTATTTGCTCAATCATTTCAGTACGGAACTTGATCGTGATCTGAGTTCTAAAGATGTATAATAAATTGTACGAAAACTTGGCCTAGAACTCTCATGTCAAAAGACCCGACTGAAAATAAGGTATTAACCAACCTTAATTAGGTCTTAATCAAACAGGAATACTTAGTTCAAGTTTGCAAAATTCCATCGAATTTCAAGCTCAAAAATGTACATTCATTGCCTACATGGAGTGGACGGTACCGACTTACTTTGAGTGTCTGTGAGTTCAAACATTTTGATATGTTATTCCAAGATGTACGCTTGATGTGAACGTCCCAGTTGACGAAAGTTGTAGTGCTTGATTGAGGATTCTGCGCCAGATATCCTAGAAAATTACAATGAAATCAGAACACAATCGGTAGGGTGAGAATGGAATAGATTTGGGATAAAACTACCAATGGAGAATTAACATATTTAAAAAATGTTCACCTGAAAGGTAATTAGCTCAGGAATAATCTCATCTCAATTTTCTTACACCCGATCTTGCGATGTAAGCAAAAAGAAAAGAAAAATGATGGAAATCAATCTATCAATTAATCAGTAGTTGACCATCCTGAACTCTTGGCGTAGCTGCAAGTGGAGAAGGGGTGGGCAATGTTCTTAGCATAGGTAGGAGAGATTAGGGGGAATGGCAGCCTCCTACCTTTGTGACGTTCCCTCTTCTGGAAAAAATGGGATATCGATTTGATTTTTTCATGCTTGTTTCCCAAATTTAATGCACTTTCAGAATTCAACAGTTTTTTTTTTTTTTTTTTTAGCTATAATCAAGTCTTCTTCTTCTTTCATGGCTCAACAACCCACGAGGGGTCAAGGCCGCCCAAGTAAAGTCCGCCAGTCATATCTTTGTTGTGCAGCTGCTCTCCAATCGCGGACTCCCAGCATTGCACGAGCATCCCTGCTGACACCGTCCCCCCATCGCAGTCTAGGGCGCCCCTGTCATCGGGTGGCATACATTTCTTCTTCTAGGGACTAAATCAGGGCTCATTCTAGCAAGGTGACCCGCCCACCGAAGGCGACCAATCTTGATATGGTGGACCACATCTCTGTCAGCATACATATCTTTCATCTCCACGTTTGTTCTTATTCGCCAGGTTAGCTCATCAGGATCGAAGATCGCTCCGAGAATCCTTCTTAGGGCCGGTTTCACCAACAATCCATTAACTCCGTTCGACGAAAACTGCGTTTAAAGTAAACTGAGATTGATCTCCAGTCAAAATTTGTTTCGGTTTCACCAAGTTGAACGGGTTCTCAGGAACGGCGTTTTCGTTGACCTCTGGTAAACTTCTTCTTCGCCATCGAAGCATCGAAAATCGTCGTACAACTCTGATCTGGAAGGCAGTGAATTGGTGATACGAGAGATAACGACATTGTTTTGTGAAAGTTTTCCCGCAGAATCACTTTTTCGATAGTTATGACTTCATTCAATCCGCGATATTTCATCAATACGTCAACTATCCTCTTTCAGCGCTATAATTTGTGTTGTTCATTATGATTGTTGGAGTTCAGATTTTCGATTGGACGTCTACCTACTTCATCAACGTGAGTACCTTTACCTACTTTTATCCCTGGTGATTCCCTCTTCCAGGCTCTCCGGGTTTTTCTACAAATGTGCTTTACTGCATGACTCCTAAACCATATAGGTACCTACTCACCGTTACTTTCAACTACTCTGAGCTAGTAGACATAGCTAACTGCTTTATAATGTGCGGATGCAAATTTTTGTTTCAGATTTCGGATAACAGGCTACGAACTGTGTGTCAATGATGTCTTTTCTGAACAAATAAGGTGAATTTCATTCTTCATGTCAAGAAAACCCATTATCACTTCAGCATTCATGAAATACTACTACGATCGGTACTTGTGTGAAATTCTATGTACGCATTTTATAAGAATGAATGAATTATAATTATTGTATTTAATAAAACGTGATACGTATGAATTGATTTGTTCATCTGCTTACACATTTCTCCAAGTCAATCTTATGTTGCAACAAATCTGTTCTTTTTTCTCCTACCTACCTATGCTGATTATGGTGCAAACAAAAATAAATTCGTTGGTAAGTAAATAATAAGAAAAGAATTTTCGGCATAATTGTTTGAGATAATGCGTAATCAAATAATAAGAATAATGATTCAATCAAACAACTATACAAGAATATAAACGACGTAAGTAAGCAATCTTCAGTAAACACCTAACGAGAAAAAAAGAAATATGAAGGGGGGATCTTGCGAAAAAATATGTATTCACCAGAAACCATATAGGTATGTAACAATTTTATTTTCATTATGATTAACATCAGCAAAACCAACTACTCACAATAGGTACGTAAAATGCACACAGCAACTGGGAAACGGAAATATCGGAGATGGTAACGAAACTTGTAGGCTGAAATAGCGACGTCCTGCGATGGATTTTTTTGGGACCACGATTAATGAAATGGTTCACAATTTCGTTGTCCTTTCTCACTCCCGTATGATACCTACGAGAAGGTGCGCACAAAAGCTCGAGACATGATAAAAACTCCAGCAAAACACGGACGAAAAACAGCTCGACGGAATAGGAAAAATAACAATGGCGTCCACGTCCGTCGCTTTAAACGAAGATCAAACCGATTAACCAGCCAAAATTGAGCGATCAGCGCCAAACGCCGGATGAACCGAGGGAGGCGTTGATCGCCTCTGGTGAAACCCATTTTCTCGGTTCAGTAGTTGAATCAGCCCTCGAACTCCGATCAAAATGTTGGTGAAACCGGCCCTTAATATTTTCCTTTCGAATCGGAGAAGTTGGTTTTCTGAGTTCTGCAGAGTGTCCAGGTTTCAGAACCATAGATGAGCACTGGCCTGATTAGCGTTTCATACAAACGGAGCTTCGTTGTTCGCGACAGGGTCCTACTCTTCACATGCCGAACCAGTGCAAAGTAGCATTTGTTGGCTGCAATGATTCTCCTTCGGATTTCTGCCTCCATATCTTCGGTTACCAAGGAACCAAGGCTATAATCAAGTGGAGATCCAAAACCCAAAAACTGGGTAATCCCATCCACGTTGTTGGGGAATGCTAGCCATTTTTGGGAGTGCCCAAGATCTTCGAATGGAAGCAGATTTCAGGAATGGAAGCAACGAAGAAGTATGTACAAGAGAATTATACTGAAACCTGAACTGTACTGAAATCCTGCGCAAGGCAGCTATAAGTCTTGGTGACTAGAAAGGTTGAGAACCTGAGAGAAGCCTGAGAAGGAGTTCCCAAGCCGTAGATCCAGGGTTTGATAAAGAAGAACAAAGACCATAAACACGGGGGTACGCCGGAATAATATCCCAAGAGAGGACGGGGGGTTGCCAAAGTGCAGCAGTTAAATGGCTGAACAGACACAACTTGCTTATCAGCTTAGGATAATGGATTGCGAGTAGACCGCAAAGAATCAGTGTCGATACAAGTTCAGAGAGTTAGAAGAAATTTTGGATTCATTCCTCCAGCAATATAAAGTATACTCTTGTGTCATTAAAAATTAACTTCCCTCAATCATAAATCGATCTCCAGACTTTACGACTAAAGCTGGGTTCACATCAGCGCGGTCAACGCGGTTGTGCGACGAGGCGGTTATGCGTTCGGCACGCGCCGGGCGTCTACAGGTTCACAAGGGCGCGGTTATGCGACAGCTTCCCACCTTTCCGACTTCTATTTTCCCGTGCTTCAGTTGAAATCCTACATGTTTGAATCCTATCACGAATCTCCTCCCACGTCCTATTCGTCATCTCCAGATTTTTGTGGCTTGGGTGCCACATGTAGGATAAGTACAATCATTAAAAAAGTACGAAGGTAGTACATTTGGGTAATCTCAAGCAAAACATAATGTAGGTGCGTGGTATGTAGGTACCCACACATAAAATCACTATATGAATCACTATAAAATCACCAATGTACCTCCTCATCAAGGGAGACTGGAGGGTACATCAAGTAGGTACATTTTTTCTGTTCCTACGATGTTCCATTTCATTTTTGAATTCATCCAAGATAAACAGTATTTTACTGAATCGAAATAGATACCGATACCTACCAACTCCAAAAATCGGAATTCTGATAGCTTTTTTTATTTTTCATTACCTATTATCAAAGTGAATTATGATGTAGAGTATTCCTACGAAAAGCGTACTTAGTTGTTTATAATTTCGTTGTTGGTGCTAATTATGGAAAAAAAATCTTAGAAATCACCTCAGGTGGTTGAAATTTTCATCAATTTGAGTTTCCATTACATAAATAAATCACAGACCATATTCATTAGATAGGTATACGATTTATTTAATTACGATGCATTCATCACATGTTTACGACCATAATAAACAAAAATTATAAAACTACAATAAACGAAAATTATAAAAATAAGTAAAGTAAAAAATACTTGGTGACCCCTTCTTTAAAATCCCACAGCTCTCTTCTCTCCTTAACTAATTCAATTAATAAAAATTTAATTCATTTTGGATCAAGCTTCCGGAAAAATCACCACACCAAAAATCACCAGTTGATATCCATGCTGGAACAAGTGGTGATAACAAAAAATGTAAACAAAGGACGCGCGGTTTCGCGTCAAATATCAGAATTTTTGAAACGCGACAGTCCACTCCAAACGTACTCAGGCGGCTGAGGCGCCGCCAATCAAATGGCCGAACGCGTCAACCGCAACCGCGTCGACAGCCCTCATGTGAACCCAGCTTTAATTACACAAACCTCAGTCGGGCTCGCTACCACTGAGCCAAGGCAGTGAATGGACATAAATTCAGTTTAAATACAGTTTATGGATATAATTAAAAGAGGCAGTTGATCACATCTAATCTCCGTTAGGAAATCTTAGGTTCTTCGTAACCTAAACCAGGCTTTTAACCGTCGTTTTCCAACCCAGTGAGAACTCTGTAATTTTTACTGGCTCTGGACTTGACCAAATTAATACTTTTCTCAATCCAAATTCAGAGTTTTCTTAACTAAATTCATAGTTTTTCAAACCAAATTCAGACTTTTGCAAATCAAATTTAGACTTCTCCTATTCAATGTCATGATTTATAATTTCAATGTCACCTTTTCAGTGTTTTGAATCCTACATACGTGGCCTTCCAACTATAGGTAGGTACTGATGAACACATCAGGTGAAAGAATCTGATTGATGGTGGATCTGGAAAATGGAAGGAGGTAGACCTCATCAGCAGAGAAATCTCCAAGTTTTCTCATCAATTTGTTTAAAGAAAAGTACCTGAAGAAGGTAGGACCAATCATATGGGGGGGTAAACAGTAAGTGGTTCGCTGAGTTGGAAGCCCGGTGTGAATCAACAGCACATTTGAGCAGATAGGCAGTTCTTGTTCTCGACTAATCTTCAAACCTCGAATGGAATCATCTAATAAACCAGACAGAAACTTACCAACTAAAACCAGAGTAGAGTGAACACCCAATAATGTGGGAATTTCGTAGGCAACTGTCACCAACACGACAAGGGAAGACCACGTAAGGGCTTAACATCCTACTAAAACTAACGGCTAGGAAAAGCTTTGGCATTGAATTTTACCTGCTACTCGACAGAAAATTTCTTCATAAACACATTTCTAGCGTTCAGTTTGAAACTTTCCACCGAATCAATAAATTACGGATGTTTACACGTGTAATAAACAAATTAACGGTGACAAAGGTGAACTTTTATCGGTTTTATCAGCTGTACTCTTATCAGCAGGTATCGATCGAAAGCGACATCTGTTGATCGAATCAAAACTTACTTATTACAAGAGAAATCCATCCATAATTATTAAAACGCGGAATGAAGTATTCAATCACAAATTTTTAATCATTCCTATTCATAAAATTGTACAGAAATGACGCTGTTCAACTGATTTTCAAAAAGCTGGAAGATGTTACAAAATTCTTTAACAGAGTGCGCTTAAAACGGACGTTGATTTTGTTGTCAATCTTATCGTTTCGGGCGCCAAATTACTGATAAGGGCGAAAGTAGTTTTTATTTTTATTGGAAACTAATCAATTTGTGTTCATTCGTAGGCCTCTATCACGTTTCAAACGAGTTATTGTTAAAATATTTTTATAAAATAAGTTTTTCAATACTAGTTGAAAAAATTTGGCAGTCTATTGGGAAATCAATCGTCGTGGGATGATCACCGCTGTGAATGGTAGGTATTTCTTTTTAAAATGTCGCAGTGTATCATGAAGAGTTCTATGAACTCCTTGTAATCCAGTTCATCATGAAGATTCAGCACTATGGTAGAAAGTGTTATGAAATGTGGAGAATAAACTTCCATAGTACCTCCGTAAAAAAGTGTAACTTTGACTGAAGAACATAAGTTTGCTCTTCTATACTTGACGTATTTTTCGAGATGAAATCAAAAATATTTCGTCGTTTGAGGCCCAGCATGGCACATCTAACTTTTGCCAACTTTTCAGGAGAGCTAAAAAACTGTTTTGCGTGTAAGGTAATCCTGTTTTCTTTATTTTCTGAGTTCAAACTAGCCTAACTAGGGTCGCTCATCATGATTTTACAATAAATTTGGTTGCCAACGAACTGCCTTCGAAATTAGCGTAGATGTGCTTTGCTGCCCAGATTTCGTCCCCTAGATATGCTATGCTGTCGAACATTTGTGCTATATTGCAGAGGGGTAACATGCAGTTATCCTATGCTGCTGTACTAAAATTAAGTTCTCAAATAAATTATCTATTTGGTTTCCCTCTGTAAGTTTGTTACTTCGGATATACCTGGCAACTTGGGTACCAGGGGTGAAGAAAAAGGTTCACCTCTGCTATCAACTCGCAGGTATATCGTTAGTGTTTTGTCCTAGAGGATCTAGGCGCTTGGGTGGTCGGACTCACCAACTAGGTTAATGAACTCGACAGCCCAAGCTATCGCACGAGTTGTTGGGGGGTTGATTTGAAAATGAATATTGGCTGAAAAGAAAACAAGACAAAAGTCGAAACACAGATAAATTGTAAAGGAGGGTATTTACCTGTGAAGAATTTAGAATTATAGATGCGTGGCGAAAAGCGTGGTGAAAAAGCGTGGCGACCTGAAGCGTCTCGTGGCGATTCAAGCTGAAAGTTAAAAGCCTGAAGGGCTAAATGTAATTTGGATACACAAATGTGTTCCTGCCTTATGGGCTTACGTGGCGGTCCTGAAGGGACTTGTCAAAACCTCGAGGTGTGGCGATGCACTAACCTCAACTATTAAATTGGTAACCAGGTATACTCTGACAAAAGGTAAACGAAAATACAAATATATGGCACTTTTATTAAATGAAAAGACAACTTCAAAGTTCGTGGCGATTTGCTGAAGGCACGTTTTATGATAAGTATGAACAGACTTTTACTCAGTATGGTTTCCTAATATATCGTTACAATCCATTAATCATTTGGTGTTCAAGTTCAATGCATGGTCAGAAATCAGAGGTTCAATCAGAAAGTCTACTAAAGTTCAATTTCAGATAAGTTTCGTGGCGAATTAATGTTACTGTTGTTAAGTTTTTACTCTTATGACTACACGTCACTCCTAGTTCATTGGCCAATGGAATGAAATGTAAATTAGTTTGTGCACTCACGTTGGGGCCCGTAGGTATCCTTCCGATATTGTGTGGCGAAGTGGTATCCGTGGCGGCTGATGTCCAAAGCAGGGTAGTACAGCGTGGCGGCTTGGGGGGATAGCTTGGGGTGGTTAAACAACTCACGGGCTCGGAGCTCTCAATGGAAGTTAACTTGGCAGAGGTTGGGAGGGGAGTAGTGTCGTCCAGGCCTGACCCGAGGTTCCGTCTTCTCTCCCCCCTCCTCCCGCGAGGTGGTGTTGGCGGGGGCGGCGGTGATGGTGGGGGAGAAGCTCTTGCCGCTTCTCCGGCCGGAGGGGGGAGGGCGCTCAAGATGTTGGTTGGCGCCTTCTGATTGGGCCACGTTGACGTCACCTACGAGTCAGGCCGAAGGGGGTCGGTGGCGTTGACCCGGCCCCACCCTACTGGAGAAGCGTTCCTGTGGGCGGGAGCCCACACCCCCCGTCCCCCCGGGAGCCAGGGTCGTCAAAGACGACACTGGGGATGGCTAGGGGTTCGGAGGGGCGCGCCTTCTTAATGGCCTGCTCGTAGGCGTGGCGACGGCAACCTCGGCATCGGGTGGGATTTCGGCTGTTGGAGTGGTCCTTGGCGCAGGTCGGCAGCTCCTGACCTTTTCGGTGCATAGCCTTGAGCCGCTCCCAGAACTCCTTGCAGGCAGGACAGCGGAACTTAAACATCTTCGGGGCGGGTCGAGTGCAGACTGGGCAGATGATCTTTTTGCGCCGCGTGATCTTGATCTTCAACCCCGGTTTTGACGGGGGTGGGCTGCCTGCCTGCAAGATCACTTGAGGTTCGCGGATGGGAGTGGGCAGCGGCTCAGGTGGTGGTTGGCTGGTAGTTTCGTCGTCCCAGTCGGAGTCCGCGAAGATGCCGGTCCGGCTCTGAGCTCGTGGCGGGGGGCTTGACGATGGTAGAGGTACGCCGCAGTCGGGAAGCTCCGGGGAATAGGATTTGGAGGAAATGGAGAGGACCATCGCCGATGGAGCTGGGGAAGGGGCCAACTCCCCCACAGCTCCTGCAGACCTCGTCGCAGGTGCCTCTGCTGGTGCCTGTGAGGGTGCCTCAGATGTCTGCGTCCGTGCCGCAGGTGGCTCTGCATCCACCTGTGCCTTGGCCCGCTTCGCCTCTGCTATGGCCTCATTCCGTTCGATGATCAGGGTCCGTCTATCCTCCAGCCATTGCTTCTGTCGGCGAAGGAGGGCATTTCTCTCTTGGGTGACACGTCTGTATGCCGGGAGCCAACGGAAGACATCAAGGGCGGTCTGGAGTGCCGCGTGCCCAGTTGTTTGTCGGGCGGCGAGGGTATCTCCGCACATCGTGAACCTTATATAGTTGGCGAGGGTCTCAAGGGTTGGGAAGGGGTCGTCGATGGGCTCTGGGGTTTCTACGTAGCCTTCTGGTCGATCGCCAAGACGTTCTTCTTCTTTCTCACGTTGTTTTCTCATGAGAACGACTGCGGGATCAGGTGTAATAGGACCTCCTTCGAGACCTAGCTCATCGTTAGGTTCATGTGCCATATCGTACAACAAACAAAACAATATCCTATGTGACATCCTGGCCTAGGAAAAGTGACTTGCTTCAATAGGAATTCTACGTTGGTACTTCAACTTTTCATGCACGGCCGTAGTAGGACAGTGCAGCCATAAGAGTTAGGCGATCAGAAGGACCAAAGCGAAGTGTAGCGACCTGAAGGGTCCAAGTTAAATTTGGTGACCTGAAGGGTCCAAGTGAAATGGGGTGACCTGAGGGGTCCAAGTGTAATGGGACCTGAAGGGTCGGTCAGTGTAATGTGTATGTGCCCTAGTAGTTTGTCAGTGTGTCTTTTTCCCTAAGTGGAGTAGCCTATAGTCGACAGTTTTGTGCCTTGTTCTTAATGGATAACGACTAGGTATCTCCTCTATTTCTTCACAAAGTCTCTTAGCAGGTGGATCTTCCTTCGCTTCTTCGAACTCTTCATCGGAAGATTCAATTGGCTCTCCGTCTTCGTTGACTTCTTCTGTACATCGCACCTTGTGGCGGTCAGCGTTGCGATCGGCGTTGCGAGTGGCGTTGCGATCGGCGTGGCGATCGGCGTTGCGATCAGCGTTGCGATCGGCGTTGCGATCGGCGGACTCATCATGGCGTTTGGTTTGGCGGAGTGGAGTCTCGTGGCGATCAACACGGCTCGTTTGAGGGTCGTCCGTCCCATGATGTATTTCACTTCTTTCCGTTTCACGTTCGGTGGAGCGATCGAAATTGTGATCCGCGTCCATGTCACGATCCAGTTCCGAAGGGATACTATGTTGGGTTGACGCCTCTCCTCGAGGTGTCCTCGGCGTGTATTCTTTCGAGCTGGTGGTGGGTACAGGTGCTGGCGCCACGGCTGCCGGTGTCGACCAACCGTAATTTTCATACCAATCTTCTTTGTTTGTTTCAGGTGTCATCGTCGTATCGAGGGGTTCTGGTGTCGCAACGTCTCGTGGATTCGACGGGGAATCGTTGGGATCTATGAACGTTTCGTCTGGTACTCCCAACACGAAAGCTGGTTTCAGGCGATTGATGTGCACAGTTTGTCTTCGTATATCCGGTAAGTCTCCAATTTCATAAGTAACGTCGGAATGTTTCTTCAGTACTATCCAAGGACCGCTCCATGGGCTCCAAAATTTCTTCACAACTCCGGGTGGCGGTTGCATGTCCTTTAGATATACGGCGTCGCCTCCCTCGAAGGACCTCAGAGTTCGTCGTGAGTTGATGGCTTCGCTACGCCGCCGCCACGCCTCTTGAAGGCTTTGGTGGGTGGCGTCGCGTGCGATCCTCAGATTTCTCATCGTGGTGGTCTCATCGGCACGGGGTTTCAAGCTCTGCAGTGTTTCGTTGGGCATTCGCAATTCACGACCGAAGGTGAGAAAATTCGGACTGAATCCCGTGCTTTTGTGTGGGGTCGAGCGATATGCTGCAAGCGCAATGGGGAGCATACTTTCCCATTCTTTCGTCTTCTTGGATATTTTCGCTAAGATGTTGGCTAGCGTCCGGTGGAATCTTTCACAGACTCCGTTACTTTCTGGATGATAAGCTGTGGTAAAAATTTGTCTTATGCCCCAATTTTTGCATAGTTCTCGTGTTGATCCAGCCGTAAAAGCGGTACCACGGTCCGAGACCAACCTTTCGGGAACTCCGTGTGTCGGAATGTATTTGTTCGCAAGATTTCGGGCGACGGTTCCAGCCGTGCAATCTGAGGTAATATACGCCTCCGCGTATTTCGTGAAATGATCCACGGCGGTGAGTATATACTTGGTCGTGTTTCCGTTTGAGATGGGGCCGACGAAATCTATGCCGACGATCTGTCCGGGACGTTCGGGAAGCAACGGCCTTTGGATAGGATTCCGAAGTCCGGATGGTGTATTTCGTCGCGCACAGGTTTCGCAACGTTGAAGATTTTCTCGAACATCTTTCGCAAGTCCGGGCCACGTTCCAAGTCTTCGGACGAGTTTTTCTGTGACTTCAGCTCCTGGGTGTCCTGCCCATTCGTTTTTATGACAGCGATCAATCAGCCATTCTCGAAGCGAAGTTGGAATTAGTGGTACCCATTCGTGTTTTCCGTCTTGACGGACGCGTGTTTCCCATACGCCGTTTGTGTTGCGTAAATTCTCGTGTTTTCTATCGAGAACGAGGGCTTGAATCCAGTTGTCCAGATCTTGAGCGGCAATCATGAGTTCTCGCGGAAATTCGAGGGTTACAATCGCAACGTCGCCTCTACTTAAACCGTCGGCGTGTCCCATTTGTGTACCTGGTCTATATCGGGGTATGAAGTCGTATTCCGCTAGGCGTAATATCCAGCGTCCGATGCGCGAAGTCGGGTCACGAAGATGCATGGCGGCGGTAAGAGCCATGTGGTCGGTCTGAAGTTCGAACGTTTGTCCGAGCAGGTATTCTTGGAAATGTCGGACCGCCCACACAACCGCTAAAAGCTCTCGTTCGGTGACCGAGTACCTGGTTTCGGCCGGGTTCAACTTGCGACTCGCATAAGCTACGGGCCTCTCTTCCCCATCAAAATTTTGTGAGAGGACGGACGGCTCCCAAGGCGAAGCCGGATGCATCGGTTGCGAGGATAAAAGGTTTCGTCAGGTCGGGGTAAGCGAGGATGGGTTCGCTGGTCAGTTTGTCCTTGAGTTCATCGAACGCCCTTTGTTGTCTCTCGGTCCACTCGAAAGGATTAGTCTTCTTCAAAAGCTCGGTCAACGGAACAACAATCTCGGAGAATTTGGGAATGAACCTCCGGTAAAAACTGGCGAGGCCCAAAAAGGATTGCAATTTCACCATTGAGGTAGGTATCGGAAACTCCTTAATGGCTCTTGTTTTCTCCGGTTCCGTGAGAATTCCGTCCGTGGTGATGCGGTGTCCTAAGAATCGCACTTCGTTCTTGAGAAAGTCGCATTTAGCGATATTTACTTGTAATCGGGCTTCTGATAGACGTGTGAAAACCTGGTTGAGCTTCTCGAGATGTTCTTCCCGCGTGGCGGAAAACACAATTATATCGTCGAGATAGACGAGACAATTGGCTCCGAGGATACCATCGAGCGCGTCATTCATCGCGCGTTGAAACGTGGCGGGTGCGTTCTTCAACCCGAAGGGCATTTTTTCATACTGGAAATGGCGTCCAAGAACAGAGAAAGCCGTTCTTTCCTTTGAGTCGGCATGTACCGGAATTTGATGATACCCAGCTATAAGATCGATCGTGGAGAACCATTTGCACTGTCCGAGCATGGCGAGTGTTTCTTGTAGTCGTGGAAGGGGGTATGCGTCTCCTTTGGTGATTTTGTTAAGTTGACGGAAGTCGGTACAAAAACGCCAAAGCTGCTTTTCCCCCGGCGGCGTCTTCTTTTTGACTAATAAGACGGGCGCACTCCACGGACTAGTGGACGGGCTAATTACTCCGGACTCGAGCATATCTTTAAGCTGCGTCTCAACAACTTCTCTAAGGGCGTGAGGAACCGGATAAGGTTTTTGTTGAGTAACGGTGGGTTGAGTGAGGATTATCTCATGGGATACATTTAAATTGCACCCCTCCCCCGTAGGTGGCTTGAATAAGTCCCGGAATGTATTCAACAAATTCCTCGTCGGTTCTGCGTCCGTTTCGTTCAGATGTTTCAATTTGTCATTGAGAACGGTGTCAAATTCGGGTAATGGCGGATCCCATTGGTCAGTGGGGACCTCTTCCCATTCCTCATTTTCTTTGTCATTTTGTAGGGTGGTAATTAACCCCCTTTTTTCATCGTTTTGAACATTGGTGTCATTATTCGAGCTTCGGTCAGCGTGTGCTCCCTCAATTTGCATCAGGGATTTGAGGTGCTGCGTGACGATTTTCTCAATCTGCATGTCGGGTGTATTTTCAATGGTCTTTTCCTCGTTCAACATTGTTAGGATGTCAAGATCTGTATTTGTTTTTTCGGGCGTGGCGACCACCGTGGCGACGTGGCGATTTGGCGTGGCGACCACCGTGTTGTCATGTTGGTGTGGTGTAACCATCACGGTATCGTTGAGTCGCTGTGGCGTGGCGATGATCATGTTTTCGTGTCGATCGGGCGTGGCGTTGAAGCTCCGTATCATCGTGGCGACGGGCGCGTCGAGTTTCCGGATTGCCCTTTCGACAGCTGCATCAATGTATTGGTCAAGCGACAAATTTTCAGGTTGTTCATAGCTTGTGTCGAACCGAATGGGCGTCGCTTGTTCTTGCGTGGCTGTTTCTTCATCCCCGTAAACGGTCACCATGTCCTCAAAACGTACTCTTTTTGGTTCTTCGGGGACTCTTTCGGGATTTCTAGGCGTCTGTTTTTCATTCGGGATTTCGTGGCGAGATGCGTGGTCGTACAGATTGACGGGTGCGTCTATCGGCGTGGTGACGCCACCATAATTCCTACTCCAAAACTTCATGCTTCCGGTTCCGCTGATGTTCGTGGCGGGCGTGGTCGGCGTACTCGAAGCGTCAGTATGCGCGTGGCGAACAGGCGTCGCTTGTTCGTCAACTTGGGGAGTGGCTGTTGCTCCCGGAAAGGTACTAGGGATGGGTGCGCTTGTGTCAAAATGTGGTTGTTGACTACCAAGCGTCCCGTTTTCCCGCCAATCCGGTCGCAACACCACCCCCACGCTATACGGCTCGTCGAGTAGGTCGACAGGAGTATATGGTCGTGCTTTCTCCTCCAGTGTGTGAAATTTCATGGTTGGACCCGTGGTAAAGGTAATGGGTACGCGTCTCAATACGTCAAGTCCTAGCAAATCGAGTGTGGCGCTTTTTCTCGCGAACACGAGGAAGGTGTGTTCGAAAGTGCAACCACCGAGTCGCGTGACGAGGCGTTGTTCCCCCGCGAAGTGTAGCGGCATCCCGTCCGCGCCCCACGCGACAGTGCGCGTCGGAAGCAGTTTGATCCCTTTTACGGGAGAAGACAATACCGAAAGCGTGGCGCCGGTATCAACGATCATGTCGCGATCTTCGGGGCCTAGTCCAACAGTTATCTTCATTGTGCGTGACATGGGGGCTTCCACGGCGGGGATGTGGTCCTCTTCTGCGGGTTTCTTGTAGCGTACAACTTCCATTGTGTGTGCTGGTGCCATCACGGGTTGCGATACGGGGAGTAGGCGTTTCTTCTTGTAGCAATCTTGTTCCAAGTGCTCTCTCATTCCACAAAAATCGCAAAAAATTGTTTTATGCGGACTAAAGGGACAGTTCACGGGAAAGTGTGTTCGATCGGCGCAAAACATGCAGGGATAACGCGGAGTCGGCTTTTCCTCGTTTCGTGGTTCATTTTGTTTGTCCCGGCGGTGATCTTCTTCTTTGTGGCGATTGTATTTCTGCGTGTTGTCATCTTTGCGTGGGCATCGGGCGGCGAAGTGGTCGTGGCTACCGCAGTTGTAGCACCGACGATCATTCGTGACGGCCGCTAGATCCCATCTTTCTTCTAAGTCGGTCGTGTCATCTAGGGTTTCCTCGAGTTCTTCGGCTTTGCTTAGAGCGTCTTGGATGCATCTCGGTCGGTTTGTGATTAGGAGGGCACTCATGTTCTTCCCGACGCCTCGGATGAAGGCGTCCATCGTCTTCTTCTCCACCCAATCGTTTCGTTCGTGGCGTCGCAGACGCGCTCCTTCTTCCATGACAGCGCAGCGCGCCAAGCCTCTCACGCGGTCAGCGAACTGCCGAAGCGTCTCCGTCGCGTTGCGTTTTACTGTCCATAATGAAGCGGCCGCATGTTGGGGGTTTTCTTTTTGGAACCACCGCAACATGTCCTCCCTGACGATTTCGTAGACGTTGTCAACGTCCATGGCGTCATCACGGTCAATCAAAAACTGCTTCGCGATCCCGCGTGTTTTTGTGCGCAGTATTCGATAACGTTGTTGAGAGGTTAAGCCCGCGGTCACTAGGTCAAAATTTGCAAAGAACGAAACTACACTGAGTGCGCCTGAAGCGTCTGGGTCCCATGGTTCAAGTTCTAAAAATACTGAGCGCGGTAAGTCCCCGCGTTCACCCTCGTGTGTGGCTGTGTTATAACGCTGAAGGAGTATATTCATCTCCCTCATCGTTTGTGTCATGGCTTCTACTGCTTCGGGACCGACGGAGGAGTGTGTACCTTCTCCTCGGTCGCTTGCTCCCGACAAATTAAGAGACATTTTGTCGGTTTGTTAGAAAGAAGTGTAGGTGAATGTGTCGGAGTTTTACTACTACCACTAGGGTGAAAAATCTGTCTGCGTCTGTTGTCGGTCTTATTGAAGAAAAAACAGGTTACTACTGGAATTTTGAAGAGTTTTCGTGGCGATCGTGGCGATCGAGATAGGAGGCTGCGTTTACGTCACTTTTCCTATAATTACAATAAACGGATGCACATCCTACCTAACAGTATACCTGGTTAGACTATGTGTTTCGCTTTATTTAAATTTGAATTTGTGACTCTAAATTTTGAAAACGACTCGTGGCGATACAAAACCTTACTATTTAATTTGTGGGTTCGTGTGAGGCTAACTCACACAAAGATCCCGCTAGCTGCCACCAGTTTGTAAGTTTGTACTTCGGATATACCTGGCAACTTGGGTACCAGTGGTGAAGGGAAAGGTTCACCTCTGCTATCAACTCGCAGGTATATCTTTAGTGTTTTGTCCTAGAGGATCTAGGCGCTTGGGTGGTCGGACTCACCAACTAGGTTAATGAACTCGACAGCCCAAGCTATCGCACGAGTTGTTGGGGGGTTGATTTGAAAATGAATATTGGCTGAAAAGAAAACAAGACAAAAGTCGAAACACAGATAAATTGTAAAGGAGGGTATTTACCTGTGAAGAATTTAGAATTATAGATGCGTGGCGAAAAGCGTGGTGAAAAAGCGTGGCGACCTGAAGCGTCTCGTGGCGATTCAAGCTGAAAGTTAAAAGCCTGAAGGGCTAAATGTAATTTGGATACACAAATGTGTTCCTGCCTTATGGGCTTACGTGGCGGTCCTGAAGGGACTTGTCAAAACCTCGAGGTGTGGCGATGCACTAACCTCAACTATTAAATTGGTAACCAGGTATACTCTGACAAAAGGTAAACGAAAATACAAATATATGGCACTTTTATTAAATGAAAAGACAACTTCAAAGTTCGTGGCGATTTGCTGAAGGCACGTTTTATGATAAGTATGAACAGACTTTTACTCAGTATGGTTTCCTAATATATCGTTACAATCCATTAATCATTTGGTGTTCAAGTTCAATGCATGGTCAGAAATCAGAGGTTCAATCAGAAAGTCTACTAAAGTTCAATTTCAGATAAGTTTCGTGGCGAATTAATGTTACTGTTGTTAAGTTTTTACTCTTATGACTACACGTCACTCCTAGTTCATTGGCCAATGGAATGAAATGTAAATTAGTTTGTGCACTCACGTTGGGGCCCGTAGGTATCCTTCCGATATTGTGTGGCGAAGTGGTATCCGTGGCGGCTGATGTCCAAAGCAGGGTAGTACAGCGTGGCGGCTTGGGGGGATAGCTTGGGGCGGTTAAACAACTCACGGGCTCGGAGCTCTCAATGGAAGTTAACTTGGCAGAGGTTGGGAGGGGAGTAGTGTCGTCCAGGCCTGACCCGAGGTTCCGTCTTCTCTCCCCCCTCCTCCCGCGAGGTGGTGTTGGCGGGGGCGGCGGTGATGGTGGGGGAGAAGCTCTTGCCGCTTCTCCGGCCGGAGGGGGGAGGGCGCTCAAGATGTTGGTTGGCGCCTTCTGATTGGGCCACGTTGACGTCACCTACGAGTCAGGCCGAAGGGGGTCGGTGGCGTTGACCCGGCCCCACCCTACTGGAGAAGCGTTCCTGTGGGCGGGAGCCCACACCTCTATAAAGCCAAGGATAGAGTTTTAAACTGGCTTGCAATTCCTTTTTTTGTCACCCCGACAAGTAGACAGGGAAGGTAGGTACCAGATGTTTATAAACTCGAAACAGTACCAATTTATAATTTATTTCATTTAATTTAATTTATAATTTGTTTTATTTTAACGACAAAAAAATTGAACCCAACAGTTCAAGTTTTACATTGTCTTGAATTCCACAACTGCTACTACCAGCGTTAGTATTAGGGTAGGTATCTATTTTCCTAGTCCTAGTGAGGAAAAGCCTTGGAAAATGTAGTAGGTATATATTAGAAAAAAATTATAAATGCTTGCATACGAGTCTGCAACACATTGGGACATTTTCATGTGTGTGAAAGTAAGGTTGTTAGTTCATGTACCCAAGCATCAAAATAAGAAAACAGTTGATTGTTCTCTACGCAACACAGTGTTTATTGGTCGCGTGAGCAAGTTTTCGTGACGATTTATCAGTTTATGTGCCAAAGCAAAGACATGAAAATGTCAAAAATTCTTTAGCTAACACAGAAACATTATTAAGGACCACAGAGATCTGTATAAAATCGGTTTCATAAAGCTTGACTTGAATTTCACTGCAGTTTACCTGCGTTACTAGGAGTGTACATTTTCTTATGGCACTCATGTGATGTGCCTTTCTTATTTCCTACGAATTATACAGATTGGACGCTTCACAATAACAAATATATTGTTTAGCGATGCACGTATTTCATGGGACGAAGTGCAGAATGATAAAACATGAATTGTTTATTATGGGGTTTCTACTTACCTATTACAAAACTGAGATGAGGAGTTACCAAAGTGAACTGAATTTATTGTTATATTCCTCTGACCTTGTCAAATCATATTTCTCTACTGGAAAGCGAACATGTGTTAATATAAGTCGGAAGTGAAGTGATTTTATTCCTTTTATTCCATTAGACCATAGTGTCACTAGTGGCACCGAAAACATCTTAAGAATCCCACAGCTTTCCCAAGGTGTCACCAGATTAACTAGATACAAATTGCAATTTAAAACGCTGCAAATCATTGCTCAAAGGTTTATTATTTTCTGTATAGATCACCCTTCTGTATAGATCACTGGTTCTCCATCAATAGCACCTACCACCATCTGTACTCTCCCTTGACCTTCCCTCTCAAAATTCAGCTTCCTGCGTTCAATAGGATTGAAAATGACTTCGGAGCTCACTCAGCTGATCAGTGGTCTGAAGAGTGAAGAAGATCTCCTCGAATGCTGGAGACGCCTGGAAGAGCACTTCCATTCAATAGGATTGAAAATGGCTTCGGAGCTCACTCAGCTGATCAGTGATCTGAAGAGTGAAGAAGATCTCCTCGAATGCTGGAGACGCCTGGAAGAGCACTTCCATTCAATAGGATTGAAAATGGCTTTGGAGCTCACTCAGCTGATCAGTGTTCTGAAGAGTGAAGAAGATCTTCTCGAATGCTGAAGACGCCTGGAAGAGCACTTCCATTCAATAGGAGTAAAAATGGCTTTGGAGCTCACTCAGCTGATCAGTGTTCTGAAGAGTGAAGAAGATCTTCTCGAATGCTGGAGACGCCTGGAAGAGCACTTCCATTCAATAGGATTGAAAATGGCTTTGGAGCTCACTCAGCTGATCAGTGATCTGAGGAGTGAAGAAGATCTCCTCGAATGCAGGAGACGCCTGGAAGAGCACTTCCATTCAATAGGATTGAAAATGGCTTTGGAGCTCACTCAGCTGATCAGTGATCTGAGGAGTGAAGATTTCCTCGAATGCTGGAGACGCCTGGAAGAGCACTTCCATTCAATAGGATTGAAAATGGCTTTGGAGCTCACTCAGCTGATCAGTGATCTGAGGAGTGAAGATCTTCTCGAATGCTGGAGACGCCTGGAAGAGCACTTCCATTCAATAGGAGTAAAAATGGCTTTGGAGCTCACTCAGCTGATCAGTGTTCTGAGGAGTGAAGAAGATCTCCTCGAATGCTGGAGACGCCTGGAAGAGCACTTCCATTCAATAGGATTGAAAATGGCTTTGGAGCTCACTCAGCTGATCAGTGATCTGAGGAGTGAAGATCTTCTCGAATGCTGGAGACGCCTGGAAGAGCACTTCCATTCAATAGGAGTAAAAATGGCTTTGGAGCTCACTCAGCTGATCAGTGATCTGAGGAGTGAAGAAGATCTCCTCGAATGCTGGAGACGCCTGGAAGAGCACTTCCATTCAATAGGATTGAAAATGGCTTTGGAGCTCACTCAGCTGATCAGTGATCTGAGGAGTGAAGAAGATCTCCTCGAATGCTGGAGACGCCTGGAAGAGCACTTCCATTCAATAGGATTGAAAATGGCTTTGGAGCTCACTCAGCTGATCAGTGATCTGAGGAGTGAAGATCTTCTCGAATGCTGGAGACGCCTGGAAGAGCACTTCCATTCAATAGGAGTAAAAATGGCTTTGGAGCTCACTCAGCTGATCAGTGATCTGAGGAGTGAAGAAGATCTCCTCGAATGCTGGAGACGCCTGGAAGAGCACTTCCATTCAATAGGATTGAAAATGGCTTTGGAGCTCACTCAGCTGATCAGTGATCTGAGGAGTGAAGATCTTCTCGAATGCTGGAGACGCCTGGAAGAGCACTTCCATTCAATAGGATTGAAAATGGCTTCGGAGCTCACTCAGCTGATCAGTGATCTGAAGAGTGAAGAAGCCTTTGAGCAATGATTTGCAGCGTTTTTTACCCACCAACATTTTTTTTTACCTACCAACTTTTTTTTACCTAACAGCTAGCTACTACCTACCACACCATACTGGCTTCACACCTTCACAATCAAGTTTATTAGAAAGAACTAAACGCTTCACACTCGATTGGAAAAATAGAAAGCTTCATATGGAAATTTGATTACTGGTTACGCAGAAGGCAAAACTGTATACAAATCGAAGAAATGAACAGCGATCGCATTTTAGTCCGATAAAATTTGAATGGAGATTAGACCTCTTTTGCGATTCACACTCATGATTCTGTTTTATCGAAGGAAAACCTTCAAGTACTCGTAGGGACCGAACGGTTTGTCCTACAGAGCTCCGGGTGGTCTCAAAAATTTTTAAAAATTCAGTACCATTTAAATTTGGTGAAAAAACGATACCTTTATTTCGAGAGTTTTCGAGCTAGGGCACTCTTGAAAATTTCAACCCTTAATTCTCACCCCTTAGAAGTGACCTACATCAACCAAAAGCTAAGACCCCAAATGGAGCCCATGTACCAAATTTGAACCAAATCGGTCCTGTGTTGCTAAGAAAAGTGCCGCGTACGGCGGACGGACGGAAATTTTTCTATTCGATTTTCGTATTCTACGTACATTGAAACGTAAAACATCAAATTTTGAGGGGGGTTAAATTTTTTTTTTCTTGCTCGATTCCAAAGGCTTATTATTGAAAATAATAAACCAAAATTAATGGACAGAGCTGAATTTTTCAAAACATTTTCTGTAAGTTATTGGAAATCAAAAAATGATGTTATGATAACAATTTTGAAAATTTTTTCATCGATTTCCTTGGAAATTTTGAAACAAAAAAATTCTGCTGTCCATTAAATTTAAAGTTGTAATTTAATTTTGGTTACTCCGGTGACACTTAGAGATATCTGTGCTGTGGAGTTCCTGAGATGTTTTCGGTGACGCTAGTGATACCATGACCCAATTAGGGTTAACCAGTTAAATATTATTAACTACAACTATATTTTGCTTCCTCACTACCGAAGGTAGGGAAGCTTTGTATTCGTGAAAGAAGTGAAAAAAAAAATGTCCTCCAAAATCAAAATTTCCACTTGCTTTTTGCGTTTTAGAGCTTCCCGAACAATTTTGGTTCCGTGTCTGTCGGTCTGTCTGTGGTCAATCCTTGTCCCGGGCAAAACTATACCAACCTGTGGTCCGATTTTGATGAAATTTTCAGGGATTGTGCGGGTTAGGTCCTAGACGGTCCCCTATAAATTTCAGCACCTTCGGACCAATAGGAGCGAGTGCGCATGCGCAAACGTGAATTTCCTGGAACCTCGGTTTCTCGGTTTCTAATGAACCGATTTTGCTCAAATTTGGAGGTTAGTTAGGGACTAACTTCTAAGAGACACCCTATAAGTTTCAATCAAATTGGTCAAGCAATAGCCGCTGCGCATGCGCGAACTTTAAATTTATTGTTACAACCAAAACTCCGCAACTATTCAACCAATTTCGATGAAATTTTCAGGGATTGTGTGGGTTAGGTCCTAGACGGTGGACCGCTAATATTTTGGTATTCAGTAACTCTTTGAATCATAATTTTTTCGCCAACTGATTCTGTACGTCCATGTTACAATGAGTGAGGAAGCTATACTGCCCACCCAACTTGGCAGACGTTTTTTAAACCTTCAGTAAAATTTCAGAACCCGAAAAGACTTATAAAATATATAAATATATTTATTATAAATATATTTGTAGATATTCCAGTCAATGAACATGAATTGACAAGATTTTCACAGTATTGAGACAATGACTAGTATTTCATTTAGCAGATAATTATCAAAATCCACCATCAGAATAGGCTTTTCAGTTGAATAAAAGGAATAAAATCACTTCACTTCTGACTTACTACTTCTTAGTTTTGGAAAATGATTACGCCGATTTTCTTCAATGAGAAAACATTAACAATTATTTTTGGGTACTTTGGTATGCCTATGTTCTGCCTCACAGGAACTCTGCAAGAACTTCGTTTCTTCTTTCCTCCTGCAAAGGCACCGAATTTGTTCACGAAAATAAGTTTTGTTCGAAATAAAATACAAAACAGCAATGCACATCTAACATAGCTTCACCCTAGCAGCATAGCACATTTGCAGTTCAAACTTATTTATCTTATTTTCTTAACTAATGCCGATGATTTATGATTTTCTTTTTGTTATAAATCAAGATTGAATCTTCATTAAGCATTATTAAAAGGAAAAAACCGCTATATACTTCAAATTATTGCAATAAACTTACCTCGCTTCCTGGAATATACGATTTTTCCATGCTTTCTGTGCAGATGTGCCTTGCTGTTGGGTGGTTCTAGATATGCTATGCTGACTAAATCGCAAATACTATCGATACGAGCGGCCAGATCGAAAAACTGTTAGCGCCAATCGATCGGGCGAAATTTTGAATAAGAAACCGTTCTTAACTCGATTTCGCCAAAATGTCAGATGTGCCATGCTGGGCCTCGAACGACGATTTATTTTTTCCCCCGACTATAAAATTGGTCTTATTGAAGGTTGAGGGAAGGCTAGGGTTGAGCAAGAAATCTGTTTAGGAATTTCCTGCGGGCCTCTTGATTTCCAAATTTGTCGATCTCCCGAAATGTTCAGAAGTATCAACGTCAAATGTGCTAGTTTCTTGAACTGGAATGCTGGAACTTTATTTCCTAGTCCGGTTCTTTTCCCAGCTGCTGCTATTGTTTAAAAATTTGAATATTTCGTACACTTGAATCGTAGCCGTTGTCTTGACGCCTTGCAATTCGGTTGAAAAGTTTCAATTGACTCAGTGAAAATTTGATAAATGGGTGTTTGGTCAAATTTGTCGGGGGATTTTTTTCAAAAGGATGAGAGATTATTACTGTAAGCTTGGGCTTCACTGTTGAATTGAGGATTCTCGAGTAAGCCCTTTTAAAACTGACCCAAATATAGGTTGAGAGGCTATACTGACACGAGTGATTAGGCAATTGAATTTACTATTATTAAATGATAAAATGAAATAATTACCTGGTAGACAGCTGTAGCGGTTCGGAGGTAGCTGAAGGCTCTGAATACTCAAAATTATACCTGAAGGGTCTATTACTGTTACCTATCTAAATTATGTTATTGGTCTGAAGGACTGAAGATGCTTTCCTGAAGGGATTTCTAAGTGCACGAAAAACAGAACGGTGCACGGTGAACGGTGCACGCACTAAAAGGATGCGTCACACTAAAATGATGTGTTTTGCACTAAAATGGTGTGATCGCACTAAAAGAGTGCGGTCACACGTAAAACCTGTCTGTTACGGAAATAAAGGTAGTGAATAAGAAATGCAATGTTACAACTAATAGGAACGATTTTAATGCAATAAAAATGCAAGTTGACTCTACGTTAAAATGTTGTTGGCAAAGCAAATACAATTTACAAACAATAAATGGTTTTACAAATATTTTGTGCGTTCTTTCAATTCTCCTTCTTAATTCGACTTTACAAATGACTTGACGATTGACTCTACTGAATTTACACAACTTGAAATTGACTCGACTGATTGACTAAAATTCTAAATGTTCTTTGACTTGACTCTACTTATTACTTTTCTACACAGTTTGAACACAATTACATTGGCCAATGTATAGATTAGTTGTTACACTCACAGCGGTGGGGCCCGAAGGAAATCCAGAGGTGGTGCGATGTAAAGTTCTTGAGGGGAATGGTCCGAACAGTTTTTGCCACACAGATTACCGTTGGAGGAAGGGGTTTGGCTCGTAATACTCAGACTCGTGGGCACTGGGCTAACTCGGCGGACTGGTATCGAGGGGATCCGATCACTATTTGCATACAAGGGGTTCGAATTTCGTTTCGGTCTTGATGCCAGGGAGCGCGGATATGAAAGCTTCAAAGACGGGGACGTTATGGCCGCTCCACGCGGTGACTAGCTCTTTTGATTTCGGAGGCCCCCACCCTCCATCACCAGGCGTCCGAGCGGGGCTCCGCGGTGCCCTGTGATTGGCGGCCGGTGACGTCAGTCCGACGGGAGCGCCTCTGGCGGCGGGCGCCCGAGATGGTGGTGGCGCCCTGGGGTGGGCGGTGTTCATCCCCCTTCATTGCTGGGTCAGACTCAATGAGCCCTGGCTCACATCCCCCGACCTTTTGCGAGCCAGAGTCGTCACGAACGACACTGGACACGGGCTCGGGGGCGGCGGTTCGTGCCATTCTTAGGGCTAGCTTGTATCCAAAATCCCTGCAGAGGATACAGTCCTCCCGCGCGTGCGTGTCCGCCTCCTGGGGTGGCGCTACCATGGTTCTGGGTGTCGTGACCTTCTGACCCTCCGCCAATCCCTCCGACTCATCTTTCTTGTTGTCCGTCACTTGCGCAACCGCTCCAGCTTCCGAGACTTCCTCGATACCCTCCTCCTTCTCCTCTCTTGCCATATCCCGCTCCCGCGTCAAGACCAACTTGTCGATTATCAATTTGCTCTGGTGTTCGAGCAAGGTGTTTTGCTCCTCCAGGATCCGTTGATAGGCAGGAAACCAACACGCGATGTCTAGCACAGCGGCCCGAACAAACTCCACTCTCACCTCCTGCGACTCGGTGCACTCCAACCGGCGTAATCGGCTGACCAAGTTCTCCAACCGTGGTAACGGATTGGCTGTCGGAGCCGCGGTGGTCACAAATCCCGGGGGCTGGTTGTGAACTCAATCCCTTTCTTTCCACACTGCTTCCCGGATCAGCCGAATCATAGGATCAGGAGCGGACAGCTTCTCATCCGCGACGCAAGTCTCCGGCTGTTGCCTCTGCTTCATTCCGTACCTATAACAAAGGATAGCCCTAATGTGTCATCCAGCCTAGGAAAAGTGATCACTGTTGGTAAGGGACATTTACGGCCTTGATTTGCGTGCAAATTGTGTTCAAAAGGTGCATGAGAATTTGTAACCTCTCGATAACAATTTGCAGGTTATTGTTTTGATCTGAAGGATCCAACACTGACAATTCTCCCCAATATGTTCATTCGGTCGGTAGTTCGTCCTATTAGTATGTAAGTAAGTTATTTATTTCCTTCCGGTATGCATTTGGCGGTAATTTATCGGGTGCTTCCGCTTCCGCAGTCCGTATCCAGATCGATCATCGCGTTCCTCATTGCAGCTCTTCTTAGCCGGGGGGTCCTCCATGGCATCCTCGAACTCCTCCGACGACGAGTCCTCTGGCGTGGACTCCCTCTCGCTTGGTGTCGGGTCCCGATCACCAGACTCCGCCGGCCCGGGCATATCTGCGCACTCGACCGCTTCCGCACCCTCAACGTCCGCCAGACCCTCCGCCGTTTCCGTGCGCACCACGGTTTCCGTGCGGTCCTCCTCTTCCATGTGCGTCCTTTTTGAAGGCCTGGGGCTGGTGCATGCCGGCGACGAATCTGCTCCCTTTTCGAGAACCCAGGTTGGTCCCTCGCTTTCACTTCCCGAGTACTCTTCCTCGGCATTAGGGTCCTCCTCTGTGGGTCTGGGTGCGGGGAACGCGTCGCCCGTGTGTGGTGCGAGTTCGAAGGGGTCCACAAATGCGTCGTCCGGAACTCCGAGCACGAATGCGGGTTTCAAACGATTCAGGTGGACCGTCTGCCGGCGGATGTCGGGTAAGTCGCGTATCTCATAGGTGACGTCGGAGTGCCTTTTCGTGATTACCCAGGGTCCCGTCCATGGACACCAGAATTTCCGCACGACCCCTGGTGGAGGTTGCATCTCCTTCAAGTATACGGAGTCTCCCTCCCGGAACGACCGCAGCGTGCGTCGGCGGTTAATCGTCTCGCTTCGTTTCCGCCATGCCTCATGGAGACATTGTGCGGTAGCGTTTCGGGCCACTTTAAGGTTCTTCAGGAAGTTGTTGGCGCTATCCCGTTCTTGACACCCCTGAAACGTTTCGTTCGGCATTCGCAGTTCCCTCCCGAACGTGAGAAAGTTTGGACTAGAACCGGTGCTCTTGTGAGGCATGGAGCGATATGCGGCCAGCGCAGTCGGCAGTACCGCTTCCCAATCTCTAGTTGTCTTTGAGATCTTGGCCAAGATGTTGGTGAGTGTGCGATGAAATCGCTCACACACCCTGTTTCCCTCCGGATGATAGGCCGTTGTGAATATTTGGCGAATACCCCATTTCGAGCATAACTCCCGCGTCGAGTTCGCCGTAAACGCCGTTCCCCGATCCGACACAAGTCGTTCCGGTACGCCATGCACGGGAATGTACTTGCTGGCCAGCACTCTAGCGACCGTTACCGCAGTGCAGTCTGTGGTTACGTAGGCCTCGGCGTACTTCGTGAAGTGGTCTATCACGGTAAGTAGATACTTATGTACAGATCCTGACGAAATAGGTCCCACAAAGTCTATACCGACTATCTGTCCCGGTCTCTCAGGTAATACGGGTTTTTGAATGGGGTTTTTCAGCCCTAACGGGGTGTTTCTCCGCAGACACGTGTCGCATTGCTTTAGTTGTTCGCGCACGTCCTTCGCTAGGCTTGGCCAAACTCCCAATTTTCTCACCATTTTCTCGGTGACCTCTGCCCCCGGGTGGCCCGCCCACTCATTTCGATGACATCGGCTAATTAACCACTCCCTCAGGGAACTCGGCATGAGAGGTGCCCACATGTTTGGTCCGTCGTTTCTGACTCTCATTTCCCACACACCTTTGGTCTGCCGTAGGTCGTCCCGTCTTTTGCCTGTCACCAGGGTCTTCACCCACAAGTCCAGATCCTGCGCTGCGATAAGTAGCTCGCGAGGGAAATCCAACGACACCACGGCCACATCCATACGACTCAGCCCATCAGCATGTCCCATCTTGGTTCCAGGGCGGTATCGTGGGACAAAATCATATTCCGCCAGTCGCAACACCCAGCGACCAATGCGGGAGGTAGGATCCTTCAACCGCATTGCCGCCGTCAATGCCATGTGGTCCGTCTGCAATTCAAACTGCTGCCCCAGCAGGTACTCCTGGAAGTGGCGGACGGCCCACACCACCGCCAACAACTCCCTCTCCGTCACCGAATACCGGGTCTCAGCCGGATTAAGCTTTCGGCTAGCATAGGCTATGGGTCTCTCCTCCCCGTCTATATTTTGAGAGAGAACGGCTCCCAATGCGGAGCCGGAAGCATCCGTCGCCAGAATGAACGGTTTTGTCAAATCCGGGTAGGCCAGTACGGGTTCATTGATCAATTTAGACCGCAATTCGTCAAAAGCTTGTTGTTGGCGCTCTGTCCATTCAAATGGGGTTGTCTTCTTCAGCAGATCCGTGAGTGGGACCACAATCTCTGAATAACCCGGAATGAAACGGCGGTAAAAACCCGCCAATCCCAAGAAGGACTGCAACTTCAGCTTGGTCGTCGGGACAGGGAACTCGCGAATGGCCCGCGTTTTCTCTGGTTCGGTAAGAACTCCCTCGGGAGTTATTCGGTGTCCGAGGAACCGAACTTCCTTCTGCAAGAACTCGCACTTAGGTAAGTTAACCTGGAGTCGCGCTTCCTCCAATCGTTCAAACACCTTGGCCAACTTCTCGAGATGCTCCTCCACCGTGGCTGAGAACACGATCACGTCGTCCAAGTACACGAGGCAGCCCGGCCCCAGCAGTCCGTCCAGTACGTCATTCATGACCCGCTGGAAGGTGGCCGGTGCGTTTTTTAAACCAAATGGCATCTTTTCATATTGGAAATGTCGTCCCAACACCGAAAAGGCCGTCTTCTCTTTGGACTCCGCGTGCACCGGGATTTGATGATATCCGGAAAT
Organism: Apolygus lucorum; assembly: GCA_009739505.2. NCBI lineage: Eukaryota > Metazoa > Arthropoda > Insecta > Hemiptera > Miridae > Apolygus > Apolygus lucorum. Next base: position 1,075,616 of record CM019170.2, on the reverse strand, counting down.
TAGATCTATTGTGGTAAACCATTTGCAGTTTCCTAGCATGGAAATAGTCTCTTGCAGTCGTGGTAAGGGATAGGCGTCCCCCTTAGTTATTTTATTTAGCTGTCTGAAATCTGTGCAGAAACGCCACTTCTGCTTTTCCCCAGGAGGCGTTTTCTTCTTTACAAGCAAAACGGGAGCGCACCAGGGGCTGGTGGATGGGCTGATCACCTTGGACGCCAACATGTCCTTGATTTGTGTTTCTACTTCTCCACGCAAGGCATGCGGCACCGGATAGGGTTTTTGTTGCGCGATTATGGGCTGCGTGGTCACAATCTCGTGGGCTACATCCAGACTGCACCCCTCTCCCGTGGGTGGCTCAAATAGTTTTTCAAACCTTTCCAATAATTTCTTAGTCAGCAGCAAATTGTGTTGAGACAAATGGCGAAGCTTGGTATGCAGTATGGTGTCCCAATCTTGTGAGGCGTCCTCCCACTGATCCGTAGGTACGTCCTCCCAGTCCGTTTCCTCCTTCTGGTTTTCATTAGTTACCAGAACGCAGATCTGTTCCTCCGCACCATTTCCGACATCGGAACCCTCATCCGTTTCGGCGCCCCAAGATGGGTCCGTCCCCATCGACTCCGGTGCATCCACGTCGCCTTCCAACTCAGATGCATCCCGAGGTGGTTCTTCCTGCAGTTCCGTAGTGGTTTCGTAACTCATGGCGCCTACCGGGTTTTCTATGGGTATACTATTTCCTTTATACTGTAACGTCCAATGCTTGAACACGTTATGATGGGATCTTCCGGCCTTCATTCCTCCCGCGGTCGATTCTCCCTCCTCGGGCCCGGCTACATCGGTGTCCCCTCCATTTCCTTGATCCGCGGGTATGTCGACGGATTTTCCGTATCCGGAGGTGGCTTTCACCGCACGATTTTCATGCGACTCCATGTGCCCGCACATGTCGTTTCTCGTATCCTCTACTGATTTCATGGTCAGGGCCGGGGTGGAACTCTCGCTTTCTTCACTACGTTTTTCTAGAACTTCGCCAGGAACAACCTCTCTGAGGGGCTCGGCGTCAGGCGCTTCTCCACTGTAGGGACCCCGCTCCAGTACAGCGCCTCTACCCTGGCCATTCATCGGCTCACCGTTCCCAGGAGCGGTCGTCACCGCCGGAAGGGTGATGGGGAAGGGTGTATCCGGTCCGCATTCTGACTTCCGAACTGCAGATACCCACGTTTCCCGCCCCTCCGGCCGCAACGCCATCCCCGACCAGCTCCGATGACCCGAAGGGGCCGATCCCAACCCATGCGCGCCTGAAATTTCATCTTAGGTCCCGTCGTCACTGTACAGGGCATTTTTCGGAGAACATCCATTCCGAGCAAGTCCAACGTAGCGCTCCTCCTGGCGAACAACAAGTAAGTGTGCTCGAAGCTGAACCCATCAATTCGTGTCATTAATCTCTGTTCTCCCGCGAACGGTAACATCCTTCCATCCGCACCCCACGCCACATTGTTGGTTGGATACAATTGGGCCCCCCTCACCGGCGATGACAGCACCGAAAAGGTAGCGCCCGTGTCGATAATCATTTCTCTCGACTCGAAGCCCAATCTTACTGTGATTTTGAGTGTCCTTGATATCTGAGTTTCCACCACCGGTATGTGTCCGTTACCCTGCGGTTGTCGGAACTTGGCCATTTCCCCGATCCACGTCGACTCCCTCACTGGCTGCGACATCAAAAGGGTCCTTTTTCTTTTATAGCAGTTCCCTTCCAGATGTTTCCCCGCGCCGCAGAAGTTGCATTCCATCAACGTCTCCGGGTTGAAAGGACACATCGCCGGAAAGTGCGCACGATCCGCACAGAACATGCATGGGTGACGAGGCGTTTTTCTTGATTCTTTATTTTGATTTTCGTATCTCTCGCGTCGTTTATCCCCGGTAATTGTCGCTAGTCTCCCCTCTCTGCTCACATCAGGTATTGTCCCGAGGGTTTCTTCTAGTTGTTCGGCTGTTTTCAGCGCCTCCTGGAGCGAGCGTGGTCGGTTTGCCACGAGGAACGCGCTCACTTGTTTCTCCACTCCTCAGATGAATGCGCTCAACGCTTTCGTCTCGACCCATTCGTTCTTTTCGGTCCGGCGGAGCATTTTTCCCTCTTCCATTACTGCGCAGCGTGCAATGTTACGCACCCTGTCGGCGAACTGGCGAAGTGTTTCGCCTGAGCTTCGTCTCACCGTCCACAAGAGTGCGGCTGCGTGCTGGGGGTTCTCCTTTTGAAACCGCGTGATCATCTCCGACTTTGCCGCTTCGTACACGTTATCCGTATCCAACGAATCATCCCGGTCAATTAGGAATTGTTTTGCTACACCCCGGGTTTTTGTACGGAGAAGACGGTATTTAAGTCGTGAATTTAATTCCGCGGCCACCATTTCAAAATTTGCGAAAAACGAGGTCACACTCATCGCGCCCATTGCGTCCGGATCCCATGGTTCGATTTCGGAAGAGACCGAACGTGGAATCTCGTCTCGGTTGTTTTCGGTTGAACTCGTGTAACCGTTGAAGGAGTAAGTTCATTTCCCTCATGGTTTGGGTCATCACCTCAACGGCTTCGGTATTTGCCGTTGACGGTGTGTCGTCATCATCCCTATCATTGTCTCTCACAAAGTTGAGCGACATGTTGCGAGATAGGTTTTGTTTGTACTGTCACAATCGGTAAAATACTTCCACAGGAAGGAAAGAAAAATGTGTTTTGTCTGTCTGTGTCTGTCACAATTACAAGGCAATTCAGCAAACGGAAGGTGGATAGGGAGTGCTGGTGTCACTTTTCCTAAGAATAACAAAAATGGATGCACAGCCTACCTATTTCTACCTTTTCCGTTTCAGACAGTTCGCTTGAATTCCTACTTCGATTTTTGGTTTCGATGTTATTCGAAATACTCGTGTCAGGTTAGTTTGCTTACGTTCTTTCACTTTTGTGAGTTCGTTGCAAGTGAAGCTTGCAATCCTAATCTCATTCGTTAATTACTGAAGGTAATTTTCGAATGTGATAATCCTAACGCGCTGCCACCATTTTGTAAGCTTGGGCTTCACTGTTGAATTGAGGATTCTCGAGTAAGCCCTTTTAAAACTGACCCAAATATAGGTTTAGAGGCTATACTGACACGAGTGATTAGGCAATTGAATTTACTATTATTAAATGATAAAATGAAATAATTACCTGGTAGACAGCTGTAGCGGTTCGGAGGTAGCTGAAGGCTCTGAATACTCAAAATTATACCTGAAGGGTCTATTACTGTTACCTATCTAAATTATGTTATTGGTCTGAAGGACTGAAGATGCTTTCCTGAAGGGATTTCTAAGTGCACGAAAAACAGAACGGTGCACGGTGAACGGTGCACGCACTAAAAGGATGCGTCACACTAAAATGATGTGTTTTGCACTAAAATGGTGTGATCGCACTAAAAGAGTGCGGTCACACGTAAAACCTGTCTGTTACGGAAATAAAGGTAGTGAATAAGAAATGCAATGTTACAACTAATAGGAACGATTTTAATGCAATAAAAATGCAAGTTGACTCTACGTTAAAATGTTGTTGGCAAAGCAAATACAATTTACAAACAATAAATGGTTTTACAAATATTTTGTGCGTTCTTTCAATTCTCCTTCTTAATTCGACTTTACAAATGACTTGACGATTGACTCTACTGAATTTACACAACTTGAAATTGACTCGACTGATTGACTAAAATTCTAAATGTTCTTTGACTTGACTCTACTTATTACTTTTCTACACAGTTTGAACACAATTACATTGGCCAATGTATAGATTAGTTGTTACACTCACAGCGGTGGGGCCCGAAGGAAATCCAGAGGTGGTGCGATGTAAAGTTCTTGAGGGGAATGGTCCGAACAGTTTTTGCCACACAGATTACCGTTGGAGGAAGGGGTTTGGCTCGTAATACTCAGACTCGTGGGCACTGGGCTAACTCGGCGGACTGGTATCGAGGGGATCCGATCACTATTTGCATACAAGGGGTTCGAATTTCGTTTCGGTCTTGATGCCAGGGAGCGCGGATATGAAAGCTTCAAAGACGGGGACGTTATGGCCGCTCCACGCGGTGACTAGCTCTTTTGATTTCGGAGGCCCCCACCCTCCATCACCAGGCGTCCGAGCGGGGCTCCGCGGTGCCCTGTGATTGGCGGCCGGTGACGTCAGTCCGACGGGAGCGCCTCTGGCGGCGGGCGCCCGAGATGGTGGTGGCGCCCTGGGGTGGGCGGTGTTCATCCCCCTTCATTGCTGGGTCAGACTCAATGAGCCCTGGCTCACAATTACAACAATAATTTTGAATAACCATTCAATCTTAAGCTTTAAAACTGTTCAATAAATTATTGATTTTCTCCCTCTTAAAAACAATGTTTTTAAAAACAGTGACTTGCCTAATACAACTAGAGTTTGTTGAAGAAGAGTTGAAAATGCAGAATTGCGGAATAGATAATACAGCATTTATTATATTTAGAAAAACGAGAGAATGCTGAACTGCGAATTCGGATTATTAATAACTAACAACTATTAAAAATATTAATAATATTATTAATAACTACAACAACAAATGGAAGTAGGTTACAATGCAGGCTATCAATGGGGTAGTTGCATGATATTTTTTCTTAGTAGAGAATCTCTATTGAAGTACGAATCTGCAAATAAAACTCCCGGAAATGCTTCCAAAAAATTTAGAGATTTTTTCGAAAAACGGGATTTCGGATTCAGGCGGGAAAACCTACACACGGCTTGGACACTGCGGGGTGGGGGCCATGTCACGGGTGTGAAGGGGGCCAAGAGACCCCTTCCTTTGCCTGGGGGGTCCTTTGATAGCAACCCTCTGTTGGGTTTGTTTACGTTCGTTTGTGGCAATAAAATTGGAGAATCACTCACACTTTGTGGTGCTTTCATACTGAATTTTGCTAGCTGTGCAATCGAAACATGTTGCATCAAAGATTTTGTTTCCTACTGGCATTCCCTCCACTGTAACTTAAACCTCATATGGTTGTGAAGAAATACGGTGTTCTGGTGATACTTGAGCCACAACCTCGCAAATTTGCTAGATTCTTCCAAGTTGGACACTCATTGGTACTACGTTGTACAGGATAATGACACTACAATGAAACTTCCAATAAATGAGCAACCATTTGGATGAAGAAGTACTACACACAAGAAATCACAATTACAACTGACCTTTTACTATAAAAGTGTCAACTTACCTCACATTATTGGCTCCTTTTATTTCGGCGCTGACGAACTTGTTGTTATTGACGTAAAAATCGTACAACATGCCAATATTTATGTACGGAATATTTTCCAGGGAAGCTACCTCGAAACTCTAGTCGATGGCTCTCCTTTTTGGCATATTGACATTTTATGTCAATACTTTGGCACATAAACGAAAAAAAGTTACGGTTGTTTTTCTGATGATTTCTACTTACAGCCAAGTTGTTCCTACCGAACTTTATCTTCGTCATTCGCGTTCGTAGAAAAATCGTTCACCATTCGTTGGAAAGCCCTACATTTACGCATAAATGATATACTGCCAAAACCGTTGTACTTACGGAAGAAAATGAAATATACCTACCCCTGAGTTAACCTTCCGGTACCCGCGCCATTTCGCTTTTCAATTCACACCGCGTGGCGGCACCCATGCCGCCCATGAAAATGAAGTTTTAACTGCCCAAAGTCATTATTGTAAAGGTTGTTAACAGGCTGTGTCAATATGCTAGGTTAACCACCTGAATCAAACTTACTATAATTTTATAATGTGTATGCTCATAAACCAAATAAATAGGTACCTACCAAAAATCATAAACAGCCAACTTTTTCCAATGAAATCGACATGATTGTTTCCTCAACCAAATTATCGTTATCGCAGTACAGATGGCCCATCTGAGATGGGTTCTATATTCATTAGCGCTCCCAGGGAGGGAGGAGGAAGCAAGTAAAAAAAGCCAATCAATTTTTTTATTCAAGATCTGTGCACTAGCCAGATTGCAACTGATAACGCTGGCGCGACATTTGACTCGGCAAGGTGAAAGCAGCGTGATCTCTGGATAAATATGGTAACTAACAAATAGCAGTAGATCCCGCCGTCCAGGAATCAAGAATGCGCGTGTAAATACGAAAACTAAGGTCGAGGCGGCACGGGTGCCGCCTACACGAGTACCGGAAGGTTAAAATAACTATCAACAACATTCGAAAGCAGATTGGGTAGGTAGCAGGGAAAAGTGAAGACATGTGTTGCAGACTCGTATGCAAGCGTTTATTAAAAGCTTCTTGAAACTTTACAGTGAACATTATCTTTTCCAAACCAATCAACTAATAAATTATGGTAAATACTGTTGTAAAGTATAACAACTAACAACTGTAACAACTCGGATTGCACTACGAGAAAGGGCCACCTGAAAAACTGATAACGTGATAACTACGACCGTTAAAGCAACGGGGTTAATCGAAGTACCCCGTGCCGATGTGCCCCCCATCGGCATGTGCCCCCCATAGGGCATCGGCAAAACAGCCAAAATTATGCTTCAAAATTTTCAATTTAAACGATTAATTCAAACACAAAAAACCTGAAAAATATATTTCAAAGTTTTTTTAATCATCACCATCATTTTGCAAGTACATTTCAATGTTTCTGACTCGAATTGTCCTCGATTGCAGTGATCTCAACGCACTCTATCGTGAGATTCTCGTTTAGGGATGACGTAAGAGGTGTGGCCCGCCAACACTAAAAAGGATGGTACTTCTTTATTGAAATACGGCTAAACTAAATGGAATTTCGAACTGAAAACTGGTCCATATACGTTTTTAAGTGCGCTAAATTCGAATCTGAAGTCAAAAACACGAAATTCCGACCCATGCAACTACCCCATTCCAAACGAGTTTCCAAGGCGTTCCGTTATAAACAATTCCGAACTGATCCTATCCCTTCCACTTTCAGAATCGCGTTCCATCTGGAACTGGTTCGGAATCCTTAGCCGAACAAACCTTTAACTATCCCTTGCAGAGGATAGATAAACTTATGCTGTCGGTCTGGTTTAGATGTTCAAAAATAACAGTCCAAAGAGTGGAGGAAAGCATTTTTGTTTTGAGCAAATTCCCCTGGAGTCAGAACAGTACACATACCAGAAGACACATCAATGATTCTAACTGAAAAATAATTTTTGTTGTAGGAATTATGCTCGTAAAGGCCGATTGACGAACGATCTGAAGTAGAAAAGGGCTCTAAGGGATGTCAAGAGATGACAACGTCTTTGTATGGCCTCATGGGGGAAAGCCAAGCTGAGCCTCGCTGCACTTCGCTACGTGGAAGAAACCAACAATGGCCTGGAAGAAGAGACTCTGGATGGGATACAGAAAACATTACTTCTGGCCACGCAGAACGCCGACGCCCAAGGGCGCCATTCAGGTCGTTACGGACTCTTAAACGATCTGCCGGAAACAACAGGAGACTCCTCGGTTGTCCAAAGCGAGCGAGAGGAACCAATGGAGATAGCGCCACCTGTAGTAGACATTCACATAGTAACATCCAAACTTGTAGACCACATTGTGACTGGTTCCGAGAACATCAATGTTGTTATTGAACTTGTTTCAAATCTAGCTGATCAAACTCTGAATGATGTAGTCGTGAAGAGCTGGTCTTTGCTGAGAGAAGATGAACACAAGAAGTCTTTCATTATAGCGATGTCAGCGACAAGAAACTCAGCATTGTCAGTCAGCTCTTCAGTCCTGCTCCCTTTATTTTCAAGCAAGGATGCGTCAAGAGAAGCGCTGACATCCTTCGGACAAGCCCTGGAATGGTTGGAATATTCGATTTCAAAGTCTTTGGTCGTACCTATGCTTTTAAATGAAAACACTCCCGTCGCCCAAGATATGACTTACTGCAAGGCGTTTTTCTCAGCTCTAACTGAAGCTCAACGAACTGACGCGCTGATGACATTGAGCACTTCCATCCAGGGGGACCTCCTCCCTTGGCAACTCCAGTCTTTGAGCACGATTCTGGAGCTCCCCGTAGACTCCTCAGCCGCACCCTCCGTCTGTAAATTGCTGACTTCCAGCATATCTAAATTCTCCCAAGACAGACTCATGGGTAAAATCGTTCTCTCTCTGATAACAACATTAACACCGTCCACGCCCCCGTCTGTTATCCACGATGTTTCTCATCTTGCCAGCCAGTACAAGGGACCTTTGCGTTTTCGTCACAAACAAGCTCTGGACAAGTTATCCGCCCAAATTCATACCAGTTGATCGTGAATGTTTTTATAGCAAGAACTTTTACTAAGAACAAAATAGAATGAAACTACTGATCTGCACTCGAATCATCAAAATGATAACTTTAGATGCAACGTTTTGTACATAATAAATAATTGTAAGTAGGCACCGGTTGTTGAATGTAACTTATTAAATAATTGTAATTTTACATGTTTTTAATTTATTCTGCTGGTGAACCCGAAGTGCTTTGTCGAGACTCCTGATTTCTAAACAAGAGAAGTCTACTAAGCTGAAGATTAAAAATGTCTAGTAATAACAGTTATGTATTTTCGGTGCATAGAAGATGAAGTCTGATTTTACAAATGGCTCATAACAATACTATAATACTGCCGTCCAAAGGAAGAACGTCCTAAGTCCATTTTTTGCATTTCGAGAAAAACGAGGTTTTGTGAAGTTGCCTGCGCCATTCGTCTCGTTGCAGATAAAAATTTTTTTTTTTCACGAAGCACTCACAAATTTGTTCCTTTATTTTGTACTCCATTGACAAGCACAGAAATAATATGATTAGGGTAATTATTGGGTCATTTATGCCCAATGGAGGGACAAAGGACTCTTTAGCCTAGCAACCTAGGACTTAGGACAGCTTGACTCTGCTTGATGCAAGGCTAAAATGTCCTAAGTCCGTGGTATTTTGAGTGATAATTTTTTTATAATGATAATGGGTTTCTGAAATAAACATTTTTGAGTTTTGGGTTTCTGAGATAAACATTTTGAGTGATAATTTTTAATATAATGATAATGGGTTATTGAAATAAACATAAAACAAGTGGGTGTGGCACATAGCTTCCTCGTATCCATAACCCGATTGTATAGATGATCCGATGCAAAGGTAGTAGTTAATCTCAAAACACCAATCTCTAAGTACCTTCCACTACCCTCATAGGGGACCATCTACACGCTAATCTGGACAATCCTAGAGAATTTCATCAACTTCGGATGAAAAATTAAGTGAGTAGGTGTATGTGATTAGATAAAAAAAAATGCGCAGTCGCTTTTATCAGTCCGGGGATGATGATTTTCATAGGGGACCATCTAAATACTAATCTGTAACATCACTGAAAATTTCATTGAAATCGGGTTGAAAATGTGGACGTTATGGGCGCTACAAGGAATTCACGTTTGCGCATGCGCAATGGCTACTATCAGTCCGGAGGTGGTGATTTTCATAGGGGACCATTTAAATACTAATCTGTAACATCCCTGAAAATTTCATTGAAATCGGATGAAAAATGTAGAAGTTGTGGCCGCTACAAGGAATTCACGTTTGCGCATGCGCAGTCGCTTCTATCAGTCCGGGGATGATGATTTTCATAGGGGACCGTCTATACACCAACCCGCACAATCCCTGAAAATTTCATCGAAATCGGACAATAACTTCGTATAGTTATGCGCGTTACAAGGAATTCATGACACACAGACACGGAACCAAAATTGTTCAGAAAGTTCTAAAACGCAAAACGCGAGTGAAAATTTTGATTTTGGAGAACTGTTTTTTTTTTTTTTCATCCTTGAAAAGTAAAAACAAAGCTTCCGCTACCTTGGTAGACTCGGAAGCAAAATCAATATTAGCTCCAAAACCAAATTTTTATTTTCAAAAAGTTTCATTAATTACACAATTAAAATGCAGTATAATATATTCATTGGATATTAGGAATAAACTCTTGTTTTGACTGTAGACAACTAGAAAATCACAGTTCTTCGTTTTATTTAAAGTCTATCTGTTCAGTCTCAATCGAATGCTACACAGAGATCAGAAAACCTTGCTGTGTTGTTACCGCTGAGAGCGACTGAAGCAGTGCTACTAACTGTCGCTTAACTGACATCATCGAGTGAACAACGTAGGTAGGTACTGTTTTTCTTCAAAACTAGGACTGTTTAAGCAAGTCCAGGTCACAGAACTAAATGATTCGTACAAAGCTTTAGCGTCCTATGGTCCACTTCTACTAAACTAGACTGTCCTATGTCCATGAATTTTTTTCCTCTAAGGACATTTTAGCCTAGTACGCCTTACTTTGGACATTTTAGCCTGGGATGACTAGCAAAACTCGGGAAATGGACTTAGGACAAAGTGATTTTTCTCTACTTTCCCATCGACTTACGACGTTCTAACCTAGCTCAAAAGATGCGTCTGATCGAGCTCTACAAGATCATGTCCCTATCTCAAAAAGTGAAAAAATGGACTTAGGACGTTCTTCCTTTGAACGGCAGAATAAACCAAAAAGGAACAAGATAAAACAAAATTTCTAGTATTGTGAAAAAATCCAAACTTTAATACAAATCCATAAAGAAAACATGATATTTCATGATCCTGAGTACCAGAAAGATCAGGGTGTCCAGCAATTCTACGAGAAAAAAAATTCCCTGAGTTTTCCAGGGTTATAAACCCTTACCTAATATCCCGAGGTATCTTTTTGGAAGTCCGATTTTTGCCTTCAACAGTTCACTAGGGATGGGTATCGTTATAAAAGTATCGATATTTTGTATCGATACTGTATCGTATCCGAGTATCGATATCCCAAGTATCGTTGGGCTTGAGTATCGATATTTTAAAATATCGAGTATCGATACTTTAGTGTCACAAATTATGAATATTGTCCAATATTCCCAAGAAAAGTAATTTCTTCAACAATGTTTATTCATTTTTCACTATCAAGAGTCCAAGAAGAGTGATTTTCTCCTTATAAAAACGTTATTTGTGCAACCAAAGAGTAATGATCCAAAAGCCTCTCTACCTTCTTCATTTTTTTGCCATTAAGTTGAATTTTCTGCGAGAAATGTATCGATGTTCGATATTTAGAAATATCGGATCCAAAGTATCGATATCCAAAAATATCGGATCCAAAGTATCGATACTAAAATATCGAGTATCGGTACGAAAGTATCGATATTTTGAAATATCGAGTATCGATACCCATCCCTACAGTTCACCCATTTTTAAACCAAAACTGAGGCCGTTGGGTATATTGATACTCCAACCATCGATTTTGTAAGAAAATGTAATAATAAAAACACATGAACTCAAAGAAAAAGAAAAAACTCACGAGTTTACAGACTAATAGGGGCTTAGAGGTACCTCCTACTCTCATTTCTCACCTTGTTGGCTATTGGTTAGGTTTCTTCCTCAGAGATGGTGCCACTGTCTAAGGCAGGACGGATCCCTCTATGGAGATAATCTCCTCCACCTTATTCCTTGGTTCCGTACTTTATGAGAAATAATTGACCCCAACATTCCACCAAAGATTTTTCCAAGTTTCTCATTCTACTCCAACAAAATGGCGTTTATAGTCAGATTCTGCTGATGCAGATAGCGCTAATAAGGCCATTTGATAGATCATTCATGAGCTGACAGACTGTAACAGTGTTTGAGGTACCTTCTGCTCAAATATTCTAAAAATTTGTCAAAATACATCTAAATTTAATTAAAAAATCCAATTTTTTTTTAACAAGTGGGAAATTAAGGGTTAATAAAATAACATATAAATAAATAAGATAATTATTTCTCGAAATTCAGGTTTTCAAGGACATTTTAAATGAAACAAGAGAACGTCTGGCAAGTGGGTGTGGCACATAGCCTCCTCGTATCAATAAACCGGTTGTAGCTGGATTATCCGATCTATTCTAGCTAATCTCAAAAGTGCATTCCCTAAGTGCACTACCTTCTTAGGGGACCATTTACACGTCAACCATTCACAATTCATGAAAATTTCATAAAATTCGGAAGAAAAATGTAGAAATTGTGGATTTTAAGTCAATTAATCTTTTTCCAAACCAAATTAACCTTCTTCCGAATCAAATTAATCCTTTCGCAAAAATTAGCCCAGAGAACATATTTTGTACGAACATTGTGAGGCTGATGAGTATTCCTTTCTAACGCCACTTCTCTCTAACCTTCGCTACCTACTGCTCAATTTACACGAAATATAATTTTTGAATTTTGTGAGATTAGGCACTTTACGGAAATATATTGTTATCTAGTGGGAATTTGATTTGGACAAAGTTTAATTTGGTTTGGAAAAAGGGTCTTTTTGTTTGGAAAAAGATTCATTTGGTATGGAAAAGGATTAATTTGACAAGGAAATGTGGAAGTTATGGCTGTTACAAAGAAATACACGTTTGCGCATGCGCAGTGGGCTATCAGTCCAGGGGCGGTGATTTTCGTAGGGGTCTATTTACACCCCAATCCGCATACATAATCTCTTGACATTTCTTCGAAGGAATTTCTTCTGGAGGAAAATGAAGAAGCCATAGTTGTTACAAGCGATTCACGTTTGAGCATGCGCAGTAGCTACTATCAGTCAGAGGGTGATGATTTACAAAAAGGGACCGTCTACACCCCAACCCGTACAATCCCTGAAAATTTCATCGAAATCGGGCAATAAAATAGTACAGTTTTACCCGTTACAAGGACACCACGGAACCAGAATTGTTCATAGGCCAGAAACGTAAAACGCGAGTGGAACTTTTGATTTTGGAGAACTTTTTTATCTTGGTAGACACGGGGAAAAAAGCGCTTTTAAATGCCCTTACGATTGCTAGTGTGCCATTACGAACACTGTTGGCAAATATTCGAGTAAACAATTGCAATACATATTTTAATAACAAAAATGTAATAATTTAGTAAAAATATAACTCTATATTTGAAATATTATAGTTGAGGAAATTTTCTTCATTTGGAACATCTATAATTGAAAAAATACTACTAAACCCGTTCTTAAACTTTTCTCTCTCAGACTGCCGGAACGTCCCTCAATAATGTTCGGCGCTCAGGCTTTTTCCGGGAGAAAAATTGAATTCCCCGAGTTTTCCAGTAGAGTAAAATTCCCTGAGTATTCCTGGTTTTCCAGGTCGCTGGACATCCTGAGGATGAAACACGCTCTCTGAGCCACCAAGAAGGTCACTACGTTCGTTATAGGTAATCTAGAAGTGTGTCCAGAAACATGGCGTCGAGTTTTGAGTAGCCTAACTAATCTTATTTTGCATGAAAAACACGGTATTTGACTGAAAAAGAACCACATTTTTGAGCATTTTTTTCCTCGTAAAACTGAAGAATTGAATTTTTTTAAGTAGACAGTTTGAATAGAATTATTGACTGAATTTACTTGTAAGAGTTGACTCGTTTTCTAGAACCTACCTTAATGAAGATGAGAAGGAGTGACGTGGATATCGTCGGCCGGCACGTCGAACTGTTGACGATATCAAAGTAAGGATGAGGGCTTATAATATAAGCTATTAACGGTTTTACGCGCCGGATTATATTATAATCCGGCGCGTAAAACCGTTAATAGGTGAGGTAAAGACTTGATTAGACCGTTAATATACCTAACTAAAGAGAGAAGGATAGAACGCTTTTGAACCAATTAGAGGTTTTCAAACCTGAAATTTTAACGATATTTTGCTTGGAAAAAATAAATAAGTAAGTAATTCATTTCAAGTAGAATTTATGTATTTAGAAGATTGATCGGCATACTTAACTCATAAGTAGATAATTATTTACAAAAGTAGTTCATGAGCACTGCAACTCACGTTTCGCCAGGCATATCACCACCAGGTACCAACTGGAAAACGGAAAAATATTGGTCATTACTCACTAGCATCGTATAAGTTGCTAGCCATAACAATAGCCCTGCCATAGTTTTAGCCTTGCACAAATTATACTAGACCAGAACACAGTTTTCTTCCACAACTTGTGAAAACACTACTTTTATACTTCTTTACACCTAGGTTATTATCTTTACACCTACTTGAAACGAAACATAAGATCATAATTATTCAACACAGAAGAAAGCTCAATGGAGCAGCCTTATTCCTAATAATCATCATATCGGTAGGCACATGGGAGCTGGTGGTTGATAGTGGATGTGGATGATGATAGTCTGACTGCAATGAGAGTATTCTCCTCTGTCTTTAATAAAAAATAATGTGGTAGGCAGGGGCGGCTACTGATAGACGCATGTGCACCCCCAGCCAATTAAGAAGAAAAAAAATACAAAGTTCGTTCCTCTTCGTTTGAAGAGTAAGTTGGAAGACTCGATCCTAGGTACTGTGCTAGTTGAATCTACGCGCAAAAACTGTGGCGGGAGCTCCCTCTTTTCTGACCAATCACAGCCATTTGGAGCAAAATGTTGCCTCCGTTTCTGGGGAGGGTGACGTCATGGTGACGTGTTTTGAGGGAGGCAGGCACGTGAGATTGACCAACCAGAGAGCAGGACATTTTCTCGTGTTGAGCAGAATTGGTTCATTGCTCCCCCATCAGAGAGCTCTGCAATCCGGATTTCCTTATAGAGAAATAAGTAAACAAACAAACCTGATAAGGGAATTCCGTTTTACGTTTTCGGTTTACTACCATTTCGGTACACACCATTTGGTTCAAAGTATTGTGATTATTTAGGAGTGTTGTAGGTACGATGAGTAGTTTACATTAAAGTAAAGCATTTGTCAATTGTGGAAAAGTGCGACATTTGAGAAACTGGCCACCCTTTCCCGTCTCTCCTTGGACTCCAGCAGATGTTGAAATTTAAAAACCGTGCAGATTCGTACTGTAAGTTTTAATGTCGACTATTATAAGAAGGTAGATTGGCTTTGTGGGTGTGAAGTGACTAACTGATAATTTTGCTTTGCTTGCCTACTTTGTTCTACCAACTGAAATGAGGCTTGAGGTAAAGACGGCATAAGTGATCTCCCATTTAGCCAAAAAATTGAAAAACGCTCAGGCTGTCTCCCATTAGAACGCTCTGGTAGAATTGCGTTTAATGGGTCGTCAAAATATAATGCAACAACTCGACAGTGCATACCGTCTTAATCTGATACAAAAAAAAAGAAACGAAACTGTTAAGAAAAAAGATACATTTTTTATCCCGAATCATTGATTGTATCAATGATTATCTGTGGTGTTTTCGAGCTAGCTGTGCGTGGGCATGATGAGAGGGAAGATTCTTCGAATCTCGGAGTTTTCAAGGGGCTCGTTAATTTTTCTTCCGAGTTGGACAATGTTTTGAATCGTCACGGGCAAATATACATTTCAGTTATTGCAATAAGATGGATGAATTTCTTGGGTTTAAACCTTTGATGATTAAGTATTTCAGAATTTCTGTTAACCACTAGAGAACATGTTTCGTGTCTATTGCACCTACGTATTTAGTACCGTTTGCAATTTTAAGATGAAAAAAGTTACCAAGATTTATCCCATTTGCATATCGTTGAAATTTCTATTTGGCAGAGAAAATCACCTATTCTGTCCCTTCTCGATAGCCTCTCCTGATTTCTGTGCATTCCCTGAGTTTCGGGGCAGGAGCCGCCACTGGTGGTAGGTGTTATTTATAACCAAAAATCAGAAAATTATCTTTGCAGTCAGTACTATTGAAGACACATGGAATGTTCAGAGAAGCAGCCCCGAACCAGTTCAGAACCAAACCGGATATGAAAAGGGGAGGGATAGAGGCGCTTGGACTCCTCCAGACATGAAAAAATGGGTGTCATGGTACACTACAGCAGGATTCACATGGGACCGAAGAGGGTGGAAACGGAAAAGACGGAAAGACGAGAAAACCAGTGGAGGGGGTAGCTGGAGTTGGCGGAAGGTTCACATGGATAATGGACGGAAAGGACGGAATGATAACCTTCCTCCTGGAAGCCTCTGAAATGATAACCTCTCTCTCTGATCTGTAACCTCTGTTGACTGTATTTTGAATTTGTCGTTCAATTCCTCGTTGAAATTAATTCTGTATTAACCCTTGGGAATGCGCGGTATATCGCAGATACGAGGGTGTGACTTTTCAGTGAATTGCACTTGGAAAGGGAAGGGAGGGAAATTTGTGGGTTTTGGTAGCTACATCGTCAACCGTCTGTTACAATTCAATTTGCTCGTCACTACTCCCCGTTGACAACGTGGGTCCTGACACCCGTTTTTATCTCCTGGATACGGCGCGTGCCCCCAGGTAAGAAATTCAAATTTGAGTTTTCTCTCATTTCTTTGCATTTTCTGCATACATTGCTTTTTCTTTGCATATGTTTGTGGTCCTGTGGTCGTTTGCTTGTGCATAACTACGAGTAAAACGTGCATTCGTGTACTGAAATCTGTTATTTATCTCAGAGATACGGTTCCCAAGTTCCATAAAGTTCTTATGACTCTACTTTTCATGTTTTTGTTTCAGAAAATTGGTAGTTCACAAAAGACTGGAACTATTCTATTTCGAAAAATATATTTGATTTATTCAAGGAATCCTATTTTGGTGGATAGTACTTATTAAAGCCCTAATTCCCATGTTTTATCTCCCAGATACAGCGCGCGCCCCCGTGTTTGGAAATGAGCGCGCGTTCCCTAGGGTTAAGAAAAAGAAGGAAAAAACGAGCAAGAATAGGACAGCACAACAAACAAATGAAGCGCCAGCGTGGAAACTCGGGGTGCCCAATTGTCAATTGCAACTATCGATTGTTTTTTCCAACAATCGATAGTTTTACGCACTTGTATGCATCAATCGCGTCGATTGTATCAAAACAATCGATTGCTGGCTACTATCGACAGTTGGCCACCCCTAGTGGCCACTCGACGTTATCATTCCTGACCACTGCACAGGCGCACGGAAAGGGCGGAAGATGGATGACGGTATAAAAACTCCCTCCGCCAACGGGTTTCGTCAAGATTGCGGCCAACATTCTCAACCGGGGAAAATCAGCCAATCAGATTGTGATGTCTTTTCTGTTTCCGTCCTCTTCCGTCCCATGTGAATCCAGCTTACCGGGAGCTAGTATGGTCTTTAGATGGTACTTTCAAGAATCAAATTACACCATACGTTTGAAACATTCAACGCTGATTCCAAAACTATGGTCAAAAGTAAAAATGAAATGAAGTGAAGTGGAGAAATGCGAGTTTAAGGAAGGAAAAACACAGTTTTGATAAAAATATGCAGTTGGCGGCATTTCACTCCGTTTTTGATGTAGTTTTACTACGCATTTATTACATTTTTTTTTTTTTTTTTTTTAATACGAGCAGACCATCCTGTTTACATAAGGACACCCAAGTCTTACTTTGTGACGTCCTAAAAAAGGAGAAAAACATTTTTAGATCAGATGAATCTCGAAAGGGAATCAGTTTCGTGAGAACCACATTCAACTGAGAGTAAACTAAAACCTTCTAATGATGACTGCAAGGTTCTGTTCGTGATTTGGATTAATCTCATTATAAACTCCCATCAAACACTCCAGGGAACGACCGGTTGGTCCCACAGAGTCGTGGATGGTCTCAAAAACATCAGTGAACATTCATTCGGCACGCTACTAGTATGTTAGTTTAATATTATTTATCCTCACCATCGTAATGTTGTTTCCGTTCAGAAGGATTTTGTCGAGTTTCGTGATTTTTCTGCCTTCCGGCGTGATTTCATATTCGGTAACGTCTTCCAGGAGCATGTTGACGAAATCATCGAATCCCAGAAGCGTTCCTACGATTTCAATGTCGTTTTTCATGATAATGTGAATCCTGGATCCGATGCACTTATCCACCAATTCTGAAAGGATCAGTACACGGGTTGTTTTACGAGATGAGTGACATAGAATGTAATTGTAATAGCAATTAATAGTAAGATTAATGGCAAAGATTTCAAGCCGTAGAGATGGGTTGAGTAAAGAATGACTTACCAAGCGGTAGGATGGTCGAAGGATTCGTCGCCACGGAAGCAGCCATAATTAATACGATGAATAGGTACCAAGGAATAAATTAATAATAATAATATTGATTGATTGGATGGATTACAATAAGATTTTACAAACGTTGGCAAACCGCGCCGGGCTTCGGTCTAAACAAAACAGGAGAAAAACAATGTGTTAACGTCCTATTCCAGTTATTTTCTTACTGAACAAGTTGTGCACATGACAAACACAAATGAACCATTGAAAGTGGTGGAAGAAACATCTTCCACGAATGGATGTAGGATCGATGCTACTTCCATGTTCCCCGTACCTGCCTCCATGTTCACCTCCTCTTGGACTTTGCTTCATGGCACGATCTACGGAGATGGTTTTGATTTCTCTGTTGATAACGGGAGGTTTTCTTGTATCTCTAGATTCAGATCAAATGATTAGAAGTGTTGACCATTTACAGGACAGATCCTGTGGCCATTAGGAAGTAATTCAACCGAAGATCTTTTCTGTCCACAGAGCACCCTGTTTTGCAAAATAGTTTGCTTCCCCTCCACTTTAGGGAAAATCCTCCATGTTGTCATCAAGGTCCAGTTTTGATTAAATTTTCAGATGACTTAAATTATTCATTAAATTTTCCCCAGTTAAGAAAATTGTTCTGAACTACAAAATTATACAATAAAAAGGTTTCATAATTATTGAAAAAGAAGTAGGTATGTACAAAAGTCACTCAATAAGTAAAGTCTCCACATTATTTAAAAAATCAATGTTTTATTTTAGTTTTAAAAAGATTTGACGTTTTATTCTAGTACTATTATAATTTACTGCTTCTCCACATACTCCCCATTCCGACAGATGTGGAATCTACCAACCAGCATAATTATAATATAGTTAATATAATATAATAATAAAGTTATATTACCTATACCTTTTCCGAATGAAATTCTAGGTTTTCAAAGTCAAATTCGTGGTTCGACTAATAGAATCCGAAATTTTCCTTTTCAAATTAAAGATCGTTTTTAATGTCTATGCGATTTTTAACTACAACAACGTTTTCGAGAAGTGGTACAAGAAGGTATGACAAGAAACAATATTTCGAGAGGTGGTATTGGCAAGAAACAATAATTTGGAAAATTCTGTACCTACCCAATTATTGGGAACAGAAATTTTTATGAACTCTGATTTGATTTTTCACTCTAAATTTGAACTTTGAAGCAAATCGATGCCAGCTGGTGCCTCTGGAAGTTGTAGCAACAATGAGAAATTTCACCATGTCGGAATTTCCTATTTTTTACCCCAAAATCGGATTCAGCACCTCGAAAAACCCCTTATGACAAACTTTCAGCCCGAACTTACTAATTTACGAATAAACAAAACAGTTTAGAAAATACGTTTAAAAAAACCGGGAAGATGACGTCATCCTGGAATAGTTCATTTGCCATCATAGATTGTGAAAATTACGTCATGGAAGTGACGATTCGACTTTTGATTCGAGAAGCAGTAGCTGGCATTGAACTTATACAGAAAAGTCAAATTAGAGTTCATGCAGTTCTTTGTTTATTGTCATACCACCTCTCGAAAAAGTTGGTGTGGTTAAAAATTGTTTACTAAAAAAACTTTAAGGTGGCACGGAACTTCCCCCCCCCCCCACTACTGCCCATAGGAGAAGCCATTTTATGCTGAATTAATGTACTTACCTTTTTGATGCCAATTCAGGTACCTTTTTCTCAATCCCTGCTCAACTGAATCTTGTTTTCGTTTGTTTTGTAGGATATATTTTCATTTTATGGTGTATTCGATCCTTTTCAGCTTATCTTCCTGACTTTTTTTGTGCTTGTTTTACAAATAACATTTTTCTCTATAGATTTTTCATATGATTTGGAATAGGTAGTTAGAATAGGAAAATTGGTAAAAGGATCTGATGCAGCCTTCCCTTAGTTGTCTTCTTTCGTTCAAAAAACGCTGCAAATTATTACACAATGGTTTATTATTTTTTTATTTTTCTATATAGATCACTCGTCTGCAAAGCCACCAACCATCCAACATGAAGAAAAACATCGATCGCATTTCGGTCAGCTTTAATTTGAACGGAGATTAGGCCTCTTTTGCGATTCACACACGTGTTTCTGATTTATCGTACGTCCAAACTTTAAATTCTCGTAGTGAGCGAACGGTTTGTCCTACATAGCTCCGGGTGGTCTCAAAAAATTCTATAAATTCTATAGAATCTTAAATTGAAGGAAAAACAATACCTTTATATCGAAATGTTTTGAGTTAGGGCGTTTTCAGAATTTCAAAATTCATTTTGGAACCCTTAGAAGTGACCTACATCAACCAAAATCTTCGGGGCACAACTAAACCCCAAATGGAGCCTACATACCAAATTTCATCAAAATCTGTCAATGCTAAGTGGCAAAAGTGCCACGTACGGCGTATGGCAGACGGACGGCCAAATTTTTTTTCGATTTTTGGATTCTACGTACCTTGAAACGTAAACCATCAAATTTTGAGGGGTTATTTAAAAAAAAAATTTTCTTTTTCGATTCCAAAGGTTAATTATTGAAAATAATAAACCAAAATGAGAGAATAGGATCAGTAGTTCTTGAGAAAAAGCTACTTTAATATTTATCACGAAAAATAAATTTTTCAGGAGAGCGATTTGAAGTAGAGCGGTAAAAAATGACTGTGCTTGCAGCTGAAACCATCGATTTTCACTTCAGGTCTCTCGAATTTTGATTGGTTCCTCAGTACTGCTTCGTCTTCGGCCATTGGTTATTTGACCTAGGACACCGATTTTTAGTATCGATTTTTTATTATTGTATCGAAATAAGTAACCGGTCGGTAGTTCGATAAGTAGTTTGTTTTCGTGTTTGTGTTTGTTTTTTAACATTTTCTTTCGGTTTTGTTATTAATTCAGAAGTTCGAATAGAGTTTCATGTAAAAAAAGGTGAAAACTCCTAGTCGTTCGCGCCCCAAATCGTCTGACCAACTTCGAATTCGAGTTCTGCTACTCCAAAACCAGCCGAGTCGAAACCTAACATCACAAACTTTTGAGAAGATTCTCCTCGAAAATATAAAGGGCATAAATCTCCCAGATGTCCAAGCGGTGGGAGAGACAGAGAGTTGTCTCTTACTCACCCGTGACGTCTCAGATCGCCGACAACAGACTGGAATTCTCAAGGATGAAAACGAATCGGAGGTATGTAACAACAAATGGAGCGCTCATCACCGTCTCAAGATGGCTCATGATTCATGCAGTAGGCAGGGTGATATCGCCTTCCGGTCATATGAGTTGGCATCACGTTCGATCTATCCGAGAGAATAGTGTTCAGTTTTTATAAATTCATTAAACTGGAATGATGAGTTTTAGTTAGGTATATTTTGGTCAATAGGTAGGTCGAAGCCCACGACCGTTTGGTGGTCTCCCATGAGTGGATTAGATACCTACCGCTCGAGGGCGATATCGCAGGTTTTGATAATTTTTCGTGTAGCCATGAGCTGATTATGTCCACTGCTCAAGGAGTGATAGTTGGGACGAAAATTCAACCTGAGATGGTTGCTCTCTAGGTACTACTAGGTTGATGTATCAATAATATCGTAGAAATAACATTGAATAAGATTTGAAAGTGAACTGAAAGAACGTCTGCCTAGTTGGGTGGGCAGTGCTGTAACTTCCTCACTCGAAATAACTTGATGGTATCAAGAGTGGAAAGGCTCTGCATCACTAGAGTCTCCTTGTAGTAAACAGCTGCTTGAAGGTATACCATAAAATCGGAGTTGAGGAGAACGTTGTCTATTTCCACGAAAATAGTGAGTTACAAGTTAAATCGATTTCGACGGTTAGGTCATCAGTAACAAACAATAACTGAAGGTACATCACAGAGAGCATAGCTTGTGTAGTCACAAGTGAAAGGGAGCTTGAATCCCATTGGTCGGGAAAGTGAAAGTCATACCCAACCAGATTGAAGCAGATATAAGTGAAAGGAAAATGGGGTATTTCAGTCAATTTTTAAAAAAATTTTTTTCAAAAGAGTATGGCTCAGGAATGACGGTAATTGGGTCTGTTCGTCGAGAAAATGTTTTTAAAAAATCAGAGAAGCTAAGGAAAGTTGAAGATTTGAGCAGTGTGACGTAGCTAGCCAACTGTCTTTGAAAAAAGTATCCATGCACAGAGAAGTGATGAAACCCTTGGAGGACCTCTTGGATACTACAAAATACTACTCACGTTAAGAGAGGCCCACCTTTTTTTCAAACGTGTGATCTCTAATTAATTTTTCTACCACATGTTATAGTATCATTGGGCTTAAAGTTGGAGTATATGGGTCATTTTCCTGGAAAGGTACAATCGGTATCCCAAGATTTCAGAAAACTTAAAGTTCGACTCAAGTTCTGCCAAAAATCAGGGATTAACCTCACACCACACTGATTGAATTTCGACGAAAGAACACACAGTGGGACGCTTAATTAATTAATTAAAAATTAAAGGAGAAAACCTATCGAAAGAAACCTATTGGCGTGGTTTCCGCGTAAAGGAGAATACTCGGAACCCCATCTCCATGAGGAGCGAGAACTGGGAGTTATTTTAAAAATTGAACCAGGGCAGGACGCAGGTGTAGAAAAGGGTTAAACCAACGTGGAACACGGTTTTTCTGATAGCAACCTAGAAACCTCCGAAAGTAACCAAGTAATCTTAATTTATCGGTTTTTCGAGCCAAAACTTGGTACCAGGGGATTTTTACGGTTGCTGAATACAGTTTTGAGGTCGAAAAATGTAAAGTTTTTAAATTGCAACGGAAAATTCAAATTAAATTGTTAACAACTTGAAAAAAGTCTTTCATCTTTCCTAAAGCCACCATCACCGGCAGATGAAAGACACAAAAAAAGACATAAAATTCCTGGGTGGCACTTAGGTTTTTCAGCTTTTCCCGCGTTCTGGTGCTGTTCTGCTGAAGTGTAACCATATCGCTGGAACCAGCTCGGTAAAAACAAGAACTAGAGACCAAAAAGAAAAAATAATTTCGATTTCTTGCCGTTCTTACAGAGGGCAGATGAAAGACAGACAGTGACTGTGACACCACAATTTCGCAACTGACTCCACTTGCGCACGCTTCCACACAGAAGAAATACGTTTCCCGCCGCTTTCTTTGATAACCTAACGACTAACCTCGCCTCTACAGTGGTAGTAAAACCGCGGGAAACGATAATAAGCTGCCAAAATACGAAAACACAAAAAAGGCAGATTAAAGACAAAAACCTCCAGGCAAGCACATTTTATCCTCCTGCTCGCTTTATTTGCTTCTGAAAAAATCTACAAATCCATTTTTTCATGTCCAGGTATATGCAATAAAGAATCACTACAAATTCAGGCCGCTGCTTTCATAGGTGAGTCATAGTGTTCAAGCAAAGTTGACTACCTAGGGGTCCGGACATGGCGGATTACTGGACATTTAGCAGTTTAAACTTTAATTTCTATATTTTAGCGTGTATAAGTGCATATTTTATTGATTGCCCGAAGTAGAACAAAGTTGATAGTTTATGAAGAATTTTTTTTGACACCCAAATCATAAATGTGCATTCGGAATCTTCTCTGGACAACGATTCGCCCTTTCTGGGAAAATGACCCATATAGGTTTTCAAGGGTGCTGAATCCAAATTTGAGGTCAAAAACCTGAATGGGGTATTTTGGTCAATTTTTTTCAAAAGAGTATGGCTCAGGAATAACGGTAATCGGGTCTGTTCGTCGAGAAAATGTTTTTAAAAAATCAGAGAAGCTAAGGAAAGTTGAAGATTTGAATGGTGTGACGTAGCTAGCCAACTGTCTTTGAAAAAAGTATCCATGCACAGAAACCCTTGGAGGACCTCTTGGATACTACAAAACACTACTCACACAGGCGCGCGGCATAGTCTGTGGCGTAGTCCTTGCCTTGTGTGTGTGCATTTATAGCGGCCCGCCTTTTTCAAACGTGTTATCTATTTAATTAATTTTTCTACCACATGTTATAGTATCATTGGGCTAAAAGTTGGAGTATACAGGTTTTCAAGGGTGCTGAATCCAAATTTGAGGTCAAAAACCTGAATTTCCGACCCACCGAAATACCCCATTCAGCTGGTTCAGAGAAGTGAAGGGACCTGGGAGGATCATCAAATGCCAATCAAGGCAGACAAAGTGAAAGTGAGCTCAACCATTGGTGAGGGTAACATTGTGAAGGCGGGGACCAAGCTATTGCAGGAATGAACCCATCAACAGTTAAACATATACCAATATTTAAAAACCTAAACCAATATAAAAGGTTGTTTGATTTACATTTTTCGAAGATTTGTTTTTCAAGGTGATCCATATAAATATCCGCAAGCAAAGGAGACAGCAGTGAACCCATGGCTACCCCTGGCTGAGAATAATATTTACCTTCAAATAGAAAATAGTTCTGATCCATACAGAGATTAGACAGCTCATCCTTTTCGAAAACATCGAGATCTGACCTATGGATAAGCCTATTAACCATAACATGTTTAACTGTTGGTGGGTTCATTCCTGCAATAGCTTGGTCCCCCCCCCTCCCTCCAAAGGTTACCCTCACCGATGTTTAAGACCCCTTTCACTCTGTCTGCCTTGACTTTCACTTTGTCTGCCACGATTGACATTTGATGATCCTCCCAGGTCCCTTCACTTCTGTGAAAGGATTTTCCTTTCGCTCATATCTGCTTCTATCTGATTGGGTATGACCTTCGATTTCCTGACCAATGGGATTCAAGCTCCCTTTCACTTGTGACTATACACGGTGTCACATATGTTATCCACCAAACTTCGGGAGTAGTTTCTACAACTAATTTGCAACAAAAAGTGTCTCTTAGCAATTTTCTTTTAACCCCCTTAAAATCCGACTATTTTGACTTTTAAGATTTTTTCCGTGTTTTCGACTTTACACTGTTCAAACGGTCGTAACTCCCTTAAATTAGACTTAAAAATTAAAAATAAGGATATCGTTGGAAAGAGCGTAAAATTTCACAATACATGAGCCGTTGACCAGTCAAGAAAAACAAAACGCTAGAGTAGTAGTATTTTTACCTCAAACTTGAAAAATAGTCAATTTCTGTTTTTGGTGAAAATGTTGATGATTTTTCCTCATTGAAACAAGGTATTTGCCAGAGAGGCTCAAAAGCTTAAAAACTGCTCCATTTCATCAGCTTTTCAACGGTAACCCAATTTTTAGTTTCACTGTGGAATTAGAGGGAGAAAATGGCGTTTCAATGCGAAAAAACGTGTATTTTTTTCAACGAAATCGACAGTTTGACGTGGGGGACGTGCTTGGGAGGAGGAGCGGCGGAGCAGACCCCGGATTCCTCCCTTCCAACCGTCAATTTCGTAGGAAAAATTCACGTTTTTTCGCATTGAAACAACATTTTCTCCCTCATATTCTACAGTGAAACTAAAAATTGGGTGACCGTTGAAAAGCTGATGAAATGGAGAAGTTTTTAAGCTTTTGAGCCTCTCTGGCAAATACCTTGATTCCATGAGGAAAAATCATCAAAATTTTTGAAAAAAAACAGAAATTGACAAATTTTAAAGTTTGAGGTAAAAAAAAAACTACTCTAGCGTTCAGTTTTTCTCAATTTGTAACAGCTCATCTATTGAGAAATTTCACGCTCTTTCCAACGGAATCCTGATTTTTAATTTATGGGTGCAATTTAAGGGAGTTATGACCGTTTTAAAGGTGTAAAGTCGAAAACACGAAAAAAATCTTAAAAGTCAAAAAATTCGGATTTTAAGGGGGTTAAAAAAATTGCTAAGAGACATTTTTTGTTGCAAATTAGTTGTAGAATCTACTCCCAAAGTTTGGTGGATAACATATGGGACACCCTGCATAAGCTATGCTCTCTGTTATTCAGTTATTGTTTGTTACTGATGATGACCTAACCGGATTGATTTTATTCAAAGGTTCGGTCATTCATCAAAGGACTTCGAAAATTCAGCATCATACTTCATGATATTGACCTTTTTAAAAGAGTACGTCCAGTCAAGGGAAAGCTCTAATAATTCTATGCCCTACATTTGTATCTAGCAGAGTAGAACACAGTGTTGTTAATATGCTTGTATTATTTCACGAACAAATGCTTTATCATCTGCACACATAAGGCTCGTAAACTCACTGTCTAAGCACCAAACTGATGTTTTTGTAGTTTCTTTTTCGTATGATGTTAGCGACTGTTCAATTTTGTATGTTGATTCAGGACCATCCTTTTTAATTTTCGGATAATCCCGTATTTTATGACCAATTTCTTTACATTTATGACATTTAAATTTGAAATCTGTTCTTGAATTATGACCAGATTTTCCCTTATCATTTTTCTCTTTATTTTGCTCTTTGAAATTTCTGTTTTTTAAATTTATAATTCGAGTAAAGTGCTCCTTCAGGTTCAAAATTTGACGAACATGCTCCACGGGCTTGCTCTTCTTCCAATATTTTGACCTTAATCTCTTGTGGAGAAGGCAATTTGTCATGCGTTTCAATTGCTACACGAAACGTTTCATATGCTGAAGGTAGACGATACAAAATCATTATTACTAGTAAATCATCGGGAATTTCAATTTTTAATTCTTTCAACCGATCGACTGTCTCCATAAATGCATTTAAATGATTTCGAACATCACTTTTCTCATTCATTTTCAGTAAAATCAGACGTTTGAGTAATGCAGCTTTGCGGGAAGGTCCTCAACTCCTATTAGTACTTTCTAGCTTTTCCCATATGTTTTTGGAAGTTTCACAGATTTTAATTTGACTTAATTCACTAGGAGATATAACTAGGATCAAATCTGACATCGCATTATTGTCTTGATTTTCCCAATCTAATATTTTTGCTTGATTTTCAGCATCATTCTCAATTCTAGCTGGCTTAGGAATAGCACCACTTACATACCCCCATAAACCGTTCTTACCAAGTATTGCCTTAGCTTGCATACGCCACGAATCATAATTGTCTCTTTTCAATGGTTCAATTCTATAGTTTATACTCATTTTCTTCTCTTTTCTTCTTCACAATGTCCGTTCAAGCAAATCAACTTCTCTGCACTGCTCTGCACATAACCTCTAATAATTCTATGCCCTATATTTGTACCTAGCAGAGCAGAACACAGTGTTGTTAACATGCTTGTATTATTTCACGAACATTCAAATTAGGACTGCGGGGAGTTTTGGGTTTGTTGGTGTGACGTTACGATGTACTCGTAACTATCAACAAGTGACCTGCACACGTGCTTAGTAGTGGAGTTCCATTCCAATAAAAACTCGACTGCAATTTTGAGGGAAGGATGAATTGGAGGCGGTGAGTGCGCAGATTGAGTTCCTCGTGGCAACTTTATGCTCCCTAGGACTAGGTTTTAGTCTCATAGAATCATGATCAAAGTTGTTTGGACAAAAAGCAGAATTTCAGTAGAAATTTTTATTTTGGTCATCCCAATTTCTTTGATCTGCTGCACAATACAAAGCTTACTTATCTTTAATATTAAGTACTTGAGCCAAAAGTTGAAACCCCAATGTTTTAAAATCCAAGAAATTATAACATGAATTTATCTTTGGAATCCTTTTGGAAGCATCTTGGTTTGGCCCAGAAGTATGTTTATAATATCGAATATTTTGTATGCTGCTCTACATTTTCTAAGGAAGTTTAGTGCAAAAAAGTTACGTTCGTGGAATATTTTGTTGGATTAAGGATTCCGTCGACCTTTCTTGAACCACCTATAGGCGTAAGGCCTTCCAGGTCAAAGATGTTCCACAGATATGTCTCGATTCACAGGTAACTTCCGTTCATCCTTGACACAGTTTTTTTCTCCAAGTGTGCCCTGAGGGCGTCCTACTCTTCAGTTAGTACCTACTTGTATCTCGTAAACGGTTTTGTCCGTTGAATCATCGACTTGTCAGTCAAGTTGTGCGGACGTCAGTCTTATCTCGACTGCGTGAGACTCAACGTTTTCTGTAGTGGACGTTACGTTGAGTCAATAATTATAAAAGGGAAATAATGAGGTATGCAGGTGGTCCAATGGATATTTTGTTCTGCAATACATAATTTGAGACTTAAAAACGCACGGTGACTGAGAATGTTGTCAATTCCCAAAATTAATTATATTGCTCACAATGTTAATCGTTTTCGACGGTTGGGCCATCATTAGTGAACAAAACATCTGCCTAGTTGGGTGAGCAGTATATCTTCGTCACATAGAATAACATGGACTTGTAGAGTATTTAGGTGTAAAAATGTTCATTATTGAGCAGTATCACTTATTTGAATTCCCCAATACAAAATTAGATTTTTTCGATAATTTTGCTAGTTTTTTGTGAGTAGGAACGCCTAGTTGAGCCATTAGTGATTATTTTGGCGATTGTCACTCGTGGATCCTATTGATCCCTCTATGATGAGGTCAATGTGCGTTCTTTTAAGGTCCAGATCCAAACTTACCTCCAAATTTGAGCAAAATCGAGCCATCCGATCGTGAAAAATGTATGTATGTATCAGTTATGAAAATTTAATCAAAATAGTACCATGATTTTGAGTAGGTAGAACTAAATCTCAAATTGGAAATTTTTGGTTTTGGAGGACCAACATTGTTCTGACATTTTATGTCTTTACTTTAAGGGAGTCTCAGTCGGTCGCTGTTCGTTCCTCGTTCGGGGTTAGTATTTAACGGAATTAAAGGCGCAAAAACTTGAAAAGTTGTACCTAAATTTTAAAGGATTTTATAAATTGGCCTTGGGGATATAAAAACTGAAATATTGCCGCTGGAATCATCAAAATCGAACAATAATTGCCAGAGAAATGTGGGGAAAACCGTTTATTCAGAAGTTTTTCCCATTTTTCTTTGGCATTTGTTGTTCGATTTAGATGATTCCGGCGGCAATGTTTTAGTTTGTCAATGGGGTGTGCGCATGGGTCGGAAAACCGGTTTATTGTTATTTTTGATCTAACCTAGACCTCATTCTGAGAATTTTGACACCAACCACGACCTTCTAGCGTGAGAAGACTTTTTTCTATGATTTTTCAAAGTTTCGAATGTTTATGACGTCACAGTGGACTGGGGTGTCCCGCCCAGGCGAGAGGGGTGCGTGACGTCATAAACATTCGAAACTTTGAACAATCATAGAAAAAAAGCTACTCATCCAAAAAGAGAACGGCTGGTGTCATAATTCTCAGGATAAGGTCTACTTTTGATTAAAAAAAAAAAAAAAAAAAAATCAGGCGCACCCCCCATCCCCTAGGGCCGTGCACTAATGAATTTCTAAAATCCTTTGAAATTTAAAATTTAGAAACAACTTTCAAAGTTCTTGCGCCTTCAATCTCATGAAATACTAAGGACGGACGGCGACCGACTGAGACCCCCTTATGGCCAATCATCCCGGGAATAGTTCCAGAAACAGCCACCACCTTCAAAATGAACTCAAACGTATATTTAGCATTCAAATGGTATATTAAAAAAAAATTTACAATCGAGTTTAAGGGAGAAATTAGTGTTATAACGCGGAAAAACGTGCATTTTAATCAACGAAATCGACGGTTCAATGGTGCACGTTTTTCTGCGTTCAAACACAAATTTCTCCCTTAAAAAAGATTTTGGTTTTGCACTATGTAGCTTAGGAATTTAACGCTCTCTCCAACGGTGTAGTCAGATTTAAATTTACATGAAAATGGAGTTTTTTTTCTAAATTATTTGTTTTGTTCATTTATTGGCGTGGGTATACTCTTATGTCGCCAAAACACAGTTTACAACTAAGAAATTATTAAAAATAACAACAATTTGTTAATAAAAAAATGGAGTTATGACCATATTAGTGACCTATGGTCGAACACACGAAATTTTAAAATGGGAAAACTTGGAAAATCAAGGGGTCAAAATTGTTAACAAAATTGCTAAGAGAAATTTTCTAACTTAAATTAGTAGAATTAAGACCGAAGTTTTTCGGTCCCTAATATGGGTCACCCTGTAGAATTGAGTTTCACTCATCGTTTTAAATACCGGCATTACCTACTACTTGAACTTTTATGTACCTAATAATATCCTCTACTTAGCACATCCAAATTGAAGTCGCCAAAAATGAATGTATGATTACTCGTCAAATTCTCGTTGGATTTCGGATGCGATTTGGAAAGGAAGATTTCGCTCTGTATTAGCCATAGGGTTCTGTAAATTCCAATGGACGTTATTTTTTTAAAATTTTTAATCGAAAGTACACCTCATCCTGAAAATGTTGACACCACCCGTTCTCTATTTGCATGAGTAGATCTTTTTCTATGATTTTTCAAAGTTTCGAATGTTCAGGACGTCATAGTGGGGTGTCCCGCCCAGGCGAGAGGGGCGCGTGGCGTCATAAACATTCGAAACTTTAGAAAATTATAGAAAAAGATCTACTCATGCAAATAGAGAACGGCTGGTGTCAAAATCCTCAAAATGAGGTCTACTTTCTATTAAAAATTAAAAAAAAAAATCAGGCGCACTCCCCATTGTAGATGTAAAGAGGTTATGGAGGAGAAGGTTGTTGTGTTATGTTTGGAGAGATAGAGCATGTGAAGTGGAATTAAATTAGTGTAATTATTATTAGATTGAATTCGTTTTATTATACATAGAATCCTCGTGTAATTATTATTTGATTCAGTCGTTTTATTATATAATATAGAATCCTACAATAATAATTCCATAGCACCTAAAAATCGCTGTTTTTGACCACTGTGAGAGTCAAGCTGCGGAAAGGGCTTTGAGAGGCAACATATTATTTAATTACTTAATTATTATTATTTTAATAATTAATAATAATAATTAAGTAATTAAATAATATGTTGCCTCTCAAAGCCCTTTCCGCAGCTTGACTCTCACAGTGGTCAAAAACATAATATTACTCGTATTATTCGTACGATTTTAATATGCCTTCTAGTAGAAAAGAA
This sequence comes from Apolygus lucorum, assembly GCA_009739505.2. Lineage (NCBI taxonomy): Eukaryota > Metazoa > Arthropoda > Insecta > Hemiptera > Miridae > Apolygus > Apolygus lucorum. The sequence continues at coordinate 1,044,763 of CM019170.2, read as the reverse complement.
CGGCGTTTGTTTATACGCAGGAGCAATTTTGATGAAAACATTTAGCTTTACAAACTATTAAGCCTATGCTCATTATTATTCTCCCAATTTCGAAAAACGTTGAAAAACACTCCTAATTGGTGGGAAAACGAGCTATCTTGGTGATGAGAGCAGGTAAGAACTTATCAGTTTCCATTTCTCTCAATCTAAAAAGGAAATGTACGAAGGAAGTCGTGTTCACTTAATCAACGAAAACTCAAATTAGACAGGTGAGATAGCAAACAACCGCTTATTTCAGTAACTAACGTCACCCAACTGACCGGCTTGAACTCTTGTCGTTTCGACTTCTCTAGCCAACAAAAATCCTGCTAATTATTACACAACGGTTTATTATTTTTCTGTAAAGAACTCTGCTTTTCCATTAAAAATACCTACCAACTTTAAGGTATTCCTCAAAGTTAATAATAGCAGAAGGTACCTCTTAGCAAAACATCCTCGTGTTGTGTGTGCCTTCGTGACGAAATTTGGTTTTTTAGTTGTTAAAGGACGAGGAATTGCGAAAAAGATCGAGATTGTTAGGCATACTAAAGTTAGGTAAAAGGTGGTCTCTGAATTTGAAGTTGCTTACCTGCCTCATCAAGGTGAAGGCGACAGTGAAGTTGAGATCAGCAATTAAAGAGGACGTGAGATACGTTGCATTCCAGGTTGAGGAGTGATCTCATCTTTCCATCATTGGAATGAAGTCGACCGAGGATTTAAAAAGCTTAAGTTCCGCTTCGTCTGCTCTCTACGACGGTTGACAAATTGTCTCTTTGACATTCTAGGTAGGTATATTAGTTAATTATAATGGAATACAAGTAATCCTTATATTTTCCACAAATCTCCGAACCTAAATAAATTTTAACCTGTTGGATTTTTGACTAGAACAAACAACAATGTTGTCTGTGACGGAAGAAACATTCGCCAAGCTTTCTCACAAAGAATAACAAAGACGCATAGAATTGGTTGGTTCGAAAATTATGGATGAACTTGACCTTCAAGATCGAGTTGCCGGTTTCCTGAACAGGGTGTCCAAGTAACTACGCCCCCCCCCCACTTATTTTCTCTAATAGTGTAAGAAAAAAAATCGGATTAACGCTATTCTTCATAATTTTTTGCGTAGAATTAAAAAATTACAAAATTACGCAGTGCGCAATCGCGCAACCATGCGCAATCATGATCAACTTTGTTTTTTCAAATGAGAACCCCCATTTTTTATTGCAGATTCGGATTCTACGTCAAATTTTATGAACATTTTATTTCGACAACTTTTTTTTTGGACGCGCGCAGCCCGCTCAGCGAGCGCTCAAAGATGCGCAACCCAGAGATTGCGTCAAAGTTGAGATGAAGGTAGACCTCAAGTGCGGCACAACACTTAGCACTGTTTTTCTACGCTGAATCGCGTGGTGATATCCTTTTCTTGATTTGATTTCATTTTACCGTATCTACAGCCGAAAAAGTCACTTTTTGAGGAGGAAATCATCGATTTTCTTACGAAGGGTAATGAATCATTCTAATAAAATGTAAAAATAAAATAAATTTTTTAAATTGTAAAATGACTGGAAACTTTTACATAAGTAATTATGACAAAATTTTACAAAATAATTTTCAGTCTTCTAAAAACATGATTTGATGAACAATGATTGAAACAATGAAGCGATGAACTGTTCGAACTGGGCTCCTCCTTCAGAAATGCACGCCCCTGCTCTGAGCAAAAATTTTTCATCGATAGCGTTTGCAATAGTTTCCCGTTATTTTACAATTTTAAAAATTTAATTTTTTTACACTTTATTAGAATTATTCATAATCCTTCGTGAGAAAATCGATGATTTCCTCCTCAAAAAGTGACTTTTTCGGCTGTAGATACGGTAAAATGAAATCAAATCAAGAAAAGGATATCACCACGCGCTTCAGCGTAGAAAAACAGTGCTAAGTAATGTGCCACACTTCAGGTCTACCTTCATCTCAACTTTGACGCAATCCCTGGGTTGCGCACCTTTGAGCGCTCGCTGAGCGGGCTGCGCGCGTCCAAAAAAAAAGTTGTCGAAGTAAAATGTTCATAAAATTTGACGTAGAATCCGAATCTGCAATAAAAAATGGGGGTTCTCATTTGAAAAAACAAAGTTGATCATGATTGCGCATGGTTGCGCGATTGCACACTGCGCAATTTTGTCATTTTTTAATTCAACGCAAAAAATTATGAAGAATAGCTTAATCCGATTTTTTTCTTACACTATTAGAGAAAATAAGTGGGGGGAGCGTAGTTACTTGGACACCCTGTATAATAAAAACAACAACACTACAAAAAATTCTTTCCAATTTATGTTAATTTCATAGTATTTTGCAATTTTCTCAGAATTCTTTTGTTGATTGGATTGCTATGAAATTCATAAGCGACTATTATGAAACTAACTGCAAACTAACTTTCAAATTGGAGTAAAATCGGGTGATCACATCGTGAGAAATCGATGTTTTAGGAAAATCTATTTTTTTTGCGCTTGTGCGGGCGGTGCTTTTGGTGCGAAGGAGATGAAATTTATAAATATGTCACCATCTGGGGAATGAAACACTAATAATGCCTGAAAAGTGCATCAAAATGAGATAATTTGATGTACAGTTTTGGCTGGAACCAGGAATAACTTTTCTGCTTTCTCTCAAATGCTGCGGCTCCTATTGGTTAAAACAAAATAAGGACATTGTGGGGGGATGTGTTGCGGGTCAGTTTAGAAAAAAATTCCTGAAATCTATGCCTAGAAAATCTATTCAAGAAACATTTCTCTCGGATTTTCTCTTCGGAGGTATCTCTCACAAAATATGAAAATTTCATCGAGATCGGATAATGATTGCAGGTAGTTATGCCCGGAACAAGCAAAGGAACAAAGGTCGATCTGAAACTCAAAACGCAAGCGATAAATTTTGATTGGGACAATTATTTTTTTCGAGTACAGCTTCCCTTCCTTTCTTAGTGTGCGACGGCGGTTATGTGTCATACTTTTCGAAGTAAAACATGAGAATGTATTTGTTGTTTATGTGAAACAGGAAGTAAACTATCATTGAGTTCTTGAAAACGTCGATTCCAAATTCCGGTCTTATACCCCCGGGTACCAGGGATAAGAGTTTTGTAAAATAACAATCGTAATCCTTACACTTGATAGTTGATATCCAGTAAGGTACACTTGATGAGCCTGATACCTACTTTTACCTTCGAATTTCAGGCGATACGAGCGTGTATCAAAATCAGATCAGATGAGATCACCCTCCTCTTCCAAATATGAGACACGGGAGCCTTTAGCGAGAACACCCGATGTTCATCCTGAAGGATTCCGAGTAGCCTTCTCCTATCCCTTCTGCGTGGAGTGGCCCACGGCGCATGCGCAGCGTTCTACCATATAGTCTTCAAAGAGTCCCTCCCGCAAGCATTTTCATAGTGGTGCTTCTGTCAATCGTCGTGGGTGTTGAAACGGACCAACAATAAACAAGGTGAATGAACCATAATATTTACATCATTAAGTAGTAGGTACAACAATAAATTACATTAATTCACGAATCTCAGGAGTGAATCATCATTCCAAGAAGAGACTTAATAGTTAATGAACATTAGCAGGTTTCCTTTGCAGTCTTTTATTAACATGGTAATTGGCAAAACTATCCCACGGCGATTCTTTCAAATTTCCCCCTAAAGTTAACTTAAGGCCCTCCAAAAACATGGTAAATTGACAAAGCTTCCAAAATGTTCAAATTTGGACACATTTTCAACACGTATGGTATATTGAATACCTATTTATCTTACACTGCCGAGTCACCGATGAATAAGAATTGTTATTAAATAAAATATAATTATTTTGTTATCTTTCAATCAGAATAAAATTAAAAGAAAGAAAAGTTGGAAAAAAGAATCGATAAAATGAAATAATGGAACAATTGCTAGTAATAATTACTACAATTATTGTACCTTCTCACTTGCTGCACGCAAAAATTTGATAAATTAGTAAACGTAAATGTACTGAAATACAACTACGCAGTCTCGATCGAAGATGTAACAAGTTTGTCTAAAATTTTGGCAGTTTCCCTATGGCGAATTGTTTAAATTGGCCCTTAATGAACATGGTAAAACTGAAAAAGCTTCCATATCGAACAGAAATCACGTATGGTATATTAGACGTTGCGAAGTATAGGGTTAAATTTGCTTCATTAGGAACTTTTCAAATTTTGGGTGCCTTAACTTACATTTCACATATTTTTGCTTTCTCACTAACGAAGATAAGGAAGCTTCAAGTTGGATCTTCCAAAATCAAAATTTTTACGTGCATTTTGCGTTTCAGTTTCTGAAAATTTTTGGTTTTATGTCGGCTTGGAAAAAATTCTGTTTTTTCGGCCAAAACCTCACGAATAATATTGTGCGATCTTAATTGAATTTTCACTTTTTTGAGTTTTATTGCTGTTGGATTAACCTGTGCGCATGCGTAAACGGCAATCCCTTCGAACAATGATTTCTTAGCTCATCGTTACCTACAATCGCTCAAATTCTAATGTTTTGAGAGTTCAGACTTGACAATTATTGGCTTCAATCAATCGATTTATTGCATTTGGATCAGTAGGAGCCACAGAGCTCGGGGGAAAAGCGAAAAAACGACCAATTTCTTTACTTCGTTGGGAAAAAATGTTAGAGCACGAAAATTGAATCAAAATAGTATTGTAGAATCAGTTCTTGAAGTTTGGATCTTTAATTCTGGTACACCGACTTCAAAACCGCCGTAGGCGCCAAAGAGGAGGTTCTCTATTCGGTGTGTCGGGGGGCGGCGTTTTTTTTGTTGTATGTCTGATTTTGCCATATTAAAATAATATAAATAGATTCCTTAAAGCACAAAGGGGCTATGTCCAAAAACGGAGTTTTGAGAAAAACGCAAAAGAAGTTTTCACCAGTGCACAATTCCTAAAATAATGGCTTATTACACCAAACTCTTTAATTTCTTCAAGAAATTTTCGAGCTATAATCGTCAAGAAGGTCAATAATAGTTTTGTTGAATTTGAGTTTTTGTGAAGTTGAAAAAAATTAAAATGTAGAAGATGGATGGACGTAGCACCTTTGTGCTTTAAGGTATCTAAATTAACTATAAACACTTTATTTTTCTAAACTAATACTTCAAGATATGAAGTGAAGCCACGATGAGTTATTATGTTTTACAAGTTCACCGTCAATATGATATGTTTTCTTTGCTAATTTTAGATGACTTATACTTTGTTTATAATGTTCAAATTGCAACCATCTCCAGTAAAAAGTACTTATTAGAGGATGTTATTCGAAGGTCTTTCAACCGGAATGGACATCTTAATAGCATCGACTATTCGAGCAATTAGTCTAGCCTACGAGCCCAGGTCGCCTCAAATCGAGTGGAGAAATTCCTAGGCGCTTTCATTCATCAGTTTACGTAACTCGATAGCTAAGGGAATACATTGAAATGAAATATGAAAGTTACCGACCCACAAACTGGTACCCTGCATCAACCAGTAGAACTGAGCAATAAAAACAAGCAAAAAAAATAACGTAAATCCTACAAATTTCTTTTGTCATGCAGTGCTTGAAAAATGTCCTCAAAAATGGCTCAAAAAACCTCAAAATGTGCCTACAAACACATTTTTTCGCATAAAAACGTTCCTTCAAAAAAATGAAAATTGGCTATACATTTGGAACGCTGAAGCTTTCTCGCATTTAGGCTTACAAGATGTAACTTATCACGAGAATTCTGGGGTCTATAATGACCATTTGAAAACAAGATTTTTCAAGATTTGACAAAGTAAACTTTTGGGATCATTAATTTTTTATTACCCTCAAGTTCCCTCCAAAAATTATTGTTAGAGGCTGAGAAGATGGGTCATGTTTCTTACCAACGGGGAATTCAGATCGGTTTTTTAAAAATCACTTTATTGTTCAAAGAACGTTACAGTTTTGGTAGTTAATTGATGTACTTACTTGCTGCGTCTTGGACTTGAATGGCGGTACTTAAGGTTCATCGGCCATGCTCTACCAGAATTACACAGTAGTTATTAGGAAAATTGTTGGTAGGTAAATATAATTACATAATAGCACAGTTGTAACAACATTGGTTAATAAAAATAATAGTTATAGGAACATTACTATTAATTAGCTTAGGTTTGACATTTAACTAGTCATGTTATTAATTACATAGAGGGTGCATTGATTTAGTTCGATATAACATACTGTAGTGTTACGGTTTCCAAGATCTTTTCGGAGTTAAAACAATACATTTGGAACTTCTTTTATAATTCATTAGATTTCTGACTTCCACACGGATACTGTGTGTTTTGTTTGCGTGTCGTCGAGTGAAGGAGATGACCTTCTCGATGCGGCGTTTGACTTTCCTTTAACCCCTACTCAACGAAGAGAGAGAAGTCCCTATCCTAGCAGGCAGTACTGTTGCATCGGCGGTTCATAACCACACTGGCATGCGGAGTACTGAGGATTGCGGCTAGCCCGTCAGCCCCGGCGTTTCAGAGAAACCTACCGACGGGAAGACGGGATATTTACCTATTGAGCCTAGTACTTCGAGGAGATCCTTATTCGAGGAGAAGGTTTGAGAGCGAAATGAAGAAGTCGGTAGACTGGACTAGATTGGCATAAGGGAGCATCCCTGAGTGGGCTTATATACTCATGTCATTTACTTGGGAGAGAGAGAGGTGGAAAGGTGACGTCATGTTGGCGTATCCCCCCTACCTTGTCTCCCCCGGAGGGTGATGACTCACTCAGGGATCCTCCTATTAGCTTCTTTATTTAAGAACTAATTATTGATTGATATGTGGGTCATAACGCTGTGTTTTGACATTTTGATGTCTTTGCTTTGGCACATAAACTGAAAAATCGTCACGAAAACTTTGCTCACGCGACCAATAAATAAAATAGACTCACTGTGTTGCGTAGAGAACAATCAACTGTTTTGATGCTTGGGTACATGAACTAACAACCTTGTTGTGTAGTGGAAGAAAACACACATGAAAATGTCCCAATGTGTTGCAGACTCGTATGCAAGCATTTTCTTTCATTCAGTCTTCAACAATACATAATATATACGTGGATTTTTGGTAATTGTATGATTTGTTAGATACCTAGGAGGTCAGTCAGTCTTTTTCGCTTCAATCTTCTCGGAACAGAGTAGTTAGGATATGCTACTATTTGTGATGCTAAGGTTGTGTGGTTCAGCAATGATTCATGGAGTCGGTTGAAGGCATCCTTGACGACTCTTTCGACCATCGAAATTTGGAAATCAGTGTGGAAAGTGTGGAGCATTAAGGATCAGGGCGCGTTTTGTACGGTTTGTATGAGTTTGATATGGCATTTTGTGGCAGAACCCCAGAGATCACATGAGTATTGCCAGATTGGTCTGATTAGAGTGAGATAAATCAAACTTTGGTATGAATATTTATTTTGTCAAGGAGGTGCTTCAGCTGTTTGAGACGTGTCCTTATTTTCCTATCAAATACTCGATGTGAGCAGACCACGTGAGCGTTTTGTCCAGGTGTAGGCCCAGGTACCTCACTTTGTTTGCGTTGGGGATTGGACTTCCAGAAAGGCTAATTAAAGGAGAGGAAACCTGGCAGTAGGTACGTGAATGTGACTAACGACGATTTCCAATGACCAGATTCCAAGTTCCGGCGTTCTTTATAAGATAACCAGATAACATACTCCTGCGTATTTATTTCTGCCAATCTTAATTCGTTTTCACTTTTAGAGTGGCGATGACATCAGCGAATTAATGTCATCTAGCAGGGGAGCTGCCACTAGGTTTATAAATGAATTTAGGTACAACTTGTAAAGTTTTAGCGACTGCAATTTAGGGAAATACTGACCCGGAACGAGGAATGAACGGCGACCGACTGAGACCCCCTAAAACTGATGGAATAACGACGCGATGCAATGAAAAGAGGGAAAGAATCGCGAACTGTCCGATCCTGGACAGACCCTTTCAAATCACACTTTGCTTTGAGAGAAGGTCATCAAATTTCGGGTCCTCCTAAATTTAAAACTCCCATTTTCTGAGTTTTTAAAAACCAATTTTGGTTCTCTAGCTGTCTATTTATCATAACCATACGAAATAACAGTCCAATGTCTATGAAATTTACAGGGTTAGTGTCGATTTGCCCGTAAATGGTCCCCCATTAACCCATTTCAAGCCGAAGGTAGAAATAACTGAATAATGAGGAGAGAAGGATGAACTATTTTACAGAATGCCAGTCGAAATAAAGCATCATTTGCTCCCCAATCGAGAGCAAAAATACTCGATATTTTCCAGGAATGGCAGTCAGACAAAAATCTAACCTGAAATGGTTGTTTACCTACTTTACTTTTACTTACTCAATATTTTATGAATTTTACTTTTTAATGAGATTTGAGAGGCCTCAGTTTTCCAAATCGATATGATTTATCCAGCTCATTCTTTTGGTAGAATGTAAAATTCTATTTATGGACCGGAATATGTTTCAACTCATGGGCCAGAAAGCTCACTCGTCCAGAATCGAATTTGAGCCACCATACTCATGCCTTCGCCCAAGAGGCCTCCTATTTAAAAAATTTCCAAAATTGCATTGAGCTCCCGAACATCAAAGAAAACTTTTTCTGAAAAGTTTAGGAACAGCATGATCGAGAAAAAATTCTCCTGCAAAGATTTACCACTATTTTTAATATTTAAAAAAAATCATAAATATGAATGCAAAAACGCAACAGTGGCCGAAATTGGGTTAATTTCGTTGCCATCGGACTGATAGCAGCCTTGCTTTTTATGTGCTACTACTAACTACTATTAAACATGATTCTCCTAAAACATCAATTTATCACAATTTAATCGCTCGATTTCGCTCAAATGTGGAGTCTTAAGTGATTTTATCGAGATCAGATCAATCAAGGAAGTTAAAAAAGCCAAAATCTTCTAAATAATTGAGTTGATGTCCGCCCAATCTTTTATACTATTTTGCATTTTTTTTTATTGTTGGTACTGCATTATACAACAGTATAAGTTGAAATCAATCTTGTTAAGCCGACAAATTCTATCTGCCTATGTTAGTCTGCGTGAGGAAACTGTACTGCCCACCCAACTTGGTGGATATATTTTTATGTTTGTCCTATTCTTGTTTATTTCAGCCGATCTACATTGTGCAAAAACCTGTGCTGATAGATATATCTAGGTATCTGTAAGGCTGCTTACAATGGATTTTTTCATTACTCAATTGCTGGCTTCCTTCGGCCATTTGAATTTTATGACTGTAACCAAGACTTCAAACTCCCATATTCTATTTCTGGAGGGTGGAAGCATAAATCTCCCAGTTCCTTCGAAGAGGAAATACGATATTTCGTCGACTTCTCCCGAGCCCTGTTTGTTTTGAATAGCAGACGCTGCACTTTATTTTTAGAAGATTTTAAACAGAAAAATATCGGAGTCATCATTCTCTGTTGACGGAATTCAGCTTTTTCCCAGTTGGTTAAGGTTAAATGCCAAATTCGTCGTAGTTTGATTATGACCCTACCTACTGTATACGAGTGATGTGGGGCCCTTTGGAATGAAACAGAATGCATCTCAGAATGGCATATCAAATTACCGTTCAACAAGAGCACAATACAATCAGAGGAGTTTCCTGTTCTCCTTAAACGGGGGAGATCTTTGTGAGTGCTTCCAATCTATTGGCACACAGTAGGTATTCAAATATAATGAAGGAGGAAAGGTTAAAGAAATCGGTGGTTACCTTTCACGTTGCTCCTCTCTTTACGATTTCACAGAAGAAATAGTCCAGGATTAGTTCTCTTCCGTAGGCCAAGAATTATCAGTCATCTAGTCATTGCTCATGAATAGTTCAAGAGCTTATAAAGTTGAACACTTTCCGATTACATTCATAATAAAATGACAAGGATGTAGAAGGGATTATTGTAATGTAAACGAATTGGCACTTCAAGACAGTTTTGGAATATTACGTGAATTATATTTTTTATACAACTTGTTGATATTACAACACAACACAAACAAGCCAGTTTTAAAGTCAAGTCAATAATCTTTTTCCTGTACAACACCTGTTGAATAAAATTACCAACGGGTGTTGAACATTTATAGTTCATCGAGTGAATCAACCTATTTCACTCCCCCTCACGAGATGGTTTGCTGGGTTCCTTTCCAATCCCAGTTGACGTCGAAATTCCATCAATTTGCAAGCTGGTACTGCCTTGGTAAGGATGTCCGCAGGCATTAATTCCGTTGGGCAGTACTGGATGCTTACGTCTTGATTATTCAGTGCTTCACGTATGAAGTGTTCCTTCAATGCTATATGCTTTGATTTCGCATTGATAATCGGGTTCGCTGCCCAGCTTTGTGCGGCCTGATTGTCGTTCAGCAGGTCAATGCAGTCGTGGCGAATCCCGATGTCGTTGGCAAGGTTCTTCAAATGGATTGCTTCTTTAGCGGCTTCTGTTAGCGCCATGTACTCGCTTTCCGCTGTGGATTGAGCAACGGTTCTTTGTTTCTTTGCTTCCCAGCTAATTGCAGATCCAGCGTAGGTGAAGAAGTATCCGGTGTATGAGCGACCGTCGATGTTACAGCATCCCCAATTGGCATCGGTATATCCCCTGATGGGTTGTCCAGTTTTTCTGAATACAAGACTCAAGTCTTTGGTCCCTTTCAGGTATCTCACGACATGTTTTGCAGCCGACCAATGTTGTTTTCCATGGCATGAGTTGAACTGTGACAAGTAGCTAACTGCATACGCAATATCTGGACGGGTTGCTGTTGCCAAATACATGAGCGACCCAATCAGATTTTGATATGGCACATTTGTCTCGCCCGGTTTTGCCTTTTCAAGTTTTAACCCTGATTCCATGGGTGTTGATAAAGGAAAAAAAGAAATTATAAGTAAAAGCTCTGATTTAGCATTGATGTCCATATCTAGCCATTCTTCTACTTGTTCAGCATTTGTGTTGTCACTAACTGGTTTTGGACATTTACCATTAACATATTTCCAAAATCCATTTCTAGTAAGAAGTGCTTGTGCTTGGATTTTCCAAGTATCGTAATTGTCCCGTCGAAGAAGTTCTATTTTATGATTTGTACCAGTCATTTTTGCGTATAATTATAAATCAAACATTGACTTACTTCGGTTTTTCCTTTGGGAGATTCGGGAAGTTGAATTGTTTTATTTTACTCACGGAATTGAAGTCGTTCACGTACAAAACACGTCGATAAGTCTCATAATCTATTGTAATGTAAACGAATTGGCACTTCAAGACAGTTTTGGAATATTACGTGAATTATATTTTTTATACAACTTGTTGATATTACAACACAACACAAACAAGCCAGTTTTAAAGTCAAGTCAATAATCTTTTTCCTGTACAACACCTGTTGAATAAAATTACCAACGGGTGTTGAACATTTATAGTTCATCGAGTGAATCAACCTATTTCAGGGATTCCTATTTTGACTGGTGAGAACTATCTGTTTACCCATTTCCGGCCATTGATGCATTTTTGCATCGTCATAATAATGATTTTTTTAAATATTGAAATAGTGGAAAATCTTTGTAGAATAATTTTTTCTCGTTCATGCTGTTCCTAAACTTTTCAAAGAAAAATGTCTTCGACATTCGGGAGCTCAATACGATTTGGGAATTTTTTTTTTGAAAAAGAGGTTTTTTGACCGAAAGCATGATTATGGTTGCTCAAATTTGGTCCTGGAAGGGTGAGCGTTCTGGGCCATGAGTCAAAACAGATTCCGGGTCATAAAAATAAATTTTTAGATTTTCTATAGATTTTTTAAGAAACATTTTTGACAATGAAGAATAAAAGGATAAATCATATCGATTTGGAAAACTGAGACCTCTGAAATCGTATTAAAATGTAAAATTCATAAACTTTGGCGCATTTTTGCTCTCGATTGGTGAGCTAATGATGCCTTATTTCGGCCGGCATTCTGTAAAATAGGGCATCCTTCTCCCCCCATTACTCTGCCATTTCTATCCTCGGCTTGAAATGGGTTAATACGTGATTACACAAATTATTTTCTAGAAAGAAAATTCTGTTATTGTACGAGTAGTTCTGGTGGACGAGTGACAATTTTTTATTGACTTCAAATTATTGACTTTAATTTTTTATTTTTTATTTTATGGGGAGTTAAGTTTATGATGTGGTTTTCCTTAACCCCCCCCCCCTCCAAAATTCAAGGCTCGGACTTCTTCACCACTTCCGCTGAGTGTCGTATTCCCCCCAGATTTGGTGGATTGTGGTGTTTTTTCCTTGCTCATCCTCAGCGCCATCGCTTCCTCCCCATAGTTCCTCTTCAGCAGCTACTTCCATAGAGATCAAGCCAGGACAATATCCCGTCTTTCTGCCAACCCCAGTTCTGCAACTCGGCCCTGTCCGTCTGCTCCAGGTTTCTCTTCAAGAACCAGCCCCTTCTGCCAATCCTGCCGTTTTTTCGCATTAACTTCAATAACCAGTACTACATCTACTGATTGTAAGTTGATAGGATGCCGTTTTCCTCGGTTTGTCAGCGATGCAATATACTCGTTCCTGAAGTGTTCTCGTAGACACTCTCTCAGTCTAAAAAGGTACCTACTGCAAGCGGCTCTTCAGGCTCTTCTTCTCGTCAATGGGAGTAGATCCTCAAGTACTTAGGTGTAACACCTCTTCGATAGCCAATCCCGTTTTCGCTTACTTCCTAATTACCAGTTACTCTCGAATTCTTCCTGCAAACTATTAGAGAGCTATTAGGACTGTTATGTCGGATAGTATAGATAGATAGACAACCAGAAACGCGCCTGCCAAAGATTGTTGCTCGGGAGATCAGTCGCCGTGGTATATATTGGGCAAAGAATTATGGTTTACTGGCGGCTCGATGCAATCTCTCAAACCCGCTGACAGCAATGGACGTGTCACAGCTGAAACTGAACTCCAAAAAAATGTCTACAAGTTTCCGGGTAGAATAAAAGAAGAATTTTCAAGCCTGAGCCGATACATCGGCCACTTACACTCTCTACAGAGAGCTAGATCCTCGGGTGAAGTGCGCCAGTTTTGCTAGACAGGTGAACATTGGTCTGACTGAAGCTCGTTGGCTCTTCAAGCTGCGAGCCGAGCTCCTAAATGTGAATGAACCTTATAGTGCGAGCCCCAGAGAGTAATGCTCGATGTGCAATTCAAGAGAGCGAGAAAATGTGTTTAATTTTCTTTGCGTTTGTCCAAATTTTAAGAGAATTTAGATGGCAAGCATTTGGGTGTGGTACGCTCACCAGGGATAAAGCACTAGACATTCTAAATGGGGGTATGGGCTGGTCATGTATCTCTCTGTACTGTAAAACCGCTTGGCGCTATAGGAAATTTCTAGTTAGCGAATTTAATTTTCAACATAAGAAGTACCTATTTTACTTTCTATTTGTAAATATATCAATATTATAAGAATGGCTCGAACCTCCGGCGGACAGCTCAATCAGCTACGCTGTAATGTTTATTATAAAATTTCAAATGTAATTGTGATCAAATTAATGTTCAGTAAACTTATTTCTTCTTCTTCTTCTTCTTCTTCTAGACAGCTTAATAAATTGTAACTAATATGCTTAACAGATATATCTATGTATAGTACGTAAGATCAACACCGTAAGATCCACCAACACATATTTTTGTTGGTGCAATTATATCAATAGTGCAGATATCTAATTAAAGTTTAATCTTATAAATCGACTGGGAGGGAATATAGTGAAATTATGTTGTTTTCGATTGTGGGGTAGTTTTTGATCTTGACATTAAAAACCAATGTCAGCCTTGAAGGATCTCGGAAGTGGAGTTCGGATGTATGATTATGCGTACTTGTTGCAGTCAAGCACAAGTGTACATTGAGCACGGGCAAGGAATCAATCATGAGAATCATCAAGTCTAACGTCCTTGTCGCTGTTGGGGTTCGATATAGAATGGGAACGTGGGAACACCCTGGAGGGATCAGATGTCTTGACATTGGAAGCTGAGGACGTACATGAGATATCCTAATGTCAGATTGTGAATGGATATCCCTACTATTGAGACTATCCTACTTATAATGTGGAAAGAACCATAAGCTCAATTCCCGTAGCTTAAACAGGTAATAGGTACATATCTGAAGACAGGCATTGATAGATACATCAAGGGATCAAGGCATACTTGCGTAATGATTAAAGATTCATACTTTACAGGGGTGCAGGTTAATTAGGACAGTTTCACAACTTCCACGCCTCAGTATGAACTTTACCGTAACCCTTACTTACCTTCCTACCTTTTAAAACGAGGATCTTGCTGGTCAACCTTTCAGTTCGTTATTTCTCATAAAAACCCTCATCGTTCGGGCGTATTAAAAAAAAGTTTGACCCCGTTGCAGCCCACCGTGAAAAGTACGACGACTGGAAATCAAACCACAAGGCACTACGGTACCTATCTATTCAACATGACCGCAGATGTTTTTGAAGAAGGAATTAAATGAATATCTACAGAATGAATGTGGCTCGTAGATAACCTTTGCCACCGTCGATTAAAAAAAACAACTAAATCCCTACACTAGAGAGCACCATTATCAATGCTGTGTGTTTTTAACGACTAACGAAATTCGACCTTGGAAGAAAAACATCTCTTAATATCACTTCTTTCTTGTGATTCTTCAGGTTTTTATCACTAGTTAATATGGATTCTATTGGCGATTTTTATATGAAAATCTAGCTTGGTGGGTAGTAACTATGTAAGACTCAGAGAGTTGGCTTAACAAACGTGCATAAATATACAAAGACCCAAGGGGAAGAATGGACTAAGTCCAATTTTTTCGAAACAGATTTAGATGCCATCTGTTAGATGTGGAATTTTGTTTTAAATTTATAAACGTTATATGATTCGAATTATATCATAAAATTGAAGGAAAAAAGAAAAGGAAAGAAAATTCATTGCAAAAAACTTTGTTTTTCTAATTCTGGAAAAATTTTCAAATTGGACTTAGTGCGTTCTTCCTCTTGGGTCGAAATTGTATTACAAATTTTCAAATTGGACTTAGTTCGTTCCTCCCCTTGGGTCAAAATTGTATTACAAATTTGGACAAGAGTAAACTTTACTTTGGATGAATACCATTTAGTACAAATCTTACGTATATCTCATTTAAACGCGTTTACAGTGCATGGAGATTCCATGGGTACATAGCTACAGATGACCACCTGCTATCATAACACGTTGAAAAGTAATTTATTCGGAACCTGAAAGCGAAAATCTGTGTCAAGGGGATCGGGGTCGTCCCAAGGCGGCTAGCACACGGCCGATCTTTACAATTCTTCGGACGAAATGTTCACGCCCTGTTCTGAGAATCTTGCGAGGAAGGATATTTTAATGACCTGAGATCATGCTCTCGGTTGATTTCCTTCCGCTTGTTGAGACAACTTCGTTGTGGAGAATGTCAGAAAGCCAGCAACTCACAATATATCAAGTAGTAAGAGATTCACTTCACTGACGTAGTGACACACCAGTACATCATTTTTTGCATTTTGAAATAAATCTTCTGCTAAGTGGATTGAAGTATTTGCCACAACAATCAATCCTACTACAATGATAGATAATTCTTTCCCAAAATAGTTGGACATTTCACCAAATAACGTAAAAAAACCTGTAACAACAACAAAAAAAAATAAATAAATAAATAAATAAAAATAAAAATAAATAAATAAATAGAAAAACAAAACAGACCAACTAGAATGAGTCTATTCTGTACAGTGTTGCCAACAAGCGGCTACCAAAACCCCCTGAGCCAACCTCGAAAAACCCCCAAATCCCCCCAAAAAAGAAAAACCCTAAAACTTAAGGATGAAATAACAATATCAATGAATACAATGCAATTTTTTTTTTTAGTAGTAGATTGTAATTCATTAATGATTTGAGGGCGGAGTGGATCTTGAAGACAATGCAATTATTGTATTAGCGATATACGTTTCAGGTCATACAGGTTTTGAAAAAAACATTAAAAACATTTTTAAAAATAAACTAGTTTCTTCAGGTAGGGTACTTTTTTGTACAAAAAATCAAAATGTCAAACAGTGAGGTCGCATTCGACCCCCATCTCCAAAACCTTCTCAATTTCTTCAAAACTTCAAGGTTGCTAATAGTAACGAGCGTGAACGGATGAATAAACTTCAAGAATTTATCAAAGTGTGTGCTTGCGAAAGATCAAAGATCGAAAAAAGTTTGTCCTCCAAAACTCCAAAATTATAGTCCCATTGAGCCCACGATAGACATTGGTAAATTCGGTGAAGTTTTTCACTCCATTGAATATATATATATTACCTGCTGCTATTTTAATTGCTGATTCATTTTTATTCTACCCAAATTCCCCCGACTCGTCGGTAAAAACCCCCAAAAGATTTCTCCCCCCAAAATCCCCCCGTCAAGAAAAAAAACCCCAAATTTGGGGGGAAACCCCCAACTTGGCAACACTGATTCTGTAACTCATTATTAAGAGATTGACTATCTTTTCTGAGTGATAAACAGATGAACATAGGTCCCTATAACTTCTTTGTGCCTATGAAAAATAATGACAGCTGTCAATCTCTTCTGAGTGATTTGGAATGATCAGATTATAACTTATCTGTGTTCTGAGCACCCTCAAAATCTGCTAGAAATTCCAATGACAAAAATAGCGTCTGATAAACTCTCTTGGCCTAACGCTTTCACTACTTTTCACTTACACAAATTTTGTTTGGGATAGATATCAGTGCATGTTGTATTTTGTGAGTGAATCATCGTCTTCTGTTGCTCATCGGAATGCTTGAAGGGGAAGAAAACGCCAGAAAGGTTGTTTGTGGATTTATGGAGGTTTTGGAGTGAATAAATCGGTGACAAATTCAGGTACAACCTCATTTGATTACGGGAAAATCCATATGTGCGAGAGGACTCTCAATTTGGACTGTATTTGGAAACATTTTCAGTAAGCAAAAACTTCAAAATAAACAGAGCAAAAAACTGATTTCCTCTTAATCCTCAACCATTGCAATACTTCTGGAAGCTGTTCAACCTAAATCTCCGGAGCTACGTTCGTCATAATTAGTTGAAAATCCCGAACAATGGGATTAACAAAATTTCGTTGATATGCACAAGGTTGCTGTAATTTTTTTCCTGAGATGCACAATGTTGACTAGGTATTGGATTTAATTTTTGTTTGATTCTAGGATTAAAATTCTCGCAAGGTACTTAAAATGCTGAAGTAAAGTGTCAGAATGTCATTAAAAAAGGGCCGTTTGTTAGAAATTTTGCAATATAACATGAAATTTTTGTTAATTGAAAATAATTGCTACAATGCACTGTTTCATTGCAAAATAAAATTCAAACTTTAGGAAATTAAAATCTTTCAATAAGAAGAAGACTCACAGCACTTTGATTGTTATTGGATGGGCAATCTCAATAAAAATTATTATTTTTTCTCTTTATCAAAAATTTGAAGTAGGTATTATCACTTGTAACACAAAAGTTTAAAAAAGTAGAATTGTTGGTAACAAAAAGAAAAAATGTCAGCTCGAGATGAAACAAAAAATAGGTTTTGACATCTTAGGAACTTTCAGTCTTTCTTTCTCCTTTTCAGGAACTTTCAGACTTTCTTTAAACATAACATCGTCCCTTAGGATGCATCATGGCACATCTAACTTATGCCTAATTTTCAGGAGAGCAAAAAAACCGATTTGATCGGAAACATTTAGTTTTATCATTTTTTATTCATCGGTCTATTTTTGTTTACAATGTACTAACTTGAATTGCATTCAATAGTACTGTAAATATTAAGTCAACAAATCTCGTAGATATCATGTTGTTGAAATTTTTCCTTTCACTTGTGCTATGATGTTTCCACATTTTCTCTGTTGTTTCATGGTGAAATGGCAATGCTTTTTAGATGCCTGATAGGTTACTGAAACACTATGAAATGTATCCTTCTCCAAGTGAAAGCACGAATATACGGGAATTAAAAAAGTGAGAAATCATTGCAATATTCTGAAGTTGTGATATTAAAAAATGTCTACCAAGGGGCACAAAGATTAATTGTGTCCATAACCCGCTTGTATGGATGATACTACATTGTAGCCAATCTCAAAACATCAATCACTCAAATCATCAATCACCTTGCACTACCCTCATAGGGGACCATCTACACGCCAACCCGCACAATCCCTGAAAATTGTTATCAAAATAGGGTAGAAAATGTAGAAATTATGGCTGTGACAAGGAATATCGTAGTGGCTACTATCAACGCAATGATTTTCTAGGGGACGATCTGCACCCCAATCCGCACAATCCCTGAAAATTTCATCGAAATCGGACAATAACTTCGTTTAGTTTTATGACAGACAGACACGGAGACAAAATTGTCCAGGAAGGTCTAAAACGTAAAACGCGAGTGGAAATTCTGATTTTGGAGAACTTTTTTTCAGATTTAAAAGTGAAAACAATGCTTCTGCTACCTTGGTAGAATGGTAGCAAAATGTAATAGGTATTATGGAGAATTCACAATTTTAATGCAACTTTATATTCACAAGATAGTAAGGAAATTTCAAGGTTTCATTTTTTGTGAGATTGTGAACTAGGTACCAATAAATCACGTTCTTAGTTTTCCCAAGGCATAACCTCAAGTCAAGAACCAAGATCACCTTAAATGTCACATTAGGAATACTTACAGGGATATTGAAAATTTTCTAGTAGGTAATGAATCTTTCATTATTGCTTTGCAATACGCCACTCTGGGTGTAGACTCCATGTTGCATATGGGAACAGCTGAGAAGAACAATGTTGTCCTGACGTTTAGAGGTACCCAATGTTGACAAAATAATTTTTTGCGGCGATCCTATTGGCCAAACACCAAAACTAATGTTTCCATGGTATCGGGCGCGAAAATTCGTTTCCGAATATGTACATAGTCATTTTTGATAAAAATTGAGATGCACAATGTTAGAACTTAGACGACGATATGCTATTTTTTCTACCAAAAATTGTTTTAATGTTTATTTCGAGACAAATTTTCTCATGACTTTCTTCAAACGTGACGACGGTCAAAAGATAATCACTAAACGACGGACACCTGTTAATCACTATTAAATGATAATAGATGGTAGCCCGATGAGATTTTGAACGAACCCGTCGTCAGGACGAAGATGAGATTTTCTGGACAGACGTACCTAACCTCTCATATAACAACAATTACAACTTGTGTCATAAGCTGCAATCTTATCCATTCACTAAGGAAACTCACGACTTTGAGTAGAATTACTCAAAGTTATAAACTCGTCGAGTGTTTTCGGTGATTTTATAGAATTTTCTGTGTTCATGCGGATCTTAGTTGGTGGCAGTTGTAAGGAAATTTGGATTTTAAAAAACCATATATCTGGTTGCTTTTGGTGATTTGATTGCATGTCTACAACTTTTCTCTCGTGCAAACTCCATTTTATGTTGTAACAGTGGTAAAAACAACATATGCAGCTAATGAGCTATTTTAGGAGCAGGTACAATATTGAGATTCCTTTAAGATTCGAGTTTTACTCATTCTTACCTGGCTGTGCCTCTTTTTAGGGCTTGATTAGGATGAACCAAGACATCTATCAGAATAACATGATAATTAGATTGCACTTTCACTCGTAATCTTGGCATTTGGGTGGGACGGAAGGGCGTGTCTCCCAGGAGAAAACTGAACTAGGATCGCACTTTAAAAAATTCCGTTTCGAAACCAAAATACGTGCGATCTGCAAGTCCAGGGCCAATCCGCGAGCGAAGCCGCGCATAATGATCGAGAGCGATGACATCACGGCGCTCTACTGCTGAGACGCCTTTTTGAGTTTTATTTTACGGGCGTCCGTGGTGTTTCGATTAAAAAACCCTGTATTTCTCTTTCGACGAGGTCGGCGTTTTGACCTTTCGTCCTAGTAGTGCCGATTTGGTCGTAAATGATCCTTGAATAGATTCCTTATCGCGGTCGAGTGACGTGAAGTCACATCCTCGTTCTTCTGCTTGTGTTTTTATACGTTTAAGGGAAAGGACGAATTAAATATTGGTTTACTTCGATCACCTTCCCTCATCCTGAAGGAAAAACTCGATAAAATTCTTCACTCTTGAAACTTAGTTTATTTACAACCTCCGTTTGAATGTAGTTCTAGAGAAATATGAGTCCTTTGTGCCCTAATGTTATTACTTATTTCTAGAAAACAGTTGGATTTTGGTCTGATTTCACGATTCCAACTCGCATGTGTATAATTTAAATCCAACAATTACGGTCCTGTTAAACTAGAGTTGGTCTCATTCGATTCAGCGTTCCAAAAGATTGCTTATTTCCATTTTCAAAAATACTAAAATAGGACACAATTATGATCTTTAAGTACAGAAAAGTACATCGAAAACAACACCTTCCAAGTACAACTAGGAATTCAAGCCTCAATTTCTAACTTCCGCTTTTCATTTACGTGTTTCTCTTACACTCGAATTAAGGAAGAATTAAACATGTCTATTTCCTGATTTCGTTGACACTCACTGCATTTCACCACTATAAGCGATTCTTTCTACGATATGCCGAAGTTTTGAAGAGTAGTGACGTCACACTTGACAGGACCTGACGTCATTTCTACTATATTAAAAAAAAAAGTAAATGCTTTTATTTGACTGCTTCGAAACTAGCTATCTTAGGGCTGCTGGTGTCGTTTTGTTCACTCAAGGGAATTACCGTATAAAGGATGAGAAAAAACGCTGCAAATTATTACACAATGGTTTATTAATTTTATATAGATCACTCGTCTGCAAAGCCACCAACCATCCAACATGAAGAAAAACATCGATCGCATTTCGGTCAGCTTTAATTTGAACGGAGATTAGGCCTCTTTTGCGATTCACACTCGTGTTTCTGATTGATCGTACGTCCAAACTTTAAATTCTCGTAGGGAGCGAAAGGTTTGTCCTACAGAGCTCCGGGTGGTCTCAAAAATTTTTTAAAATTCTATAGAATCCTAAATTGAAGGAAAAACAATACCTTTATATTGAAATTGTTTGAGTTAGGGCGTTTTCAAAATTTCAAAATTGATTTTGGAACCCTTAGAAGTGACCTACATCAACCAAAAGCTTCGGGGCACAACTAGACCCCAAATGGAGCCTACATACCAAATTTCATCAAAATCGGTCAATTGGCCGGACGGACGGCCAAATTTTTATTCGATTTTTGGATTCTACGTACCTTGAAACGTAAACCATCAAATATTGAGGGGGTGTTAAAAAATTTATTTTCTTGGTCGATTCCAAAGGTTCATTATTGAAAATGATAAACCAATAAGAATTTAGATCGTTGAGGTAGGTGGTCATTTCTAGTTTTTGTAACTCGACAAAATCGTAGGAAAATTTCATGTTTAAGAGGATCTCAGTCGGTGAATAAACGGATTCCCCATTTTTCTGGGACCACCGAGTGCCGGTTCGTAAGAGATAAGACTAACCCGGAACGAGGAAGGAACGGCGACCGACTGAAACCCCCTTAACAAGAATGTGGTTGGTGTCAAATTTGTGTTGTCCAATCAAGTTTTAAATGTATATTACTTACCTATATCTGTATCTAGGTATTTCTCAAGATTTTTCGCATATTGAGCTCGTAGTAGATTTTCATCATCAGGATTCCCATTTCAGTTTAAAATTCTTTATAGAAACGAATGATCAGGCTGTATTGTTTGAAAATCTCGTTATTCACTTTCTGACAAACCAGCAATTGAAAATCGTCTTCGATAGAGTGAAAGTAGCTCGGATTCTGACAGGCTATTTGCTTCAGTGAGCCCGTCGCTTCCTTTCAGTTACTTTTTTACTTACCTTTTCGGTACCGTTCACCTTGGCAATGATAGTCATTTGAAAACCAAAGTAATTGTTCTTCTGCGGCGAGACTAACTCAGGTCCTTGGGGGAGTTCATTTTCGGAAACTTCTTACTTCTATGCATAATTTCTACTACAGAAGTGTCATTCCTCCATGAATGTCTGCCGCAGTCTATTTGCTTGTTAGTTGATTATCGAATGATCTCCAATTTCGATGAAAGACCTGGAGAACAGATGCTCTTCAACGCTGCTCATCCTAGAGGGCTGGTGTGTAATTTGGTACGCACTGCTCCAGGGTATGTTGATATTTTGATGTAAACAGATCACCTTTTCCCTGTTCATCGCATGGCGACCATATTTAGTACGGTCAGGACTATTTCAGCAGTCCAATCACCAACTATCACGTACTTTATACCTAAGTAATGTTAGCTTTACTGTTCTCAGCTGATTTGTTTCACTGAAGCAGACAAATCCTGTAGTCTATAAGATGAAACTGTGTCAAAATACTTTAGAATGGACTGGGAAAAGGTTTTGACTAGTTCTTGTACTATTATGAGGGGACTAACATTTTGATCTTTATGACGATTTAGCTCAACTCTAATGATTTGAAAACCAAAGTAATTGTTCTTCAGCGGCGAGACTAACTCAGGTCGGAAACTTCTTACTTCTATGCATAATTTCTACTACATAAGTTTCATTCCTCCATGAATATCTGCCGCAGTCTATTTGCTTGTTAGTTAATTATCGAATGATCACCAATTTCTATGAAAGACCTGGAGAACAGATGCTCTTCAAGATTCACGCTGTTCATCCTAGAGGGCTGGTGTGTAATTTGGTACGCACTGCTCCAGGGTATGTTGATATTTTGATGTAAACAGATCACCTTTTCCCTGTTCATCGCATGGCGACCATATTTAGTACGGTCAGGACTATTTCAGCAGTCCAATCACCAACTATCACGTACTTTATACCTAAGTAATGTTAGCTTTACTGTTCTCAGCTGATTTGTTTCACTGAAGCAGACAAATCCTGTAGTCTACAGGAAAAAAACTAAACTGTGTCAAAACACTTTAGAATGGACTGGGAAAAGGTCTCATTTTGACTAGTTCTTGTACTATGAGGGGACTAACATTTTGAGCTTTATGACGATTTAGCTCAACTCTAATGGGGAAAAATGAGTATTGCCTTTTATAGAAATAAAGACTCTGTTACCCCAATGTTAATATAACAAATCCCTCCCAAAACCCAAAATAGTTTCCTCAAAAGAGGATGAGCTACAAATGTTGAATCTTCTCCCTTGAAGATCACCAACTCAGGCACCAAACAATGGCTCACCGAGTCCTTGATGAGCTACAAACAGGAAAATTGTGACTTTCATTTCAAAACACAGGTTACTTCGCCTTATTTAGGCTGGTACCTTCTCGAAGGTACCTATAGAAGTTCATCAAACCATGTAGAGACAAGCATGATCGCGTGGCTCGAAATAGCAGTTTTCAACTCCCTTGAGCGTTCTGATTGTCGGTTGCGACGTGGTATTAAAGGGTAAATAATAGGCAATTGTTCTGAGTTCGTTAGCGCTCTTCTGTAAGTTACAAATGACAATCTGGATACCAACCTACGCCTGTGTACCTACTTTGTCCGAATGTTGAGAAAAGGTCAACGCGTCATTTTCTCATACAGTTTAGAACCTTCAAATCTATTACAAATTAAATTATTAGTAAAATCATTACTTGGTTGTTGGAATGTTATAGTCATTAGGACCTATCCGTGACCAAAGGAACTTGGTAAAAAGTTGAAATAGGTAATTGGATGGAAATGAATCCAGGAATCCCGGGAATAGTTCCAGAAACAGCCACCACGTTGCGCTTCAAAATGAACTGTATATATTCAATAAATTTCAAATAAAAAAATATTTTCGTACTCAGGTGAATTAGAGCTTTGGCGCTATAAGCTCAGTTTTTGAAAAATTGGAAATGTTTTTCAAAATTTGAACTTTGAAATTCTGAATAACATTGAAATTACAATTTTATTTTGAAAATTTTGACAGAGCGCTATTTGGAAACTAATAATGAGTACATTTCCGTTTTCAAAATTAAAATCGATTGAACTGGTGGAGAAAGAAACTTGAACTACGACTGCCCCTTCTGCTACAATCGCCGGTGCTGTCATCTGGTGAAAAAAAATCGTATTAAAATCGGGGATGATTGGCGTTAAAGATAAACTCGGTTACTACGAATGCTACCATGAATGCTACCATGAATAATACGAATGCTACCGATGAATATTGTTGAATATTCATAGTATATGCTACCACTGGGTAGAAAATATACCACGAGTGCCGTGTCATTAGTGTATAAGTATAATATGTGCAAACTTGACAGTGTATACCACAATAAAGTTACTTGAATTAAAAAAAAAACTACGAATGCGTTCAGAACATTATCTAACTACTTATAAGAGTGATTCAAGTTAATTTTCTGCGGCCATGAATCGTTATATATTCAACCATTACTGTTCAGAGGTCAAGCTGGCAGTGTTAATTATTAGAACCTCAGTTAATCATGGGAACTATTCTAATTATACAATTTGATAAGGAAGACTGTGTGTTTGTATGCAATCGTTTCACGCCCTTACGGCAAATGATCTCGTCAAGAGCAGAGAAATTAGGTGAAATATAATCATTTACACGACAGAAAATACGTAACAGGGACTGAAAACAGCGTGGATACTAACCCGCAATACAATCTTTACTCAGGCAGAGCAATCCGATTGCTATTGAATGTTCAGTTTCGTAACTCTGTACGCCCCCTCGAAAAGAACATTTGATTTTAAAATACACGAAAATAAAAAATAACATCATAGTACGTTGCTAAAAACCCAAAACGAGTAAAAACAGCAAGATTACATTTTCAACTTATTTGAAGAATATTAGCTTTTAAAACTTCAAAAATTCGGCATGCTTTACTCTGCCCAATGGCTTCGTAAATATGTCTGCCAGCATTTTATCTGTTGGAATATACTCTATTAAAACATTTCCATTCTTTACATGGTTTTTGACAAAATGATATCAATATGTTTACTTTTTTGATTGACAACATCATTCTTTGCTACTTGAATTGCACCTGATTTATCACAGAATACTTTGGTGGGAGTTTTCTTAGAAACTGGAATAAACTCGGAGATCAGTTGGCGAAGCCAAATTGTTTCCTGAACTCCAATTGACAGAGAGACATACTCTGCCTCACAAGAAGATAAGGCTTTGCTTCTTACTGGACCAGGACAACAAACAATTTCCAATTATAGCACAGCCACCAGATATTGAATGTTTACCAGTTAACTCATTTCCCCAATCAGCATCACAATATATATCTAAGTCAAACTTTTCCGATTTTGAGTATTCCACAGAAACTTTACGAGTTCCATTTAAATACCTGAAAACTTTTCAATGCCACTCAATGTACTTTCTACAGCAAACACTAGGTCTGGTCGAGACATCTGGGCCCATAACCTCAAGAGCAGATAAATTAGGTGAAATATAATAATAGGGTGTGCGCCTGGGTAGGAAAAACTGTTTATTGTTATTTTTAATCTAAGGTAGACCTCATTCTGAGAATTTTGGTACCAACCGTGACCTTCTAGCTTGTGTAAATCTTTTCTTATGAATTTATTAAGTTTCGACCGTTTTTGACGTCACAGTGGGCTGGGGGGGGTCCCGCCCAGGCGAGATGGGCGCGTGACGTCATAAACGGTCGAAACTTTGAAAAATCATAGAAACAGATCTACTCATGCTAGAAGGTCGCGGTTGGTTCCAAAATTCTCAGGATGTAGTCTACTTTCGATTAATAATCTTTAAAAAATCAAGGCGTATCCCCCCATTTACACGACATAAAATACGAAACACGGACACGGTTTATTCACTACGGGGCTGAACAACGGACTGAACAGCGCGGATACTAACCCGCAATACAATCTTTACTTAAGCAGAGCAATCCGACTGCAACTGAATGTTTCGTATCCAAAACTTCATATCAGCTTAGAGAGCTTCGAGGCTGTTTTCGGACCTGCTCCTCCTCCGATGTTGAAATTTCTACATCGATCGTTTATTGGTCGACTGAAACCGAATGAGACAAACAGAATGAGCTCGAATGCTAAATGTCAGAAGTCTAAATCAGAGAAGTCAAAATGGGACTGGAGGCCTCATTGGGATGACTGAGATCCCCTTAAGAACGGGAAATTTGACTGAAAGCCTCCGTAGTTACTTTATCTTCTTTATTTGTTGGGTTTACCGTTTACCAATTAGAAAGTGTACACAACTTGTTTGGGCCTATACTGAGATTTCACTAGTCCACGATCAGCTGAATGGGCTCAGAGTCCATTTCGCCTGTTTCTGCAACTGCAATCTTTCTTCTTAAAAATAATAAATAATCCAAAAACCTATGCTCCTCCTCAGTGCAACGCACGGTTCCACTTATATGTATAGGTACTAAGCCCAGCTTGAAATAATGAATTCTTTCATTAAATTTTAATAAAACCAAAAATCTACTAGGTCTTCGAGGTGAGTGTCAATCTGATAATGAAATCCTCAAATCGTGGAATTCGATGTTACCTTTTTCACTCACACTACCTACTGATTTGGCAGCCTCCCGATCCCTTTCAATGGTCTCCAAAGCTATACGAAGTCACAAATGCCTCCACGTGGTGTCAATACCTTAATCACTGCTCCGGGATGATTTAGGGAGAATACATTTCATCTCTATCACAGCTGATCCGATTTCCTACAATCAGTTCGAATCGTGAACAGTATTTTTTACAGTCTGTGGCAGACAATCCATTTTGTTTATCATACATAGCCAATACTGAGTTAGAAGTTCACTAACATGTACGGAGGTTGATATACTCGTATCAACTGCCATACCATTAGAATTCAAGTAAATTCACCTCCTTGCAGCAAATTCGCTACCAACGTTCTATTAATCTGTGGTTTCGAAACTATCAACTATGTTTCAAGCTCGACTGCTTAGATGACAATCCACAACGGTGTCTTCCTTTATGGCCTTGCAAAATTACACGCATTTTCATTAAAAAACACCATGCACGCCTCAGGGTGATATCAGGGCAGCACAACCGTTGATTAGCCGTTCGGCTTGGTGTCCGAAGGGGTTTTTATCCAGTCATCGTTTTCTCTTCACAAAAAACCCTACAGCTCACTTGTTTCTATTTTAAGAAATCATGTTTTCTGCTACAGTTCTGTTCCGTCCTAACTACGGTCTCTCACTTCTTGCTAGGGGATATCCAAGTGAATCCGTTGTGAATCTACGGAATTTTTAGCAATTAATCCTCGTTACATTCTATTGCTTTTGGAGATTAAATGTTGTGAACTATTTGATAGCCATCAAAAACCCAAAATGATCATCAATTTGACTAGGTATGTCTATTTAAAATTTCTTATTTCTGTTAAACAGATACACAGATAAACCCTTACAGATGTGCTTTTAAAAAAAAGTAGGAGGTTTTCAATGAGTTGATCTACAAACGCCTTCCATTGCGACCTAACGAGGTCTATTAATTGTGGAATGCCTCCAGTCTTTGTAAGCCCACTAAGCGTTACTAAACTCCCCTTCTCCCTACTTTTCAGCAAAAGCAGAGAAGATCGGTGTTGGCCACCTTAGAGATGGTGTCAGGAGCTATAGTCACTTCCAAGGATTGTGTATCTAGCTCGACCCAGTGCTTCACAGTAGCACATGATATGTTCGGCATCTTCTGTTTCCATATCTCAGAAGCGGCAGATCTCCGTTGTTAGTTTGCTTATCTTCTTCAAGTGAAGTGGGCAGTGACCCACGAGTATTCTGACGTCCTTCTTAGGAACAGCTATGAGTTCGTTAGCCCGTTTCTTTGAGAACGTCACAAACAGTTTTGCCGGTCTCAGGCCTGCGAGGCTCTGCCAGTATCTTACTCGCTCATTTCTTTCCCAGTGGTTATCCAATCTTTAACCAGGTTTTGGTAGTTCTCAGGATCGGTTCTGGCTCTATTGGCGGGAACTCTGATTCTTTGGCAAGACGATCAGCAGTTTCATTACCCTCATGACCTTCTTGTCCGGAAATCCAGAGAAGGGGCACCTGATTGTTCTGGGCCACAGTTTTGAGGGTATCCAGGCATTCCAAACTCGAACGTGTAGCGTATGAAGCAATGGCCGAAAGATGTTCCTACTTCCTTTTTATCAAAGCTTGAACACACTGGTCCAACTTGAAGTTTAATTGTTCCTCGCTTGTGTAACATAAATAATTTTTATTGGAATAGATTCCCGATCAGCCTTTGAGGAGAATTTCTCTATTTTTGGGGAAACTGGTCTAATCCGAGTAGCCGCCGTATTGTGGGCCAGTTTCACATCTCTCAAGGCCCATCCCCCACCCAATGAGGATACTCGTTCGATTCGAGCAATCGCTGTTTTCTCATTCAATTATCTCTTTGGGTCTATTTCCATCAGTTTCAATCGAACTGGTATATCCACAGAATCAAGAAAACTACTGCTAGAATCAACACCTCTCGGCAGACGCTCATCACCAGAACAGAACTGTCGACCTTGTTTGTCCGCCTATTTTGTTCTCTTTTGGCAAGACGATCAGCAGTTTCATTACCCTCATGACCTTCTTGTCCGGAAATCCAGAGAAGGGGCACCTGATTGTTCTGGGCCACAGTTTTGAGGGTATCCAGGCATTCCAAACTCGAACGTGTAGCGTATGAAGCAATGACCGAAAGATGTACCTATTTCCTTTTTATCAAAGCTTGAACACACTGGTCCAAATTGAAGTTTAATTTTTCCTCGCTTGTGTAACATAAATAATTTTTATTGGAATAGATTCCCGATCAGCCTTCGAGGAGCATTCCTCTATTTTTGAGGAAACTGGTCTAATCCGAGTAGCCGCCATATTGTGGGCCAGTTTCACATCTCTCAAGGCCCATCCCCCACTCAATGAGGATACTCGTTCGATTCGAGCAATCGCTGTTTTCTCATTAAATTATCTCTTTGGGTCTATTTCCATCAGTTTCAATCGAACTGGTATGTCCACAGAATCAAGAAAACAACTACTAGAATCAACACCTCTCGGCAGACGCTCATCACAGTTCATCTCCAGAACAGAACTGTCGACCTTGTTTGTCCGCCTATTTTGTTCTCTGACTCATTTCTACCAGGCTATCCTTTGTGATAAAACCCTCCTCCCACGGGCCTAACTTGAAAGATGACCTCAACCTCGTTGTAGAAGAACTTAAAGGGTCGAACGAACGTTTAAGTTCCGCAGGCGTTCCTATGTAGGCGGCTCAGTGACGAGAATGAGAAAATCAACGTGTCATCATTAATTGAGGACTCCTTCTAGAGTTGATACAAGTGGGTGAGGCACATAGATTCCTCGATTCCTAAACAAAAATAAATATATCGATACGCACAGGGGCTCATCGAAACGTCACTCTTCATTTCAATTAACAACCAAGTTTGATCAAAATCGGACATTCAGGTGGTGAGATGATGTTTGAATGATTTCTAAGGTTCAAGCGTGCGCAGTGGGTCCTATCTAGCTTATTATCTCATCGGAATCGAATGGAAACTTTTTAAATTTACCACGTAACCACCAGTTAGCCACTGAATTGTCCCAACATGATCCGATCATGCATCGACAATAACTTCGATAAAGAGGTCTTTATTCAATGATTTTCATGAATGTCAAATTTGATATTCCCCAACTTAGTAGACGTTCTTCCACCAGATGGCTGCACAATTCTGAGTTGAAATTAATTTTCGATTCTATCTAATGAAAGGGGGAAATGAAATGGTCCCTATCCTCATTTGGGGCTTATTGTACTTACAAGTTTAAGCATCCAGTTTTAATTTAACAAAATGCGTCTTCCATTCACATTATTTTGCTCAAATCAAATGTGTTTGACGTTCAATGAGGTAGAAAACAACCTACTCCTTCGTACCTTAAATACAGTTGTATAATTTTTTTGGTAGTAGAGTTTCAGAAGTAAGGACACTGGAACCAAACTAGAGTGAAGGAAAGTAAACAACCATTTCAGGCTGGTTTTTCGTCCGACTGCCATTCCTGGCACACTGAAACGACTTAGATTACTACCAACTTGATACAAATAATAATACCTAAGTAAATCATTAGTAGAAAGTAGGTATTTAAATATACCTATCGCAACTCTTAAGAGCTATATTTGAGAATCCACGCATTCTAATACATTTTATTGTTGTGTTTCAGACTCAAAAGACATGGCGTTCAGCAGATTATCCATCATCAAGCTCGTAGAAGCTGTGAGTAACCACATATTCCACGTTTAAATGATTATTTCCCGAGCATTGGAGTTGTCTATCATACAAATGTCAAGATTTCTTAGCCATACGAGGTTCTTAGCCGTAACAATGCGATTGTTCCACCTGATACAACTAGCCGTTCCTTCACTGAACGGCCTCAACTCAGAGCCCCTCAAAGAATCTGGTCAAGGTGATCCGGTTGCGAAGAGAAGATCACCGGGTTAACTCTGTGTATAAACAAAATAATTTATTGTTACTTCCTCGAAGCCGTCGCAAATAACCAATTAACCCTCGTACAAGCGCGGCCTAAAAAACGCTGCAAATAATTACACAATGGTTTATTATTTTTCCGTATAGATCACTCGTCTGCAAAGCCACCAACCCCCCAACATGAAGAAAAACATCGATCGCATTACGGTCAGCTATAATTTTAACGGAGATTAGGCCTCTTTTGCGATTCTCACTCGTGTTTCTGATTTATCGTAAGTTCAACCCTTAAGTTCTCGTTGGGAGCGAACAATTTGACGTACAGGGCTCCGAGTGATTTCAAAAAATTCTATACTATCTTAAATTCATGGAAAAACAATACCTTTATATCAAAAATTTTCGAGTTAGGGCGTTTTTCAAAATTTCAAAATTCATTTTTCAACCCTTAGAAGTGACCTACACTAATCAAAATCTTTTTGCCTATAACAAACTTTATTGTATAAGAGAAACCAACTTATACGAATAGGAACTGTGTAAAGTCAAGTCTTCAACAAAACTATGAAGTAGAAAAACTACCAAAAAAATTGATTTGTCTACATTATTTTTGTTGAAAAATCAAAACTATACACAGTAGGGATTTACTCATCGAGCTAAACAATTCCTTAGGGACATTACTCACAGGAAAATTTCAATTTTTCTGAACATTGATAATTTGACAAGAAAACCACGTTTTATGAAAAAAAGTACAGAAGTTACATGGATGCGAGCGGTGTATTGATTTGGTGAAAATCAGCTGCAGGCACTACACTACTACTCTTGTGACAGGCCTATTATTATTATGAAGAGGATTCGAGGTTGGAACGTAACGAGAAGGGTACTCTCAAATCCACACGATAGGGGGCGTAGCAACCTTTCAGAACTAAATTTTGTATCAATTTGATACCACGCGTATCGGAGGGTTAAACCTTCAATTTGATGTTTTTGGTCAGTCGGGAAGGAGCCGGATGAAAACAAGATTGCTTCCATCCGGCTGAATTCTGACTAAACAACAGCAAGAGAGTAAACAGGTAGGTAGTGGTTAACTGTTAGTAGTTAACTGATATAACATCAAACTAAACTTTTCAGGAGGCTTTGAAATTAAAAATAGAGAAGGAGCCTCTCTCCGTTCCGAGTCTCATTTCGAGATATTTTATATTTTTTAATGTTCATTTCGTGAGTGTATTACTACTTCATTCCAAAATAACGAACACAAATATTCATAGGTACACATTAACATAATGGCCGCTTGAACAGCTCCATATGAAAATCATTAGCTTCTCGAGGATTGAAGGAGAATTTACTGTGAACTACGCAGTGGGTTCTAAAGTTACAATATTACACTAGAATACTGCGAAGCTTTGGTTATCACTGAATAACTGAATATTATTAGCCACCACTTTCCAACATCTACGTAGAACCCACGTAGAAAAGAAGGTTGTCGTTGACTTCACCAGGAAATAGGTGGTTAATATAAGAGAAACCTACGTTAAATGTCAAAAGGAAAGACTTTTATTCATCAATAAACAAACAAAATAGGTAGGTAAACACAGTAATTGTTACAAGTTTGGTACCTACAAACGAAGGATCTATTAGAAACTTGAAAAAAAAAAAAACAGTGTCATGTGAAATAACAATACTTAGTTCATATATTTTACTTTCTGTTATAAATTAGAAGATGGTTTTCTCACACTGGTTGAAATATCTTCAAAAGAACGATTTGGACTACTCAAAACCGATTGTGATTGAGTTTAATCAAAATAAACCTTTAAGAGTAAAACTTTTCTTCATTTTTGTTGATTATTTTCAATAATGAACCTTTGGAATCGACCAAGAAAAAAACGGTTGAAAAATAAGGGCTGAAATTTTCAAAACGCCCTAGCTCAAAAACTTTTGATATAAAGGTATTGTTTTTTCATCAATTTAAAATAATATTGAATTTCAGAATCGAATGAGACCACCCAGAGCTCTTTAGGACCAACCATTCGCTCTCTATGAGAACTTGGGCTAATGATAAATTAGAAACGCGAGTGTGGATTTTGTTTCTAATTTATCATAAGCCCAAGTTCCCATAGGGAGCGAATGGTTGGTCCTAAAGAGCTCTGGGTGGTCTCATTCGATTCTGGTTGCTAAGGACGCAAAACTGAGAACAATTCGGAGAAACGAACAACATAATAATATTATGTTTAATTATGTTTATATATTATATTAACATAATATGTTGTTCGTTTCTCCGAATTGTCCGAATTTGTCCAAACATAATAATATTATGTTTATATATCTGCGACCCCGGTGAATAAGTGGTCAAGTCAAATTTGCCCATTTTACAGGGGAGCATTATTAAAATTTGAACCTTCACCTAAAATCCGGATTTTGTCGTAGAAGGTTGAAATTTGGAATGAATGATGTAGTCGTTCCATTTTCCGATTTTTAGGTGAAGGTTCAAATTTTAATAATGCTCCCCTGTAAAATGGGCAAATTTGACTTGACCACTTATTCACCGGGGTCGCAGATATTATATAAACATAATATGTTGTTCGTTTCTCCGAATTGTCCGAATTTGTCCGAACATAATAATATTATGTTTATATATTATATAAACATAATATGTTGTTCGTTTCTCCGAATTTGTCCAAACATAATAATATTATGTTTATATATTATATAAACATAATAATATTATGTTTATATTATTGTTGTTCGTTTCTCCGAATTGTTCTCAGTTTTGCGTCCTTAGCAACCAGTAATCAAATTTCCTAAGGTTTGTAGGCACCCACAACTCTTTATTTCTTCAAATTAAACTCGATTGTGAAGCGAAAATATGGTTGGTAGGTAGTGACATTGGCAAAGCCGCGTTCTTTGCAGGCGAGTGATTTATAAAGGTATTGTTTTTCCATCTATCCAAGATAGTATTGAATTTTTAGAATCGAATGAGACCACGCGGAGATCAGAAACACGAGTGTGAATCGCAAATGAGGCTTAATCTCCGTTCAAATTTTAACTGACGAAAATGTGATCGTTGTTCGTTTCTTGGAGTTGTTCTCAGTTTTGCGTCCTTAGCAACCAGTAATCATATTTCCTCAACTCCCTGTTTCTTCGAACTGAGTGTGAAGCGTTTATTTCTTCCAAATAAACTTGATTGTGAAGTAGGTATGTGGTAGGTAGGTAGTACCTATGGTTGGTCGATGACAATGGCAAAGCCGTGTTCTTTCCTGACGAGTGATCTATATAGACAAGTAATAACCCTTAGTGTAATAATTTGCAGCGTTTTTTTTTTCTTTTTTTTTGCTGCCCACATTACTCGATATGATACCAGCTTAACGAGCGATTTGGCTCAATTTAAACTGGGCAGTAAAATAACCCATGTATTGCTTGTCCAAATGATCCCTTCTTATCTCTTTTATGATGGATATTGCAGGTCCTGGCGGCGGTCATCCTGTACATGCATTATGAGACGTACGAGGCCAACGGTCAATTCGAGTTGTTCCTCATCACAACCACTTTCGGAGGTTTTCTCATCATCACCGTCGGAACGTTCCTCGGACACATCTCTGGCAACGGACTCAACAGAATAGTGGTAAGCAGGGACAGTCTAGGTCGACAGTAGGTGTAAAATGAAAGGTAGATCAGTCACTTTGCGAATCACCAGAAGTACGATCTTAGTCCAAAATCATCAAATACCTACAACTACCTAATACCTACGACTTGGTTAGCTCTGAGCTTTCTTCAGCTCCTTAATATCTCCATCCAACAATCATACCATAATTTATTTTCGTTACATCGACGAAAGATTTTTAAACTTTGCGGTTTGGTGGGCGAAAGAACCTCCTCATTGTGTTTTCATGCGCTGAAATTTAGTACAATCTCTTGGAAGTTTAGACGACTGAATGGTTTTAAATGATGAGAAATATACAGGGTGTAAGCCTAACTGGTCTGCCATACGGTACCAGTCGATTCTATAACTAATTTGCAACAAATAATGTCTCTTAGCAATTTCTTTTTAAACCCTTCGTTTTCGAGTTATTTTAACTTTAAACTTTTTTCGTGATTTTGTCCTTATGTCATTAAATTGGTCATAACTCCGTTAATTAGCTGTGTAAATTACAATTTGAGGATACCGTTGAAAAGAGCATTAAATTTCCTATCGGATAGATGCCTTAACTTTTTTTTGAGTCAAGGTTTGAGACATGAAAACGTCCTCTAAAAAGAGAATTTTACGTAATTTTGGAAACCTTGCATTCCTTCAATCTCAAATTGAACTACAAGAACCCATACTTTTTCAAGATGCAAGAACAGTGAAAACTGCGCCAGAATTTCAGCTTTCCAACGGTATAATCAAAACATATTCTACAACCGTATTTAGGGGAGAAATTTGTGTTTGAACGCGGAAAAACGTGTATTTTTTCAACGAAATTGGCGCTCCGCCTAGTCGATCTGAGGGGTCGGACGATAGCAGTGGGTGGGTTGGCGAGGCCTCCGGAAACAGCACGTTTTTCCGCGTTCAAACACAAATTTCTCCCCTAAATACGGTTGTAGAATATGTTTTGATTATACCGTTGGAAAGCTGAAATTCTGGCGCAGTTTTCACTGTTCTTGCATCTTGAAAAAGTATGGGTTCTCGTAGTTCAATTTGAGATTGAAAAAATGCGAGGTTTCCAAAATTACGTAAAACTCTCTTTTTAGAGGACGTTTTCATGTCTCAAACCTTGACTCAAAAAAAAGTTAAGGCATCTATCCGATAGGAAATGTAATTTTTCCTATCAGTATCCTCAAATTGTAATTTACACAGCAAATTGAAGGAGTTATGACCGATTTAATGACATAAGGTCAAAATCACGAAAAAAAAGTTTAATGTTAAAATAACTCGAAAACGAAGGGTTTTGAAAAAATCGCTAAGGGACATTTTTTGTTGCAAATTAGTTGTAGAATCGACTGGTACCTTATGGCAGACCAGTTAGGCTTACACCCTGTATATCAGCTATGTGAACTTCTCTAATAGCTTTCTGAGGATCATAGAAAGTGATCGAGAGGGAGTCAGATCAGCAGTGTGATTGAGGCCATTCAAAGAAGACGCGCTGCCATTTGGTACACAATGTTTTGGAGATCGAGACTTCTAGAATAAGAAAATTATAAGAATCTAGATCAGCCGCATAAGAAAACCGACACTCCTTATCTAACAACTTATCTTACCTTCGTACATTATTTACTGGACAAATTATTAATTTGTGACCTAATAATTTGACTCTCAATCAAAGCCATAACATAATAGGCTGAAAAATCAAGCTAGTGCAGCTCTTCTTTCTGTTGAAGGAGGAACGTTTGTGTTAAGAGGACACTCTGACCAAAATCTACTAGTTTCTAGTAGTGCAGTACTTGAAGAAGAGCAGGAAGGAAGTGAGATTCATCTGTTACGTTGAAGTTTTGTCTCCCTCCCATTCATTTACAGAGTTCTCCAAACGAACTTGAATGCCAGGAGATGTATCCCTAGAGATTTTATCGGCAGCAAGGTTGATTATTCGGAAGGATAATCGTTATACTCAGCCAGTTCGTCATTGCGTCTATCATTTTGGAGTCTATTGATAGAAA
This sequence comes from Apolygus lucorum, assembly GCA_009739505.2. Classification (NCBI taxonomy): domain Eukaryota; kingdom Metazoa; phylum Arthropoda; class Insecta; order Hemiptera; family Miridae; genus Apolygus; species Apolygus lucorum. Next base: position 1,008,755 of record CM019170.2, on the reverse strand, counting down.
ATTGAATTTGAATATTGAATATCTGTCTGAACTTAACCCATTTCAGGGGGTGGCTTGTGGTAGCGTGCTGGGCACACATAATTTTAATTATGTACATAACCCAGGTAATTTTAATTTCAGAAAAACCAACATGCTCTACATGAATATTACATGTTGTGTAACCTTTAATAAAAAATTTAATTATAATATTATTAACTTTATCTACATATCACAATATTATAGCCCTAATTTCGGAAGAGCTGACTCTAATCTTGTATCTGAGGAATCAGATATAAGTCCGTGTTTCAGATACCTAAATTTCGGAATTTCCAAAAATTTTGGATTTTGTAGTCTTGAAAACTGAAAATCAGAAGAAAATTTGAAGGTTGAGAATTCCATATCGCGCCAATCGAGTTTCATGTGGAAGGCGATTGATTCGCTCAAACCTTTATTGTGCTAACTCCACCCAACTCTAGAATATGTTAAATTTTGTAGGTTTTTCAAAATCGCGATAGGGATGTTCCGCGGTCGAAAATATCGAGTAGTGAAACCAAATGAATTCGCCTTTTTAGCAGTGATGACAGGTAGGTCTATTCGGAAGCTCCTACTTATTTTCCATCGTTCACAGTAATGTAGGAAAATTACTACGTCCTTCCGATTCCGTTGCTTTGTAATTCTGGTAGTGTTTGAGTCTGTGAGTTGTTTATCAAATGGTTGTGTTCATGTAAAAACGCTCTCACCTAAACAGGTCCTTCGACGTCGTAATGGGACGCGGAAGTGGTTGTCATCGACTTTAACCAACCGTGACGTCATTACCTACTGTTTCGATACTGTAGTTCATATATGGAAGAAGTTATATTTCCGAAAGTTATAACATGTAGTATATAAATAACTGCAGTATAGCAGGCGAAATGAGAATTACCTACCGTTAGATGATAAATGAAAAAACGTAAATCTATTGCATAACATGTGAACGTAAATAACTTCCAACGCTCACAATGTATCAAACTGTCCAACGTTTCGACATTTCCAATGTATCAAAAAGTCCTACGTTCAAGGTTTCCAATGTATCAAAATGTCAAACGTTACAAAATTTCCAATGTATCAAAATGTCCAACGTGTCAAAATTTCCAATGTATCAAATTGTCCAAACTTTTGAAATTTCCAATGTATCAAAATTTCCATCGTTTCAAAATGTCCAACGAGTCAAAATTTCCAATGTAGGTATCAAAATGTACCAAGTTTCAACATTTTCAATGTATCAAAATGTCCAACGTTTCAAAATGTTCACCGTTTCAAAATTTCCAATGGATCAAAATGTCCAACAAGTCAAAATTTCCAATGTATCAAAATGTCCAAATTTTCAACATTTTCAATGTATCAAAATGTCAAACGTTACAAAATTTCCAATGTATCAAAATGTCCAACGTGTCAAAATTTCCAATGTATCAAAATGTCCAAAGTTTCAAAATTTCCAATGTATCAAACTTTCCACTGTATCAAAATGTCAAACGTTTCAAAATTCCCAATGTATCAAAATGTCCAACGTTTCAAAATTTCCACTGTATCAAAATGTCAAACGTTTCAAAATTTCCAATGTATCAAAATGTCCAACGTTCAAAGTTACCAATGTATCAAAAAGTCCTACGTTTCAAGTTTGCAATGCATCAAAATGTCCAACGTTTCAAAATTTCCAATGTATCAAAATGTCCAAATTTTCAACATTTTCAATGTATCAAAATGTCAAACGTTTCAAAATTCCCAATGTATCAAAATGTCCAACGTTTCAAAATTTCCACTGTATCAAAATGTCAAACGTTTCAAAATTTCCAATGTATCAAAATGTCCAACGTTCAAAGTTACCAATGTATCAAAAAGTCCTACGTTTCAAGTTTGCAATGCATCAAAATGTCCAACGTTTCAAAATTTCCAATGGATCAAAATGTCCAACGTGTCATAATTTCCAATGTATCTAAAAGTCCTACTTTCAAAGTTTCCAATGTATCAAAAATGCCTACGTTCAAAGTTTCCACTGTATCAAAATGTCCAAAGTTTCAACATTTTCAATGTATCAAAATGTCCAACGTTTCAAAATGTTCACCGTTTCAAAATTTCCAATGGATCAAAATGTCCAACGTGTCAAAATTTCCAATGTATCAAAAAGTCCAACAAGTCGAAATTTCCAATGTATCAAAATGTCCAAATTTTCAACATTTTCAATGTATCAAAATGTCAAACGTTACAAAATTTCCAATGTATCAAAATGTCCAACGTGTCAAAATTTCCAATGTATCAAAATATCCAAAGTTTCAAAATTTCCAAAGTATCAAACTTTCCACTGTATCAAAATGTCAAACGTTTCAAACTTTTCCAATGCATCAAAATGTCCAACGTTCAAAGTTTCCAATGTATCAAAAAGTCCTACGTTTCAAGTTTGCAATGCATCAAAATGTCCAACGTTTCAAAATTTCCAATGGATCAAAATGCCCAACGTTTCAAAATTTCCAATGCATCAAAATATCCAACGTTTCAAAATTTCCAATGCATCAAAATGCCCAACGTTTCAAAATTTCCAATGGATCAAAATGTCCAACGTGTCAAAATTTCCAATGTATCTAAAAGTCCTACTTTCAAAGTTTCCAATGTATCAAAAATGCCTACGTTCAAAGTTTCCACTGTATCAAAATATCCAACGTTTCAAATTTCCAATGCATCAAAATGTCCAACGTTCAAAGTTTCCAATGTATCAAAATGTCCAACGTTTCAAAATTTCATCCACTCTTACTTGGCAGACATATTTTTTTCGAGTTTTAACGTTCTTTCTCGTATTTTCCAGGATATGTACTTTTGCGTTCTCGGAGCCTGCCTGTACATCGCCGCCGGCTCCATGTCCATCAACCACTACCAAGGATGGACTTTCAAGTCGAGCAAATCCAACATGGGGTTGACCAAGGGCTCCCTTGGAATCATCGAAGGCGCCATTCTCCTCGTCGACGCCTTCTTTGTCTACAAGGCGTAAAAGGTCTCACCTCGGATGGCGTGAAAATTCCCTTACGTGGTATCTGTTCATGAGAATCTAACTAATTGTCCTACCGTATAAAAATAGGTGAATTTTATATCTGCGGAAAAGTAGAGTAAACCAGGATATACCTGAAAGGAAGAGGGATTCTCTCTCCCTCTCCATAATGGATACAAATTCTTGACGTAGCCAATCTTCAACTAATTACGAATCCTATCAGGTTGGTAATCACATCAAATTCACTCATTTCATTACTTTTATTCATTTTAAATACATTTATTTTTTTTCAAATTAAATCAAAATTTTTATTAAAAATTGCTTTCAATGTTTTATCAAAAATGCTTTCAACTTTTTTCAATCAAATTTTTTGAAAATTTCGAAAAACTATTTCTTGCGGCGACAACTGAAGATTAAGATATATTAAAGTAAGGATCCCGATCATTGGACGTCAAAAACTCATGTCCCGCCCTGAAATGGGCCACCTCACCCGGTTTTACCCTACTTTCACCCATTGTAATCTTATTGGGGTTATATTTTAAACATTAAGGAAACGATGTTATTTTAAACATTCAGGTAGGTTATATAGATCTGTTTAATGAATTTCAAGCAATATAATTTATTAATTCGTTTCGAGATGTATACGTACCTAGTATCTACTACTTGGATGGCTATTGATGTTTAAAATGTAATGGTTGGGTCGCACAAGGTTACGATTTACATTTTCTCAAAATTTTGTGTAAAGCGTCAAATTCTTTTTCGCGTTATAGTGTCGAAATACTCGATTGGTGGTCGAGTTTAATTCTTTGAAAACGTTTGATTCAAACAGACGTACTGGCATCAATGAAGAATTGATGTGAAATTAATTATATATTGTAATTTTTTAAACAAGGGGAAAACTAAGTATAATTATTAGCTAAATGCGTGTTTACTCCTCTAAAAGTAGAACATGCCTGCAATAAATCCGATCCAATGACTGCAAAAAAATGAAGTTTGGAAATGCAACTCTACCCTTGTTCGGTCCACCAACCTACTCCAACCTACCTCCACATACTCCACTTGAAACATCAAAATTCAGATCCCCTCTATGTTTTGGCAAATTGCGTCATCTTGTTCAAAGCCTCAATCAAAAGTGGATTAAATATCCCTCCCCAGTCTTCTATGAATGAATTCAGGCTCTTTTTTCATTGGAAGTTTTCTGTGCCCTGAAGTTCAAATAATATCCACAACCTCTCCCCCCACCCTCCCAACAACACTAAACATAATTTATTGAATATGTAAATAATTTAATGTTACTCCCTCCTCTTCTCCATCAGAATTGATTGACCAAAGAAATAAGTACCACAATCATTTTGTATTTTTTTACCGTATTTGCTTCTTTCATAACCATTCCTTCTCGCCTATTTTAATTTTCAAACAAACATCATATCTATAATAGATAGACAATAATTGTGGCAAAGCAAAGAGCACTTCGTTCTTCGCAAGAATATTTGTTGATTTAATTATTTGTAATAAATTTGTAGGTAACTTGCTCTGTTAGACAGCCTCGCATCATCATTGTACATAATCCCCTTACTATATTGTTTTTAAATGTATTATATTTCATAACTTTTCATAATACAGTTTTTTGCAGTAGTCATTTTTGCTTTTAACCACTAGCCCGTCCTCACACAAAGAATGATCCAATTCCATGGGACAACAACCAATTTATCAAGCTTAGGACACAAAACCTTTAACTAGGTCTGAACTTCGATCTAGTTGATATTTCATCGTACGTAGGTTTGATTTTGATTTGGTACTCTCGATTTATTGGTAATTCTCCTAGCATTTCGTGTGCTAACAACTAATTCATCGGGATCATCACCTAGTGGTCTGGCATCCTGCACTTACCCCCTCCCCACCCCTAGGATCAAAGCTAAGAAATATGTATCTTCCTCTAAACTTTTTGGTTTTAATTGGAAAATGTTTCAGTGCAGAAGAATTAACAACAAACAACATGCAAAAGCATGATAATTCCTCAAACTACGAAGACAGTCAAAAGATAAACATAATATGTACAGAATTAGGTAAGCATCGGCTACAAATCATTCTTTCCTACTCTTCATTTTTTTTTTTTTTTTTAATTTGATTTCATAATGAAATCAATGAATTTATAGTTTTAAATATTTAATCCCTCATTTCCAACTTGGATCCTTCTCGTTGCAAATATGTTACAGCTAACTATTGCTCGAGATACTCTTACCTATTTGTAGTGTTAAGAACCTAATTTATAAGAAAAGTATAAAATGAGCCAGTTCAATGTGTGTTCAGTGTGTGTGAGTACTGAGTGGAGTATTAGTGAGTACTGAGAGAAGTATTAGTGAGTACAGAGAGGAGTATTAGAGAGTACAGAGAGGAGTATTAGTGAGTACTAAGAGAAGTATTAGTGAGTACTGAATGGAGCATTAGTGAGGACTGAATGGAGTATTAAGGTGCCCGTCCACTAGGTCGACAGCGCGGCGCGGCGCGACGCGAAAAAAAATTTCTAGAAATATAATGGGAAATAAATGGGAGCCCGTCCACTAGGTCGACAGCGCGGCGCGGCGCGGCGCGGGTCGAAACTTTTTCGCAATCTGCCGCTCTCCAGACTTCTGGAGCGCGGCGTCGCGCCGCGCTGTCGACCTAGTGGACGGAGGGCGAAGCGAAAAATTGTCGACCTCGGTCTTTTCGTCAGTGTTCGGCTTTTGTAAACGAGGCTTAATCAATGTGTGAAGCTCGAAAAACTTCCCCCTCGACATTCTAAAATACTTTATAAACTTTTGCTCGTTTCTTAGCAAATCTTCTAACAGGTGATTGTGCTCCCCCAGGTTCATCCTCTTTATTGGATGGACCCAAAATCTTCTCCTTTTCCCACCGATTTGGTCCTCCTCATCTGCTTCCAAAGCTGCAACTAAAAGGAACATTTCTTCGTCGTCCGATGAAAACATAATACCTATGCCCGACATTTTCCTGAGAAGGCACCGTGGCAAAACGGCGGGTCGAAAAATTTTATCCGCTCCAGTGGACGGAGCCTAGGAATTTCGCGTCGCGCCGCGTCGCGCCGCGCCGCGCCGCGCTGTCGACCTAGTGGACGGCCAGCTTTAGTGAGTACTGAGAGAAGTATTAGTGAGTACAGAGAGGAGTATTAGAGAGTACAGAGAGGAGTATTAGTGAGTACTAAGAGAAGTATTAGTGAGTACTGAATGGAGCATTAGTGAGGACTGAGAGAAGTATTTGTGAGTACTGAGAGGAGTATTAGTGAGTACTGAATGGAGTATTAGTGAGTACTGAGAGAAGTATTAGTGAGTACAGGGAGGAGTATTAGTGAGTACAGAGAGGAGTATTAGTGAGTACTGAATGGAGTATTAGTGAGTACTGAAAGAAGTATTTGTGAGTACTGAGAGGTGTATTAGAGAGTACAGAGAGGAGTATTAGTGAGTACTGAATGGAGTATTAGTGAGTACTGAGAGAAGTATTAGTGATTACAGAGAGGAGTATTAGAGAGTACAGAGAGGAGTATTAGTGAGTACTGAATGGAGTATTAGTGAGTACTGAGAGAAGTATTAGTGAGCACAGAGAGGAGTATTAGTGAGTACAGAGAGGAGTATTAGTGAGTACTGAATGGAGTATTAGTGAGTACAGAGAGGAGTATTAGTGAGTACAGAGAGGAGTATTAGTGAGTACAGAGAGGAGTATTAGTGAGTACTGAATGGAGTATTAGTGAGTACTGAGAGAAGTATTAGTGAGTATTGAGAGAAGTATTAGTGAGTACAGAGAGAAGTATTAGTGAGTTCAGAGAGGAGTATTAGTGAGTACAGAGAGGAGTATTAGTGAGTACAGAGAGGAGTATTAGTGAGTACTGAATGGAGTATTACTGAGTACTGAGAGAAGTATTTGTGAGTACTGAGAAGAGTATTAGAGAGTACAGAGAGGAGTATTAGTGAGTACTGAGAGAAGTATTTGTGAGTACTGAGAGGAGTATTAGAGAGTACAGAGAGGAGTATTAGTGAGTACTGAGAGAAGTATTAGTGAGTACAGAGAGGAGTATTAGTGAGTACTGAGAGAAGTATTTGTGAGTACTGAGAGGAGTATTAGAGAGTACAGAGAGGAGTATTAGAGAGTACAGAGAGGAGTATTAGTGAGTACTAAGAGAAGTATTAGTGAGTACTGAATGGAGCATTAGTGAGGACTGAGAGAAGTATTTGTGAGTACTGAGAGGAGTATTAGTGAGTACTGAATGGAGTATTAGTGAGTACTGAGAGAAGTATTAGTGAGTACAGGGAGGAGTATTAGTGAGTACAGAGAGGAGTATTAGTGAGTACTGAATGGAGTATTAGTGAGTACTGAAAGAAGTATTTGTGAGTACTGAGAGGTGTATTAGAGAGTACAGAGAGGAGTATTAGTGAGTACTGAATGGAGTATTAGTGAGTACTGAGAGAAGTATTAGTGATTACAGAGAGGAGTATTAGAGAGTACAGAGAGGAGTATTAGTGAGTACTGAATGGAGTATTAGTGAGTACTGAGAGAAGTATTAGTGAGCACAGAGAGGAGTATTAGTGAGTACAGAGAGGAGTATTAGTGAGTACTGAATGGAGTATTAGTGAGTACAGAGAGGAGTATTAGTGAGTACAGAGAGGAGTATTAGTGAGTACAGAGAGGAGTATTAGTGAGTACTGAATGGAGTATTAGTGAGTACTGAGAGAAGTATTAGTGAGTATTGAGAGAAGTATTAGTGAGTACAGAGAGAAGTATTAGTGAGTTCAGAGAGGAGTATTAGTGAGTACAGAGAGGAGTATTAGTGAGTACAGAGAGGAGTATTAGTGAGTACTGAATGGAGTATTACTGAGTACTGAGAGAAGTATTTGTGAGTACTGAGAAGAGTATTAGAGAGTACAGAGAGGAGTATTAGTGAGTACTGAGAGAAGTATTTGTGAGTACTGAGAGGAGTATTAGAGAGTACAGAGAGGAGTATTAGTGAGTACTGAGAGAAGTATTAGTGAGTACAGAGAGGAGTATTAGTGAGTACTGAGAGAAGTATTTGTGAGTACTGAGAGGAGTATTAGAGAGTACAGAGAGGAGTATTAGTGAGTACTGAATGGAGTATTAGAGAGTACAGAGAGGAGTATTAGTGAGTACTGAATGGAGTATTAGTGAGTACTGAGAGAAGTATTAGAGAGTACTGAGAGAAGTATTAGTTAGTACTGAGAGGAGTATTAGAGAGTACAGAGAGGAGTATTAGTGAGTACTGAGAGAAGTATTTGTGAGTACTGAGAGGAGTATTAGAGAGTACAGAGAGGAGTATTAGTGAGTACTGAGAGGAGTATCAGTGAGTACAGAGAGGAGTATTAGTGAGTACTGAATGGAGTATTAGAGAGTACAGAGAGGAGTATTAGTGAGTACTGAATGGAGTATTAGTGAGTACTGAGAGAAGACTTCTCTTACTAATACTTAGTATTAGTGAGTATACAGGGTGTCTACACTTAAGATGGGCATAACTTCAGCGTTCGATTCTACAAGGTATTTCCAACAAAAAATGTCACTTAGCAATTTTCTTTTAACCCGCTCAAAATTCCTTTTTTTTTTCACTTCAAAGTTTTTCTTCGCGTTTTCGACCTTATGGCACTGATATGGTCATAATCCCCTTATTTCTCCTGAAAATTCAAATCTGACTACACCGTTAGAAAGAGCGTTAAATTCCTAAGCTACCTAGTGCAAAATCAAAATCTTTCAGCAATAAACCATTTCTAAAAAATCAAGTCAAAAAGCAAACTACAATTTTAACATGAATAATGTTTTTGCGGTGGCCTACCAGAGTCGAAAAGTGTCACGAAGTTTATGTCACTAAGTTTATGTCACGAAGATGAGCACAAAGAGGAATATGATAAAGATGAGCACAAAGCGGAATGTGATAAAGATGAGCACAAAGAGGAATGTGATAAAGATGAGCACAAAGAGGAATGTGATAAAGATGAGCACAAAGAGGAATGTGATAAAGATGAGCGCAAAGAGGAATGTGATGAAGAATTACCAACGTTACCTTTGTTACCTACGAATAACTCGTTACCTACCTACGTTTCATGGTAGTACCTAAACATTTCAATGGCTTACACATCTTATTTTTCTTATCATCGCCCATTACTGAGTATTACCACATCTGACGAGTCGCACAACGTGGATACCGTGGATACAACGCATAAACATTATTCATGAATTGTAATGTTAGCCATAGGCTCAAAGTAGGGGCGAGTTTTTGAAATATGACTCTTTTTTTCAACCTGTTTTCACTTTGAATCCCTGGCTATTTCGATGGGCGCTCTTCAGAGAAAACATGCTCAAATAGTCAGCTTTCCAACGGTCTATAAATTTTTCTTTTTAACATTCAAATTGGAAGAGTAAATGAAGTTTGAATGTCAAAAAACGTGCCTTTTACAAGCAAATCCAGTGTTTTAATCGGTTTATGGTCCCCCTCGATCTCAAGATGGCTTGACGATATTGGTATCATTTCCTATGTAATTTTTTACGCTGAATTAAATATGAGATACTTCCGAATGATTCCGACTGCTAGAAAGTGGATTTTTTTTAAAAGAAAACCTTCGTTTTTCGTACATAAAATACGCATTATTCGTAGAAATGGTAGTGAGAATAAAGTAACGCCTTTCTACTCAACAAAAACACCGAATTTCTAGCTGAGTGAAGTTTTTGTTGAGTTCAAAGGTGTTACTTCATGCTCACTACCACATTTACGAACTACCACATGACCATATCAGTGCCGTAAGGTCGAAAAAGCTAAGAAAAACTTTAAAGTGAAAAAAATATACTTTTGAGTGGGTTAAAAGAAAATTGCTAAGAGACATTTTTTGTTGGAAATACCTTGTAGAATTGAACTCTGAATTCTGCCCATCTTAAGCGTAAACACCCTGTAGAGAGGAGTATTAGGGAGTGAGTATGCCCAGCCTTGAACCTTAGGAGAGGAAGTACTTTCTATGCCCTCGATCTACAAGTTCTGATCATAAGGTAATTATATTACAATTTAAAGGGTAAATAGTATCCTTCGTTTTGATGATACCCATCGAAACTAGCCTTTACTCGCTCTAATACACAAAACACACAGCTAATCAACAATTTTACTTCACCACCTTTCAAAAAGACACTGGACTTCTATGATTTTCCGCAAAAGCCAGTTTTGGATTGGACTCTTCCGATTCGTCATCTGCGTCGTACTTTTGGTTGCCAGGCGCTGGAGCAGAAGCAACCTCGCGAGACGGCGGCCCTCTGAAATCGGAGGAAGGGTCGCTCCTTTTCACCCTGGATCTCTTGTAGTGGACTACAGATCTCGGCTCTTCTGTAAAATGTGAATTCAAAAGTTTTTCATTCAAGTTTTTACACCAGAGAACTTCTGAACTCAAGGTGTCATCACCCCCAGATAAAGTGTTTTAAGACTAATTTTTGAATTATTATTTCAGCCTTAGAATTATGATTTACTACCTTCATAGTTATAATTAAGCAACTAAAAAGGCTTTTCAGACTGACACTTCATTAAAAAGGAACGCGCCTAGTTTTTCGAAAGAGTTGTTCCGAATATATTTATAGACCTATTGAATCAAAGTATGATTCCCTACCATCTTTGTACTCCTTTTCTTCTGTCAAAGGGTGATCCAGCTCTTCATAATCCAAGCTCTTGACAGTGTCTCTTGCGTAGTAGCTCGACACTGCACTGAAAACGAAATCATTTCAGTTAGAATGTCTTAAAGAAATAAATTTATAATATAATAATAAATTTAATAATAATAATATTATAATAATATAATAATATAATAATAATATAATATATTATAATAATATAATAAATTTATAGAAATAAATTTCTAGAAATGTAAATTTACATGCTTCTAACATTCGAAGCTCAAGTGGTACTCTGTCGTAATTAAATGCTCCGTCTTCCACTCAAATTTACAGTAAACTCAGTGTGAGCCCTAACACGAGATCCACGTGTTCTAGAATGATAGATAGGTAGATAGCCTGGTCTAGATAGTCCCCCTAACTGGTCAGCCATACTACACGAGTCAATTCTACAATTAATTTGCAACAAAAAGTTACTCTTAGACATATTTTAAAGGCATTTTTCCGAGTTATTTCAATTTTAAATTTTTTTCTCGTAATTTTTGACCTTACGACATTAAATTGGTCATTACTCGTTCAATTTTCTGTGATAATTGCAATTTGAGGATACCGATGGAAAGAGCATTAAAACAACCTCAACCTATACAGAGTGTCTCCAACACTAAAGTTGGTCATAAATCAGGGTTCGACTCTACAAGGTATTTTCAACAAAAAATGTATCTTAGCAATTTTGTTTTAATCCCTCGTTTTTTTCAAGTTTTTCAATAATTTTTTTAGTGTGTTTTCGACCTTACGTCATTAAAACTGTCATAACTTCTGTTATAACCAAGTAAATTCAAATGTGAGTCACATTTCCAATCTACCTAGTGCCAAATATTTAAACCAAAGCGTTTAAGGAATAAAACATCTTTAAAGAATCAAGTCAAAAAGCAAACTTGAAAAATGTTTTTTGCAATTAGACTTTTTTTTAATTGAAGTTTTTACTCTGAAACTGTCCGACGGTCAACCAATTTTCCTCTTTAAATTCAAATTGGAAAAGTACTTAAATCAGAAGAATGCCAAAAACTTGTGTTTTACAAATAAATCCAGAGTGACATACTGTCAAAAAACGAAAAAAATCTTGAAATTGTAAAAAACCTGGAAAAACAAGGGGTTAAAACGAAAATTGCTACGAGGCATTTTCGACTGGAAATTATTAGTAGAATCGAAAATTTTCGGGTTGACGTTCTTATAATGTTACACCCTGTATAGTTGTGTGAGCACTTATCTGAATCAGGGCGAAGTAGAAATTCATAATCTGGTACTATTACATATTTTACCCCACCCTGACCATACCTACAGTATGATTGATTGATTAACATGTTATATTTCAATAAGTATATACGAACAATCTTAACAACACATGAATACGCTTTGGTCACAAGACCATCAGCGGTAGTTCCGAGGTAAATAGATAACAATACTTCAATCAAACTAACAACAAACAAGGAGAAACAAATAATGGAAGGATCGCTAGTTGGAGCAGACAGAGAGCAATAATAACTTTAAAGTTGATAAAATACTAGTAATACAACTTATAGAACCCCATAAAAAAAGAGATTGAAGCAGTACTATAATATATATGTACACGTGTGCCAAAAAGAAATTCCCAGAGGTGAGGATGAAGGGCCCCCTAATTTCCATAATTGAATTCTGCGATTAAGAATTGCCTGTACCTCCACGCCTCCCTGAAGAACTGCAAGAGTTTCGTCCAGTTAGGACCATTCAAGATTGCCAGTAGTTCCTCTCTGCTCAGGACCACGCTACCGAAATATCTGAGCCGTGCATTGCCCAATATTGGGCATTCTGCCAAGAAGTGCTCCGTGGTCTCATTCGCTCCAAGGTTACAGAGAGAGCACAAAAACATGCGGTTCACGATCCAGGGCTTCCAATTAACGTACCTACAGTATGTTATGTAGGTATGGTCTACCTACCCTATACACTTTGGGTATTTTTCACCCCACGGTGTCAATCTAGGGTTAACCCTAGATTGACACCGTGGGGTGAAAAATACCCCAGCAGTTGCAGTTTCTCGTGTTCCTCAATTTTTGAGAATCACAGAACCTTCCCCCTCCTTCCTAAATACTCCCCTGGGTCCAAACTCTCCCTAGAAAGTGACAATAAAGGTCAGTTCAATGCTAGACGCCGTGGAAGTAAGGTGTAAATAGTGACTGGGGTATTTTTCACCCCACGGTGTAGTTAACAGTGAACTTTTTTGCTCTCCAGTTTAGAGGTCCTCGGTGTTTTTTTTCGGTTTTTGAAGTGCAAAATGGCTACTCCAAAGAAGTATTCTGATCCTCAGGAAATCAGGAAACTGTTGGAAGAGTTGGAGGGTAAGGACGAAGAAAGTTTCGGTGGAGAGAGCAGCTGTTCAGACAGTTTCGATCACAATAAAACTCTGGTTTCCCCACACTCCAAAAAAAATAAGGTGGTGCTGTTATTGTCAACCCTTCACCATGATGATGCCATCAACCCAGAAACTAACAAGCCGGAAATAATCATGAAGTACAATGAAACAAAAGGTGGAACAGATTCCTTTGACCAACTTTGCCATAACTACTCCGTGGCAAGGAAGACTCGGCGATGGCCTCTCTGGTTTTTTATGGGGATTCTGGACCAGGCTGGAATCAATGCTTTTGTCTTATATGGCATGGTAAACTGGCAAAATAAAGTTCCCAGAAAAGACTTTCTCTTTGATTTGGGCTACCAGCTGATCAAACCTCATGTCGAAAAGAGAGTTCAGCTGCGCATTATATCGAAACCGCTGAAAGCATCGATTCTCGCTATTTTGGAGGGTGAAACAACGTCTGATAAACCCTTGGCACCTCTTCCTACCTCGGACAAGCCCGTGAGATGTTCATTCTGCGACAGGAAGGATGACAAAAAAACAAAAATGCTGTGCTCCATGTGCCAACGAGCGATGTGCCGCGATCACCGCTCCTCAAAATGCCATGAATGTTGAAGTGCCTCACATGGACAGGACGTGATATTTTCCTATAATTTTTTTTCCAAGGCTGTTCAATTATTCTAGCATGAAAATTTCAAAATCAGTTACCACATTGAGAAGATTTCATTTTTTTTTTTTTTTTTTACTGAGAATAATTTTATATAGTTTGAGTACCAGTGAGTCTGGGATATTAGTGAATTTCAATAAATATTTTACATTTTAATCTGTTTGGCTTTGTTTTTTCAATTTTCAAATCCAAATATATCATTATTGCTAAGGAAAAAATTTAGAAAATTTCGGAAGTATTTTTTAATGGTTTTTTAAATATGGGGTGAATTTTACCCCACGGTGTCGTTACCGTTGATGCAAATAGCGGTGTCAATGTAGGGCATAACTTCAGGGTTCGATTCTACAAGGTATTTTCAACAAAAAATGTCTCGTAGCAATTTTTCCTTAACCCACTCAAAATGCCTTTTTTTTCACTTCGAAGTTTCTTGTCGCGTTTTCGACCTTACGTCATTAAAACTGTCATAAAACCTAATATTTACCAAGTAAATTCAAATTTGAGGATATCGTTGGAAAGAGCGTTAAATTTCCGATCTACCTAATGTAAAACCAAAATCTTTTAGCAATAAACCATTTCTAAAAATCCAAGTCAAATAGACAACTTCAAATTTTTTTCTCGAATTATGTCTCTTTTTAAATTGAAGTTTTTACTCTATTTCAAATTGTCAGCTTTCCAACAGTCTATCAATTTTTCTTTTTAAAATTCAAATTGGATGAGTAAATCAAGTTTGAATACCAAAAAACGTAGGTTTTACTTGAAAATCGAGTGTTTTACCCCGTTTATGGTCCCCCTCGATCTCAAGATGACTTGGCGAGTTTGGTATCATTTTCTATGTAATTTTTCGCGCTGAATCCAATGGTGATACTTCCGAATAATTCCGACTACTAGACAGTGAATTTTTCGAAGAAAACCTTCGTTTTTCGTCGAAAAAATCAACTTTCTAGCTGATTGATGTTTTTATTAAATAGAAAGGTGTTTTTATTCGGAAGTTTCACCATTTGAAGTTTGCTATTTGACTTGGTTTTTTAGAAATGGTTTAATGCTAAAAGATTTTGGTTTTACATTTGGTAGCTCGGAAATTTAACGCTCTTTCCAACGATATCCTCAAATTTGAATTTACTTGGTAAATATTAGGTTTTATGGCAGTTTTAATGAAGTAAAGTCGAAAATGCGACAAGAAACTTCGAAGTGAAAAAAAGGCATTTTGAGTGGGTTAAGAAAAAATGGCTAAGATACATTTTTTGTTGGAAATAGAATCCCTTATAGAATCCTACCTTATAGAATCGAACCCTGAAGTTATGCCAATTTTTTGTTGGAAATAGAATCCCTTATAGAATCCTACCTTACAGAATCGAACCCTGAAGTTATGCCCATCTTAAGTGTAGACACCCTGTATAAGCAGGATCCTCTCGAGATAGGACCACACTCAGTCTTGTCCAAACGCAGATTCACTTCTCGCCTTACCACATTTCTTCTTACATCTCACCTTCTTTTTTCGTCAAAGTAAATTCAAAGTCTGTCCAATTTTGCCAACTTTTTAAAAACCATTGAAAGCAGAATGGAGTCAACATTAATCTTATCTGGGTAATTAGATACGAAGCGAGGTACTTCTAGAATTAAAACCCTAACAATCACATTCATGGATTCCATCATAGTCCCACCTTTTTGGAGCATAATAGGCCCAAATGTGAAGCGCTAAGTAGAATTTATTACAACACTTACCATTTTTCCATTATGCAAATAGAAATGACTGCAAGCAATACGAATCTGGCCAACATACTTGAAGTTATCACACTACTTAACAACTTTTACTCAATAAAGAGCAGGTACTTCTTCTCATAAATCGGAACTACCGAATCAACATTACAATAAGCGTACAGGTAAATTTACGAAAAATACGTTTTTTACTGTTATTGTGTTTCAAATACTAGGGAGATCAACAGGTAGGTAAGTAGTTTTGAAAATAACAAAGTGCCACTAATAAGTGGTTTTCAAGCATCAACTCGAGTGAGCATCTGAAGCTGTCGATTTGATTCCTCACTACGGCAGGAAATCCGTTTTAACAAGTTTTTATTTAGCTAAAAATCTTGTTTCCGAAGAGAGTTTTAAGAAAGACATTGTGTCAAAAGACTGTTTGTCAAACGACTTTCGTCAAACTTTTAAACTCAAACTATCGGATTTAAGCACACTGCCTGTTTTAAGCAAAAACAGCTTGTTGAAACAAAACTGGCTGCCCCTTCTGCATCAAGAATGCTTGGGTACAGTCAAAAGGTTTCAAATTCCAACTTTCAGTGGTGATCTTCAGGTTTTGTTTGGTTCTTTGTTTCGATCTTTCGGATCTCTTCAGCTAAGCGTGCGCAAACTAGCCCTTTCAGGCTGAGTGCTAGCTTAGGACAAAGTTGAGTTAAACAGGGTTGACGAACGTCGTTTGACTAAGTTTTTATTTAGTTTCACCCGTCCCTCTGTCTGTCTGTCAATGATATGTTGCAGGTCCGAGACCATCTTCCAATTCATAGGGGACCATCCTCAATTTTACTACAATGGACATACTCCAATTCGTAGGAGACCGTCTTCCATTCCATTCCCAAATCCATAGAATACCCTCATGGTATAACGTTGATTTTTTTCGATTTTCGGGATACCATACCACCAAAATTTGGTGGCGATTTAATCGTAAGCACATTGTAAGTTTTAAAAATTTTACTAGTTCATATTCATAGTCTATTCTCCACGAACTCATAGAGTACCCACTTGGCTAAGCATTTTGGTTTATTATTTTCAATAATGAACCTTTGGAATCGACCAAGAAATTTTTTTTAAACATCCCCTCAAAATTTGTTGGTTTACGTTTCAAGGTACGTAGAATCCAAAAATCTAATAAAAAATTTTTTATGTGGAATTTCGTGCCGAATCGATTAGTGCTATTAGTTTTTCGATTTCACCGCTAGAAACGCTAATATCGCCAGATTCCCGATTATGGCACAACTAATTTTTGTTGACATGACATAACTCAGCAGTTCCTACTAGGGATGGGACATCGAACAGAAAACATCGATGTCGATGTCGATATTTCATAGAAACATCGATATCGATGAAACATCGTATGAAAAACATAGATGCCGATAACATCGTTAGGTGAAAAATCGATGTTTTTAAAAAGCGGGAAATTTAATTCATTTGTCAACGAATTAGTATCAAGGGAGAAAACCTGATGAGGCTGCTCTTCCTCCATTCATACGATGTGGATATTTTTTCTTCTGACGTGCTTTTATTTCACTGGATAAACTACTCCATTATAATTTTTTCATTCGTGACAAATTATTCGATTTTTATGCACTTCATTTCGATATCCCATACCTTCCCCATTTCCATTATTGATTATAAAGTATAAAGTATAAAGACACTTTTTTCCAGTGTTTTCTAGTAATTATATTGTTGTATAAAGTGATGATTGTGTTGAATCATCAAAAATTAACGTCCCTCTACCGGGGATTGACCTCCTATCGTTCCGACCAAACTATATTTTTACACTTCTGAGTCGGAGCTCCCTACCACTGAGCTAAGGAAGTGAATGGACAGAAATGCGAAAAGTTAGCTGATCACAGGCAGGAGATTTTCTTCAAATTTTAAGTATATTCAATAAAGTTATCTGGTCTAAAATTGGATTTTGTCTGGTTCACTTGCAGTAGTACCTAGTAGGTCAAATTTATCAAACGATGTTATCAGACCATCTCGTCGACATATCGATATCATCGGACCGAAACATCGATGTTTGAAAAACATCAAATGTAATACATCGATGTTAAAAACATCGATTTACGAGCAAAACATCGATGTTTCGATATTATCTATATCGATGTCCCATCCCTAGTTCCTACACAGCTTAACATGGAGACGCGTAGGGAGCTTATATCTAGTAAGTTTATCACTATTTTTATTTTTATTTCATTGATCTACCTCTCTCTAATTCATGAGTAGGTGCTTTGATATAGGTAACGTTTCTATGATTTCTGAAACGTTTCGTTAGAAAACAACCTCACAATATTGTAGAAAATCGAGGGCTTTCGGCAGGTTTGAGTCGTGCTATGATTAAAAAGCTTTCCTCCCATGCATAATGGTCCAATCCCCATCCCCAAGGACAAATGGGATGATCTTCAGTCCTCAGTACATCGATAAGGCTGCGTGGCCCTTCTATGACAATTTGCCCCATTTGGATAAAAGCGTCAGGAAGGAAAAACAATTTTTAAACAAAAAAGAAAGTCAACATAAGCGTCATTTTAAAGAAATTATAATGTTTTTTCGCTCTCCTGGAAACTGAGAAGAATTTAGTTATGCCATGATGGTTCTTAAGCGACGATTTGGGGTCTAGTTGTGCCCCGAAGAGTTTGGTTGATGAAGGTCACTTCTAAGCGTTGAAAAATAAGGGTTGAAAATTTTAAAACGTCCTAACTCAAAAAATTTTGATATAAAGGTACATGTTTTTCCATCAATTTAAGATAGTATAGAATTTTATAATTTTTAGAGACCACGCGGAGCCCTGTAGGACAAACCGTTCGCTCCCTACGAGAATTTAATGGTTGTACTTACGATAAATCTGAAACACGAGTGTGAATCGCAAAAGAGGCCGAATGTGATCAAATGCGATCGATTTTTTTTCTTCATGTTGGTTGGTGGTAACGATGGCAAAGCCGTGTTCTTTGCAGACGAGTGATCTGTATAGAAAAATAATAAACCTTTGTGTAATAATTTGCAGCGTTTTTGTGTAGCTAAGCAGGTTTTAAGATATAAAAAATTTATTGTTTATAAATATTCGTATTTAAAAGTTTTGGACTACCTCCCTTTAATTTCTGGAACTGTATCCTTCACAGAAATAATTGTCTTACTATGATTATGTTGACAATGTCCACAAAAAATTTCTTTTTGGTCCTGTTTTTTGAACTTTTGACTTATTGCGGTTGTCAATAATTCCTGGCTAACGAACTGGTTTTTTCGTTCTTTAATGCATTTGGCACAAACTTGTTTTGCAAAATAATTCCTCATGACATCCAGAGTTATGATTTTTGGAAAAACTTCAGAAATCGTTTTAGATCTAGAAAAATTAAATTTAAAAAAATCCATACCTAGTAACAATTTTGACTCCACGCAATAGCTTCATTTTTTTCGAAGATTCGTTGAAAGAGAAAAATCATCAAAATAATAAGGAACAACTTCTCAATCGTGTTGATGTGGGAATAGAATTCTGGGAACTAGAACTTGGTTTTGAAACTCTTATTTCTTAATGAAAAATCGTCATTTTTACCTACAGCTTGAACAAAGGAAGTCAAAAATGTAACATTCTTTCATAAGTATTTAAACCTATTCAATAAATTCACTGGCTTCAGTGAAAAACCACTTACCTACTTAAGTCTAATTTCATCATTTTACAGGAAAGCATTTTTTTGTTTTGATAGTCGTAACCAGGTGATGGAGTAAAGGTGAATATTCTAGTGAACTCCTAGAGAGGTCTATAGTCGTCATATGAATTGAAGCGTACTGATGTTTCAGAAATTATCAAGATAGTTGACTAAAGTGATTTTGACCACTGACTTAAGTGGTTTTGACCACCATTCTAGCACTCAATTTCCAACTGATTTTTAGTTATTTTTTTGTTCGACGCTGAAATCTGTCTAGTTGTGCACTAAGTCAACGGAATTACGAGATTTATGTTTAAGGGAAGGAACGGGGGTTATTTACTATTAAAACACAGCAAATTGTTACACAACGGTTTATCATTTCTCTGTCTAGATCAACCGCCTACAAAGAAACAGCTTTTCCATTATTACTACATCAGCATATTAGTACCTATGTATTTTTGATGAAATTTCGATTAACATAACATCGAAATTAGCGTAGGACGGGGGGCGGGTAGGGATTAACATCCACAAAATATACGATTTTTAAATATTTCGGTTCCCATTAAGGCTCACTAATGCAATCCAGGCAACTCAGGGAATTTAATCAATATACCTCTGGGTTTTCATAAACTATTCTTTGTGCCACAGTGGACCCAATCAGTGGAGTCACCATGGTGCTAGGGCACCAGAAGCCGATTGTTTCGTGGGTGTTTCATCTTGAATAGATATGGATGAGATCTTCTATGGACTGCCTATCAGAACTAAAGGATGAAAGTTCAACTTTACGATGTATTACCGCTGTTGTTCTATACCGGCACTATTAGATGATGGGCTGGGGCTATTAGATTAGGGGTGGGGTGTCGAATTCGCATGTTGAGTATCGTAGATAATTTTTTTAAGGATTTTAAAATGGGCTTCAGGCGCCACGTGAACTCTCTCAAGCGAAAATTCGAGTCCTCGAAGTCGAAACTTCGGCACTCATTAAAGTAGGGGCATCGTTGCTCTGGTTTTCTCGAAGAACGTGAATATCTTCAATGTTCTAGGATTCACCTGATCGAGAGAAAGGTTTGTGAGAAACATAAAGAACGAGTATAGTTTGGAGAACAATGGCGAAAGGAAGGAGGAGGCTGAGAGCGAGATCAAGTTTTCAAAATTGACAGCTGTTTGGAGGTTATTTTTTGGACTTATGTACGTTTTCGCGATTATTTTTTGTGCCACATGACTTACGTCATTAAGAACAGCGCTTCCTGGAGGTTTTAAGGAGGAAGTTCGAATGTGGGAGTGGTGCCAAATTGTGCGCGATCAGAAAAAATCGAAAAAGTGAAAATTTCGACTTAAGTGGTTTTTTCCTAAAGCCAGAGAATTGTCAATTATGCTCTCACTACAGTATAATTATGAAAAGAAATGGGGCTTCTTGGTTATTTATATTGTTCATTTTGTTTGTGTACACATTTCCATGATGTTGCTGTATTAGGTAGGTAGTTAGTCTTCGACCATCTCTTTTTATCTCGTTCGTCGTTTGAGATCGTCTGCGAATGATTCTGTTCAACGCGGAATCGCTGGGTCGTTTTAATGTGAATCCCGGCATTGAACGGGACTGATGCAACTAGAATGAGCAATCAGGAAGAAGAGCCGAAAAAAGAGGCAGAGAAGGCAGATTCTGTAGAGAAAAGAAGCGAAGATGAAGAATACGACCCTTACAAATACAGGGATGGGCATCTTGGGTAAGAGCAGCATAAAGTTTTTCCGATTCTACCAAGAATTTTCTCTACAAGTGTTTCCGTAAGAGGAGGTTGCCAATCGCCACAACGCACAGTACTGTGAGTTTATAGGACAAGTGATCAAAAATAAATTTGTGGAGAGTTCTGTTAGGGAAGGTTGCTCTGATCATGGATTTCATACTAGGTATTTCATATTTCGCGGAAAGAAAATTGCAAAATAAATAATATTCGAAGTTTATGAAAAATACTGAAATTTTAAATTCAAAACAAAAGCAACATTTCACCAATTTTACAAAAGTTTAGGTACCGAAACATAGGTAATAATTAGATGTCTTTAGAAGTGCATTACACTGAATGATGAATCTAAACCGTCACTGTCATTAGCGCTGCAGATGCTGGAGAGAGAGCTTCCACAACTCAGTTCCACAGCGTTAGATGTGCTTGGTACAGCATTAGGTATCAGTTTTGTGGATGGTGGTCGTGTCAATGAAGTTATCTCTAATCAGATGCTGGTTGATGACTTCATAATCTTTTCTGTTCTATTCTGTTGATAAGAAAAATACGAGGATGCGGTTTTTTTTCCTCTCCACACTTTCCTGCGACTTTAATTTTTCAAAAAGCTTTCTATTAGGATTGAAAATTTTATAGAAAAAAAAGTCGCGGCAAATTCCAACGGGGTTGAGTCAAGGGATAGTGCTAGAAAACATTCATTAAATGCTCTAATTCCTCATTTCTCCTCTTTTTGAGAAATTCACTATTTAATGTTAAGGTTTAAGAAGAAAAATTGGGAATTACTATTGTGACGACTTTACCAAGTGCTTAGAGGAAATTCATGTTTCAAAAATTATTAAAAAACGTCTGCCAAGTGGGTGTGGCACATAGCTTCCTCGTATCCATAACCCGATAATATAGATGATCCGATGCATAGTAGTTAATCTCAAAACACCAATCTCTAAGTACCTTTCACTACCCTCATAGGGGACCATCTACACGCTAATCTGGACAATCCTAGAAAATTTCATCAAATTCGGATGAATGATGTAAGTGATGTAAATGATGTGATTGGATCAAAAAATTTCTCAGTAAGGCTGGGAGTCGAACCCGGGATTCCTGGGTGGGAGTCAGAATCGCTGCGTCTGAGCTATGGGTGCCTGGTAATAGCTAGTGTAGGATTTGAGATTCTGACGTACGCACGGCTGTTACAAGGATTTTACGTTCGCGCATGCGCATCGGCTACTATCAGTCCGGGGGTGATGATTTTCATAGGGGACCATCTACAATCTAATCCGCATAATCCCTGAAAGTTTCATTGAAATCGGATGGAAAATGTAGAAGTTATGGCCGTTACAAGGTAATTCACGTTTGCGCATGCGCAGTGGCTACTATCAGTCCGAAGGTGGTGATTTTCATAGGGGACCATTTAAATACTAATCCGTAACATTACTTATCTGTAACAATACTTATCTGTAACAATACTAATCGGATGGAAAATGTAGAAGTTATGGCCGTTAGAAGGAATTCGCGTTTGCGCATGCGCAGTCGCTTCTATCAGTCCGAGGATGATGATTTTCATAGGGGACCGTCTACACACCAACCCGCACAATCCCTGAAAATTTCATAGAAATCGGATAATAACTTCGTATAGTTATGCGCGTTACAAGCATTTCATGACAGACACACAGACAGACAGATACACAGACACGGAACCAAAATTGTTCAGGAAGGTCTAAAACGTAAAACGCGAGTGGAAATTTTGATTTTGGAGAACTTTTTTTTTCATCCTTGAAAAGTGAAAAAAGCTTCCGCTACCTTGGTAGACTCGGAAGCAAACACGTGAATAAAGCACATACTTATGCCGTGACTCGTCATGAAGAGCAATAAGACCCAACTTGTTGATATGACGGTATCCGCACTCATAATGAGAAGGTAGTTCATCGTTAGCGTTTTGGGTGAAATGAGTTAGTCAGGATTACCTATTTAAACGTGCTCAAAGACTATCTGGGGATAGGTTCTTGCACTCCTTTCCAATAATAATAGACGTTCGTTTTTTCGATTTTTTATACATACTCACAGTACTGTGCAATGTAGAGAAGGGTAGCATAAGTACACTACATAGGATGTTACCAGCATTAAAAAGTTGAGCTCACTATTGAATACAACTATCATTAGGGACCTAAAGTCATGACAATGAGGAAACTTTATCTTCCTATGATTCAAACAATCTTTCAAATGATCTCCTTTTTCTTCCAACACTTTCTAGTGACATAAATATTCAAGTTAGAGGCATGTTAAGAGGAGTCACGGGACCCAACGGAGGGAAGTGTTGGGTTTTATTGTGTTTTCCTACACAAGGTGGGAAGTTACTGCATCTTTTATTTGTATGTGAATTTCATGCCTTCCAACGATAGAACCTATAATGTTAAACTTGGTAATACGCAACAGTAAACTGCCGAAATTAGTCAGGAAGAAGTCAATTTTCGATTGGTTCATATTTCATGAAAATTAAAGGTTTTCCAAAACAAAATAAAGGTTTTTCGAAACAAAATAAAGGGTTTCCCTGTCAAAATGAAGATCTTCCATTTCAAAATGAAGATCGTTAGGATACGTTCACTGTAGATGGTCCCCTATGAATTGGTTGGATTAATATGGATGGTCCCCTATGAATTGGTAGGATTAATATGGATGGTCCCCTATGAATTGGTAGGATTAATATGGATGGTCCCCTATGAATTGGTAGGATGGTCCCCTACGAATGGGGAGGTGGTCCCCTATGAATTGGGAGGATGGTTTCCAATTCATAGGGGACCATCCGTATTAATCCTACCATTTCATAGGGGACCATCCGTATTAATCCTACCATTTCATAGGGGACCATCCATTTTAATCCTACCATTTCATAGAGGACCATCCATATTAATGGGATTCCGTTAACAGGGTATTTTGACACGAGTTACTACTTAAGTACTTCACCAAGAGGATCAGGTACCTTCCATATCAACAACAGTTGTTGATGTGGATTGATTGATTTAGATTGATCATCCACGATAGATGAATAACAGAACGCTGTCGCTTTTCATTACACCAGAATTGGTGTCCTCTTTCAATGTCACTTATAAAGTTAAGTTGTATGAACTAAAAATACTTACTCACTATAATGTTCACATTATCCTATAAATGGTAGTTCTCATTTACCTATTACTTACTGGTTATTATCATAAATGTTGGAAGATTCTGGTTCCACGGTTCTAATTGTGGGTACTCACTTGCAAGTGCAGGGTCTTGAAAAACGGTCTGATTGGTCGATAGCCCGACAACGAATTTAGGTAAATTTTATGATACAGCAGCAACTCCAAGGAATTTGACATGACATGAGACGATGGATGCAACTTGTCTCCAGAACTCTGTGAATCACTTATTACATCATACATTACTTATCTCCGTTACTCTGTGCTGTGAATGCAACACACAACAAGGTTGTTGATTTGATACCCTTGTTGTAACACTCGGAAGGTACCTATCTTGTACCAGTTATGGAGGAAGAAAGTCCAAAAACCGAGTTTAGGTTGTAAAATAAAAATATTTAAAAGATTCAATTTCCAGGATAATTTAATTAAAAACTAACTATAATTTTCAATAGAAAATCTGCTCAATTTGTGGGAAAATGGTGATTATTTTCTTAATTTCCCCTTTCCATGATCCATAGGCCGCCATCGCCTAGTTCTACGATCTACGCACCATTGAACTTTTGATTTATTTATTATTTTTCCATCCAATGTCTGTTTTTTACCTGTTGTTTTACCTACAATTTGCCTTGATGAAATGTTTCGTTCATATTTAACGAGTTCTTTTGGGTTTATATTTACTCCGGTGTTTCCGTGTGACTCAGTTGGTTGTTGTTTTCCAGTACCTCCATTGCTTTCTTTCATTTGGTCAAGAGTTCGATCGGGGCTGGAATTTTGTCGATGCCGTTTGGATTCAAAACGACGGGAATGATCGCTGGTTTCATTGTAGGCATCAGCGTCGCAGCTTTCGTGATATTTAGCTTCCTCGTTATGGTAAGTCTGAACATTACAACCTAATGAAGGGTTGAATGTTCTCATCCCGTCAAAAATGAATCAAATGCATGAAGTTTCTGCCTGTTGCTATGCCTTACCTAACCTGTGATTTGGAGGAGAATTTAAGAACTACTTACCTTTATCGGTTAAAATTAAAACATGGCTATAGTAGGTAAAAAGTCCACTTGAAACTTTTCTCCAAAGTTACTCACAGTGGTGTACTTTGTTGTAAGTGTTGTAGTTCATTCAAAAGGTACTTTGGTAGAACCTAGTACGTACTACAGTCCACATCACATTACAGTCATCTTTGGTTAGCAACTAGAAGGGTCTCACGGTGGCGGTTGTATGTTTGTAGGATGACTACTGTTACCTGTTGGAGTGTCCAGTTCTCGATAGTGATTGATTTTTTGTGAACAAGAGTGTCTGAAAAACTGTCATGTTGAATAAAAATATTAGAAAAATCGTTTCAAACTGTAAATTGACTTGTAGCACTTCGCATACCTAGTACCTACATCAGGAGGGTCTATTCAAATTACAACTTGATGGGAAGATTGAGCCAGCTCATGGCTAACGTAGGCTGCCCTTCCCCCTCCAAGCGTAGACTCCTAATGAGGACTGCGGAGGCCATATTGCTGTATGGGGCTGAAGTGTGGGCTGAGGCACTTCGTTTCCAAAAGTACAGAGCGAGGATGGAGTCCGTTCAGAGAAGAGGAGCACTGCGTATTTGCAGCGCATATAGGACGGTGTCTGGAGTCATAGCACAGGTAATAGCTGGGGTCATTCCGATTGCCCTGATGGCCGAGGAGCGGCATAGAATTTATCAACGGAAGGAAGATGAAAGAAGGGTAACTGTTAAGAAGGAAGAGAGACAGGACACGTTGAGGAAATGGCAGGACAGATAGGAAGTGGAGGACAGAGGAAGATGGACAGCACGCTTGATCAAGGATGTAAGGGATTGGATTGAGAGGAAGCATGGCGAAGTAGGATACTATGTGACACAGTTCCTCAGTGGACATGGATACTACAGAGCCTTTTTGTGGAAAATAGGGAAAGTGAGGGACCCCATCTGTGCGCTGTGCCACAACGGACAGGTGGACGACTTGTACCATACATTCTTCGTCTGTGCAAAATGGGAAGAACTCCGTAGAGAGTTGCAGGAAGAAATAGGCGACGTGGAACCGGAAACCATTGTTGGTAGGATGCTGGAATCGAAGGAAAGGTGGGACACCGTCGTTAACTTTCACGGCACTATCACGGCAGTCCTTAAGACCAAGGAGTTGAATAGAGAATGGGAGGAGTAGAGAGGAGCTAGCTAGAGCGTAGCATAGGAGAGAAGCCTGCAACAGGCAAGCGAGGGAACTGTCCCGAAGTAATACTCGCAAGTAGTTCCGGGGCAGTTCTCCAAAAGAAGATGTGGAGTGGGGTTTTAGTTGGTAGGCCTATGGAGTCCAACACTACTGATACGGGTAGGCCCGTTCAGTGCTCATGAGAGTTTCCCCACTTCCTACAAAAAAAAAAAAAAAATCAAATTACAACTAGGTACTGACGCAAATATCAATTTTTGTTTCTGTGGGTGAGATATCCAGGTGTTTTGGAGTTCTTGTACTTGTTTATTGTGGATCGTAGGTTGGTTGATGTCGAAATCTCCCAAGTTTCGTCCAGGAAGAACTCGAGTACCGAGCTTCATTGAAAATAACCCTTGATGATTCACAGATTAAAACGATGGTGAAGGTAGCCAAGGAGTTGAAAGTACCTCATGTTACCCTTCAAGAAGCTGCGGCTTATGTGATGGAACATTCTTGCGAAAGAGCAGCGAAATACTCCAAAACCCGTAAGTACACGACTTTAGATTGATATACAATTAACATTAATTTACATAATTCATCATAAATTCATCTTTCGCTCAATAAAAATACTAATTTACAGTTGAAATCACTATTGATGCCATGTTGATCTTGAATTACGTTGGAACTTGCGCATCCTACTACAATTACATAATCATATGCACGCTCACAGTGAGTAATAACGAAAATAATTGTTCAATAGCTATTAAAAGTAATGAGGAATTTCACCGATTTCTGTTTGCATTTTTCCTGAATAGTTAATGGTGTGGGATAGATGAAAATCGGGCTGATTTCGGAAAATAAGTCTCCAGTTATTTTTGGGAGACAATCAAAATTTTTAATTTCAAAACTAACCGGGAAAACAGACGTGCAGCGGGAACGCTCGCTGATTGGGCTGTTTGGATCGCCGTCTCCTTCCAGTGTTGCCCATTGGGATGACGAAATCGTGTTTTCTAAGAGAAAAGTTATCAAACAAAAACAGAGGAAACCTAATTTTCCCCATCTCTCTTTTTCTATTTTTTTCTTCAGTTTTTCGATTTTGAACTTTACTGTTTCATGAAATTTTGCATCTGGGGACTATGGATTTCTCGATCTCAGCGCTTCAAGCGGCCATAAATGAATTATTCCAGCATGACGTCATTTTCCCGGTTTTTTTTTAAACATTCGTATTTTTTACACTGTTTTGTTTATTCATAAATTAGGAAGTTCGGGCTGAAAGTTTGCCTTAGGGGGTTTTTAGAGGTACTGAATCCGATTTTGGGGTCAAAAATAGGAAATTCCGACATGGTGAAATTCCTCATTGTGAGAACCTTTGAAAAGTTTGTCACACTAAGAGGCGCCAAAGAGTTCATTGAATGGTCCAAATCTATGATTTCACGTTGTATATTGGAAGATGTGGTCAAAACTTGATGATCGGGTTCTTTATTTACTTATTCTGAGTACATCTCCGTTTTCCAATTAACAAAAGCTCTCACAGTAGGTGAGAGAAGCTTGGAAAACTTGTGATGTGATGACAGCGCCATCTCTTATTCAAGAATCGCACTTGACCCTTTAGCCCTTGGGGGGCACTGAAGACAATGATTCAGTTTTATGGATCTTTCTTAGTCAATAGGGTATTTCGGTGGGTCGGAAATTCAGGTTTTTGACCTCAAATTTGGATTCAGCACCATTGAAAACCTCTTTACTCCAACTTTTTGCTAATTGATACTATAACATGTGGTAGAAAAAGTGAATAAAGAGATCACACGTTTGAAAAAAGGCGGGCCTCCATGAACGCACACCCACTATGCCGTGGGCGTGTGTGCGTAGTATTTTGTAGTATCCAAGGCCACAAGGCGTCGAGACCACACGGGATTAGTGGAATGTCTCGATCCAAGGTCAGCAAGTTGATACGTCACAACAAGTTACTACGTCACATCATTCAAATCTTCAACTTTCATTAGCTTCCCTAATTTCTTCTAAATATTTTCTCGACGAACAGACCCGATTACCATTATTCCTGAACCATGCTCTTTTGAAAAAAAAAAAAAAAAAAATGACTGAAATACCCCATTGTCGGCTGATATTGGTGTGAATGGGGAAATTATAATGTTCTGTAACCTCTTAAGGCCCGTTTACTTTAAACACTTCATAAACAATCGTAAGTAAGTTGCACAGGCAGAGTAAACACTCCACTTTTCTTAACTGACGAATCATCAGATTCGTATTCGTTGCCCCTCTGGTGTAAACTGTATATTGGTGAGAATACAAGCGGCCAGAAACTATTCGAGGTGTTGGTGTTGTAGCGAATTGGTGTATAGGTTTTCCAAGTCAGATTGAGAATTTTCCACATCAAATTGAGAATTTTCCAAACCAAATTTAGAATCTTCCAAATCAAATTGAGAACTTTCCAAATCAAATTGAGAACTCAGAATTTTTTGACTCAGGTATAATATTTTGTAGAAGAGACGAAAAAGATGAGTAATGCAAGATTCATTTTGTTTTTTCAAGTTCATATTAAAATTATGGAAATTATGAAGCAACTAATAAATGGGTCAATGACCGAAGATGTTTGAGAATCCCCTCCAAAAAGGAACATGTTGTTTATTGTTTCCAGCCGTCTGGACGAAGGTAGGTAGCGACAATGTGAGGGAAGGGGCTGCAGACGGGCTAAGTGCAATAGGATAGATAACCTATATGTGGGTACCACGTTAAGGCCTAAATGGCTGGACGGATTTAAAAAAATTGTTTTTAATTGTTCAGCAACTTTTGGATTGTGCTGTACTAACGGATAATCACTGTTCGTAGTTTCGTCGTTAGAAATGGAAAATTCTCAATTTGATTTGGAAAATTCTCAATTTGATTTGGAAAGTTCTCATTTTGATTTGGAAGATTCTAAATTTGATTTGGAAAATTCTCAATCTGACTTAGAAAACCTATATAATGACCCATAAGGGCAACGAAGTTTTCAAGTACAATCCCAGCTTCGTTCCCCCCCTTAACCAATTTTTAGTCAGTTTCTGTTGGGGTTGAGACAATGTTTCACTTAAGACTCTATTCTGACTTGTTTTCAAAAGTATGTACAAATTTAGTAAAATCGAACTAAAATTGCTTACTACAATGACCATGCCTTTTAGAAACTACCCTTGTGAGAAAAGAAGGAGGATTTCAATTAGAAGGGAGATTCGTTGACTGGCTCGGAACTGTCAAATGACTTAAGTAATGGGTAAAGGGTGATCAAATCCATCACGAAACCGGTAATTGATGATGTGGTTGTTAAACAGAGGAATTTTATAAATCTGCGCGGTATAATCCGGCGCAGGATCTGATACGGAGCGTCCTTATCAACAATACAGCGCTGGATTGAGGATACATCACACCGTATTTAAGCTAAACCAAACCTACTAGGAACTCTCTATTACTTACTGATTAGCTGCCTAGTTTAGATTGTTACATATGTTCAAAATCTTGTGTTGTCTAATTGTGGGATGTGAGAGTAGTTTATAATGTGAATGGTCATTTTGTGTGTGTATGGTTTTTTTTTGGGGGGGGGGGGGGTCTTGGTTGGCGGTGGTCCCCATTGGCTGTGTTGCTTGGATGGGTATCAGCCTTAGCCGGCTGTTGCCTGTTGGGTGACATTTGGCCTGGCCTCTGGTGGTGGTGGGTGGGGGAGCCAGCGTGTTTGCATTGGCAGTTGCCAACACGCTGGCTTTACAATTGGCAGTTGCCCAGCCTGGGAAACTACCATGGTGGGTGGGTCAGTGCCTGGCCAGCAGTGTGGGGAGTCAGGTGGACCCCCTCACAAGTCCAGGTAATGACCTAATTATTTTATTGGTTGTTTTGGAGAGGAAGCAGAGGACGTCAATATACCGTTTTCATCATTTATTTGGCTAGCGCTTTCGGGGCAAACTATGGCCCCTTTCTCAAGCCTATATTCACTCTGCAATACCACTCCTACATCTTCCATCCCTCCTCAATCACCAAAAACTGATCTCTGCCAATCGTTTTTGGTGATTGAGGAGGGATGGAAGATGTAGGAGTGGTATTGCAGAGTGAATATAGGCTTGAGAAAGGGGCCATAGTTTGCCCCGAAAGCGCTAGCCAAATAAATGATGAAAACGGTATATTGACGTCCTCTGCTTCCTCTCCAAAACAACCAAGAAAATGACAGCAGGAGTACAGAACAACAATTATTTTATTCATACCTAGATTATAAAAGTTGGCGTCTCCATACTTGTAAAAGTTGCGGAAATAAAGGATTTGATTTGATTAACTGTTCAATGATCAAGGAAATGGTAGGTTGAGAGTTGAAACAAGGAAGGTAAGGTTGAGGTCTAAACTCTAGATTGGCGATGGTGGCATGCTGAGAGCATCTTATATTAAAAGAATATAATATATTTGTTATGACCCACATTTAAACTTACTAACTAGTTCTTAAATAAAAGAAGTACAAGAGGATCCCTGAGTGAGCCACCACCTGCAAGGGAGGGACGAGGTACGGGGAGAACATGTCACATCCTTCCACCTCTCTCTCCCTCAACTAATCTCACGAGTATATAAGCTCACTCAGGGATGCTCCAGTATGCCTTCTAGTCCAGTCTTTTGTCTTGTTCATTTCGCTCTCTACCTTCTCCTTCATCAAGGGATCTCCTCGAAGTATTAGGCTCAATAAGTAAATCTCCCGCATCCCACCGGTCGGTTTCTATGATACGCCGGGACTGACAGGCTAGCCTGCACCTACCAGCACTCCGCATGCCGGTCTGGCTAATAAGCCGCCGATGCGAAATTGCTGCAAGTTAGGATAGGGACTTTTCTCTCTTCGTTGAGTAGGGGTTAAAGAAAACACAAAAGCCGCATCGAGAAGGTCATCTCCTTCACTCGACGACACAACATAACAACAAACACATATTCATAACAACATAACAATATTCTTTATGTTATACTCTTTAAATACTCCTAATAAAAGAGGTAGAACTGGTGGATGAGGAGGAAAAAGAGGCAGGCGCCTGAAGTGGCATTAGTGCCCTCGGATTCTATGCCCTTCATGTTGTATTCGAGTAAATCTTCCACTTGGAGGAGGTCACCACAGCTACCATCATTCAAAGAAATTTGTATTTCAAATATTTGAATAAAACTTGAAAAATGCATAAAGCAAACCAAAATCGAAATAAAAAGATCCTGGTTCAAGAAAACTAAAGGGAATAGATTACCTAGAACGTATTCAGCTAACTGTAAACGTGATATAACTTAGTGTGGCACCCTCTGATCTACAATAAAATTCTACAAATCTTTGAAAATGCTCACGTTAGTTTCACATTTTCATTGTGCAGATTTCTGGGTACAAACAGTACGCCGAAGGAGCAGTTAATTCCTACAGGGCTGTAGCCGCAGGTAATAATTTCATGGATACCATCGCTCATTCCAAACTAAGTAAATTATCTGGAGAATCGTTTTCCACACAAGAAATGAATAGGAAACCCTTCTCAGGACGATGAATAGGTGTGGAAGTCTCTTCTATTGGGTTTCATAAAATCATTACTTCACGTTGTTGTCGATAAATCGTCGTTGACCTTTCAGGTTTGTGGTTTCTCCCTCTCTTCAGTGTCAATTGTGTCCGCGGACTAAGAAAAATGGCGCCCATATCCATCCTCGGAAACGTCCTCATCATGGGATCTATGATCGTGGTTTGCTATTTCATATTCAAGCCAGATAGTAAAGGTTTCAGCGACACTTGGACGTATTTTGCCACTTTCGAAACCACTCCGCTGTTCGTCGGGATGATGGTATTTTCGATTGGATCTATCGGCGTGGTACGTTTAATTCAAATTACCTACGTGTAGGGTAAGGTCACCAGTAACAAACAGTACAAATTTGAAATTTGAACCGAAATAATGAGGATTTTAATAAAATTGATATGTGAGGTGATGTGTCCTATATATTCCCCTACTTCTTGGAAATTTCCCTACTAGTGGTAACACTGATGTTATTAGAATGATAACACCGTTCAACCCGCGTTTTGTTGACTGTTGCATCTTTTGCCAATAAAAACCTATTCAAGGGTAAAGCATTCGTTTTATTTTTACAACAATTTTATTGGACAAAGATGCAACTGTCAACAAAAGGCCGGTTGAACGGTGTTATCATTCCAATAACATCAGTGTTGCCAGTAGTAGGGAAATAGCCAACAAGTAGGGGAATATGTAGGGCACATCACCACATTCACCCCTTGTTTTGAAAAGTAAAGTAACTCAGTATTTATATACAATTAGAAAAAAATTTCTGCTGGGATTGGTTCGGGGATCAGTGGATGCACCAGCGCTCCTGGCGGAGATTAGATTTCTCGTCCCTCGATTGGGCAACAAAACCACACTTGTTCTCATATTCACCAGAAAAAGGAAATTGGAAGGCCTTAATAAACCTCTCCTTTTCAATGTTAGGGTGCCATTCAAGGGAGAGGTAAAATATCTAGGAATCTTCCTGGATGCCAAACTCACCTGGAATAAGCATCTACACTACGTTGCCAATCGGGGCAAAAGTGCTCTCATGAGGGCCAAACGCTCATGTGGGAAAACCTGGGGACTGAAACCAAGTATGGTCCTTTGGATCTATACTGCGGTGGTAAGACCCATCTTAGTGTACTGCTGTGTGGTGTGGTGGCCAAAAGTTTGCCAGGTAGGAGCCTCCTCCACTCTAACCAGCGTTCAACGGCTGGCCTGCCTCACCATTACAGGAGCAATGCACAGTACCCCAACTGCCGCTATGGAGATTCTCCTGGGGCTTCCTCCCCTCGATATCTTCATAAAAGGCGAGGCCGCCATGGGGCAGAAATGGAATGGAATGTGGAGGGAGTCACACGGCCAGAAGGGGCTCACTAACCCCGTTCATTGGTCCAGAGCCAGCCATAGGCATTCCCAAATCTTCCTTTAGGGCGACCATAAACCGGTGGGTCACTAATGAAACCACTAGTAGATGGTCAAACCTTAGAGGGCATGCTCTAAGTAAGCGCATGGTGGCCAAACCTAACCCCAGCACCACAGAAGAGCTGCTGCGGCTTAGCCGCAAGGAAATCAGGTTAGTGGTTGGCCTGGTAACAGGCTTTACTCCACTCCGATTCCATTTTAACCGCATTGGGGTAAACCAGAATACAACCCTCTGCAGGCTGTGCGGAGAGGCTGAAGAAAAAGCCTCCCACATAATTGTGCTATCAAATCGCAGGTTTCACCTCCTCGGGTCACCTACACCCATAAAGGCTTTTCCCAGCACAAATCTAGCCAAACCGCTACTGGCCCTTACCAAAGGGCTAGGACTTTTTGACTAGGAACAGAATCCGCGGAGTAGCACAATAAGCCACCAGGCTTCAGTGCTTTGGGCTCCCATCACCCTGATCCGTGGATTCATCTACAATCTTGATTGGGCGCATGTTCTCACGATCCTTTCTGGACATTATTCTCCCCCACTAATTACTTATACAACCACCCGCTGTGCAGGATGCCCCGAGTGATGAATCCCCCTCCACGAGTGCTCCGACTTGGACGTTTTTCATCTATCAGTGAAAGTGATTGAAAACAAAATAATAGCAATAATATTGCTATAATAGCAATAATATTGCTATAATAGCAATAATAGCAATAATATTATGGACAAATAACCCCTAACCTTGTCTCCTCTAAATCTATCAATCTGTACTTCTTCTTTAATATGTATATTTTTCTGTTGTAATGTTGTATTGGGCTTGCCCGTATTGAATAAATAAATAAATATTCATGCTGGAAAATTAAACACCACTTATGACCCACTATGACTTTAACCCCTTCAACTACGAGAAATTACTACACAATTCAGAGGATCCAGTAGCTGCCGAACGTTAGAAGGGATGTTGCATGCGGGAAAAAGAGTTGGAAAAATCTTAAGGTATCAAAGTCAGTTAGGAGCAATCATGGTCCCCCAAGAATTTCATCCAAATCGGATGCGTGAATCTCTGCTATGCGTAAAACTGATCAATTTTTCATGGTTTGCTGGACTTTAAAATTATTTATAATCATAAATATAGTAATATTCCAATTTCAACAGGGTATAGCTATTGAACGAGACATGAAAAACGCTAGGAAATTCGGCGGGTTGCTCGGCATATACAACGTATCCATGACTTTTGTGGTGATTGTCTACTTATTCATCGCCTGCGTAGGCTACTGGAAATACGGAGAGGACACAAGATCCACCATTGTTTTAACTTTGCAGTCCGACTCCTTCGAATGGTAAGACTGCAGGAGTTTCGACATTTTTCTATCTAAAACATCTATAAACGTGTTTATGATGAAGTGGGGTTGTGGAGTTGGAGCTGAAAGTTAAAGATGGTTATGTTGAGTGCGAAATTTATTTTCGTGTGGTGGCTGCACTGCGAACAACATTAATTGTCTTCCTGATCCGGTAATGAATTTTAATTGTTTTATTTGATGAATTATTTTAATTTTTTATCTTGGTAATAAGAAGAAAATTTTGTCACTTTTAATTGGGAAAATTCCCGGGAAAAGAAGTAAAGTAGTTCATTTTTCTCCAGAAAAATGTGCCAAAGTAATGCAGAGGTAGGTAGCTGAGGTAGGATTGCATTCTTAATGCAGGACAAAGAGTACCTACAGTATCTATCAATCTGTACTTACCTCGAATTTTCCTTTGAATCTATTATTTTCGCATCCATAATGAATTGAAAAAATCGTCCCTCAGTTTTGGTACTTTGGGAGTCCGGATAGCCGTGCTCGTTCGCCGACTCGTCTCTGGGTCCGAGACACGAACCAATCCTTGCGGGAAGATCTAGAGTTCAAATCTTGGGTGCCGGGCGAGTTTTCGACCATTCGCAGCTTGCCGCCCCCCTCGTCCCAACCCTGGGCGGTGAGGCAATGGGAAGCCATGAGTGAAATCATCAGAACGGATTCTGATCTTCCGTTTGGAAGACAGCTGATGACGTCCACAACGCAAGGAATGGCAGTCTGACGAAAATTCAACCTGAAATGGTTGTTTACTGCACTGCACTGGTACTCTGGGGCTTGTGTGTATCTGTAATGTTGGTTTTCAATAATGAAACTTTGGAATCTTCTTAGCATTCCCACCTTCCCTGATATCTCAATCTTACGCTTCACGACAGCTTCATCCTCGAAGCGGCACCACCTGGATCATCTGGGCCACTCCAGCGGATAATCCAGACTCACTAGGTTCTTGGAGATCATCACTTAACAGGGCCTGTAGGATACGACAAGGATTGGGATCATCTGGGCCACTCCATCGAATAGTCCAGACTCACTAGGTTCTTGGAGATCATCACTTACCAAGGCCTGTAGGATACGACAAGGATTGGGATCATCTTGGGCAAATAGCTCACTAGATTGGCTGATATGCTTGGATTTACTCCACTCATGCTCCCATGTGTCACATGCTCGAGTGTTGCGATATGGTTTGGAAGAACTTGAATTGGTAGAAATGAGGGGGGGGGGGGTTGATAAAGGTAAATAGGTACCAAGTGTTTCTCTTTCTTTATGTGCATCAAAATTTAATTAAATTAAGGACCCACGAATTAGTTGCTCAACGGAGGAAACCTTAAAAAATATCTGTGGGTTCAGATTTTAAGACTCAAAATGGTGCGATGGTGTATTGCTTGGTGCATTGCTATCTTTATTAGGGGTGTGTCGGTCCAGGTATTTCCCTGGAACGGTTCCAACAGTTACGGTGACAAAGATGTAACCGTTCCAAATTACCGGTACAGTTCCATTACCGGTACAGGCGATCAAATCCCACTCACATGGCATGGATGAAGCAGGCAGTCAAATCCCTATCGTCCTTCTTCCATGCTTATGGTCTCAACTTGCAATACAATAGCATCATTTTCCTTGACAATTCGCTAAAAGGAAGGAATTTGAACAAGTGTTACAAAAGAGGCAATTTATTATAAATAATAGTTACCAAACAATTCAAGGAAAGAATAATGACGTTGCAGTTCAAGAACTTAACATGACAATAATAAATTAATAAAACTGGAGACAACTTCCATACTAACCTGTCCAGAAGATAACTTCCCGCTCAAGAGCCATTCCATAAACCATTCTCAGTCCATCGAAGTAGTAAGGGCGCTTCCAGGTACAACATGGAACAGAACTGAGAACAAGATCCATGCTTACCGGTCCAGAGCCATTGAACCATTCTCTATGATTTCTTATCGGTCCGGTTCCAACCTTACCGGTCCAGTTCCATCCTCACCAATCAGAATGATCAGATTGATGAGATGATTGATCAGATCATTCTGATTGGTGAGGATGGAACTGGACCGATGGAAAAGATTCTCTTCCTGGTCCAGAGCCATTTCAAGATATCTTATCAGTCCGTGGAACTGGACCGGTAAGGGTCGAGTTTTTGTCACTGCGTGGAACCGTTCCAACCTGATACTCGGTTCCACAGCTGTACCGACACACCTCTAATCTTTATTATCGATTTCGTTGCAGGCTCGTGATCTTCGTGCAAGTAGCAGTTGGTTTTGCGCTGTTCCTGTCCTACCCTCTGATGTGCTTCGTTCTATTTGATATCGTCTGGTTCAATAAGATCATTCCCAAATTGGAGGAGAAGAACATGGGAAAGAAAAAGCAGCTGATGTGGGAGTACTTGTTCAGACTGGGCATCACTGCTCTCACAGGTGACCATTACTAATGATAAGGCGGAGGATTTCGTATTCTTGTCAATATACGTGAGGACATTTATTATGTGACGATTTATTTAAAAGTGAGTGGTTCGACCAAACAACTGGCAACACTTGAGTGATTTCGGAAGCCCTGACTAATGAGAATTTCACCATGTTGGAATTTCCTATTTTTGAACCCAAAATAGGATTCAGCACCTTGAAAAACCTCCTACGGCGAACTTTCAGCCCTTACTTCCTAATTTACGAATAAACAAAACAGTGTAGAAAAGTATGAACGTTAAAAAAGAAACGGGAGGATGACGTCAATCAGCAATAGTTCATGTGCGGCCGCTTGGAGCGCTGAGATCGTGAAATTTCACAATTGGAGCCCATGTACCAAATTTGAACCAAATCGGTTCAGGGTTGCTATGAAAAGTGCCGTGCATAGCATACGGCAGATGGATGGACAATTTTTTATTCGATTTTCGGATTCTACGTACTTACCTTGAAAAGTAAAACATCAAATTTTGAGGGGGGGGAGGGGGTTACAATTTTTTCTTGCTCGATTCCATTCTCATTCGTTCATTATTAAAAATAATAAACCAGAACCAGTAAAGATCGAAATCGAAGAACTGAAGAGAAGAAATAGAAAAAGCAAGATGGAGAAAATGAGGTTTCCCCTATTTTTGTTTGATAACTTTTCTCTTAGATAATTCGATTTCGTCGTTCCATCGGGAAACACTCGGAGGGGACGGCGATCCGAACAGCCAATCAGCGAGTGTTTCTGCTTCACGTTGAAGAGGTCCGTTTTCCCGGTTATTTTTGGAAATCATAAATTTTGAATGTCTCCCGAAAATAACAGGAGACTTATTTTCCAAAATCGGCCCGATTTTCATCTATCCCACTCCATTAACTATTCAGGAATAATGCAAACAGAATTCGGCGAAATTCTTCATTGGTACCTGATTTTAATGTGTTTGGTCCCTCTGTGATGCTCAGGGTTGCCTGACAAACCCTGTAGAGCCGTGTTGCCATAGCAACAGCAGGATTCACTCCGGTCACTATCTGCAAGATTCTTTTCAGAAGTACAGCTTCTTTAACACCTTCAGTGCGGATGACCGGTCGTCCCTGCATACCTGCCATACGGACGACGGGTCATCTGGTCATTTCAACTCTCTTTGAGGGAGGGGGCCTGGTACCTCCCCTTTTTGATATATTCCATTTTTTGCTTTTTTTTCATCTTCAGTATGAGTTCAACTGTCTAAAACATTGTTTCGTTTTTGATGCCGAACTTTAATACGAATTTTGCCTTAAAATTCACCAATATCGAATTTCAAGTTCGAAAAATTTTCAGTACGGCAGGGTTGCACGACTTAGGGACCCGCATTGAAGGTGTTAATTGCTTCTGCTAGCCCCAAACGTACTACTCAAAGCTTGACCGAGCGACATTGATCCATTGCCAACATTGAAAGTGCACCTGTGTGTTTCTTCATAAGCCCAATCAGCATCCACAAAACCTTCAAATGTGTGCCTTCAAAGTCCTTGAGTAGGTAACAAAGTACTCTATTCCACTCCATGAGAGTTCTTCATCATGAGTACTTTCAGCCAAGTACCAAGGACCCGGTCAGTTGGTAAGGGAAATCAGCTGCTCCTCCTGGATCTGTTCTCTTCAGTTTCTCTCTGCTATCCATTAAAGTTTTAATTTTCCCTGTTGAATTGCTCCAATATAATATTACGAGATCGAAACTGATCGCTTCCCTACCGATGAGTTCTTTGTCATCAAATTCAAATTACGTCTCATGATTTTTCTTTTACTTAATAAAATTTTTTCACACGAGCCAAATTTGTAAAACATTATGCCGAAGTGAAAATTTTGTAAAGTTCAGTTTTTGTTAAATTTTACAGTAATTTTAAACAATATTTTCTCCCATTTCCAAACGTTCCTCTCTTTGGAAAAAACATCTACAATTCACATCTAACCCCCCCCCCCCCCCTTAAAGCTCATAAATTGTTGCAAATTTGTCGTAAGATCAGTCCCTTGTTTTGCAGTTGAGAATGAGGAATTTCACCGAATTCTGTTTGCATTTTTCCTGAATAGTTAATGGTGTGGGATAGATGAAAATCGGGCTGATTTCGGAAAATAAGTCTCCTGTTATGTTTGGGAGACAATCAAAATTTATGATTTCAAAACTAACCGGGAAAACGGACGTGAAGCGGGAACGCTCACTGATTGGGCTGTTTGGATCGCCGTCTCCTCCCAGTGTTGCCCATTGGGACAACGAAATCGTGTTTTCTAAGAGAAAAGTTATCAAACAAGAACAGGGGAAACCTAATTTTCCCCATCTTGCTTTTTCTATTTTTTTTCTTCAGTTTTTCGATTTCGAACTTTACTGTTTCGTGAAATTTTGCATCTGGGGACTAAAGATTTCTCGATCTCAGCGCTTCAAGCGGCCGTAAATGAACTATTCCAGGATGACGTCATTTTCCCGGGTTTTTTAAACATTCGTATTTTCTACACTGTTTTGTTTATTCGTAAATTAGGGAGTACGGGCTGAAAGTTTGCCGTGGGGGGTTTTTCGAGGTGCTGAATCCGATTTTGGGGTCAAAAATAGGAAATTCCGACATGGTGAAATTCCTCATTCTTCATCAGATCTGAATTGAGTATCAAACTAAGTATGTACTCCTAAGTACCTAGTTGGTGAAACCAACCAACTCTAATTTGATACCTTCTGGTTGTTTCTTGTAATCAATTTCGCTCAGATCGCTTTACAAGTTACCTTAAAAATCACGATGATTTTTTAAATATTTATTTCAGGAGTAGTAGCTCTACTGGTGCCCCGTTTGGACGTAACTTTGAGCCTAATTGGGGCCCTCGCTCTGGGATTCCTCTCCCTCATCATGCCTGGCATCTTGGAGTTCAACTTCACCTACGGAAAACATCAATGGAGGAAACCCCTCGTCTTGTACAAAGACATTGGCATCATGGTATTATAAAATACTTCATCATTGAAGACTAGGTACCTACTATAACAATATCTATCGTAATGTATTCCTATGTGTTAAGGCCCATGTCCTCGTTTTGCCAGAGATAACAAATAATTCAAAATGCTCTAAAACGATCTATTCGAGTGAAAATCATCACAAAAACACCTAATATTTGTAAAAATAAGATGTAATACTGCCTAGGACAAGAAATTGACCTTGAGGCACCGAATTGACATGATTTTAAAAGCCCAAAAACTCTAAATTCGTTGCTCCTTCAGACGGGGGGCTTTGAAGATGCAACCGAGCGCTGGTTCAAAGGAGATTAGACTAACCCAGAACAAGGCAGGAACGGCGACCGACTGAGACCCCCTTGGCTCAATCACTTTGCTCCCGCTAGATTCTTCATCAGAATCACTGCTTATACAAACTACATTACGTAGACAGATAGAAAGAATGAGTTCACTTTGCTGTGAAGGGAGACTGCCTGAGTGCTCCCGAGGGGCTGAAAAAGGACCTGAGTGCTCCCAATTCACCTGACTGCTCCATACTCACCTGAGTGCTCCATACTCACCTGAGTGCTCCATACTCACCTGAGTGCTCCATACTCACCTGAGTGCTCCGTACTCACCTGAGTGCTCCCAACTCACCTGAGTGCTCCCAACTCACCTGAATGCTCCATACTCACCTGAGTACTCCCAACTCACCTGACTGCTCCGTACTCACCTGAGTGCTCCCAACTCACCTGACTGCTCCGTACTCACCTGACTGCTCCCAACTCACCTGACTGCTCCGTACTCATCTGAGTGCTCCGCTAGAAAAAAAGCGCGAGTGCTCCAACACACCTGAGTGATCTCTTTTTTGAAGAATAGCCACTGCAATACTTTTGTCAATGTAATTAACCAATTACTTACAAGGTGAAATCAGTATGACTCAATTAGGATAAATAGTTATTGTTTTCATCGTCGTCGAGATTCTGCCTGTATTTCGCAGAAATCCTTTTGAGGTAACCATTGGTATACATTTAACCAGTCCTGTAGGTCGATTCTCTAACCCGTTATGGGTTAATAGCGACAACGAAGCGTCGTTATGATAACAATAACGATTAATAGCGATGATCGCGATTCTGCAGTTGCGAAATAGCAACAACTGTCACTCAGTCGTCGCTATTTCGGCCAAAAAGTGTTACCATCTCGACGGTTCGAAACCTCCCGATATTTTGCAAACTGCAGTGCACTTCAACTACCCGTGATAACAATTGGAAACTATTATCAATACTTCTTCCCATTGGCTAAAAATCATGCGTTGC
This sequence comes from Apolygus lucorum, assembly GCA_009739505.2. Classification (NCBI taxonomy): domain Eukaryota; kingdom Metazoa; phylum Arthropoda; class Insecta; order Hemiptera; family Miridae; genus Apolygus; species Apolygus lucorum. The sequence continues at coordinate 967,627 of CM019170.2, read as the reverse complement.
TACCTTTCGCTGTAGACCGAAATATTGTCGGATCACATAGCGACGTCGTTATTTTGAAATGTAACGACCAAACTTCGCTATGCCCTATTACAGAATTCCAATTTCGTTATCGACCTGTCGTTGCACGGGAGGGACACCGAATCCGACGCCATAACGTCAACCAAATAACGAGTTACAGAATCGGCCTACTGTGGGGGTTGAAGAGCTTCTTCATCCATCTTTTTAAATGATCGTATGACCGAAAATGTTCAAATTTTTACAATTTTTTAGTGGTTGTATCGATTTTAAAATTTAATAGAGGATACAATGTATAAATAGCTATATGTTTGTCCTCAAATTGCCCGAATTTCTAACAAATTCACTCAACTCGAGTACGGGATCACTCGGGTGTCTCACCTTTCACCCGCCGGACTCGACAGGAGCACTGGAGCCGTAACCCGTAGGGAATACCCTAAGTGAAGGATATCCACTTGTATTACTGCGAAATGATATTTAGAATAGAATAGAATAATAGTTTATTAACAGAAAGAAAATACAATATAAAATGGCATATAAAACAGGGAGTAAATGAACAATTTCTTTCTGTCCACCAACCAAATAAGTTCACAAGAACTTGTGGCGGCTGGTGGAGCTGGTTTCAGTCTATAAGACCACAAAGTCGACTACTCGACATGTACTCTTTTATCAATTTAATTTGACAAACAAATTTTTAAAAATTAAAAAGAAAAAGAAGGCTACTACAGTGCAGATTCCTTTATTCTGCTCAGAATCTCTCTCTTAAAATGTACAAAACTATTAAACACGTCAGTATTAAATTTATAAGCATAAAAAACTTTAAAACTTCACAATATGCATTCTTTTTTGCACGTTATGTTCTAAGTTTAGGCAACTGAATATGCGATGACGCTGCTGTACGTGTATGCTTGGCTATGCTTCTATGCTCTGGCTGAATTCCAGTTTTATAAACAAGCAGGCACGATTGAAATAAAAACAACTGCCTTACATTGAGTACATCTAACTCACGATGCAGCAGGATAGTAGGATATCGTGGATGCCTACGAAGCGCTACTTTAAGTATAATATTCTGTGTAACCTTTACAGATCGTAATAATGCCTTACTAGCACTTCCCCATACGAAAATACCATACATTAATAAAGAAAAGGCTAAGCCAAAATAAATAGTTTTCAACTGCGCAACAGACAACTACAACAAACAATGTGATCAACAGGTGATTGGATTCTTATGCCTGATGATAGGAACGTACTCGGCGTTGTACTCGCTCATCATTGAATCCCAGAAAGGACCTCCAGAAGAAGCCGACAATTCCACAGCTCTATTCGACGAATTTTCTTTCTAACCATTTCGAGGGATGAATCAGAAATAAACTGACTGTCGGACGAGTATTTTGCCTATAGTATCGAGATACTCGTATATCTAAGTTGTAAGCTATGAAATACCTGCAAATCATAACAGGAAATTTACTGACTTTCAGTCTGATTTTGATGAATTTCTCAGGTATTGTGCGGATTAGGTGCGGTTACGTAGGCTTTGTCGTTGTGCGCTTAGTTACTGGCAATTTTCGAGTCAACGTGGATCTTACAGTAGTTTTTCAAGTTCATTCGAATGATGACATTTTGACGTAAATCCAGTTTCAAAGTGAGAAAAGGCTTACTTATCTAGCACTGGAATATTTTGTAGAAGACACGCACAACTTAAGAATGTCTAGGCTTTTCCCTTGTCGAGTAGATTCACCCAGTACCTTCCTCCTGTCAAAGTACGTAGTCATTTCCAATGAGCTGCAAGTTAACCCTAGAATGGGAAGATGGAGTAATTTTTACTCCCACTTACAAATACTCAATTTCGTTCTCATTTTTTCGATTAAAAGTGATAGATTTGAAGAAAATAACAACGAGCAACGATGTAAACAATGGGGAATTTGCCTCACATTTTTTTTCGAATGAGGGTTTATTTTTATGGAATAAAACCATAGTGAGCTGCTTGAAAACGCATCCAAAAAATTTAGAGAATTTAAGGAAGATGGAAATTTTAAATGTAGTGGCAATGTGTAAGAGGCAGCCATGTTTGAAACATAACGGATATTCTACCAATCTGACTTCAAAGGAGGTTCTGTGGCGCTTACCTCAGAAGCGGAACATACACGAACTTTTAGCTGACAAGTAGTGCGCACAAGAGTGCGCTGCGAACTGGCAGGAAGAACCCAGCACAAAAGTGACCAAAAGAAACAATATTACTCACTTTTTTACAATACGATTCCACCTACTAGTTTATCAAGCATTATTAGTCTTCATCTTCTCTTATTTAGTTTCAAGATTTGAATCACATTATTCGAGTAGCCATTTCACTGGATCATTTTGTGTGGCGGTGCTAGAACTCTGTCTGTTGTCGGAGTTGTTTTCGCGTCGTTTTTTTTTTCGTATGACGTCAAAAATATTTCTCGATTTTTGCGGTGTTTTGTAACAGAGGTTCACTTGTTTAGTCATTTTCTCCTACGGTAATTTTTTCCCCTTGGTTATTCCTAGTGTTAAACGTTATTCTAGGGCCCTATTATAGGATTTGACTTGAAATTCCAGAATCTAAAATTTAGGCAAATTCCCCATTAGTTTTGCATTTATTTGTCACGTGAATATTACCTAACGAAACCTATTCTATGATTTTAGTAAATAATGTACCCGGAGATATCTGAATAGGAAGGCTCATGATATGGCAATAACCTCTTCGTGGTAGGTAGGTATTATATCTACTATTCGCTACTGATAACAGTTTGGGCAAGATTTGACTTAATGATTAGATACCTCAAATGGGTTTTGTCACGTCCGATTAGAATAACAAACCTGATAGGTAAATAGATCGGACGTCACATCACCAATCGGGGATGAGAGTCCTGGTGGGGTAGCTCGGAGAGGTCGTTGTTGGTCTCACAGGGTTCAGTTTCATGTTTGTGCCGAATGAACCAACTCTGTGAGATCCGCGATCTGCCTTTACCTACTGTCTCCTAAAGGATTTTTCATCTCTTTTCATCTGAAGAGCATACCATCATTTTGGCGAGGTTTTTCAATTTCCCTTTAAGGAAAACATTTTTCCTTTTTCTGAGTGATTTCAGATTTATTATTTTTCGTATCACTTGATACCGTTTTGGTTTATTATTTTCAATAATGAACCTTTGGAATCGACCAAGAAAAAAAATGTTAACACCCCCTCAAAATTTGATGGTTTACGTTTCAAGGTACGTAGAACCCAAAAATCGAATAAAAATTTGGCCGTCCGTCCGCCGTACGCGGCACTTTCCCCACTTGGCATTGACAGATTTTGATGAAATTTGGTATGTAGGCTCCATTTGGGGTCTAGTTGTGCCCCAAAGATTTTGGTTGATGTAGGTCACTTCTAAGGGTTCCAAAATCAATTTTGAAATTTTGAAAACGCCCTAACTCAAAAAATTTTGATATAAACGTATTGTTTTTCCTTTAATTTAAGATTCTATAGAATTTTTAGAATTTTTTGAGACCACGCGGAGCTCTGTAGGACAAACCGTTCGCTCACTACGAGAATTTAAAGTTTGGACGTACGATAAATCAGAAACAAGAGTGTGAATCGCAAAAGAGGCCTAATCTCCGTTCAAATTAAAGCTGACCGAAATGCGATCGATGTTTTTCTTCATGTTGTATAGTTGGTGGCTTTGCAGACGAGTGATCTATATAGAAAAATAAAAAATAATAAACCATTGTGTAATAATTTGCAGCGTTTTTCTGAGTGATTTCAGATTTATTATTTTTCGTATCACTTAATACCGTTTATTGATAGGTAGGGAAAACCCCCTCACCTACATTTTTTATTCACGAATAAACAAAAAAAAAAAAAAAAATAGGTACTGTTTTTGTCCGACCACCACAAGAGCGTGATAGTTTCTAGCTGCCTTTGCAGAATGTAGTTATGTATCGTTTCTCTAACGATGTGATGACTCATTGTCTTTCGAGTAGACGGTTTACTCGATTTTCTTTGTGATTCTGTTCGGTAGCAATTATATTTCTAAATCACAAACGCGTTGAGACATGTTAAATTTAAGGACCCTGAACGGAAGTAAAGAGTACTATTTACTCCACTAGGCCTACGTTTTCGGAAAGGTGGAGTAATTTTTACTCCCTGATTTTTAAAAGATACCTTGGAAAAGGTGCGTCCATTCGCGACCGCTGCACTTGGCTCACTATCTAGACATCCTTACTGAGGCATAAATTCATGAGTTTAGTGTAGCTTTTTTTTTTTAAATCAGCTCCTTTCAAAGACAAAATTTCTTTTGTGACGGAGGGAGCACGCCATAAACAAAAATAAATAAATAAATCAAATATAATGGGGAGGACGCCCAGGACTCACCCGATGCTGGCCCTAGGGATGAGGGAAGAAGAGGAAGGTGGGGGTGGGAGAGAGGGATGAAGGGAAGTGCCTCTATAATATGACCATCAATGTATGAGCAGAGCAGGACGCATCTGGTGACACCACGTGGTACACCTACTGAGATGCCCAACTCGCGCAACTCCGTGGCATTTTTCCCGCACCACACACCGCGTCATGACAAGGTTGCAGCCATCACCCTGATGTTGTTGGGTGCCACTCCTTTCAGCTCCGACACCGCTTGCCATAAATCATTTGTATCATACTTCCTTATCTTGGCGCACCAAGTTTGCTCCATGTCCAAGCTGCCATTGACAACTTGGACATCCAGGATAATGCAAGACTGGTCGGGCTTGATGGCAATGATGTCGGGGTTCTTACCCTGCTCACTTGGCATGTGATACAATCTCTCCCTCTCAACATCCCAGCCGCTAGATGACAAAGCATCTGCTATCTGCTTGGCGACCGCATCATGACGTAGAATGCGGCCACCATGAGTCCGATCACACTGCTGCACTACATGATACAGGTGCTCATTTCCACTCCAACAGGCATGGCAAAGGGTATCTGTCGTCCCACGACTACTCCTCGAACACTGGGGCTTATGGCAGTGTTGCCACGCAGACGGCGTGGAAGTGTCATCAGTAGCGGACCCCAATGCCCTCTGAAGCCCAATCCACCCATTGGGATGAGATAAGGCTTTCGGAGGACTGTCGGAGTTCTTTACCATCTACTGACTCTTGCGGGTCAGCAGCGAACTCAGCAGACGAACTGGGTTTCGGAGCAGATTGTGTTGCTCGGTCGCACCATGCTAACTGGTGCCTGACAAAATCAAGATCAGCAGCAGCACAGGCGACCTCCCATTTCGACCCTTGAAGGGCTAGCAGGAGGCCTATTCCAACTCTGTCCTTACAACCTACTCAATACAGTGAGGAGTAAGGTTTACTCTGCCTTTCCATTCTAGGGTTAAATCGATTTCGATGGTCATCAGTAACAATCGACAACTGAAGGTACCTACAACACAAAAAACACAGCTTATGTAGTCACTGATGAAAGTGAGCTTGAATCCCAAAGGTCGAGAAAATGAAAGGATAAATCCAATCAGATTGAAGCATCAGGGAAAGGAGAACTTGAATCCTATTGGCTCAGAGAAGTTAACACTTTCCACGCGGGTCCCAAAACGGCGATTTCATCACCAACGCGGATCTCAAACAGGGTGGTCTTCCTGACAGCGGGGGGTGCCTACCGGTAGGCACTCTTTCGCCACTCTACTGACATCTATTTCTTCTTAGTTGAACCAGTTGGTAATTTTTTTCAACAGGATTTCTCCATGTGATTTCGTTTAGTAATACCCGTTCTCCACTAGGTTGCATTCCGGGTGCAAAACGGGTTGCAATTTCGCCCGAAATGAGTAGTTCATACAATGTATAGAAAGCGCTCGAAACGTCAGCCACTCAGGGGGTGGATTTTGTTTGCCTACCGGTAGGCAATCTGCGATGGCGAGAGAATTACTTTTGCCTGCCGGTAGGCAATCCGCGTGGAACGAGTTGAAGGGTCTGGGTCAGCAATTGCCAATCTAGGCCGACTCAGTGAAGGATTGTTTCAAAAGGTTTGGATTTTTAAATTATTTGATTTCTGTGATGTACCCTTCACATACAAAATTTGTATGTGAAGGGTACATCACAGAAATCAAATGAGGGTACATCACAAACCTCATTTAATGAGGCAAAAAATCTTTTATACGTAAGAAAAGCTCATCTTCTACGCTTAAATAAATGTGCAACAGTTTGTTGTGAAGTGAATGACCAAGCACTGGGGAAATGTCGAAGAGAACGTGATTTAGGAATCTCTGTAGGAGTACTCGTGGCGTCACCACCCGCACCTTGCTCGGCACTTGCATTGGTCGTCTTTCCAACGAGGCACTTCCCTATACCCCGTCTATTCTCTAACCTACTCTAACGAGCTGAAGGGGCGTCCTCCACACTATTTATCTACTGTTTATTTATTTATTCATAATTACTATTTAAAAATAATATTTTTCAGCGTGACTCTGCTTCTAATCATCAACTAAGGGAAGATATTTTCTCAAGAAAAGAAGAGTACCTACCTATCTTGAGTAGTTCAAATTTATGTGAGTACCTACCTATCTTGAAATAGGATCGAATATCCAGAAATTTGAATTGTTTCCTTTCTCATTCCAAAATAGGGAAGAAGTTACTCCAAAGTTACTCGATTCCAGGATACAAGTAACCTCGTAACTTAAGTTGTAGTTTCATAGACCGAAAGTTACCTGATTTGTGTTAAATAATGTGATTCTATTGTTTAGAATTGCAGGGAAATCAGAGCATATCGAAGGTTTAAGCTGAAGACGCAATCATGCCAGAAGAGGCTGTCGAACCAAAGACTTCTGCTTCCTCTGCTACCTCTCATGGTGTGGGAGCACCGTCAACAGAGATTTCCACGGAGCCGTACGATCCCTACAAGAACAGAACATTGGGGAAGATAAGGTCCGTTCCAACTGTGTTTGTTTCTTGCAGAAACGCTTATCGCTACTTTATGCTTTAAACCCACCCTAAGAATTGTTGATCTCAGGTTTCCCCAGTAAAACAACCTTTGTTGAGTAAACAAAGGTTATTATTTCTACTTGTTGAAAAGGGGCCGATATTTGAGGGAAAACTCCGAATTGGAGTCAAAAAATGGCTCCAATTTGATAATTTGTGGCATTTAAGTAATTCCAATAGTATCTAATAATAGAGGTTTGCAAAAAAAAAACTACACCCCCCCCCCCTGGACCCCCCCGGATTCTACTTGAAGCCTACTGCGTAAATTATGAAAACAAGGAACATGTTTTCGCCAATTTAGCGCAGAACCTTTAGTCGCAGGTTATATTATCCCTAGCAAAATATCTGAAATGCATTGAAACGTCCAGTGTAACGTTTTTCAGGTAGCTACCCTATGGCTAAAACATTTTCCATGTTAAAATTTTGATCAGCTACCTACATGGAATCTTTTAGCTAAATTTTATGTTTTTCGGTGTGCTAAATCCAAAAATGATCACCATTATTTTCTCCATAACGTACAGTTTGCTTGCAAAAGAGGGGAGAGAGGGACTTAAAAAACGAAAACAGAAATATCACCATTTTTGCTTCTGAGTCTACCAAGGTAGCGGAAGCTTTGTTTTCACTTTTCAAGGTGGAAAAAAAAGTCTTCAAAATCAAAATTTCCACTCGCGTTTTACGTTTCAGACCTTCCTGAACAATTTTGGTTCCGGGTCTGTCTGTGTGTCTGTCTGTCCGTGTGTCAGTCATGGAATCCTTGTAACGGGCATAAATATGCGAAGTTGTCCGATTTCGATGCAATTTTCAAGGATTGTGCGGGTTGGCCTGTGGCCCCTATGAAAATCATCACCCCCGGACGGATAGTAGCTGCTGCGCATGCGCAAACGTGAATTCCTTGTAACAGCCATAACTTCCACATTTTCAATCCGATTTCGATGATCATCACCCCCGGACTGATAGTAGCCGCTGCGAATGCGCAAACGTGAATTCCTTGTAGCAGCCATAACTTCAACATTTCTCATCCTCTTCCGACGAAATTTTCAAGGTTCATGCGGATTGGTGTAGATGTTCCCCTATGAGGGTAGTGGAAGGTACTTAGAGATAGATGTTTTGAGATTAACTACTATGCATCGGATCATCTATATAATCGGGTTATGGATACGAGGAAGCTATGTGCCACACTCACGTTTGGTTTATTATTTTCAATAATAAACCTTTGGAATCGACCAAGAAAAAAATGTTTTAACACCCCCTCAAAATTGGTTGGTTTACGTTTCAAGGTACCTACGTAGAATCCAAAAATCTAATAAAAATTTGGCCGTCCGTCCGCCTTACGCGGCACTTTCCCCACTTAGCATTGACCGATTTTGATGAAATTTGGTAAGTAGGTTCCATTTGGGTTCTAGTTGTTCCCCGGAGCGTTTGGTTGATGTCGGTTCTAAGGATTGAAATTTTGAAAATAGCTCTAACAATTTTGATATAAAGGTATTGTTTTTTCATCAATTTAAAATAGTATTGAATTTTTAGTATTTTTAGAGACCACGCGGAGCCTTGTAGGACAAACCGTTCGCTCCCTACGAGAATTTAAGGGTTGAACTTACGATAAATCAGAAACACGATTATGAATCGCAAAAGAGGCCTAATCTCCGTTCAAATTTTAGCTGATTGAATTGCGATCGATGTTTTTCTTCATGTTGGTTGGTGGTAACAATGGCAAAGCCGTGTTCTTTGCAGACGAGTGATCTATATAGAAAAATAATAAACCTTTGTGTGATATTTTGCAGCGTTTTTTTTTTTTTTTTTTGCATCGTTTGTATTATGTACAAACTCGAACTAATAGAGTACCTGTTTTCTATTCAATACAAAATGCGTTCAGTTTTCTTGTGGAACCTTTTCTGACATTGCTTTGTTTGGCTGTTTGCCTGCACTTCTGCTCAAGATTAGAGCTCCACCATGTATTTCTTCGTTTGTCCCCTTCTTTTTTGCCGTATCAAGTTTTTATCCATTTGCACACATTGATTGAAAACACAGAAGGAAAAAAATTAACCAAAAAGGTACTCATTCTTGAAGAAAAGATGTTTTGACATTTTCATGTCTTTGCTTTGGCACATAAACTGAAAAATCGTCACGAAAACTAAGCAAGTCTTGCTCACGCGACCAATAAATAAAATAGACTCACTGTGTTGCGTAGAGAACAATCAACTGTTTTCTTATTTTGATGCTTGGGTACATGAACTAACAACCTTACTTCACTACCTTGTTGTGTAGTGGTTGACATGAAAACGTCCCAATGCGTTGCAGACTCGTATGCATTTAACCCTTAATTTCCCACTTTTTCAAAAAATTTGTTTTTTCGGATTCTTTAAATTAATTTTTTATATATTTTGAGCTGAAGGTAACTCAAAAGCCCTTTCAGAGTCTGTAAGCTCTAGAATGACTTTTCCAAGGGCCACACTGTCGCTATCTGCATCAGCAGAGTCCAATTTTATTGGAGTAGAAGAAGGAAACTTGGAGAAATCCTTGGTGGGAAGTTGGGGTCTGTTATTTCTCATAAAGTATGTACATACAGAACCAAGGAATAAGGAGGAGAAGGTTCACTTCATAGAGGGATCTGTGGTGCCTTAGACAGTGGCGCCATCACTGACAATGAAAAACCTACAAGGTAGAAAGAGAAATGAGGGTAGAAGGTATCTCGAAGGCCCGATTACTGTCTGTCAACTGGAGAATTATTTTGGTTTTTCTTTCAGTTTTATGTATTTTTTGTTTCATTTTCTTCCCAATCGATGGTTGGAGTATCAAGAAAGCCAGCGGCTATCAGTTTTGGTTTAAAAGTGGATTAACTAGTGCAGGTAAAAATCGAACTTCCAAAAAGATACCTCAGGATATTAAGGGTTAATAAAATTAAAGAAAAATGTACTTGTGGTAAAATTATAAAAATTGTAAATGTCACAAAAGGTATGAATTATGCCAGTTTTGTTTTTCAATACCTACTTGGTATTGCCTTCGATCCATCCCTCTAGTTCAGTTTTGGATATCCTCCTAGGGATATTGTCCCACTTCTCTTTCGCTGCTGTTTCCAGCTGCTGAAGATCATCTGGTGGTGGATCTCTGGCTCGAATTCTCCTTTTCAGGATGTCTCAAACATGCTCTATCGGATTCATGTCTGTGCCCCTTGGTGACAAGTCCAGGACAATAACTTTATAAGCAGACGACTTGAAGATCTTTATTGCCATTGGTGACCCCTCGGATTGCCTTCTCCTCCAGCGGAACCTTGACGCCCTCTCTCTATGGTGTGATCAGAATGGCCTGGCTCTGAACCCGTCCAACTGCGCCGTCACGTCATTCCATCGCTCTCACTCCCCAGTCAAGCACCCTTACTTAATCAACGGAGCTCTTCTTCCTCGTAAGGACGACATTGTGGACCCTGGCGTACACCTGGACTCCCAGGTCTCCTTCTCCAATCACATTGCGCAGGTGGCTTCCCGCGGTAGACGTGCGCTGGGCTTTGTGAAGAGGAATTCCAGAGAATTCACCCAAGCATCAGCCCTAGTCACTCTTTACAGGACATCTTGGAGTATGCGTCGGTGATCTGGAGCCCTTACTACAACTGCCACACCCTACAAATTGAGCGTGTCTTCAGGGCCTTCCTTTGGTTCCTCGCTTATAAGCTCTCCATTCCCCGCGAGAACATAGACTACCACGAGCTCGCACGCCGTTTCAACTTACTGTTTCCCCATAATCGTCGCTTAAGTTCTGACGTCTCTTTCCTCCATGGTTTGCTATCGGGGAGAATTGATGCTCCGGATCTCCTAGCTCGTGTCGGCTTCCTTGTGCCTCGGCTCACGTCACGCTCTGCCACACCTTTTGCCGTCCCTTTCTCCTCTACGAATCACCTCTACAATCACCCAATGTGTCGCATTCCTCGCCAAGTGAATTTCTTCTCCACGTCCCCTCCCTTCATCGATATTGTGTCCTCGCCTCTCTCATCTATTAAGAGTGCTCTTTACCGCCCTCTCTGCTCCGACCCTCTAGACGACCCTATCTAGCCCTAAAGTTTCATATTTCTGTAACCATTTGACTGTGCACTGTTTGTTTTTTTCATTTGTAATTGGGTTCGTCCCGTATTCACATAAATAAATAAATAAATAAAATAAGGGAAGAAGGGAGGGGACGAACGAGGAAATAGATGGCGGTGCTCTAATTTTGAACAGGAGTGTTTTTTTTTTTCAATAATCGTTATTGCGCCAAGTATAACTCATTAACAATATTATTTTGAAATTATGGACTAGTATTCAAAACTAAGATACATCACTGAGTTTTGTTGATTATGGTTGTTGTTTCACCTCTTCTGCTTCACAAGTAAGCTAGGCCAAGTTTGAAGCGTACCATTCAAACTTCTGATGATATCACTTATATCTAGGAGTTGGGCTGCTTCCTCGTTGATGTGACATCTCGAGGTGTCTCACAGCTTGTTTTCCTCTTGAGCATCCAACGTTTCTCTGTATCACAAACGTCTTGGTGAAGTCTTTTACCTCGCTCCTCACTGAATGCTCCCAGGTTTTCTGGAAAGTACGTGGGAGTGGAGGAAATGAACTGAATTGTTACAACGGGACAAATCATTTGTTACATCTCCAATAATTTTTGATTTTAGCGATATGTACGCGTTTCTCCACCTGGTCAAATGCTCGTTCGGCACTGGAGTCCTCACGTTCCCTTATGGGTTCAAGAATGCAGGAATGGTCTTGGGATTTGTTATTGGCATCGGAGTGTCGATTTTCCTCATATATTGCTTCCACATGCTGGTAAGTAAAGTATAACTGCTGAAAGAAAACAAATAAATTGAGTTAGTAGTAGGTAGTAGTGATGTGCGATACGGTTACTTTTTGGTAATAGGTGACAATTGTGATACTGACCGGCCAGTATTTGGTGACTTTGTAATAGGGTGACAGAGAAGCGCATCCTGCTACTGCGGCGCTGCTCAGTGTAATGTGACTCGTTACCAGCAGTGATTTCTGTAACTAGATTTCTTGCCCCAATAGACGCAATTAGCTTTTCAGTCTCATATTTCTAACAAGATTGGTTCAGTTCGTTGAGAAAAAAGTATATTCCTCCCCATCATATTCATCTGTTACATTTTACTGATTTAAGCACCTAGTATGAGACATTCAGCAATCAGATTACTATGTTTAGAGCTCAGAAAGAATTAATTTATCGATCGTAGTATGCTACAGGTCTACCACAGAAACTTTGCATCCGTGTGGCGCCCCCTAGGTGGCGGATCTGCAAACTGTAACGATCGAGTCAACCTTCCATGGTGAAACCTTGACACGGAAATTGGAGCCGTGAGAGATTTGATGTTCGTGTAGTGCCCCGAAATTTCAATGTCGGAAACGCACGAATTTCAAGCTGCAGTAAAGGAAAGGGAAATCAAGTCCCATTTTAGGGAAGAAATTCCCGAAACATTATCGTAGGCGCGGGAATCTGCTTGATGATATGAGATAATTGGTTCTATGTTCTCCAGAAGAATGCGCCAAAGGGATGCAAAGTTTCTGTGGCAGACCTATAGTATAGTATGATCGTAGAACGCCAACAGCCCATGAATGAAACAACCAGCACCAACCTCACATGTAGTGACAGGCAGCGCCAACAACTCTGGAGTGACGAGTCGCTCCAACAGCACTGGGGTGACAACGCACACAGTGACAATTCGAGAAGCTCCAAAGGGGCCAAAGGGAAAAAATTTGAAATAGTTATCTGGAGCAGGGGGGAAGGGAGCGTTATTTTACCTGCTGTCTTCAACTCAGTTGGTAATAGGGTCATCTCTGTAATTGGAGACAAATAGAATGGTGATTCTCCAGTAATAGGTGACTTCAACTAGTGAGACGATTTCCTACCCTCCTCTAGTAGGTAGAATAATCAAAGAAGGATATTACCATCTAGAAACTAGCCCAGTGGGTGGAGGCTGCGCAAGCAGGACCCCATCCACCAGCCTGGCGCCACTCGACCAACCCCAGGCCCCACCCACCATGGCGGTTCCCTATTCCAGACACCTAATTGCCATGATAGCTGAAACCTCCAATCACAGGTAGCCTATAAGGAGGCACTACTAAATTAAATTATTTAATCCAATCCATGGAGTAACTTCACTATATTTGCTCATTGCAACCGTAGATAGAATAATTGAGTATCGAATACCATTGTTTGCAATTGATTCCTATCAACACTTACTAGAAAAAAAATCATTTGAACACCATTTGAATGCCATTTTTGTCACAGATCAAGAACATGATGAGAATAGCAGCTGACAAACGAGTTCCTTACATTAATTACAGCGAAGCGTTGCAGATATCATTTGAAACCGCTGGTGGAAAGTGGGCTGTGATGGCTAAATATTCGAGGTTAGGAATTATTTTTTCATTATTTATTATTATTAGAAGCAGTAGTTTCTCTCGTGTAGACCAACAAGTTTCGATGATTTGAACGTTCATTTTCGACTTATTCAAACAGTCGAAGGTGAAAACAAGCCTTTGAAGTGGTCGTTTCTCTCGAGCAAACCGAATTTAAACGGAATTTACAGGAATTTAAAGTTAATTCTCGACTTTATCCAAGAATCGATGTCTCTGTTGTGTCTGTCATGAAATCTTTTAACGGGCAAAAGTATTTCCTATCTTATGCCTAGTCCTGCGTGTATTATTATGCCTGCAGCCTAGAAACTAGGAGTAGTGGTCAATGATGGCGGGCATTGAAGCATTCGAAACTGGTAGATTCGATTATTCGATGTATCGATAGTCTGTGATGTAACGCGAATACCGCCTAAAATATTATGCTGTTTCGTTTTCTTTTCAGTATTTTTGTCGACTCAATTATTGGCCTTTACCATTTCGGAATATGCACCGCCTATGTGGTCTACCTTGTGGCGTCATGCATGACGGTGAGTGGCAACATTCCTCTTTCTGCTTGTCTCTTACAACTTGTCCTGACTCAGTTTTCTTACGATACATGAACGAATTTGAATGATGTTACAATTTACTTTGAATTTCGAAACAGAAGTAAGAAATGTATGGAGAAGTTTACCAACTGCTGCTAGGCTACGGGTGTTGGCCAGCCTGTAACTTTCAACTCGACAAAAGTAGATGAGAGTGAGTGGTAGATCATGCTAGCACATACTGATTGCAAGGCAAGCGCGGTTGACCCACACGAGCAACGTGCGCATTAAGACTTACCATTATTAACCGTTGACATGTTAAACGGTTAACAATAAAGTCACATGAACTCAGCAGTAACGCGATTTTTGATCAACTGCATGTTGTGTTCCAACAGTGGGTGAATCGCTGTGATGGTCACACAACCGTGATCCGTAAGGCTCACCGCGGTTTCTCTTGCTGGAACAAACCTAATGAGATGTGGTCGTGGTAGTTGGAGTTGGATACATGCTGGAGAGAGCCAACGAATGGGGAGCAAACACACCAAATCTCGATATTTGGTATGTTTCTCTTGGGCTGCTATGATAGCTGTCGCAGTTCTTCCTTTGGACATGAATGTCTTTCTTTCTTCCACCATAAAGAAAAGCGGTTCTGGAATCTTGGAAAAGAACAATCCCCATCTATTCTATCTCCCCACCCCACTGCAAGCAATGGGGGAATGGTGAAATTGCCTCACATTTTTTAATTTTTTTTCTCAAAAGAGTGTTTCATTCATTCATGGAAGAAAACCCTAGAGTGCTGCTCGAAAATGCATCCAACAAATTTGCAGAATTTAAGAAAGATGGAAATTTTAAATGTACTGGGAGTCAGTGATGTGACGAGTTTCCCCCTTACGACAGCAGCGCTACCTCTGATAGTGCAAATGAAACAACAAGCTTACGTGATCAAACACAAGAGTGCGCTGCAAACTGGCAGAAAGAACCCAGACACAAAAGTGACAGTTGCTCATTGGAGCTTGTCGAGTAAACATTAAATTCTTTTAATATTTATGTCTAGAGTTGTATCCTCCATTTGAGGTAGGTCATGGGCATATATGAGGTACAGAAATGGCGCAATGACGCTACCTTGGGGAACACCTGCATGGATTGGTTTGGAGGAGGATACTGCGCCGTTGAGTCTCACTGAGAATGTACGTGATGATAGGTATGACTGCACCAAATGGAACGTGGAGGGAGTCACACCTCCAGGGCCACTCCAAAATCCTGGGCCTTTTGTGCAACCCCATGCTTGACATGGTGGCGGACATTACGCCTAGAACTTTTGCCGAGAAACACCCCTACAGGTCAATCATAAGATCAGAGGGGCGGCAAATCTCCCAATGCTGTCCCAACGACCTATTCTGGTATACAGATGGATCCAAAATGTAGAATGGTACAGGGATTGGAATTTACGGGACTAATCCCAGATGGAGCCACTCAGCTCCTCCGGGAAAATATGCCTCAGTATTTCAGGCTGAAGTACTTGCAGTTAGGGTCTGCGCTGGGGAAAGTCTGCAGAGAGGACACCGCGGTGTTCACATCCGCATTCTCTCGGACAGCCAGGCTGCGATCAAGGCTTTACCCGCTTCCTCCATTAACTCAAAGTTAGTGTGGGACTGCTTCCAGACCCTCTGCCTCCTATCGCAACCCAACAGGGTTTCTCTGGAGTGGGTGGGAGGACATAGCTGAGTAATGGGAAATGAAAAAGCAGATGCGCTGGCCAGAAGGGGCTCACTAACCCCGTTCATTGGTCCAGAGCCAGCCATCGGCATTCCCAAATCTTCCTTTAGGGCGACCATAAACCGGTGGGTCACTTATGAAACCACTAGTAGATGGTCAAACCTTAGAGGACATGCTCTAAGTAAGCGTCTGGTGGCCTAACCCAACACCAGCGCCACAGAAGAGCTGATGCGGCTAAGCTGCAAGGAAGTCAGGATAGTGGTTGGCCTGGTAACAGGCTTCACTCCACTCCGATTCCATCTCAACCGCATTGGGGTAAATCAAAATACAACCCTCTGCAGGCTGTGTGGAGAGGCCGAAGAAAAAGCCTCCCACATAATATTTGACTGCGAAATGCTTTCAAATCGCAGGTTTAACCTCCTCGGGTCACCTTCACCCATGGAGGCTTTTCCCAGCACAAACCTAGCCAAACCGCTACTGGTCCTTACCAAAGGGCTAGGACTCTTTGACTAGGAACAGAATCCGCGGAATAGCACAATAAGCCACCAGGCTTCAGCGCTTTGGGCGGATTCATCTACAATCTACAATCTGCCAATCTGTAGTATGTGTCCGGTAGGTGAAGTTTGATTTTATAGAGGAGTCCTTCGTGTATCACTTTGTCGAAACATTTCTCGGTGTCGAGGAAGACACCTAAGCAAACCTTTTTCTTCTCGTGCGTCCCTAGGATCTGGTCTATTACTCTGTTTGGGCAAGAGTGTGATGGTATAAATCCAAACACGACTTAAATATACCAACCGTTCAAGAAGTCATTCGAACTGCATATCGAAAGCTGAATTCAAGTATGATGGAACACGCTAATGCACTTGTAGCTTCCATCCTCCAAAACCCACCACAACCTCCTGGGAGAAGGCGCCTAAAGAGGAAGCGACCTCAGGATTCCTTAATCACTTAACTCCTTCTTATCCTATCTATTATTTCTTGTTTCTATATTTATTTACTGTTATTAATTTTACTAAATAATTATTATAATCTAAAATAAAAACCAACTACTGGTGTAGGACAGTCAATGGGCTGCACCTAAGAGATGTTTCATGTCAATTAATCTTTGTATTACTATAGTAGATTGTAAGCACAACTGTGATGTCAAAAATTGACAATAAAGTTATATAATATATACTTATATAAATATATATTATATAAATATATTACATTTATTAATTAAAAAAACACGAAAGTGACGAAAAGAAGCAATTTTACTCATTATTTTTTACAATACGATTCTACCTATTAGTTTATCAAGCATTATTAGTCTTCACCTTTTGATATTTCAATCACATTATTTGAGTGATTGTTTCTTGTGGTCACGAGGGCGCCTACGACTCTACCTTTTGAGATTCTCTGACACTATTTGCCGTGAGGAACCCCAGGGAGTGACGTAATCAGTTTTCCTCAATCTTCGCGGTGTTTTTTGACACCTCTTCACTTGTTTAGGCATTTTCTTATTAGGTAATTTTTTTCCTTTGGGTATTCCTGGTGTTGAAAGTTATTCTAGGGTTCTATTATAGGAGTTGACTTGAAATTCCAGAATCTAAAATCGAGGCAAATTTCCCATTACTCCTTCAGAAAGAGATTGTTCATCAAATCTGTTCTTGCAGTGATCTATCCCAAAGACTGGATCCAAATGTCAGTCACACAATACAACATTGTGTAATTGTCCATGAATACTAAAGGACCATATCTAAAGAAATAATTTATTTTTAGATGTCGAGACACAAAGAATTCGCGGAGGGCGCCATCAACATTCCGAGGACCGTGACGACGCTCATCTGGGTGGTTCCGCTCTTCATGATCAACCTCCTCCGCGACCTCCGCCTGCTGATGCCAGTTTCCCTCCTCGGCAACATCACCACAATGGCGTCGATGCTCGTCATCGTCTACTACATCGTCAGGCCAGACGACGTCGGCTTCAGCAAGGACTGGCAGTACGTGGGAACCATCGAAAAGGCTCCGCTCTTCATCGGAACCGTTCTTTTTGCCGTTGAATCGTTCGGAGTGGTACAAAAAGCGTTTCCAATTAGAATTATTGGTTTTAAATAAACATGTGGTGACCACGTGGAGCAGCAACAATGGACTTCATTCCTTCAAACGGCCAAAACGGCTCCATCCAGTAGAAAAGAAAGAGGGGGAAGTCCATTAATACTGTTGTTGTTGCTCCACAAGGACATACCAACCAGAAAACTCATAAAGGAATCATCTTCCAAACCTCTTTCACCCAGCTAGGCATTTTTATAGCACCTCAACTACCAACCCAGTAACCTGGTTTTGTGTACTGTGATATTAATCTACCTATTTAAATGGATTACTCAGAGAATGGGGGCGTACTTGCCTTTAGGAGCTCTAGGATTGCGAATAACAACAATAAGATTGCAGCACAATTTTGAGAGATTTATTATAACCTCAACCAAGTTCCCTAAGGGCCTCAAAATTTCGGAAAATTGAATTTAAACTTGGTAAGAATGTTCGTGACTCGAGAGAGAGGAAGAAGGAGAGTGCCACTCGCCGCGGATGCCCACCAAGTAGGTAATGGCATCAAGGAATCAATTGGAGCTTTTGGTTCCCAGTAGGTAGGTACTAGGGTGGAAGACCAGGAAGTGAAGTTCTCCTCCGATCCGAATCCTCTCGTGGTTGATGTCTCTGTACGAAGGCGATCCACTTGTTTGACGAGGAGCATATAAAATTGAAGAAGCGCAGAAAAGAACAACTTGCTGGTAGACTTGTTGGTTCTCCCATGCAGACTGCCCGAGGAAGTAGAGAGCGGGGGCACCCTCCCTACCCAGCGTCCAGGATCAGCTGATCGCACAGTGATGGTTGTGATTCCCGAACATCACAGTACATACTAGAAGCCATCATCCTTTCTATTGGTTTTGTGGAGACCAGAAGCCGAATTTCCTCCAACTTTCTAACCTATCAACCTCGACCACCTTCAAATTTTCAGTCAGATCAATAAACTAGTAAATTCATTAAATTCAGTAAGTCAGATCTTAAAAGTAAATTTCTTCAGTAAAATCCTTATTCAAAATTCATCAGTAACAAAAACTTTTTTTTTTTTTACGGGAGTGGGGAAACTCTTTAAAAGCGAAGGGGAATTTCACCCCAACAGTGTTGGACTCGCCATGCATTGAGCCTACCAGCTAAAACCCCACTCTCTCTGCTTAGGACTCACCCTGGAACCACTTGTACAGTATTACTTCAGGGTGAGCCCTTTTTTTGTGCCAAAAGGATGCTTTCAGTTCTGCTCTCCAATCTGATCTCTCCATCAATTCTATTCCTCATCTTCTTCCTCCCATCTTCCATCCAGCTTTTTTGCTTTGAGGACTGCTGTGACAAATACTGCCATTGCGTCCCAGCTCGACTTGTTCTTAATCATCTCATGTATGATTGTCTGTGGACGCTACGTTCCAATGACCTCTTCCGCACTCCTCCTCATACCCTCCCATTGTGGGCAAGTGAAGAAGGTGTGGCAGACATCATCCTCTTCTATCCCTCAGTGTCTGCACTCTGGGTCAGTGGCTTTCCCGATCTTTACTAAGAAGGAGCGGAACTGAGTGTTTAGCAGAGGTGAGTGTTTAAAATACATGTGAGGTCTTCCATAATCAAACACAATACTGACTTCAACGAATAGATTAGTTTAATAATTAGCAATCAAACACAATATTTCGGTATCAAACACCATCCAAAACTTTTTTTTTTTTTTGTTTTCCTTCAATTGGCATCAGCGTTTGGCCATAGCCATGAAGTTCGTTTATATATAAATTGTAAAACGAAATAAAATTAAGAAAAAATAATATTAATAAAATTGAAAACGAGAAAAAAAGAAAATTAAATTTTTACATCGATCGTGTGTATAAAAAAATTAATTGCTTTATATATAACTAGCTGAAAAGCCTACTAAAAATAGGCAAAAACGATTCCTCCGACTCTCTTTGCCACTCACTCCCTCGGACTCCTCCGCCCCGACTCCTCCCATCCCCAACTGCTCCGACTCCTCCCGCCCCAGCTCTTCCCGCCCCAGCTTCTCCCGCCCCAGCTCTTCCCGCCCCAGCTCCTCCCGCCCCCAATACCTCCCGTCTCCGATTCAACGACTCTCCCCACTCCCACGACCCCCCAACCCCCCAACTAAAAGTAGGCAAAAACGATTCCTCCGCCTCTCTTTGCCACTCACTCCCTCCGCCCCCGACTCCTCCGCCCCCGACTACTCCGACTCCTCCCGACCCAGCTCCTCCCGCCCCCAACTCCTCCCGTCTCCGATTCAACGACTCTCCCCACTCCCACGACCCCCCAACCCCTCCGAGCATACGTACGTACGTACGTACGGTTGGCGTTTTATATTATTAGATACTGCATCTTGAATGGATCATCTGATGGTAATGCAGGGGGTTGTCCAAGTGGGGTGAAACTTCGTCCATCATCTTTTTCCTCGCATGCTCGTGGGTGGGACAATTCATGAGGATGTGCTGCAAGGTTCCTATGGAGCCATCATGGCAGCTGCTGCATTCTGGAGTGAGGCGCTGTCCGATTCGGTGTAGATATGCCTCGCATAGGCCGTGGTTCGATCGTAACCGACAAATAACTCTTATTTGTGATCGTCCCATCTCGAACTGGTTGAACCTAGGTCTCACAGGGTTTGTTCGGTGAGGCAGTCCCAGGCAGTTCAGGGCTGACCACGCCCACTTTTGGCCGTTCGGAGAGGACCAGTGTAGTCCCGGACGAGAGATTTGCCGTTCGGAGAGGCAGTCCAGGGTAGTCCAGGGTCGTCCGAACTTACTCCAGATTTCAGCGAGAGTAACGAGTCCGGCGCATGCGCATTGCACTTTTTTCTCCCGCTCCTCACCTCTCGGGTTCCTCCGCTCCTCCTCTCCGCTCCTCATCTTTCGAGAATTCAGAAGTTTTTTGATAATCCAATTATGATGTCGGCTGATTCTTCTGATTGCGAAAGTGACGTGATGAGTGTGGTTTATTTTTTTGGACGATGATGTCGAAGACATTTTCATTATCGAATTGATTTATCGGAGATTGAGGCTGAAGAACCAAAGCTACATTCAACAAGTTGTGTTGGAATTTGATGATCAACACTTCGTAGAGTAGCTGGTACGAACACTCCCTCGATTTTTCTGCTCAAGCAGGTTTGTCATCTTTCAGTTTTCCTACTGTCGATACATACTTACATCAAACTATAAAAATATTCATTCTGTTCATTATTTCATAATATTGTCCACATATAGGTCCATACGGAAAGCTGAGTGCCCAACATCGGAGTTCTGATATTTTTGTGGCCTACCTACCTACTGTGGGCACCAAACTGCGTCGTTCTGGAATGTTGCTGACCGCTTCGACCTAAATATCTCTTAGCACATGTGGAATAAGAAAAGTGGAATTGAAAACTAGTATTGTAAAGTAACAGTAATTATATTAACATCTATTCATAAAACAATTAAAGACCCGGAACTTTGAAATTGAGTATGAGTAGCTTGGGAAATACGATTTTGGTAAAGAAGCATAAATCTGTATATACGTTCAATTTATTTTCGTAATTTCGTTACCATTGTTCTGTCTCTATTTGAAATTATACCCATCGATCAAGTCGAAAGCGTTTTACTTTCATTTTTCTTTAAATACAAGCGTCTTGTCGAAAATGGCCTTCCCTTTTGTATGACTCTACCTGTACCTACTCTTAAGAAAGCTTCACTTGGTAAAAAGGGTGGTTTAAGACACCTCTTCGAAGAATTGGTAGCAGTGGAATCATCTCATCAATTCACAGTAAGTAATTTTGTTCTACTTGTGTAAAAATTCGTTAATTCGTAACCCATAACTTCAGCTCGTAACTCAACTTCAATTTAAAGTAGTTTTACGAAGCTCCAGTCGCAGTTTCCATTTGGGGGAATAGGAAACTTTAGAAATAGGCAAATTTGGAAATAGGCAGCTAACCTCATTTTAGAAGCATTTATTATTCTTATACAAAAAGGAGTAAAATCAAGTATTAATAAATACGTCTATAAATTAATAAATCTTAAAATAAAATCGCAATAAATTTCACATCTCTCCGGCATGGATATTTTATACGTATGAAATATCCATGCTTCCAGTGCTGTCCCGTGTGCGTTCGGACAACACCGAATCTCGGACAGTCCAGGGCGACTCTGTGACGTCACGAGTCCTGGACTGCTCCAGTCCTGGACCGTCCAGGACTGCCTGACCGAACGAACCCACAGTTACTCGAGGGTTTTCCCGCCAATACTGCTCACCGTCCACTGCCTTGTCGTACTGACTCTGCCATTTCTTTTTTAAAAATTGACGGGAATATGCATATATGTCCGTGTAAGGTAGCTTGGTACTTATGGGAATCCCGTTGCGTCTGGCTTCATTTGAAAGGAAATCGGCCATCTCATTGCCCCTCACTCCCACATGAGCTCTTGTCCATATGAGTTTCAGCTCTCTCTGCCCAATTCTCATTAGCTAGATCAACTGGAGGATCTCGAGCAATATGGTACTGTAGTTGCTGATCAGTTTGAAGTTACTCAGCTTAGATAAAACGCTACGACAATCAGTAACTACAATCGCCAAGCTCTCTCTTCTGCCTGACGCATAGCGAACGGCTTCTCTGATTGCTACAGCTTCACAGGTGAAACTCGATGCGTAATCGTTGAGTTTGAAAGTACGACCGATTCTGGCTTGTGGGTCGTAGTACCCGCATCCACTACTATTCCCAATTTTTGACCCATCAGTGAAGAGGATGTAACCTTCTGGGTATTTGGAGCGTAGTTTATCGTTGAATGAAACTGTAGCCACTACCGATCCCCCTACTGGACTTGTGTCTATATTGGTGAACGATATCCTCGATCTCATCAGTGAGAAGCTGTACCCATATACCGCTAGCCTATCGCCTGACTCAACAATATTGCTGAATTCGGCCATCGAAGCAAAACTCGTAGCTAAGGGAGGGGACGTTTTGTGCAACCAGTGGTTGCAAACTAAGTCATGTTCATTTAGTCTCCGAATTTTCGTTCTCAGATTAGTCGGCAAGGATAATACCCGAAGTACAAACCTATCTGATAGCATTTTCCTTCGTAGCTCTAGTGGTGGCTCGTTACATTCATGCATCATCACTACCTTCGGTGTCGATTGTAGGTATCCGATTGAAATTCGTAGACACTTTGCTTGAATCTTGTCGAGAATTGAGAGAATGGTTTGCGAGGCCTGTCCATACAGCTGACAGCCGTAATCTAAAACAGCTCGAACGGTGGCCCTATAAAAGCGCAGTGCAATAATCGGGTCATAATAATCACTTCTCTCTTGAACTCTCCTGCTAACTGTCCTTGTCTGTTGTTCATGGATGCTGTACGAAAATCCATGGCAAGAGCGCAGAGAAGTAAGTAGGTGCTGCACTCAGACTTGGCGGAATAGGTAGGAACTATCCAGATTCCCGCGCGCCCACATACACCAATGTTTTTATTTCAGAAAAATTTCGAAGAAAATGGAACTATTGCAAGCCTGGGAGTCAATAAAAATTCACTAATGCACAAGTTGCTAATCTGTACAGAAAAATAATAAACCTTTGTGTAATAACTTTCAGCGTTTTTCTCACTCGTTTACATCTTTTGTGTGACAGATTGTGGCTATTGAAAAGGACATGGAGAAACCCAAGCACTTCATTGGGTTGTTCGGAGTGTACAACATATCCATGACTGTCGTCGTGATTTGGTACCTTTTCATCGGAGCGATGGGCTACTGGAAGTACGGCGACTCCAAGATAGGCACCACTATCGTCTTGACCATACCACCGGACGAATAGTGAGTAAATTGAAGTGAACCGCTGGAAATGATTTACTTACACCAATGTTATAATATAACAAATTTAAATACATATTATGTATTTAAACGGTCATCAAGGATGTATTTAAACGATTTTTCGTAGAAAATTTAGGTATTGCAAGGGTCTTCAAAATGTGTACCGAAGCAAATCCGATTTGAAACTCTTGAATGATTCCAAAAATGTTCAAAATGTTTGTTTATGTGTAATCTAGGTTTGACAAACTGTGGCACATGGCAGGATGAATCCCACTTCTGCATTCTATTGCCGAAGTAGAAATTCAATGAGATAGGCAGGATGGCTGATAGAGAGGGTGTCGTAGCTGCACAAAATCTCTTTAATTAGGGCATTCGCCCTGGCCCCGATATGAGAAACAAGGATGCAGTGAGCGGCGGCTCACAGGATGGATGGAGGAGATCCATCGAGGGCCCCCAAGGATTTAAAGTGAGTAAAGCAAATAAACTGACCTCGTGATACTAAATATGCGTCTCTTTGTCTGTTACAGCCTCGCGGTATCTCTTCAGCTGACGATGATTCTTGCTCTGTACTGCTCGTACCCCCTTCAGTGCTACGTCGTCTTCGACATATTCTGGTACACCTACCTGGAGCCCAAAGTCAAGAAGGGGAAATACATCTCTGAATTGGCGTTCAGATTCGCCATCACTCTGGCGACAGGTAACTAACTCGCTGCTTCTTTCATCATTTCAGTTACTGTAAGATGGCCTAAAGTGATTTATAACCCGAACGAAATAGTTTTTCACCTTAAGGCTGATTTTGGCTTCCCCCAGATTCAGGAAACTATCTTTTTGGCATCGATTCATCTTAAGGGGTATTTGTTTCACCTTATCACAAGATTTAAACTTTTTTAAATCCCGATTTGTTGTTTTTTTCTCCGATTTCTTTATTTTATTTTCGCTGAGTCGACAAGAATCTCGAAGTGATTTATGATGCTTTTCTTAACTGTCATCATCCTGATGAGTGCCTCCGTCACCGTTTTTCCACCTTTGCCTCCGTCAAAAATTTTCAAGTCAAATTCTAGATTTTACGAAAAAAAAAAATTTCTAAATTCTAAAAGATTTTTTAAATCAAATTTTAAAATTATTTACACCAAATTTAAGATTTTAACAACTAATTCCTAGATTTTTCAAGTCAAACTCAAGATTTCCACAAAAAACCCACGATATTCAATAACAAATTCTATATTTTTTACAAACAAAATTCATAATTTAAAAACTAAATTCAAGATATCTAATTCAAAATTCAATTTTTTTCTCACCAAATTCAAGATTTTATTAACACAATTTAAGATTTATAACTGAATTCAAATTATTAAAAATCAAATTTAATTTTTTAAAATTTAAGTTTTTTGAAAAAAGTTCAAGATTTTTATAACCATACTAGCTGAAAAGCCTACTAAAAACAGGCAAAAATGATTCCTCCGACTCCTCCCCGCCTCCGAATCCTCTGACTATCCTCGCCTCCCACTCCCTCCGACTCCTCCCGCCTTCGACTCTTCTTACTCCACCCGCCTCCGATTCCTCTAACTCTTTTCTTCTTCTCTTCTTCTTTGTTGGCGTCACAGCCCAGGGTGGGCCTTAGCCTGCTCCACAACCTTCCTCCATTCTTCCCTTCTGGTTGCCAGTGTTCGCCAGTTCCGGTATCCGGCGCGCGCCACATCCTCCTCTACCTCATCAGCCCAACGATTCCGCGGTCGTCCTCTTCCTCGGGTTCCACCAGGGCTTCCTTGTAAAATTTTCCTAACCGGGTCATCTTCCTTCATGCGCATCACGTGGCCAGCCCAGCGCAGTCTTCCGAGTTTTACGAATTTTACGACTTCAATATCCATGAACAGTTCGTATAACTCCTCGTTCTTTCTCCGCCTCCTGACCCCCCCTCTCACAGACAGCCCCAAATACCCTTCGCAGGATTTTCCTTTCGAACGTTCTGAGCATCTCCTCTCCTTGCTTGCCCATGGTCCAAGTCTCAGATCCGTAGGTCAATACTGGGCGGATCAGGGTTCGATATAGCTCACACTTCACTCGATGGTTCAGCAGGCGGGATTTGAGCTGTTTCACAAGCCCCCAGTAACAGCGATTTGCCGCAGCCAGCCTGCACTTTATTTCAGGGATGGGGTCTCCATTAGAACTAATGAGGGAACCTAAGTACACAAAGGTGTCCACAGCCTCAAAACGGGACTGGTCAACTTCAAAGGGCTCATTCACGCGGCTTGATGCACCTATGGTCATATATTTTGTTTTGCCCTCATTTACGTAAAGTCCCATGGATTTCGCACTTTCCACTAGTGAGGTGAATGCTCTTTGGAGGTCTCTATCAGTGCGGGCAACCAGGTCAATATCATCCGCATAGGCAAGTATTTGGACCGATTTGTAGAATATGCTACCTCTGGTTTGCAGCCCGGCATCCCTTACTACTTTTTCCAAGACCAAGTTGAACTGGAGGCATGAGAGTGCATCGCCTTGGCGCAGTCCATTAGTGGTTGGAATGGTGGGGGTATGGGAGCCCTGTACCCGCACTGAACAGACCGATTGCCTCATGGTCAGCTCGATCATCCTCACTAGTTTTTGGGGAATTTGGAAAACAGTCATTGCTTCATACAGCTTAGCCCGGTTAATCGTGTCATAGGCTGATTTAAAGTCGATGGAGAAATGCCAAATTCCCTAAACTTTTCAATAATTTGCCGTACACTGAAGATTTGATCAACAGTAGAGCGACTTTGGCGAAAACCAGCTTGATAGCTGCCCAATATGCCCTCTGCATAGGGGAGCAGGCGACTGAACAGGATGGATGACAGGATTTTATAGGCAGCCACCAAAAGTGTGATGCCACGGTAGTTGGAGCATATCATTGGGTCGCCCCTTTTGTGAATGAGGCACACCACACCCATCTCCCAGTCAGCAGGGAGGTCCTCCTCCTCCCATATCAGGATAATCAGGTCGTATATAAGCCTTGACAATTCCTCCCCACCATGCTTCAACAGCTCTGCTGGAATGTTGTCAACACCAGCTGCTTTGTTATTCTTGAGCTTGGCTATTGCTGACTTGACCTCGCTCAGGGTGGGAAGGTCTATGACGTCCGTGTTAATGGCGGAGGCAAGTGGTACTCCAACTGCCTCATCAGGCTGAATCTCTCCAGCCAAGAGCTCGCGGAAGTGTTCCTCCCATCGGTCAACCACCTCTCGGGGGCTAGTTATTAGCGCTCCATCCTTTGATTTGCACATGCTGACCCTGGGCTTAAACTCCTTCCTCATATTATTAACCTTCTAACTCCTCCCCATCCGTTTCCTCTAACTCTTTTCGCCTCCGACTAATCCCGCCCCGACTCCTCCAATTCCTTTTGCCTCCAACTCCTTCCACCTCTGACTCTTCTAACTCCTCCCGCCCCCGACTCCTCTAATTTCTTTCGCCTCTGACTAATCCCGCCCCGACACCTCTAATTCCTTTCGCCTCCGACTCTCCTAACTCCACCCGCCTCCAAATCCCCCGAATCCCCCCCCCACGATTCCTCAAACTCCTCCCCCTCCGTTTCCTCTAACTCCATTCACCTCCGGCTCCTCCCGCCTCCGACTCCTCTAATTCCTTTCGCCTCCGACTCCTCCCGCCCCGACTCTTCTAACTACACCCGCCTCCGACTCTTCTAGCTCCACCCGCCTCCGACTCTTCCTCCCCCCACGATTCTTCAAACTCCTCCCCCTCCGTTTCCTCTAGCTCCATTCACCCCCGACTCCTATAATCCCTTTCACCTCCGACTCTTCCTCCCCCCTCGATTCTTCAAACTCCTCCCCCTCCGTTTCCTCAAACTCCTCCCCCTCCGTTTCCTCAAACTCCTCCCCCTCCGTTTCCTCAAGCTCCTCCCCCTTCGTTTCCTCTAACTCCATTCACCTCCGACTCCTCTAATTCCTTTTCCTCCGACTCCTCCCGCCCCGACTCTCTTCCAAACGCCTGGAGTTTGAAAACTGTCGAAGTAGTCTAATGAGTTCAACCCCTGGTTTGTGTAAAATTTACATTCCTTGGTATGGAAAATTTTGATTTTGTCTTGGAAAATGTTGATTAGACTTGGAAAATTTTGAATATGGTTTGTAAAATCTTGAATTTGACTTGGAATTGCTATATAAAGAAAAATAATGAATCTTTGTGTGAACATTAGCAGCGTTTCTAGGACTGCTCAACTCTGATTGCAGGTCTGATCGGCCTCACCATCCCCAAGTTGGACCTCATCGTCAGCCTCATCGGCTGCGTCTGCATCACCTTCCTGGGCGTCATCATCCCCGCCCTCGTCGAGTACAACTACTTCGTGGTGAAGCACAAGTGGGAGAAACCCTTCGTGCTCGTCAAGGACGTCGTCCTCATGGCTCTGGGAGTCTTCGCCTTCCTCGTGGGCACCTACACCTCCTTGTACGGCCTCTACCAGGAGTCCTGACAATAAAATCTTCGAGCAGTACAAAATCCCCTGTTATTTCTCACCGTATCTTAAACTTTATGACTGAATATGTCGGGAATGAAAATTTCATTTGTATCGTGTATTATCGTATAGCTATACTACACTCTAAATTGGCATAACTTCGGGTTTCAATTCTACAAGATATTTCCAACAAAAAGGTCTCTTAGAAATTTTCTCTTAACCCACTTAAAATGTCTTATTTTTAACACAGAATGTGTTTTAGCCATGGACTAACTAGCCAAAAAAGCTAACGAAATCTGGGACAACATGGATACCGATGAATCGGAACTAAGAATAGTGTAACCTGGTGTAACCCATGCGATATTTTGTTATGACGCGGTGATTATATAAGATTCTGATTTAGTGGGAGGAAAGTAGCGAAATTATGTGAAAGGCGTGAGCTAAAACACATTCTGTCTTTCAATAATTTCGTCCGAAGTATGTAAATAGAGGTAACCAGGGGCCCAGGGGGCTTGCCCCGTGGTGAGGTGCAGAGTGACGAGTTTTCATTTCGAAGTTTTATTCAAGCGATTCCGACCTTACGTCATTAGAGAGTTACAGCGGGCCAAGGTAGGTACAAAAACGCGAGCCTCGCGCATGATGTGTGGCTCACAGAAGACGGTTGACTCGGCCCTCTCGCGTTTTCGACGTGAGAGTCGCTTTTTGACGTGAGATAACCTACTAGGTCAACTCCTTGTTTTTGTGGCTGAGCTAATGGCCGCCGTCAATCAGCTGATCAGTCTGTTTCTTTCGTTTTGAAGAGTTTCGGTGAATCTTTCGCGAGTTCTTTATCTTGGGGGTTGCGGTAAAGTGAATTGAAGATTGAAGAATTGGTCCTTATACATTTCGCTTGAAGTGAATATTGCTCCCTTATACATTTCGGTCTGTTGCGGCGTCTGAAGTGTGGATGGCAGATGTTCTATCTTGATGACATCAGTTCGATGATCAATCTCAATTTCTTCCCCATTGAAGGCAAGTTTCCTCTACCTTTTTGAACGACTTCGTATTTATTTTAGTTCGAAAAGGTAACATTGGAATTTAATATGAAAAGATTGATTAGTCCGAGGTAGATCATAAACTACTCGTTGAATTCGGTTGTCTGTCATCTACTCCTCAGACAAGGGGATGGACTGAAATGCACGATTAGGTGCTCACATTCATTTTGCATTTATTTATTTATACTGTCACGATTATTTTGGGTAATAAACGAGCGAACTTCATTGATTTCCTTATATTTTCCTTTATCGGTTCAACGAAAACAAAAACCGCGGATTGAGTTGACGTTACCTATGGAGTGTTGAAAAATCTTGAGACGATAACCTTTTCAAAAGTGGAAGCGACTAGGGTATCCGTCGCAAAAAATAATAAAAGGTTGAAAAAATAACCAAAAATATAAAATGGTAAATTGAAAATAATAGAAAATAAACTCTTCAATAGATGAGATTTTATTAATCAAAAGATATTAGGAAAATAAAGAAATGAAAATCTTTTAGGACGAAAAAGGCCCAGAAAAGAAATAAAGAAAATAATTGATATACAAATAGGTAAGGTACCTCTGAAGGCCGAACGGGCGATGCAGACGGGGAAGAAGTGGTCGCTGGGGACTCTCATAGCGAACTGAACTTATCTAGTTTCGGAGCCTTCAGGCCTGTCGGACAGATTGAGTTGACCCCGCCGCCCTTCCTCACTGTTTATATATCCTATCCTATTATGTACCATCGTCGCAATATAAAGCAACGTCAATCACGTGAAGCCTCACGTCAGAAAGTTAGCATCCACTCGATGCTCGCCCTAGCAGCTTCTCACATCTGAATGGTTCCAAATGTTGCTGTAACTCTCTAGTAAAACTGTCAAACTCCTGTTGTTTACCAAGTAAATTCAAATTTGAGGATATCGTAGGAAAGAGCGTTAAATTTACAAGCTACTTAGTGTGGAACCAAAATTTTTAGCAATAAACCATTTCTGTAAAATCAAGTCAAAAACGCTGCAAATCATTGCTCAAAGGTTTATTATTTTCTGTATAGATCACCCTTCTGTATAAATCACTGGTTCTCCATCAATAGCACCTACCACCATCTGTATTCTCCCTTGACCTTCCCTCTCAAATTTCAGCTTCCTGCGTTCAATAGGATTGAAAATGGCTTCGGAGCTCACTCAACTGATCAGTGATCTGAAGAGTGAAGAAGATCTCCTCGAATGCTGGAGACGCCTGGAAGAGCACTTCCATTCAATAGGATTGAAAATGGCTTTGGAGCTCACTCAGCTGATCAGTGATCTGAGGAGTGAAGAAGATTTCCTCGAATGCTGGAGACGCCTGGAAGGGCACTTCCATTCAATAGGATTGAAAATGGCTTTGGAGCTCACTCAGCTGATCAGTGATCTGAAGAGTGAAGAAGATCTCCTCGAATGCTGGAGACGCCTGGAAGGGCACTTCCATTCAATAGGATTGAAAATGTCTTCGGAGCTCACTCAGCTGATCAGTGATCTGAGGAGTGAAGAAGATTTCCTCGAATGCTGGAGACGCCTGGAAGAGCACTTCCATTCAATAGGATTGAAAATGTCTTCGGAGCTCACTCAGCTGATCAGTGATCTGAGGAGTGAAGAAGATTTCCTCGAATGCTGGAGACGCCTGGAAGGGCACTTCCATTCAATAGGATTGAAAATGTCTTCGGAGCTCACTCAGCTGATCAGTGATCTGAGGAGTGAAGAAGATCTCCTCGAATGCTGGAGACGCCTGGAAGGGCACTTCCATTCAATAGGATTGAAAATGTCTTCGGAGCTCACTCAGCTGATCAGTGATCTGAGGAGTGAAGAAGATTTCCTCGAATGCTGGAGACGCCTGGAAGGGCACTTCCATTCAATAGGATTGAAAATGTCTTCGGAGCTCACTCAGCTGATCAGTGATCTAAGGAGTGAAGAAGATCTCCTCGAATGCTGGAGACGCCTGGAAGGGCACTTCCATTCAATAGGATTGAAAATGTCTTCGGAGCTCACTCAGCTGATCAGTGATCTGAGGAGTGAAGAAGATTTCCTCGAATGCTGGAGACGCCTGGAAGGGCACTTCCATTCAATAGGATTGAAAATGTCTTCGGAGCTCACTCAGCTGATCAGTGATCTGAGGAGTGAAGAAGATCTCCTCGAATGCTGGAGACGCCTGGAAGGGCACTTCCATTCAATAGGATTGAAAATGTCTTCGGAGCTCACTCAGCTGATCAGTGATCTGAGGAGTGAAGAAGATCTCCTCGAATGCTGGAGACGCCTGGAAGGGCACTTCCATTCAATAGGATTGAAAATGTCTTCGGAGCTCACTCAGCTGATCAGTGATCTGAGGAGTGAAGAAGATTTCCTCGAATGCTGGAGACGCCTGGAAGGGCACTTCCATTCAATAGGATTGAAAATGTCTTCGGAGCTCACTCAGCTGATCAGTGATCTGAGGAGTGAAGAAGATTTCCTCGAATGCTGGAGACGCCTGGAAGGGCACTTCCATTCAATAGGATTGAAAATGTCTTCGGAGCTCACTCAGCTGATCAGTGATCTGAAGAGTGAAGAAGCCTTTGAGCAATGATTTGCAGCGTTTTTTACCCACCAACATTTGTTTTACCTACCAACTTTTTTTTACCTACCAGCTAGGTACTACCTACCACACCATACTGGCTTCACACCTTCACAATCAAGTTTATTAGAAAGAACTAATCGCTTCACAGTCGATTGGAAAAATAGAAAGCTTCATATGGAAATTTGATTACTGGTTACGCAGAAGGCAAAACTGTATACAAATCGAAGAAATGAACAGCGATCGCATTTTAGTCCGATAAAATTTGAACGGAGATTAGACCTCTTTTGCGATTCACACTCATGATTTTGTTTTATCGAAGGAAAACCTTCAAGTACTCGTAGGGACCGAACGGTTTGTCCTACAGAGCTCCGGGTGGTCTCAAAAATTTTTAAAAATTCAATACTATTTAAAATTGGTGAAAAAGCGATACCTTTATTTCGAGAGTTTTCGAGCTAGGGCACTCTTGAAAATTTCAACCCTTAATTTTCACCCCTTAGAAGTGACCTACATCAACCAAAAGCTTCGCGGCACAACTAGACCCCAAATGGAGCCTACATACCAAATTTGAACCAAATCGGTCCAGTGTTGCTAAGAAAAGTGCCGCGTACGGCGGACGGACGGAAATTTTTTTATTCGATTTTCGTATTCTACGTACCTTGAAACGTAAAACATCAAATTTTGAGGGGGGGTTAAAATTTTTTTTCTTGCTCGATTCCAAAGGCTTATTATTGAAAATAATAAACCAAAAGCAATTAAAAAAATTTTCCCCGAAATTTGATTTTTTCTTATTGCAGTTTTCACTTTGAACGCCTGCCCATTTCGATGGGCGCTCTTCAGAAAAAAACATGCCCAAATTGTCAGCTTTCTAACGGTATATCAATTTGTCGGTAAACATGGTAAATCCCATTACCTTTCGGCAAAGTAATTGGAATTCGTAAAGAGTCTTCGAATTACTTTTCTAACTCTGGCAAAATTCAAATCAAAACCTCGTAACTAGTGAAATATCAGTCAGTCGGCTTTCCTCCTACAAAAATCGTTATAAATTATCCACTCGTTGGAAAACTGTCGATTTAAGCCGAAATTTTATGCTGATAACGTAAAAAAACCGTGTAAAACATGGTACGATGAGACTTAATAGATATAGATACTTGATAGAGAAAGAGAGATTTAATTTTCATGTCAAAACGCTGCAAATTATTACACAATGGTTTATAATTTTTCTATATAGATCACTCGTCTGCAAAGCCACCAACCATCCAATATGAAGAAAAACATCGATCGCATTTTGGTCAGCTTTAATTTGAACGGAGATTAGGCCTCTTTTGCGATTCACACTCGTGTTTCTGATTTATCGTACGTCCAACCCTTAAATTCTAGTAGAGAGCGAACGGTTTGTCCTACAGAGCTCCGCGTTGTCTCAAAAAATTCTGAAAATTCCATACTATCTTAAACTGATGGAAAAACAATCAAAGTTTTTTGAGCTAGGGCGTTTTCAAAATTTCAAAATTCATTTTTCACCCCTTAGAACTAACCTACATCAACCAAAATCTTCTGGGCACAACTAGACCCCGAATGGAGCCTTCATACCAAATTTCATCAAAATCGGTCAATGCTAAGTGGGGAAAGTGCGGCGGACGGCGAACCAAATTTTTATTCGTTTTTCGGATTCTACGTACCTTGAAACAAAAACCAACAAATTTTGAGGGGGTGTTAAAAAAAATTTTTTTTGGTCGATTTCAATGGTTCTTATTGCAAATAATAAACCAAAATTGAATCCGATATCGTTTTAAAACCAAAGCTTTTACTAGGGGTTCAAGTTCAAAGGTGTACATAAACTTTCTAATGTACTTTCAATGGGGGATGCGCATGATTTTTCTTTGGATTTTTAATCTAAACTAGATCTCAACCTGAGAATTTCGACACCAGCCGTTCTCTTTTTGCATGAGTAGATCTTTTTCTATGATTTTTCAAAGTTTCGAATGTTTATGACGTCACGGGACCCCTCAGCCAGTGTGACGTCATAAACATTCGAAACTTTGAAAAATCATAGAAAAAGATCTACTCATCCCAAAAGAGAACGGCTGGTGTCGAAATTCTCAGATTGAGGTCTACTTTCGATTAACCTTCCGTTAGTGGCGTGTATGTGAGGCATACCTACATGACTCTCTTCTACACATGTCTACATGTCTCTCTTCAGTCGCCTGTCAAGCTTCACCCAAGTGGTGGGTGGAAGGCGTCTCCTCTCCGATTCTTCTCTGGCAATGTGAGGAGTCCCTCAATTGCCCTGAAGCTGCTGTCCTTGGAACCCCAATCGAGATAACGGTACTTTGTATTTGTCACATAAATGCCACCCTATGTGGAATTTTTTTCAAAAGTTATTTTTTCACTTGGAAAAAACTCAATTGGTATTTGTCACACACCAATATATTCTAGTAATATAATATATTACTTTGGAATAATATATATTGGAATATTATTCCAAGTAAACCCAACAAGTACCTATGGGGTGAAAGCATTTGCACTCGTTGATGCTCAAGTGTTCTACACTTACAGTGTGGAAATTTACGCCGGACAGCAACCAGGAGGGCCCTTCTGCGTCAGAAATAAACCAGGTATCTGTCTAGTCAGTTTTTTCAAGCGTAGGTGGGCTACTTTTCTATTCCGAATTTGGGGTTTGGATTGTCTTTTTTCACATTTACTTTATGAATGAGAGTTCCTTCTTGAAAATGTGATTTACCTATTTTACTCAGTCAGCTGTCAAAAGTTTCGAAGCTTATAATTACTCGTGGCTTTGTTGTAGTATCTAAGCATTCATCTCTATGTCAGCTCTGCAATTTAATATAAGACTGAAATTTATTATACCTAAGACTGATTTTTCAAAAATATGTAAATTAACAAGTTTTAAAAAAAAATAGTTAAGAAATGTTTTTGGAGACCACATTTTTTTTTTATTTACATTTTTTCAAAATACAAAAACATTAACTAAACAATTACGTGTCTTGTTTACACAACCCTGACATTTAAAAAAGGACTTTCTGTATTGTTATACGCCCAAAAAATGTAGTGTATGTGAGACATACCAATCGCGTAAGAATAGAGGTGCCACTAACGGAAGGTTAAAAATGACAATAATCAGTTTTTCCGACGCATCCGCACACCCTATTCAAGGAAAAATCGGTGAAAATATTTCTTAAAATATTACGGATGAGGACGAAATAAAGAAACTCACACGTTGAACGCAATTCCGACATTTTTTATTCAAATACGAATAAAATTAAACAGCGGATTTTCAACGATCATAAATAAGGTAAAAGCTATTTATGTACAACCAGAGGAAAACAAGAGGCATCTCCGTTGAATATTGAAGGAAAGTAGGACGTAATAAGCGGTACAAACTTAAATTAATTCACTTTTCGTCATTTCGAACAATAAACGAGGTACATAACATTACGTGGGTTTTTATAAACTATTGCGAATTAGCTTAATTCTACTTATAAGATAAATTTATTAGGAAGGTATCTAGTTAACGATTGAACAATAAATAGAAAAATGTGATAATTCTTACGCAAGGGAAGTAGGAAAGAGCTGCGATGGGCTGAGGGAAGGAACGGTTTGAGAATTCAGTTGGAAAAAGAAACAGTTCAAGAACAGTTTTTCCCGTCGTCTGTTCAGAGAAGCGGTTCGGAACCAGTTCAGAACCAAACTGGAACTGAAACGGGGAGATGAGGCGCCTGGACTCCTCTGAACCATTCAGGACTGCTTCTCTGAACGAACCTCCAATTTTCCAATTCCGTTTACGTTACGGACAATATCAAATAACGAGAAAGAAGAACCGGAAAATCAGCCAGAAGGTGTGAGATGATCGAGAAATTATGTGAAACTCGGGCCTAGCCTTACGGCTTAGAGCCTTTGGCTAAAATTGAATGGCCGGGCAGAACAGTTTTTGAAGAAATGGAGGTAAGTAAGGATTATCATACCAGACAACAAATCCGCAATGTGGGAATATTTTTTCCCCTTTAACCCTAATTGGACCATGGTGTCACTAGTGTCACCCAAAACATCACAGGAACCCTACAGCTGTCCCAAGGTGTCACCGGAGTTAAATGTGGCATATCTCCGACAGAGATTAATAGCTGTGCAATAATTAATTAGTAGCCTGTGCCTACTGAACAGTATCAGAACCCGCCATCTTTGTCCTCACGAGGGTCATACCCATTCAGCTGATGGCTTCAGAGAGGAAAAAATCTTTGACAGAAGGGATGAAGGAGACAGGGCCCGCATAGCCAAGGAAGAAAGGGAGCGCACAATGGCAAATTGGCAAGATATATGGTCGGGAGAACATAGAGGAAGGTAGACTGCATGGTTGGTGCCAAACATTCAGATGTGGATGGAAAGAAAACATGGAGAAGTGAACTTCTTCCTTACGCAGTTCTTTACGGGACATGGGCTGTTTTACACCTACCTACATAAAATGGGAAAGGTATCTGCCCCAACATGTTTACATTGCCAGAACAAAGAAGATGATGATGTGCCCCACACCTTCTTCAAATGCACCAAATGGGCACCTGAAAGAAATCAGCTGATGACAGACCTGGAGATAGCTCCCCAGAGTTCAACACCAGAGGCTGTTGTCAGCAGGATGCTGGAAGGTGAAAGGAGCTGGACTGCTGTGGCACAATACACGGAGAGCATCCTGACAAGGAAGATGCTCTTAGAACGAGGAAGAGTGAGGAGGGAGCATCTGGTCCGCCCCCTCACCCAGAACTGATTAAACGCCCCAGGACTCAGCCCGAAGTAATGTGCTAAACGGTTCCGGGCTGAGCTCCAACATGGGGGGGAAAAAGGAGGTGTTTTTTTAGTGGGTTTGAATCCCACATAACCTGGGGGACGCGGACCCTTCCAGGTATATTACGAGATCCAACTCCACCTATGGATCTTAAAGATTTTCTCACCTGCCTGCCAAAAAAAAAAGGTGTCACCAGAGTGACCAAAATTAAATTGGAATTTTAAATTTAATGGATAGCTGAATTTTGGTGGGCTTATGAAAGTCTCAAAGAAGAGTTATGACAAAAAATGTACAAAGAAATCGATTTTTAAAAAATTTCAAAATTTTTGTCATACCATTAGTCATACTGTTACTTTTTAATTTGCAATTTAAATTTAGTTAATCTGGGAACACTTTGGGACAGCTGAGGGATTCCTAAGACGTTTTTGGTGACATCAGTGACACCATGGTCCAATTAGGGTTAAATATTGTACAGGCAACACTGGGTGGAACTTGAGAGGGGAGCAGCCAGAAACGCTATTTGGAACAAAGTTTTTGTTGATTATCTAGATATGCGGATTTTGTTCTGCCCGGCCATTCAATTAAAATATAAATAAATAAATATCAATTCATAACACCAATAGTCACAAACAGTACAAGTGGAAATTCAAAACCTACGAATCGGCACATCTACGTAGTTCAGTTATAAACTCTCACAGAAAATAGCCATGAAATAGTTGAATCAATTCCTTAACTCGGCTCTTAGCGCCTCGTCTTATACTGCTTAGAGCCTTTAGCTAAAATTCAAGAAACATGGAACATGCTTCAGCCACGCATTCTGGCGGAGTAGGAATGGGGGGGAGAATAATTTCTCCTCTCCCCCCCCCCCCTGTGTGACACTTGTTTAGTCTAAGGCTAAATCATGTTCCATGCTTATAAAGGAAGCCGATTTAAATTTTTGAATGGTGGTGGGAGATGGGTATTTCATGCCTCGCTGTGCACAGCAGCCAGAAGTGCTAGCTTCACACTTGTGGACCTGCACATGGGATGCACAAGGCCCTCAATCACATGTACACTGATTGTGTTAATGACCAAACAGTTCAAGGAAAGAATAATTTTTCTTTTGTTTAAGAACGTAAGTAAGAACAAGAATACCGGAGACAAACTTCCATGCTAACCAGTCCAGAAGTCCCTTCCTGGTCCAGAGCTGTTCCATTTTACAATATCTTCTCGGTCTGTGGAACTGAATTGGCAAGGGCGCTTCCTGGCATATGGAGCTGCACTGGTGAGGGACCAGAAATGACTGAGTTTTTGTCACTGCATGGAACAAGTTGATACCCAGTTCCAGTACAGCTGTACCGACACCTCTAAAGGTACACTTTCGAATCAAATTTTGAAATTCTGTCTCGATCATCGAACATTGAGGCATCTTTCTTTCAAACGGAAGCACATTAAGAAATAAAACGTTACGTAAGCTTAGAATTGACACGTGTACATGAACGTTGATATGCGCTTTACCAACTACGTAAAATACTCCCTACGAGGTGAAAAATAAATTAATATTTACACGAGTCACCACCAGGTGAGTCAGAAATTGAAAGTTGATTCGAGGGCTACAGAGGGCTGAGGACGTTGTGGTTGAGGTGGAGGTCCGAAACGAGGGAAAAGTGGTCTGACGGGTAGTTGAAGGAAGGAACGCGTCCCGGTCCCATCTCCTCTCCTGTGGGGAACTCGAGGACGTCTTCGACTTGGAACTTGTTCTTGGAGTAGAAGATGTAGTCGATTGTGTGACGGACTTCTCCTTCTTCTCTGACCTGGAAAATGATTTGACGGGTATTTTTTAGGGGTGACAGGTACAAGGTAGGTTTGATTATGTATATAATAAACAATTTTTGGATTTCCAATGTTTCAGAGAATTTTCGAAGTCAAAGTAGTTGTGTGGTCTTCACTGTGAGAGCTGAAGCCCAAGCAGAAGGCAATGCCAGGATCTTCCCACTAGGGTTGTGACAGAGCACCAGTTACTCTGCCACCTGGTTCGTGATTCGATGGAGCGATTCTTCCGCTCTATCAAATCACTACTCAGGGATGGCCCTCCATTCTAATTCCAGACACCGATCTGTAAGTACAATACTTTCATACTAGATCACTTCCCTTACCCTCGTGGTTCAAATCCGAAGATCTAATAGGTAAACTCTATTGATACTTCTTCACCCCCCACATATAGATACAAGCCTCATTGATTATAGGATAATAAATCTATTTATCTTTCCTAATTCAATTTGTATCTTTAATTCATCATCCCTATTCCTAGGTTGACCTCCAACGAGGAATAGGTATTCAAACGAAGCGTATAGTTCTCTAGGGGTAGAATACAGCAACGATTAAATTATTCTCATTAATTAATAAGATTCTCCAGATCCCCTAGAACAATCCAGATCCCCTAGCCTCACTATCTGAGATCAGGAAGCCTTCACCCACTCTATCTACTCCATGATCCAGGAGACTGGAGATGATGAAGAGGGCAGCACCATCGGCCAATGACCCCCTCCACAGAAAAGGTTGCCATGACGCACAGGCTACTCATTTCTACTCCAAGCCCTTTCGAGCCAGTTTTCTTGCACTCAACTTTTCTTGTACTCAATCTCTCCATCATGTACATATTTGTAACAGGGTATCCCATGTTAAGAACTGAAAAACTTCGGGAGTCAATTCTACAACTAATTTAAGTGAGAAAATGCCTCCTAGCAATTTTGTTTTAACCCCTTGTTTTTCTAAGTTTTTTTGCTTCCGAGTCTACCAAGGTAGCGGAAGCTTTGTTTTCACTTTTCAAGGAAAAAAAAAGTTCTCCAAAATCAAAATTTTCACTCGCGATTTGCGTTTTAGACCTTTCTGAACAATTTTGGTTCCGTGTCTGTGTGTCTGTCCGTCTGTCATGAATTCCTTGTAACGCGCATAACTATACGAAGTTATTGTCCGATTTCTATGAAATTTTCAGGGATTGTGCGGGTTGGCGTGTAGACGGTCCTCTATGAAAATCATTATCCCCGGAATGATAGAAGCGACTGCGCATGCGCAAACGTGAATTCCTTGTGACGGCCATAATTTCCACATTTGCCACCCGATTTCGATGAAATTTTCAGGGATGTTACAGATTAGTATTTAGATGGTCCCCTATGAAAATCACCACCTTCGGACTGATAGTAGTCGCTGCGCATGCGCAAACGTGAATTCCTTGTAACGGCCATAACTTCTACGTTTTCCATCCGATTTCGATGACATTTTTAGGGATTTTCGCGGAGTGGCAGGTCCTTTCGGTCCTAAGCAGCTCCAATCATAGAACTGAAGTACTTCAGGTTGGACAAATGTTACTCGACTGGCTTCGAGTTTGGAGAGCATCAGTATTCTCATGTCTCCCCCCTCAATCATGCAAAACTCCAAAGCTAAAAAAACGCAGTGGCTTGTGTATTGTCCTCATTTCGATTTTTTCCCAGTGCCGTTATCCCAAGTACCTAGGTGTGGCTTTGTTCAATTTTCTCCACGAATAATCCACAGCAATGTAAAAACCATTGAAAATTAATGAGTGTTGTAAGTATACCTTCCAAGTGGTGTAGGGGGGTTCTCCTTCACAGGTGGCGTAGGCACTCGCCAGGCGGATGCTCGGGTGCGTCGTGACGGAGGTGTAGATTGGCTCGATCGGCTCAGCATTGAAGTCGCCACAGAGAACCACCGGTCGGTCTTGAGCAGCAGCAGCCACGAAATCCAAAAGATCCTGAAATCCAGTAATAAGTAGTAGAATACTGCAGTTAAGGAAACTGAAGATACTGTGGAAATGGTAGTAAGAGATACGGCGTATCTTGTTGTGATGTGACAGTTGATATGAGTGTGATGGTCCAGCCCAGGACATCACTACATCCATTACAGGTCCCATGATGGGTGGCACTACTGGCAATCCTGGCAATACTGATGGCAGATTCACCAGGAGGTGGAGTGGGGCCAGGAGATTCATCAGTGAAAAGAACTGTGTTCAATTCTGGTGAAATGGGTTTTAAAGGGCACCATTATGGGTTGAGGGGACTGAAGATAATTTATATCACTTCAACTGAACAGGAATGGGGTCAACTGGAATTAAACTCCTTTGCCGAGCTTTCGGTAAATTTATTGCCTTCTTCAGAGCTCAAAGGACCTGTTACTGCGTGGTATTAATAAAGAAGAACAACTGAACTAATGGAAAGATGAATCTTATCAAAGCTCCGTGTCTTCCAATTTTCCTGAAAGCTGGCGTTTTAATAATTTTTTTTCATTTAATACCAAAAAATTTAATTTTTAATAATTATGGCGGCATCTCCACTAGCTCAATTTATATTGACGCTTGGTAGGCTCTCTGAGTAACAGGACCTCTGAGCCCAGAAGAAGGTAAGAAATTAACCGGAAGCTCGGCGAAGATGGAGTTTAATCTCTGAGGACCTCATTCCCAATCAGTTGACGTAGTGTGTTTTGATGGGTCAATCTTCTACATATTTCCTTTTTAGAATTTATAGTTGGAAAAACTGGTCATTACAAGAGCATGGAAGAAGGTAACCATTGTTGTGATCAGCGACCTCTTCGCATTTCTGTCCATTCGCTTCCTTAGCTCAGTGGTAGGAGCTCTGATTCAGAATCGGAATGGTAGGAGATCAATCCCCGGTCGAGGGAAGTTAATTTTTGATGACTCAACAGTATGGCGCAGTCATATTGGACCCGAATGGTCTCCTCATCATTTCTCATAGAAACAATAATTCATTAAGATTGGGTCATCAAAACAACTCCCTCCCAGGACACGAGTCG
Organism: Apolygus lucorum; assembly: GCA_009739505.2. Lineage (NCBI taxonomy): Eukaryota > Metazoa > Arthropoda > Insecta > Hemiptera > Miridae > Apolygus > Apolygus lucorum. The sequence goes on along the minus strand of CM019170.2, from coordinate 926,553 downwards.
AGCCACCGCCTATTTGGACAAACATTGAGGTCAGCAGATCCGCCACCCCGTCAATAAGGAACAATAACAAAAAAAAAAAAAAAAAAACTCCGAAGCCAGTCAAAAATAGCGCGTTCTCACTGGGTTGTAAAACGCCGGCCAAAGCAGCCTTCCTGACTAGGTAACGGAGTACCTAAGATTTCCTAACAGGAGGGGGGAGATGTTGTGATCAGCGACCTCTTCGCATTTCTGTCCATTCGCTTCCTTAGCTCATGTGGTAGGAGCTCCGATTCAGAATCGGAATGATAGATCGATCCCTGGTCGAGGGAAGTTAATTTTTGATGACTCAACACCATCAAGCATATATGCTTTTATCAAGCATATAAACTTTTTATATATAAAAAGTTAATTTGGTGTCCAGACTTGCGAAGACATTTCAGACTAAAAGTCCGTCAGCTTCCTATTCCTGGGTCTTTAGCCATCCATGGATGTGCGGGTGTAGTCTACCTAGCGCTGCTAGTAGCTTCACCTCCACAGAACAATATGGAGCATAATCTACTGCACTGTCAGCCTTCTTCCATAGAAGATAATGAGGCTCTGTGTAGAGACATATCTCTCGAATGACATCTCTCTCCACAGAACCCCTTCAACCAGACTACAATGCTCTGCCAGTAAACTGCTTTTATCAAAATGAGAGTATTTCTCAAAGTAAATTCATGACGGTTATGTTCAACGACTTACCACAGGTTTTATAGAATATAATTATTTCATATTGGAATACGGCTTTATTTATTTGAAAGATTAGATTTCCAATCGTTTCTAGAGATAAATGGTTTTTTTTAATTAACTTGCTAGAACTATATTGATAAGAAGAATAGTTATTCCTGCGCACTACCTAACTGTTTTGTTTCGCTACATAGTCCAACAAAGATTATGAGATAATATGAAACTGTCTGTTTCTTGACTGACCTTTCCTTGCTCATTCCTCAGAGCAGCTAGAAGTGCGCCGTTTCGTGCTTTCAGATGAGTCGTCGCGATGCAGATTTCTTTGCCGTCCGCTCTATTCCTGAGGATGGCCAGTAAGGCTACCTATAAAACGACGTTATAATTTGAATTTTGAGGAATTGAAGAGAGAGGCAATGCAAAATAAGGTACCCACATGGGCGACTGAGCCTAGTTTTGAGTAACCGGAGAAGGGTAGATCAACTGGAGCCATTACGTGGGTGCTAATCCAGGGGTTATGTTCCAGGAACAGTTACACCTACCTGAAATTACCAGTTCCAGAAGAACGCTTAGACTCGTTCACTTCACACTTTTACACTTCATCGATCCGCTCCATACACAATAGTTCCCCAAGTTATTTATTGCAAATAAAATACTTACACACAAGCTCAGATCTCGAACATTAGTTTTCCAGTATTAAATGTATAGGGTTAGTTCCGCTAGTTAAAAGGATACAATGATTATGTGCCATATTGGAGAATCTGTCATAACCAGCATGTCAAGTTCAGGAGGCGAGCGCTTTCAACGTAAGGACTTCATCTTCAGGCCATTGAGAGACTACTAAAGTTTGTCAGCCCATCGCCCTGTTTGTATAGTCTGGGTGAAAGGGAGGTGAAAGGATCAGAAATGAAAGGGGCCATGTGATAACGCACCCCGTAGATTGTAGATGAATCCGCGGATCAGGGTGATGGAAGCCCAAAGCGCTGAAGCCTTGTGGCTTAATGTGCTACTCCGCGGATTCTGTTCCTAGTCAAGGAGTCCTAGCCCTTTGGTAAGGGCCATTAGCAGTTTGGCTAGGTTTGTGCTGGGAAAAGCCTCCATGGGTGTAGGTGACCCGAGGAGGTGAAATCTGCGACTTGATAGCATTTCACAATCGAATATTATGTGGGAGGCTTTTTCTTCGGCTTCACCACACAGCCTGCAGAGGGTTGTATTCTGATTTACCCCAATGCGGTTGAGATGGAATCGGAGTGGAGTAAAGCCCGTTCCCAGGCCGACCAATATCCTGACTTCCTTGAAGCTTAGCCGCAGGTAGGTGAAAGGATCAGAAATGAAAGGGGCCATGTGATAACGAGACCACGTGGTGAAAGGTTTTTTGTCTGTCATGTCAAGTGAAAGGGAGAGATAAAATTAATCCTATTATCTAATTGTACATTCACCATGTGGAGACCAAGTGGTCTTCTATTCTAAACTATGAATATATTATAAACTGACTTACTGTCTTTAGTACCTATCTATAGTACTTATGTTAAAACTAAACATGAGTAAATAATTAAGCAGTAAGTTAGTTTATAATATATTCATAGTTTAGAATAGAAGACCACTTGGTCTCCACATGGTGAATGTACAATTAGATAATAGGATTAATTTTATCTCTCCCTTTCACTTGACATGACAGACAAACAACCTTTCACCACGTGGTCTCGTTATCACATGGCCCCTTTCATTCTTGATCCTTTCACCTACCTGCGGCTAAGCTTCAAGGAAGTCAGGATAGTGGTCGGCCTGGGAACGGGCTTTACTCCACTCCGATTCCATCTCAATCGCATTGGGGTAAATCAGAATACAACCCTCTGCAGGCTGTGTGGAGAGGCCGAAGAAAAAGCCTCCCACATAATATTCGATTGCGAAATGCTTTCAAATCGCAGATTTCACCTCCTCGGGTCACCTACACCCATGGAGGCTTTTCCCAGCACAAACCTAGCCAAACTGCTACTGGCCCTTTGCTAGGACTCTTTGACTAGGAACAGAATCCGCGGAGTAGCACAATAAGCAACTAGGCTTCAGCGCTTTTGGCTTCCATCACCCTGATCCGTGGATTCATCTACAATCTACGGGGTGCGTTATCACATGGCCCCTTTCATTTCTGATCCTTTCACCTCCCTTTCACCCAGACTATACAAACAGGACGATGGACTGACAAACTTTAGTAGTCTCTCAATGGCCTGAAGATGAAGTCCTTACGTCAAAAGCGCTCGCCTCCTGAACTTGACATGCTGGTTACGACGGATTCTCCAATTCGGTACGTAGATAATAATTGCATTAATTTTCCAGGCAATACCAGAAAAAAACGAAGGGAAGTTTTAGTTTAGAAGGCTACCAGTTTTGAACTGGTTCCAAAGGCATTTGGTTAACAATGGTTTATAACTGATCCTATCCTCTCCCCTTTCAGAATGCTGGTCCACCCTGATCTGATTCTTAATTCTCACCTGAACGAACCTACAGCCTTTCCAGTTCTTTCCTTAACCCTGAAAATAACCCAATCTGCACAAAATTCCTCTTTACCTGGTTGCTTTGAACCTTCCACACTTCCAGGACCCTCGAGGCGTGTTTGACCAGCTCGAATCGGCTCGTTCTGAAGAAAATGGCGCATCCGTCGGGCCCGTTGTTGTCGTTGACGTACATGCAGGGAGAGTCCGGCTTCGGGAAAAACATGCCGACGTAGCCTTGCGTTCCCAACACTTTCTTCAGATAGTTGAAATGATCCACTTCCTGCAAGTGAACGACAGTATTTATTTCGACCTCAAGGTTATTTAAGAACAAAAAAAAAAAAAAAAAAAAAAAAAATAGGTATATATAAATTGCTGAATTGTGCTTCTACGTGACTAAACTTGTCATCTGATTGAAACTTTAAAAACAGATTATCCTTTTCTGCAAACCTATTACTTATACACCTTTATTTAATGATGAAATACGTTCCAAAACCCCCCCAAACCCAAACCCCCTCAAATAATGATTAATCGATTATTTGATGGATCAATTATTGACAATAATAACGAGGTAAAAAATTGGTTGCCTGTAAAGTCGGTATACGGGCGAAAGTTTTATTACGTGACAACGACTTTGAGTGGTAAAATAATTTTAATGTTAATATTCATTCGTATAGTAGGAAGAAGGATAAAATAATAGTAACAATTTAAAACATTTAACCAATAAACACTTTGTTTATTTTAATTATTTGTTCCTATTTGATCGTTTTCACATTATTATGTGAAATTAAAAATTCAAAATTTAAACAAATTATTATTGGTTGAGAAACGAAATAAACGTAATTTATTTACCTTTGCTGTTTGAATTGTTGCGATGGACGAAACTACCTTCACATTATCACTACACAATCGTTTTACAATTAACTGGCAACGTGTAAAATTGTATGCAGGCGCCTAAATAGAAGCGCAAGACATGAACCGGTGTGTATGCCTATCTCTCTCACTCTGTCTCTCTCGCTCTTAGGCGGGCTAACTGTGCTCGAGTGGAAGGGACGCGTGCCTCTCACTCGCTCTCATTGTGAGCGCATAACGTGAGCGGAGCGTAAATCAGTTTCTTGAAGTGTCACCCGGCAAACCAATTTATAAGACGTTGTCACGTCAATAAAAAGTTTCCTATCACACGAAAATAATGAGTTGCCAAAATGAATCGATTTCGAATGTTGAGTCAGCATCAGTAAGTATCAAGAATCGTAAGTTTATCTCAAAAAAAGTTTCATCTTCAATAAGGTCCTACGTTACCAGTAAAAATGTACATCTCTAAAAGGTTAAAATACCGATTTTTAAAAGAAAACTTGAATTTTATTGGCGGAGAGAGTGAAAAGTATACCTTTCATGATTCAGGCGTGTACAGACAAAAGTGAAAGGAGAACTTGGATTCCAATGGGGAATTGCCTCACATTTTTGTATTTTTTAAAATTTTTTTCCGATGGAGGGTTCACAGATATGGAAGAAAACCATAGTGAGCTGCTCGAAAAGCATCCAAAAAAATTTAGAGAACTTAAGGAAGATAGAAATTTTAAAAGTAGCTGCTATCTGTTCATGGGGGCATGGGGTTGCAACGTAACGGATTTTGATTTTACTATTTTTGTATTTTTCCAAATCCTTCATAGGGTTATCAAAGTAAGAACAACAACAAAAAAAAATATATATATATATACGGTTTAAAGTACCTGTAAGCATATCACGTCAGGTGAGTATCGAACGATCTCCTGAGTAAGCAAGTTTCTTCTTCTTTGCCATTGCAGCGCCTCTGGTGGACAACACACGAAGTTGTCGTTGTTAACTCCCAGTGCTGAAAAAAGAGAAGAAAATTCTATAATCATGCGGGTTTTACACTGATCATAGTTGTGGGTAATATTTCATACTTGTTTCAAACAAATCTGATATATGATCAGCTTTTTTATAACGATCTATCCCCAAAGATTAGTGGTTTTGATGTGATGGAGGGGGAGCGCCATAAATAAAACAAAAAAAACCAATTCAAGCTAATGGGGAGGACGCCCAGGATTTACCCCGACGCCGGCCCTAGGGATGAGGGAACATGAGGAAGGTGGGGGTGGGATGAAGGTAAGTGCCCCTATAATATAACCATCAAAGTATGAGCAGAGACGGACGCATCTGGTGACACCACGGGGTATACCTACCGAGATGCCGAACTCACGCAACTCTGTGGCACTTTTTCTGCCCCATAACAAGGTCGCAGGCATCATCCTGATGTTGTTGGGTGCCACTCTTTTCACTTTTATAAGTCAACTCTATCATACTTTTCTAGCTTAGCCCGCCACGTCTGCTCCATGTTCAAGCTGCCATTGATGACTCGGACATCTAGTGTCATCACGGCCATCTGCCGTACGAATTAATATCATAAGTACATGATATTTCATGTAATCGATGTATGTTTTGCCACATATAGTATGTAAATGGTATCACATGTATTGTAAATGTCTACATAGATCCAAGCTCTCCCCTTTTGGGCCTTTTGTGAATGACGGACTCCCCAACGACCCCTTATCCGTCCCCTGACCTCTGTATAAGTATGTATAGGTATGTAAGCACACAACAGTATACTAGATAATATCTAGTAATATCTATATTATAGTATAGTGCCACAGTATAAAGGTATAGTGTGTTATAGGCTTCTGTATAAGCTATAACATATCTTATAAGGTATTGTGTGTTTGGTATAGAGTATAAGACAAGGGGAGAGCTTGCTGACACAGAAGGTATAGGTATAATCGATCGATCGAATAAGTATAAGGTGTAAGTACTCACAGATACCTTCTCTTGTTGCCTCCAGGAGCACAACAAAAGCGTCGGCTCGCCTGTCTTGCTTCCCTCAGCGTTTCTTCCCCCACCGCTCTACCTCTAGGAAGGCCCTCCTTCTCCTGGGTTTTTTCTCCCTTACAAACTACTGTATTGTATATACTCTCGCTGTAGCGACATCTAGTAAAGCAAGAACTGATGGCAACGATGCAAAGACACCTGCTATCTACTTGGCAACCGCATCAAAACAAATTAAAACCAAACTCTCCACTCAATCAACGTTGCTAAGGGCGACCTCGTTCACGTTGAGGGAAGGAAGCTATAGCACAACATTAATAACATAACATTAACACCACAGGTTAGGCCGAACCTCCTAACTAAGGTTCTTCCAACTAGACAGGTTGGTACCCGAGTTCATAACAGAACTCACATGCCGAGAAACATCTTCAGGGGACTAGCCCTTGAGGAGGCCATCTCTCCCCTTGTAGCCTTCTAGGTACAAGCCCATGAAGTAGGGTTTGCTCAACCACGACCACCACGAATCCCACTTCAACTGAGGGGCAGGTAGGTGATGCTTTGACCGAGGTCGGTGCATCTGTAGCCTGGGGCTCCCCTCGCCTGTGGTACTGGTAATTGAGATGAGTAAAAAGCCTTTTACGGCATTACTGCTATCCCGGAAGCCCGACCAGGAAACAGGCCCGGAAGCAGAATTTGTACCTGCTCCCTAACCGCTCTACTCCTGTCAGAGGCATGTGCCAGAGCCCTAACATTAAGGAGGTACAGGAGAGGGAGGCATGACGCATGGCGGTACCCATAAAGGACGAAGGGACAGCAGTGTGGCTACGGTTGTTGGGGCGTCGTTGTTTGGCAATGGACTTTGGACCGACTTCTGCGGGGGTCATGGGTTCAAGGCTCATCGACCCCCTCGTCCCAACCCAGAGCAGTGAGGCAATGGGAAGCCATGAGCGTAATCATCAGAACAAATTCTTATCTTCCCTTTGAAAGACAGCTGATGACGTCCGCAACGCCAGAAATGAAGGACGAAAATCCAACCTGAAATGGTTGTTTACTTTACTTACATCTACTGTAATATAGGTAACTTATATTCCGGAACTTATTCGCCAATCTGATGACTTCACACACTAACCCACCTTTTCTAATTTCTCAAGACCTTCATATTCTAAGTTGTAACCCAAAAGGCGAAAATTTCATTATTAAAGTGCACCTGTTAAGAGTGAAACCAGTAAGCAATAATGCTTAGAATGAACTTTTGGGCTGCAAGTTTTGTCATTTCCGGTAATAAGAGATTCATCAATGAAGAATGTTCTCAAGAACTAGTTTGGGAAAATTGAAGGAATACGAAACAAAGAACAAAAAACGAGTCAAAAATGCGTTCTTACGTACAGGAAACGGGTTATTTTAAGATGCTAAGGCGCACAAACGAACAACAGAATTTTAATTACCGGCATTTCAATTAGTAGGTAAACGCTTCTTCGCATAACAAGGGAATCCTCGTAATATCGCATAACTAGGCATGATTAACCCTTAATTTCCCATTTGTTCATAAAAATTTCGGATTTTTTTAATTAAGTTTGGATGTATTATGACAAATCTATAGAATATTTGAACAGAAGGTTTCTCAAAGGCCCTACTGCAGCTTGTCAGCTCGAAAATGATCTTTCCTAAAGCCTCACTAGAATCTGGGTCAGAAAAATCAGTCTATCTGCCCAATGGGGTATTTCGGTGGGTTGGAAATTCAGGTTTTTGACCTCAAATTTGGATTCAGCACCCTTGAAAACCTATATATTCCAACTTTAAGCCCAATGATACAATAACATGAGGTAGAAAAATTAATTAAAGAGATCACACGTTTGAAAAAAAGGCGGGCCGCCATAAATACACACACACTACGCCGAGCGCGTGTGTGAGTAGTATCCAAGAGGTCCTCCAAGGGTTTCATCTCTTCTCTGTGCATGGATACTTTATTCAAAGACAGTTGGCTAGCTACGTCACACCATTCAAATCTTCAACTTTCCTTAGCTTCTCTGATTTTTCAAAAACATTTTCTCGATGAACAGACCCGATTACCGTTATTCCTGAGCCATAATACTCTTTTGAAAAAAAAAATTTAAAAAAAATTGACTGAAATACCCCATTTTGTTTAGTAGAAGAAAGAAACTGGGAAAATTCTTAGTTGGGGTCTGTTATTTCTCATAAAGTAAAAAAAAAATCCTTGGTTGGGGTCTTTTATTCCTCATAAAGTACAGAACCGAGGAATAAGGTGGAGAAGTTACTCTTCAGACAGGGATCTATGCTGCTCTAAACAGTGGCGCCATCTCTGACTAGGAAACCCAACTCATCGACAAGGGGGGAAATGAGGGTAGAAGGTAACTCAAAGGCCCTATTACAGTCTGTCAACTCGAGAATTATTTTTCTTCTCTGAGTTATTATGTTTTTACTGTTAATTACGTTTTCTTATGCAATCGGATAGTTGGGCAGCTATCAGTTTTGGCTTAAAAGTCAATAAAAGTTTGCAGATAAAAATTGTACTTCCAAAAATATACTTCAGGATATCAAGGGTTAATAGTACGTTACTGTTTAAGGGGGTCTCAGTCGGTCGACGTTCATTCCTCGTTCCGGGTTAGTATTTCGCCAAATCAAAGGCGCAAAAACTTAAAAAGTTGTACCTAAATTTGAAATTTTAAAGGATTTTAGAAATTCAATAGTGCACGGCCTTAGGGAATTGAAAAACTTAAATATTGCCGACGGAATGGGATTTTTCAGTCAATTTTTTTTTTTTTTTTTTTTTTTCAAAAGAGTATGGCTCAGGAATAACGTTAATCGGGTCTGTTCGTCGAGAAAATGTTTTTAAAAAATCAGAGAAGCTAAGGAAAGTTGAAGATTTGAATGGTGTGACGTAGCTAGCCAACTGTCTTTGAAAACAGTATCCATGCACAGAAACCCTTGGAGGACCTCTTGGATACTACAAAACACTACTCACACACGCGCGCGGCGTAGTCCTTGCCTAGTGTGTGTGCATTTATAGCGGCCCGCCTTTTTCAAACGTGTGATCTCTTTAATTAATTTTTCTACCACATGTAATAGTATCATTGGGCTTAAGTTCTAGTATATAGGTTTTCAATGGTGCTGAATCCAAATTTGAGGTCAAAAACCTGAATTTCCGACCCACCGAAATACCCCATTATTGTTTGATTTTGATGATTCTGGCGGTAATATTTCAGTTTTTTAATTCCCTTGGGCCGCTCACTAATAAATTTCTAAAATCCTTTGAAATTTCAAATTTAGGTACAACTTTTCAAGTTTTTGCGCCTTCAATTTCGGTAAATACTAAAAACGAATGGCGACTGAGACCCCCTTAACAATGTTTACCCCCAGCTTGAGGGCATAGAAGTTATGAAGTTCCCTTCAACAAACGTGATACAAAGTCGATGAATGTTATTTTGTTATTATGCTATGTATGTGCACAAGGCAAATAAAAGTGATTACGCACTGATTACGATGCCCAATTGAAATGCCAGCGGCAGCCGTACTGGGCCAGAAACTCCGGTTAAACCTTGGTAAATCACATCCAAGTTAATATTCAGGTTACAGGTATGCAATTTGATTTAAGGCTAAAGGGGACGAGGGTCTAGTATGATTCTGAGATGAGAGATGGCACAAGTGTCGCCCCATACTTTCATCCGGTTTATCTAAGCTTGAAAAATCGTTAATTTAAAATCTAACCATATGTATGTTATCAGAACAAGAAAATCTTACAAGCCATCATCTAACATATTACCAACAAAAACATTTTTTTGAATTTTTTTTTAAAGTTTCATTTAATAATTGAAGTAAGTATGTTTTTAATTCAAAAATTCGAATACACCCCGTGTTTGGAAACTATCCTTCTTTATGTTGGAATTATCAAAAAACAATTTGTGTGAAAATTAGAGGCCGAAAGCGAAATTTTTGGACAAAAAAACGTGGCCTGGGAAAACTAGATGGAATTTGTAGGGGAACCCCACATTTCCTAGCAGCTAATATGGCGTAGCAGCCTAGGGCGTTTTGAAAATTTCAACTCCCACTTTATACCCCCATAAAAGTGACAGACAACCAAAAGCCTCGTCTCCAATTGGAGCCCACATACCGAATTTCATCAAAATCGAACGGACGGTCGGTTTTAATTAGATTTTTGGATTCTAATGAACCTTGAAACATTTAACAAGTAGGTACCTAGCCCACAAAGGCAGTGGAAGCATTTTTTCAAGGTTAAAAGTTTTTAACTCTAAATTTTCACTAGTATTTTACGTTTTAGACCTCCCTGAATAATTTTAGCTCTGGGTCTGTCTGTCTGTCTGTCTGTGTGTGTGTGTCTGTCATGAAATCCTTGCAAAGGGCAAAACTATATGAAGTTATTGTCTGATTTGGATGAAATTTTCAGGGATGGTCCTCTATGAGCATCGTATCGTATACAATCTGGTTATGGATACGAGGAAGCTAAGTGCCACACCTACTTGATAGACTTTTTTTCTTGCTCAATTCCAAAGGCTCGAAATTGAAAAAAAGAATCCAAAATCAGTTCCCTACTATTTTAAGAAAATATTCCCTTTGCCACCGCTAAGAGATTCTGCTGTAACGATATCTTATTCATGCGATGTCGATCAATCCATCTTTTATCAGAGAAGCCTCTTATCAGGTATCAGCCATTCCATCGTCATACATAAGCCTCGTTTTTTAAGTAGCCTCGAAAAAAACTGGTCAAAACGTTAAAGTTGAAAGCGTTTTGCACGGAGTTATTGCATTTTCGAGTTTTAGAATCGTATTTACGTTCACGCGTGGTATAGCTGGGGATTAGAAAGCTATTTTTATTAACTGGCATCTGTACAAACATGACGATTTCCCAGTTATTGAAGGCGAGATTAGGAGCTTGTTTCAGTCCGATTGTGTTCCTGAGGGGAAAGTTCTCGTCCCTGATACCTGTAATACGCGGTCGTAAAAGAGAAACGAGAGAGTCAAATTTTAGGGATAAAGGAAAAAAAACCATTCATGCAGCACGAGTTAATGAGCGAATTTTCAAAGAAATCTTCAAAGCTATGGTTAACAAAATCGAAATATTAGCTTTTTGAAGGAGCTCACCCATGTGGGTGAGGCACGTAGCACGAATTGTTAAGATTATAGGATCAACCTCTCGGTTGAATATTTTTAAAAAATCGAAAACTACTCTTCTCGTCACCCCGATTTTTCAATTTTCAGTATAGCATACCAACATACTGTATGCACTGGGTATGCTTTGAAGATGTTAGGAGTCCATATTCATGTTGTGCTCGTCTCCACTTTGACTCCATTTTGAAAGAGGGGCTTATTACAGAAATTTGTGTTTGAAAGCGGAAAAACGTGAATTTTTTAAACGAAATCAGTGCTCCTGGTAAGACGATTTAAGGGATTGTACGATGGGAGGGGGTGGCAGAGTTGGGCAAAATCCCACTCATGAGTATGATCAAGATTTGAAATGACAACAATGTTTTTTATGGCTAAACATATGATTCAATTTGTAATCACTTATAAGAGTATGATTAATATCATAATCAATCTATGAATAAGATTAAATTCTTATCACAGGAAATGTGTGATTAATCTATGATTAAACGTTGGTTCTTGTGATTTATCATGATTTTTCCATGATCACTCACGGGTTTCTGTGATTAATCACCAATTTCTGCGACTAATCTCCGATTTCTGTGAATAATCATGGTAAATCAAGAAAATAATCTTATTTATACATTGATTAATATTTTAATAAAATTTTGTGAACATAAAAAACATATTTTTGCCATTAAAAATCTTAATCATACTCATGAGTGGGATTTTGCCCAACTCTGCCACCCCTCCAATCGTACAACCCCTCAGATCGTCTTAGCCGGAGCGCAGATTTCATTGAAAAAATTCACATTTTTCCGCGTTCAAACACACATTTTTGTGATAAGCCCCACTTTGAAAATAGAAATGACTATACCGTTGGAAAGCGGAGATACCTATAGGTAAAAATTAACATGCCGGATTACAGAACCTATGAGCGTTTGAAAAAAGATGAGATTTCCAAGTTTTGACCAATTTTGGTTTATTATTTTCAATAATGAGCCTTTGGAATCGAGCAAGAAAAAAAATGTACTCCCTCAAAATTTGTTGGTTTACGTTTCAAGGTACGTAGAATCCAAAAATCGAATAAAAATTTGGCCGTCCGTCCGCCGTACGCGGCACTTTGCCCACTTAGCATTGACCGATTTTGATGAAATTTGGAAGTATTTTTTCCAAATATAAATTGTTAATGGTATGTGGGCTCCATTTGGAGACGAGGCTTTTGGTTGTCAGTCACTTTTATAGGGGGTGAAAAGTGGGATTTGAAATTTTCAAAACGCCCTAGCTTGGTAGATAGATCTGTATTCTTTGTCTACAAGGACATGAATACGTCAATTTAAAAAACATAATACATATAGGTGTAGGTACCTAATTAAAATGGGGTATTTAGTCAATTTTTCAGTGGCAGCGAGGGGGAGGCTCAGGTGGCCTCTTATATTTTGTTAAACATTTTACTGGTTATTTAGGACCAAAATAAGTTGTGAATAGACCTCAGGAGCCCGGAGAACGGCGTTAAGTATGAAGTTATTACTTACTTTGTGAAAGAAGATTCCATTGTAGAATCCTGATAGACGAAGGGTCCTTCACTTGAGGCAAATCTTGATCTGGAAATCAATTAAATTTCTTTAAAGCTTTCATTTTATCAGATATATTTACTTTGAAGCCTAAATGAAGAATCTTGGGATACAAAAAATAGACAAAGGGATCAGAAACGAGTGTCACAAGGAGTAATTTTCCTTTGATTATTCAACACTCAACGTTGAAAACGTTAGTATTCGAACGCAATATTTGACACAAAATAATCGAAAACAATACCTATCCAATATTACGACATTGAGCTTTCTCATCAAGGTTATACGAGCGATTCGTACGTTCATTCAACACGTAGAGAAATGTTGAATCATCAACAAATTAACTTCCCTCGACCGGGGATCGATCTCGTATCATTCTGATTCTGAATCGGAGCTCCTACCACATGAGCTAAGGAAGCGAATGGACAGAAATGCGAAGAGGTAGCTGATCACAACATCCCCCCCCCCCTCCTGTTAGGAAATCTTAGGTACTCCGTTACCTAGTCAGGGAGGTGAGAGGCAGCTTTGGCCAGCGTTTTCCAACCCAGTGAGAACGCGCTATTTTTGACTGGCTTCGGAGTTTTTGTTGTTGTTCCTTATTGACGGGGCGGGGGATCTGCTGACCTCAACGTTTGTCCGAATAGGCGGTGGCTCGACTCGTGTCTTGGGAGGGAGTTGTTTTTATGACCTAATCTAAATGAATTATTGTTTCTCTGAAAAATGCTGAGGAGACCATCTGGGTCCTAATGACTGCGCCACATTGTTGAATCATCAAAAATTAACTTCCCTCGACCGGGGATCGATCTCCTATCATTCTGATTCTTAACAGCTCGGAGCTCTTACCAGAAGAGCTAAGGAAGTGAATGGACAGAAATGCGAAGAGGTCGCTGATCACAACAGAAAGAAAGAGGTGGAAATCTTACTTTTATAGGTGGCGTCATGGTAGTCAGGGACAGATCTGAACCTTCTGCTCAGCACTGAAGCGCCTTGGAGCTGAGACGAGCAGTACCTGAGGAGCTCGTCTTTCGTCATGTTCTCCGGAAGGCAGATGTCGTTGTCTTGAGTGTCATCGTTCAGGATTTTCGGGGAAGACGAGAAACTCCCCATCCTGCACAAAAAATGAAATCATGTAACAGATTATTCTTGCACACTCAGAAAAAGCACGATTCTGCGAGTAGACAAGCGCCATGTACCTCCATGCAAATTTCTATGTGGTTGCTGTTTTGCGGTACAATGATTGTCAAGCGATCACATGTTGACATTTGAGGATTCATTATATCGCACCTGGAGGTACCCACCAGGTCTGAGGTGATGACATTCCAAATAAGATGAAAAGATAACTTCTCGACAGCTTTGAATTCAGTTCTGGTTACGTATGGCTTAATTATAGGTCTTCCAAAATGAATGAAACAATCGATGCATTGTTTGAGTTTTAACAAAATAAACCTTCAAGGTTCGATTTCCTTTATTTAATCCTAATTAGACCATGGTGTCACTAGTGTCACCGAAAGCATCTTAGGAACTCCACAGCTGACCCAAGGCATCACCAGATTAACTAGATTTAAATTATAATTAAAAAACTAATGGACAATTCTAAATTTTTTGTAAATTATTATAAGTCCAAAAATACTTTTATGAAAAAACTTTTTATGAACTTTTATGAACATTTTTTCAAATATATTTCTTTGGAAATTTTTGTCATAACTCTAATTTTTAGAATAGCCCACAAAATAAAATTTAATTCTGGTTACTTCTTCTGGTGACACCTTGGGACAGCTGAGGAGTTTCTGAGATGTTACCGGTGACACTTGTGATACCACGGTCCAATTAGGGTTAATTCAAACCAAACTTTTCACCCAATTTTTTTTCATCACAAGTTCACAATAGTAACTTATACAACAAACTGTGGTTGGAATGGATCACTAATAGTAACAACAAATCAACTGTCATAGGTTGTATTCAACCACCAATTACCGATGAAGTAATCAATTCTTGTACGATTCTAGTTCAATTCTTGTTCTAGTGTCAAAAATGTAATCAATTGTCGTTGGTTTATTGAATCGCTAGTGATAAAAATACGATCAATTGTGGGAGGCCATGAATCAGTAATAACAAAATTCAACAAAATGGGGTCTCTATTGAATCACTCATAGCAATTATAATCGAAATTCTGGTTGGCTATGAATTAGTAATAACAAATAGAATCAATTGGGATTGGCAATGAATCACAAATAACAAAATTCAATCAATTGTCTTCTGTATTGAATCACTCATAGCAATTATAATCAAAATTCTGGTTGGTTGTATCGAATCATTAGTGTCGAAAATACAATCCATTATGGTTGGTTATGAATCAGTAATAACAAATACAATCAATTGGGATTGGCAATGAATCACAAATAACAAAATTCAATCAATTGTGGTTGACTGTATTGAATCACTCATAGCAATTATAATCAAAATTCTGGTTGGTTGTATCGACTCATTAGTGTCGAAAATACAATCCATTATGGTTGGTGATGAATCAGTAATAACAAATACAATCAATTGAGATTGGCATTGAATCACAAATAACAAAATTCAATTAAGTGTGGTTGACTGTATTGAATCACTCATAGCAATTATAATCAAAATTCTGGTTGGTTGTATCGAATCATTAGTTACAAAATTCAGTCAATTGTGGTTGTCAATTGTAATTGTAATTGTAATGTAATGATGAAAAACATTGTTTGAATAAAATAATTAATGTAGTATCAGTTTTAACCCTAATTGGACCATGGTGTCAAAAGTGTCACCGAAAACATTTTAGGAATTCCACAGCTGTGCCAAGGTGTCACCAGATTAACTGGATTTAAATTGCAATTTAAAAATTAATGGACAGAGCTGAATTTGTTGAACCATGTATTGGAAAACAAAGAATGAAAATGAATTTTGAAAAAAATTTTGTATGACAAAAATTTTGAAAATTTTTTCAACGATTGGTTTGGACATTTTTTATCATAACTCGATTTTGAGACTTTCAATGACCCATAAAAATCCTGGTGTCCATTAAATTTAAAATTTCAATTTAATTTTGATTGCTCCAGTGACACCTTGGAACATCGGTGGAGTTCCTGAGATGTTTTCGGTGACACTAGGGTTAAAGGTTCGTTTTGATACCAAAACGACATGAGTAATTTCCGCACTAAAAACTTGAAGTACTCAATAAGATATCGCATCAAAAGAATCATGCATTTGAGAGCCCTGCAGTCACAACAAACTACCTGTGATGAGTGCAGTTAAAAACAAGACTCTTTATCGTATACTGACAGTGATATAATACGAAATAAGTGTATGTGCAGTAAATATAAGTAAGAAATTTGGCCATTCATCATCTCCTAAGCTCTTAAAAAGCCTAAATGGTTGAACGGTTTGTTTGTTATTAGACTGATTCTTAAGAATATAGTACCTACTGTATTAGAATGGTAGATAATGACTGATAGGGGCCATCATAATGTTAATGGTAGGTAATTTACTTGAGACAAAAAAGTCAGTCAATCAAGTAGAGATAGGGAGCTTTCTAGAGGCTAATTCGAACATTTCCTGAAAATTCGATCAACTTCGTATAACATGTTTCCATGTGGTTTTGTCAAAAATAATAATCATAATAATAAATAGTGACAATTTTGGTTTTGGATCCTAACGGGCGAAACTAGGAGGTTAAATTTCCGGTTTCGATCACTTTATCTTATTTGGTACCCCCTGAGTTTCGACTACTTGAGCATTTACCTTATTTCTCGTTCGTATGTCAATAAATGAATCAATATGAGCCCTTATTGTGTATTGTTTGTTTTTTAATAGCTTGCCCATGATGCCTATTAGATACATTTAGATTTACAGTAGTAATACTAATAATCAGTGGTACTATTTACTACTAATAATAGGAGTACTATTTACAGTAGTATTTTATTTGAAGTAGGCCACACCTACTAATCGGCATCAACAAGTCAGATTATTGTCAGTTTCTTGTTGGACGGCAGAGATTAGAGGCATTTATTTTCGTACATTTTTACCAATTACCGTCTTGTCGTAAAAATCTTTCATAATTTCTTTTGGATTCGTCAAGAAGGCACATTTCATACCATTTATTACCAAGCTTCTCTTGGTACCTATTCATTATCTGAATAATGGAAATAAATGGTATGAAATGTGCCTTCTTGACAAAATCAAAAGAAATTATGAAAGATTTTCACTACAAGACGGTAATTGGTAACCATTGTCAGGAAATAAATTGGTAGGTTGTCATCTGAATACCTTTCAGTAGAGTTTAGATGGCTCGATAACTGTGCGGTACTCCAAGGCCTCATAATAATAGTCAATTAATACTAACGGAGGGGGTTTGTTTCAACATATAATGTTGTATTTTTTGAAATGTAGAATACAGAAAAACAGTCCAGTTCAAATCCCGCAGTGACGACCTTGGGTCCCCTTTGAAAATCGCCAACTTCTAGCAAGTAAACAACGAACGGCACCAGAAATAATTACGACTCAAATAGCTCCCAGGAAAAGTTTAATTTGAAGAAACTCCGTAACGTATTTACCCTCCCGAAAAACGGCGAAATTATCTTTTTCCGCTGACGCTTCAATTCCGAAGAAATTGCGGAAGAGGAATCGGAAAATGAAAAGTGGAACCCGAAAATCCATTAGGAAGTACTAAGCTCCCATTTCCAGGATAATTGGTTCACGCTGCGATTTAAGAACGGTTTAATTTGTCCAAGTCGAGTTTATTTGAGTTTATTCGAGAATTAATGAAGTTCCTTTTAAAATTGAGATTTCACGTAGGGAGTAATCAATTTGAGGGTTTTACATCTTTCCAGTTTCGAATGAGTTTGGTTGTATCTTGGTGGGTGATGGAAATTCATTCTAAAGGAAGGGTGGAAGAGGAAACTAACTTAGAAATCGTATTTCTATTCAGGAAGCGCGGAATGATACCTAAAGCATAAATTATCAATGAATTACATTGAATTATTACAACTGTTCAATCACAAGTAGGAGTAGTAAATCGATGGCACGAATCACACATTGATCATAACTCCAACTGGACGTACAACTATGATTTCAAACTCTGCAACGATCACAATTGTGGGAAATTTCCCAGTTTTTACCTATTATAATTTTAAGATAATAAACCAAAGACCAAGTGATTCCACCAGCCAGATTACCTCCCTGGAGGAATCCCCAAGCACATGGTGTGGGGAACTTATAAAAGTACGCCGGCACGAGGGGGGTTGTACGAGCCCCCTCACACCTGGTGCACAAAATCTAAAATTTCTTTTTCTTGGACACTCAAATTACCTACTGTAATGACTATTGCAATGTACCTACTCTGTATAATGGCAAATAAATACTCTCTCTCTCACTCTCTCTCTCTCTCTCTAAAGTATTCTGCTTCCTAAGGCCCTTGACACAGTCAGGTGGAAAGTCTTGAGCGTAGTACCTACTCTATATGAAAAGAACTTCTTGCTTTCTTACTAAACCCCTAAAACCTTACCAAATTCAATCTAAATACTTTCAAGTACAAATTGGTCTGTTTTAGCCCAACCTACAACTTCGGATATGCATTGTTGCTCAGTCGGTCGCCGTTCGTTCCTCGTTCCGGGTCAATATTTTCCTAAATTGCAGGGGCAAAAACGTTTAAAAATGTACCTAAATTTGGAACGATCAGGGATTTTTGAAATTCATTAGTGCATGGATGTAGGGAATTGAAAAACTAAAAGATTGCCGCTGGAATCATCAAAATCGAACAATAATTGCAAGAAAAAATTGGAAAAATCGTTTATTCAGTTCGGTTTTTCTCATATTTCAGCAGGCAAACTCAAAGGGCTGTCTTACCCGTATGGGACATGTCCTGAGCTTACATCGCAGTTAGATCATACTCCCATATAAATTCTATCTTGAAAATCAACGATTTCCTCCTCAAAAAATGACTTTTTCGTACATAAATTCGTTAAAATGAAATTAAATTAAGAAAGGGATAGCACCATGCGATTCAGCGTAGAAAAACAGTGCCAAGTAATGTGCCACACTTGAGGTCTACCTTCATCTCAATAGGGTGTGCGCCTGGGAAGGAAAAACTGTTTATTGTTATTTTTAATCTAAGGTAGACCTCATTCTGGGAATTTTGGTACTAACCGCGACCTTCTAGCGTGTGTAAATCTTTTCCTATGAATTTTTAAAGTTTCGACCGTTTGTGACGTCACAGTGGGCTGGGGGGTCCCGCTCAGGCGAGAGGCGCGCGTGACGTCATAAACGGTCGAAACTTTGAAAAATCATAGAAACAGATCTACTCACGCTAGATGGTCGCGGTTGGTACCAAAATTCTCAGGATGTAGTCTACTTTCGATTAAAAATCTGAAAAAAATCAAGGCGCACCTCCCATTGTGGCACCTGGATTGCGCATCTTCGAGCGCTCGCTGAGCGGGTTGCGCGCGTTCGAATAAAAAAGTTGTCGATGTAAAGTATTCATAAAATTTGACGTAGAATCCGAATTTGCAATAAATAATGGGGGTTCTCAGACGAAAAAACAAAGTCGATCTTGGCAAATTTTGTCATTTTGGTTTATTATTTTCAATAATGAATCTTTGGAATCGATCAAGGGTACTCCTCTTGTATGTTACCTACCGGGAGCTCGATATCTACGTGTCGATGGCGATACCTACCGGAGTTGTGAAGTCCTTGTTTACGCGAACATGTTTACAATCCTGCTAAGTATTATCTCGGGCCATCAAGATAATATATTAGAGCGGCGTTTTTTTATAGTGCCCAGAAGAGATCGAAAAAGGAAGCACGATTTACTCCGACATGTGGCGTGCCTACAACATCCTTGGCACCCGTGGTTACGTCCACAAAACCACAAAACAATTGAAAGCCTATGGAGAGTGGTGAAAAATCGCATGAAGACCACTACCCTCATGCAGTGAGAACGAGACCTGCAGACGTGCTTCTACTCGAAGCTAATTAATTTGACAGGTAACAATAACTTCAACGACTTTGTTTAGCTTTACAGGTAGCATGAATTCGGTAGGTAACATACGAGGGGATCGGACAGGCGGTAGGTAACATACTTGGGGATCGGCGGGTCGGTAGGTAACATACAAGAGGAGTACCCGATCAAGAAAAAAAAGTTTACACCCCCCCAATCCAATCCCCATCAAGGTACGTAGAATCCAAAAATCGAATAAAAAATTTTCCGTCCGTCCGCCGTACGCAGCACTTTCTTTAGTTCCCATGGACCGATTTTGATGAAATTTGTGATAAATTAGTAAGTGATATTCGATATAAAGGTATTGTTTTTCCATCACTTTAAGATGGTATTGAATTTTCAGAGAATCTTCCTGGAATCGTTGGAATCCGATTCCTAAAGAATCGGATGAGACCACCCGGAAGTTAGACTTACGATAAATTAGAAACACGAGCGTGAATCGCAAAAGAGAATCTCCGTTCAAATTTTGGCTGCCAAAATGCGATCGCTGTAGGTACGTGGTAGGTAGGTAGTATCTATGGTTGACAATGGCAAAGCCGAGTTCTTTGCAGACGAGTGATCTTTATAGAAAAATCGTGTAATCATTTGCAGCGTTTTTTAATTCTACGCCAAAAATTACGAAGAATAGCGTTGGCCCGACTTTTTTTTCGTCCACAATTAGAGAAAATAAGGAGGAGCGTAGTTACCTACTATACCACCTATACCTATTATTATCATTCTTCACCTTTTGAAAAAACCTTCCATTATCTTTAAACATCCATACGATACCTGAAAATTTGCATTGAAATTTACATTCACTTTTTTTTTCAAATTTGCATTCCAAGACAATGGAAAGTTTGAAAAACGAAAGGCTCTACTAATAAGATTCCTTCAATTGTGGGCGCACGTATTATACAGCTAATGCGTAATTTTAATGATTTGCACAGCAACAAAAACTAAACGGTTATGAATGATTGAAACAGCGATAATGAATTGTTGACATAAACACTCGAATAGGTCAAGACCTATTCGCGCACTGCGAACAACAACTTACATAATTTATTTTTCGAACTAAAAAAGATCTAGCGCCCTCCCAACGATATTTAAATCGAAATAAATAATTTGCATAAGTTTGATGAATTGAGAAAACTAAATTTGAAGTTCATATCCATAAATCGAAAATTTCTGAATTTATTTACGAATCTTAGTCCTCAAATAGCTAAGAAAAACTAAAAATTCTCACATTTTTCTTTTATTATTACACAATTTTTTTGAGACGCGGATGAACAAAAACTGGTCAATTTACCAAGATTTGGAATGTACGTTCATTCGAGGGGTGTAAGTTCAGACAGGGGGAAAGAAAAGCTCAGGAAATGTTTCTACGAGTCGAAGTTAAATTCAAAGTCGAAGGTGTTTCGATACCCTGTTTGATATTTTCGATAAAATGGAACACGCCAGACAACTAGATTTTCCTCAACATACAACAAAACTTTACCCTGAAGATGTACGAATAAACGTATGAAACGTAGGTAGAAGGAACCAGTTCGAAGTCGACAGATAACGGAAATATATTAATTGATAATTATCTGGAATAATGATCTCGTCTACGTATGAAATCTTCATTGTCTGACGGTCCATTGATTTTTATGATAAAATTTCGAGTGTTTTGCTTATTATCTCAATTTTTAGGTATCGATATTTGTTCAGTTTTCTCAGGCAACAGGGGTCATTTAATGCTGTCGGTAGTGGAATATCTTACGATAAATTCTAAGTTAGACTTTCAGGGTTTTAAAAATGGAGATGAAATAGTACAAGGTCCCTCAACTAAGAGAAAACTAGTGCAAAACGACTAGTTTTGACGATAACTGTTTCCCTTCCAGTTCTTCAGGGACTGGTACAAAAAGAGTAGGTACCTTTAGACCAGTTTTCCTTCAGTAAATCAAAGAGGATCTCAGTCTCAAATGTACGTGAGTAGAGTTAGTACATGGCTAGTTGGCTGCGTGTATGGTTATTGATTTATTTTTGAGTTAGTTGTGGATAACAATACTTGTCTCAAATATTCATACTATAAAAGGGTACCTACGTGTGAAAGTCGAATTTTGGCCATGATTCTTGAAAAGCGTGAAAATCTACGGTTGTCATAGCGAAGAGAAGGAGTTTTGAACGGAACTGCGAACGAAATCTTACTAGGAGTCTTGAAGGTGTCACAGATGGGAGGGAATGAGTGAGAACTGACGTCAAACTAGGGGGATCCGAATACGATAGTTGACCGCAATAATTAGTTGGTATCAAGGCTTCAAGACACACCCACAGCCACGTAACAGATCGCGTTGCACATATCGGGGAACGGAAATCGTGGTTTAACATGTGATGTCGGACGCTACATAGTCTTCGCCATCTTGTCTGCATAGAGAAGAGATTCAACACATTAGTCAGCTCGCACTTCCCTACTCATTCATAAGTAATGAGGGTTCAAGAAATTACCCACATTTGCACTTGCTTTATAATGTTCATTGTTTTAATAAAAAACAACATTTAGACACTGTTTTCTTCATAAAATAATGTTTCAAGTGATAAACCTTCTACGATTGATAACGCGAGGGATGATAAAGCACATACTAGTTCATCCAAATTCAACGTTTTGCTTCCGAGTCTACCAAGGTAGCGGAAGCTTTGTTTTCACTTTTCAAGGTTGAAAAAAAAAGTTCTCCAAAATCGAAATTTCCACACAATTTTGGTTCCGTGTATGTCTGTCTGTGTGTCTGTCATAACTTCTACAATTCCCATCCGATTTCGATGAAATTTTCAGGGATTGTGCGTGTTGGCGTGCAGATGGTCCCCTATGAAAATCAGCGTCCTAGGACCGATATTAGTCACTGCGCATGCGCAAAAGTATATTTCCTTGTTACAGCCATGACTTCTACATTTTCCAACACTATTCAGAGATTGTGCCGGTTGACGTGTAGAGGGTAGAGACTATGAGGGTAGTGCAAGGTATTTAGAGATTGTTTTAACCCATTTTAGCCCAGTGTTGCCATATGGCAACAGTGAACATCCCTGCACTCTGCATTTGTTATCTCATCCTCATGACATTCAAAATGGTTTGCAACGCTGTCCACTCTCCCTAGACAGTGGCCCAAAAGATTTGGTGAATTACTGGTTTCTGAAATCAATCTCTTATCAGTTCATTGTTCAACAAGTTTGGGGCGATGGAATAATTGCAAAATCTCTTACAGTAAGTACTGTAAATCATACAATTTCATACTTATGATTGAGCCCATTGTTTTATTTTAATCTAGATAGATGTAGTTTCAGTATTATATACCGAAATTGTGGAAATATAATTTTTTCATGCTGCATTGTTAGTGTTTTCCGAACATTGCCATATGGCAACGCTGGGCAGTGTGAGTACTAAACTAACAATATATAAAATGACTGTTTTGCTGGTCAGCAGCTTTTCAGCAGCTCAGCGTTATTCGACACAACTGAAGAGAAATGTTACCATGAAAAGACCTGCCTTGATTTAAAAAAAATATATATAGTGCAACGAAAACAAGGGAGGATCAGACGTCATGGATGCTGACTTGAACCACTGCAGGATTGGAATGAAAGGAAAAACGCTGCAAATTATTACACAACGGTTTATTATTTTTATATAGATCACTCGTCTACAAAATCACCAACCATCCAATATGAAGAAAAAAATTAAAAAAAAAAAAAAAAAAAAAAAATCACCAACCATTGATCGCATTTTGGTTAGCTCTAATTTGAACGGAGATTAGGCCTCTTTTGCGATTCACACTCGTGTTTGGATTTTTATATATATATATATATATATATATATATATATATATTTCAATATAAACCCTTAAATTTTCGTAGGGAGCGAACGGTTTGTCCTACAGAGCTCCGCGTGGTCTCAAAAAATTCTAAAAATTCGATAGAATCTTAATTTGAAGGAAAAACAATACCTTTATATCGAAATTTTTTGAGTTAGGGCGTTTCCAAAATTTCAAAATTGATTTTGGAACCCTTAGGAGTGACCTACATCAACCAAAAGCTTCGGGGCACAACTAGACCCCAAATGGAGCCTACATACCAAATTTCATCAAAATCGGTCAATGCTAAGTGGCAAAAGTGCCGCGTACGGCGTACGGCGGACGGACGGCCAAATTTTTATTCGATTTTTGGATTCTACGTACCTTGAAACGTAAACCATCAAATTTTGAGGGGGTGTTAAAATTTTTTTTTCTTGGTCGATTCCAAAGGTTCATTATTGAAAATAATAAACCAAAAATGGTGGTGGCCAATATTCACATGGCTACTCGACAATTGTATGATCAATGCATGGCTCAATTACAGAAACCCAAATCCGAGAATTCAGTTACACTTTCCGAGCAACGGTGCAAAGAAAAATCCAGGGCCTCAAGTTCCAATGCTCATGGCAAAGGAAGTAGTGAACGCAGTTCGATTTGATGGACGATATCATTTCGTGTGTAACACAAGAGGGGGAAAAAAGAAGGAAAGGCGCCAATCGGAGAACAGCAAATCAATGTCAAAACAATTTGCATGAAATGAAAAGTAGGTTTATGCGTACCTCGCTTTGTCAATTTCCATGAAATAATTCAAACTACAGATTGAAGAAGACCAAATTATTCATCACTAAAAGAGATGAAGATTTTACTATTTCTTTTTTAATAATTCTTATTTTCTGGTCAAAGTTCTTGTGATTTAACCCTGGAAGTAACAAAATGTAATTACCTAGATGGATTCTGTGAACTTTCATATTATGTAGTACAATATTTTTGAACTTGTGTCTTTTTGTACTTGATGTTTTTAAAACTTGTAATACTGACAAAATAAAGAAATGTATTCATGAACCTATTGACTGTTTGAACTAATCACACAACTGCAGAGTAGGTATGTAATACTTGCCATACGGGGTAGTGGATGTGCCCAGCGTTGCCATATGGCAACGGCTCGAAAATTCATGAAAATCAACAAATATAATTTTTTAAACATTTTTCTGTTTTAAAACAAAGCAAGTTGAAGTATAATCATGAACTGTTCATTCAAAATACGGTTCAAAATAGTTCTGGGCTAATAGGGGTTAAAATCAACTAGGTACTATGCATCGGATCCTCTATACAATCGGGTTATGGATACGAGGAAGCTATGTGCCACACCCACTATGCAGAGAGATTGAGCAGAGATTGACTTTCAGAGATTGAGCAAGTTGAGATTGGATGCCAACGCGCATGCGTATAGGTACTTGAAATCCTTGTAACTATCAAATCCTTTACATTTCTCATCAGATTTCGACGACAGTTTCTGGGATTGCGTGGGTTGTAACCCCCTGTCTGCACAATTCCAAGCTTGGATTCGTAATTTTTACGGTTTCCATTCAATTTTAATGAAACTTTCGAGGATTGTGAAGGTCGGAATCTCTCTTATATGAGTTTCGACGAGGAAAATCATCAATAGCCACTAATTTCCAGTTTTCGTTCTACTTTAATGAATTTTCATTGAATTATATTATGGATTCATTGAAGTTATGTTTCAAACCCACTTGGAAGAAGTTTTCACTAAGAATTTATAGAACCTGAAATCTACCTGCTGAAAATGAAGCTAACAGGTAAGAACTGTGGTAACTACCATGTTGCAAATTTGAGCATAAAAACTATTAGAAATCAGGTGAGATATCCCCAAATTTCGTCACCAAAGTAATGTATAAAGAACTAACCCGCAGAATCACAAAATCATTCCTTCAATATTAGGTAGTTCATGATTTTTTTGATTTTTGAATGAAATGAGAAAGTGAGCTGGGAAAGAAAAATTCAGCTGTAGATACAGATGGAATTGCAAATCGTCGATTTTTTCGATTTCCCATGCAAATACCTGTAACGCGGAAGCGAGAATCACAACAAGAAAATTCCCTCGAGTGCATAATCTGGGTTGTCAGCCATGCAGAGGAATCGAAAACCGTTGCGTAATCTTCAGGGTCGTAAATTCATATTCACATGAGGACCGGCCGGTTTCTCGATATGGTTCTAGGGGTCAGTGCCTTAGCAAGGTCGAAAAAGCCTCTCGCTCCTTTCAGGCATCGAACTCAAACCCGACCACAAGCGTAGATTGACATACATCGGACAATGAGTTATGAAAATATAAGTTGATTCATCCATCATCCGGTGTAGAACGTGTTGGAAAACCTTTCATATTGATTTTAGTAAAAGTCGAATGAGAAGGTACCACTACATTTCTCCAACACAACGGAATATCGTTCACGTCAAACACGTCGTCTGAATTGATCAACTCTCATACAAAGTTAGTAAATGAAAATTGCATCAAAACAGAACCATTTTGGTTTACTATTTTCATTAACCCTTAATATCCTGAGGAATCTTTCTGGAAGCCTGATTTTTACCTGCAACAGTTTATCCATTTTTGAACCAAAACTGATAGCAGTTGGCTATCTTCATACTCCAACTATGGAGAGAAAATTTGTGTAAAAAAAAGTAATAATAATAACGTATTAATTAACAGAATTGTAAAACTGTAATAGGGCCTTTGAGGTAGGTACCTCCTACCCTCATTTCTCACCTTGTAGGCTATTAGTTGGGTTTTTTTCAGAAAAGGCAGAAAAAGAGTTTTCCTATATCAAGTGAATGTTCTTCACCTTATTCCTTGGTTCTGAACTTTACGGGAAATAGCAGATCCTAACATCCCACCAAGAATTTTTCCAAGTGTCCTTCTTTTACTCCATCAAAATTGGGTTTATGGACAGATTTTGCTGACGCAGATAGTGCTAAGTTAGCCCCTTGGAAAGATCATCCTTGAGGTGACAGATTGATGCCTTTGAGGTACCTTCTGCTCAAATATTCTCTAAATTTGAATTCAAAACTCCGAAAAAACATTTTTTTAAACAAGTGGGAAATTAAGGGTTAATGGGCCTTTAGAATCGAGCAAGAACAAAAATTATCATTCGTGCAATCATGAATAGATGAGCCAATTTTTCAAAATTTCCACTTTTTGATCATTTTATTTGTTTTTGGGGTTATTATGTTATTTAATAGGAGAGAGAAAAAAATTTATTGAATTTTTAGAATTTTAGAATGATTTTTTTATTTCTAAAAAAATAATTTTTTTTTCTAAAAAATTTTTAGAATGATCAACACACTAGTTAGTGGTAGAATTTTCCAAGAAAATGTATTATATTAACAGCTTTGTTCATTTTTGAACCCTCGTTGAGTTGGAGGTTATTTTTAGTCCAAAAGTTTTAGGAATTGGACAAAACAAGAGAAATTGTCGTAACTAGCAATAAGTGTTAATGTTTTTGAAAATATCGCAGCCCGGAACACAAGAATGTATAATATTTCCTTCACATTGTATCTGATTTCTCAATTCGAAAATGGTAATCACACACGAGTGGGTATAATTTTTACATATAAACTGCTTTCGGTTGATTATTCAGGACCGATAGGGCTTTTTATGCACTTCAAATTCATTTCCATTTTTCTGCACCTCAAGTGCAGCAGAACCACATCATAGCGTCCTACAGATTCTAATCTCGGCCCTTGGTAATTCACATATTTATGATCTGATCCCTGCATCCAATAGGCCTTGATCTTAGAGGAAACTATTCGTCCAAGGGCGGTGAATACTCAATACTTATATTACTTCCTCAGTATCAATTCGAGTTGAAACAAGTCAGAAATCATCTTGACATAGCAGAAGCGATTTATTAACAAAATTAACGTTCATGTTCAAATTACTAGCTAAAAACCCATAAGAAATGAGATAGTGCATTGTATTTGCAGTGAAAAATGATGGATAATGAAGTGACTCATTTGGAAATAAGGAAAACCAAATGCAAGCTTCGATCTTGGCAAAAGAGCAACTTGATGACGAGGTAATTTATTTAGAAAATCAAAAAATCCAAATTTACATACGTTTTGTCAGTTACCTGAAATCAATCTGCCTTTTCAGAAGAACAGTTAGGAATATCGGATGTAGCTGATGTTCAAATTTGCGTAACTTGGCAGAAAAACCATCATAAACACGTGAGAATCACTTCAAGAACACCAAAAACCCCAGAAACCAGATTTGATGGCAGGATTTGTCAGTAAGAAGACGTGGGAATAGTCCCTTCAGCTATTAGTTGAAAATTAAGGTGTCAGATCGGTTATTCTTCTATTGGTACTACACCAGGTCAAGGCCATGGTCGTTCATTGCTGGCTGAAGTTTATGTTTTCGAGAGGTGTAGTCTACTATGTCGACTAGACGACGCTACAATAGTACAGAACTGGCAGCACGAGTGATTTGCACAGTAGGACTATGGCAGCAGGACTAGTGAAATCACAATCTTCAAAAATCATAACATCCGCAACGCTCAGCTGCAAACCCCACCAATGATCGCAGAAAAGTCTGAGGATCGAAAGGCAACCCAAGGTCAGGAACAACTGAATTACGAGTGGGATGTGTTCCACAAATTGTGCACTAGTACTCGTATATTTGCTTCTTCCAGCTGAACGATATCACGAAAGGCTGTTGGCGAAGTACAAAGTGAGAAGCCGGTCTAGAGCCAATTGGAGTCTTTGACAGCCTGAGGGAGACTTGACGAAACCACAGAAAAAGAACACTCCATTACCCCTTTTTCTTCGATGAGAGCAAAACTAATCTCTGCCTGGTCATCACTTCAATCCAAAAACCAATTCGACGGTGGAGAGACATAATTTTTTCGGAATTGGTCGACGAATTTGTCACCGCTCTAAAAAAAATTGTCTTCCACGTGTGATTAGAGCTCTTGAGAGAATCTCTAGTTTAAGATTCTGATTTTGGATCCGAGAAAAGACTACGTTTTCATGAATGAAAGTCTCTAACAAGAAGATGATATTCAATCAGAGAAGGCCAAACAAATTTGTAGCAGCTTGGAAATCTCGAAAATACAAGCCAAAGAAACGTAACAGACTCCTGGAGAGGAGATTAACATAAAAGGCGCCTCCACAAAGCATCAGGATCAGTCATATCGAAGCCGTTATCGACAAAAACACCACTGGAGACTATCAACAAAGACAACACAGTCATGAGTAATACCCTCAATGCCACCGCTAGTCTGTTTAAAGTTGAAAGTACGAAAAGAAGTGATCCAATAATTGAACCTTGGGGGATGCTTGACCCAGCTAGACCAGATCCAGCAATGAGCTGAAGAGACCCAACGACTGAAGGAGCCAGGATGAACTCGTGTGCACTGGGAGAACTGAAAGACTATTCCTGACAATTACCTTCTTCTTGACCTCGAGTCCAGCAGAGATCGAGCACATCTTTGGCAAAAAAAAAAACGTCATCCCTTGGCATAAAACCCATCAGAAACACCTATGTAATGCATTCTTCACAATTTATTTATTCCCATGGAGACTTCAAGAAACTAACAGGAAGAAGCAGAAAATGAAAGATCACATGTACAAGGCAACTACTGAACGAGCTATGTGATAACGCAAGCCTACGTAGCAAAATACACCTAACTACTGTGATTTGGACTTGAAAATCAATAAATATTCAGGCAACTAAGTGTCCAATTTTATAAACTTGAGTGAAAATGAGCTAACCTGCTGCATAGTTCTTCCCGCCATGTCGGGTAGGAATCAGCGTTTTCAGTTCCAACATTCATGAAACCGTTGAAGTTATCGGAGTAAATAGTCTGTTAGAGTCACTGTTCAATAACGACATACAACGTTATATAACAACTTCGTATTGTATAGAACAATAGGTGAATTGTAGAGGAGCACTAAACCTGTGATCCATGCGGTCCCCATTGAGTGCTTGCGAGCAGTTATCTTTACGAAAGCAATAAAACTAGGTATTTTAGCGGAGAAATAAGTGGAAAATTTCACTACAAATCGACGGTGAAAAACGTAATTGTTACAATATGATACAGAGCAACAAGTCTCCCCTCTGGTATTGAATATAATTCGTTGATTCTTATTGTTTGTCAGTAGTACATGTTTCGGCGCAACATTGTCGCCTTCTTCAGCCCTCGATAGTTGGTCTGGAGATCATCACATGTGCCGTTGCAGCTATTTCTCCAGTGTCATGGAGGACACCATCACTTGATCATCAACTCTACCAGCCAGGCAAACTGCATTGCCCCCAAAGGCGACAACAATTGTTGGGTTCCGTAATGGGGTATTTCAGTCAATTTTTTTTATTATTTTTTTTTTTTTCAAAAGAGTAAGGCTCAGGAATAACGGTAATCGGATCTGTTCGTCGAGAAAATGTTTTTAAAAAATCAGAGAAGGTAAGGAAAGTTGAAGATTTGAATGGTATGACTTAGCTAGCCAATCGTGACGTACTAGCCAACTGTCTTTGAAAAAAGTATCCATGCACAGAAACCCTTGGAAGACCTCTTGGATACTACAAAATTCTACTCACACACGCGCGCGGCGTAGTCCTTGCCTAGTGTGTGTGCATTTATAGCGGCCCGCCTTTTTCAAACGTGTGATCTCTTTAATTAATTTTTCTACCACATGTTATAGTATCATTGGGCTTAAAGTTGTAGTATACAGGTTTTTAAGGGTGCTGAATCCAAATTTGAGGTCAAAACCCTGAATTTCCGACCCACCGAAATACCCCATTGTGCGTTTTTCAGTGGATAAAGTGAGTTCCTGTTGGGAAATGTGAATCACTGGGGAATCTAATGTTGATCAGGTGACGGTGTCCTCCATTACTGACATTTGGAGAAATAGGTGCAACGGCACATGTGGTGATCTCCAGACCAATTATCGAAGGCTGAAGAAGGCGAAATGTTTCGCCGAAACATATACAACGGACAAACAATAAAAATTGAACAATAGACTCCAACACATTAACCAATGAAATTCACTGAACAAATTTTTGACAGAAGAAAAATTTGACAATTTAATTTTTTAAATGAGTATAGGTATAGTACTTTTTAAACATACCAACTAAATTACTGTATTGTGCAGTAGAAAGGTAATTGGAAATTAATGATTTATCGCTTTGCGATTGAAATTGAACTAATCCTCATGTAATGGGATTTAGATGGCACACAAGTTAATCACATTTTTGTGGGCATAAGCAGGAAATCGAGTTTCTTACTGAACACAAAATACCAAAAAAGTGATATAAAAAAATGTGTTCCAAGATTTCAAGGGTACGGGGGGATGACAGTAGTCGTACCAAATTTTCGTCCAGCTAATCTTGACTCGGGTGAACATTTTCAGAATAAGTCATATTGAAAAAAGATCATAAAGGACGATACAAAATAATTTTTTTTAAATTGGATAACAGGTTTTAATTACCAATAGAAAAAATTTAAATAAATTTAGGTTGCCCTGCAAATTTTTGAAAAAAAAACTGCAAAAATATTAATTTTGGACTATTTTCAACTGATTCCTGATAGTTACCACCTTCTCTTTAATTGCACCAAGGTACAGGCACAATACCACATAGCATACACGTGACTTGCCTGGTTCTTTTCCCCGATCCTTCACTTCAACAAGGTGCTATAGATGTTGGCGAATTCGTCTCGTGTTTTTGAGAACTCGGAAAATGTAGCTTTATTTTGAATCAAATTACACGAAGGTTGAAAATTATTACGTTTCTCAATCTAGTGTTGATTAAAAAATATATAAATTAAAATTATGTAAATTCTGTTGAGGCTCAGAAATGCAGTCAATATTCGAAAGTCCCTTTTCTCTGTCATAATTCGTTGCACGTGATCTAAAGTACTAAAATTGACCACCAAATCTCTCGTAGCTCGATTTTAAAGACAAGAAAAATGTGCATTTTGTGAAGGCTGAAAGACTACGCAGTCACTGTTCAATTTGGGACTAATTTTCTACAGTCAAAATCCAACGCACGCATCAAAAATTGCTCTAAAATTGACCATCATTTTTCTCGTAGACTCAGAGAGGCATTGAAAAGTTTAAGTGTCTCCACCTCCCGTTGTTTGATTTGAAAAAGAAGAGAAAGGGGCATTTTGCTTGCTATCAATGATCGAAATGAGTCGAGTTCTCAGTACAAAGTCCTCCTAGACCCAGAGAGGCTTGAGAAGTTGAAGATTCTCAACATAAGAATGTGAAAAAGAAGAAAAATGTGCATTTTGTTAAGGTTTAAGGCAATCAATGTTCGATTTGTGAGACTAATTTTCTACAGTCAAAATCCAACGCACGCATCAAAAATTGCTCTAAAATTGACCATCATTTTTCTCGTAGACTCAGAGAGGCATTGAAAAGTTGAGGTGTCTCCACCTTCCATTGTTTGATTTGAAACAGAAGAGAAAGGGACATTTTGCTTGCTATCAATGATCGAAATGAGTCCAGTTCTCTGTACAAAATCAGTTTCACACTTCAAAAACGGTACCCACCACCAGTTCCCTCCTACACCCCAGAGGGGCTTAGAAATTAAAGTGTCTCAACTTTAGATAGTTCGATTTGAAAACCAATACAAACGTGAATTTTGTTGAGGTTGAAAGACTATTGGTTTTTTAATTTTCGTAACCAGCAGTAAATTTCTTGAAAGTCCTATGTTTCTTTCGATAGAAAATAGTTAGCAGCTACATTGTTTTACCTTGATAGGACATTTGGCATAGCACAAATATGTCTTCTCAAAATTGTATTATATGGAATTTGGATGTAAATTAATTGTATTATCTACCTATTTTACTGTACATAACTATAATGGTTGAACTGTATTGATAATTAGTAATCAAAAATAGTACCTAATGGCCATGATAATTCCTTGTATTGTCGAAATTTTGAAGACAGTTCAATAAGTAATATTTGTGATTTTGTATCCTGTAAAAATTTTTACGAAAAGTGTCATTGTATTCAATTGTTAAGCCTCGTATGCTCTGGAGTAAATTTAAACGTCTCAATTTCTATTTTTAGGGGTGTTCATGGAAGACCTATTTTTCTGGGAATGATTGTTTCAGAGAAAGTGAAACTGACCTCAATCCTAAATTTACATCAATTTACTGACTACTCCCTCCCAAAGTTACATAGATTTTCTCGATCACTCACTGAGTGCTCACTCCTAAAACTATTTAAATTGGCTGAGTACTCCCTCCTAAAATTATATCGATTAGCTGAGTACTCCCTACTAAAATTGTATCAATTAGCTGAGTACTCCCTCCTAAAATTATATCGATTAGCTGAGTACTCCCTACTAAAATTGTATCAATTAGCTGAGTACTCCCTCCTAAAATTATATCGATTAGCTGAGTACTCCCTCCTAAAATTGTATCAATTAGCTGAGTACTCCCTCCTAAAATTGTATCAATTAGCTGAGTACTCCCTCCTAAAATTATATAGATTAGCTGAGTACTCCCTCCTAAAATTATATCGATTAGCTGAGTACTCCCTCTTAAAATTATATCAATTAGCTGAGTACTCCCTCTTAAAATTATATCAATTAGCTGAGTACTCCCTCCTAAAATTGTATCAATTAGCTGAGTACTCCCTCCTAAAATTGTATCAATTAGCTGAGTGATCCCTCCCAAAATTATATCAATTAGCTGAGTACTCCCTCTTAAAATTATATCAATTAGCTGAGTACTCCCTCCTAAAATTATATCGATTAGCTGAGTACTCCCTCCTAAAATTATATCGATTAGCTGAGTACTCCCTCCCAAAATTATATCAATTAGCTGAGTGATCCCTCCCAAACCTATATAAACTTCATCAATGTATAGTGGCAATTTGAGTTTTATTATATTTATTTATTTCTAATAAATACGATTTAAGTTTCTCTTATGATCGATTAGCGAGTATAAGTATAAAATGCAACAAAAAATGGCTGTCATAATCTCCTGCTTCAACTACCTAGTTCATCTTTAACTCGTCCATAGATTTTAACAGTTTAACAGTCACTGATCGATATAGGTATGACTAATTTTTAATAGTAAGTAAAAATCCAACATCCGACATAAATTGCTCTAAAATTGACCATAAATTCATCTTCAAACTATAAATTCATAAATTCATTGTCTCAACATTTCGTTGTTTGATTTGAAAAAGAAGAAAAATTAGCATCTTGCTAGCTATCAATGATCGAAAAGTGTCCAGTTCTCAGTACAAAGTCCTCCTAGACCCAGAAAAGCTTGAGAAGTTGAAGATTCTCAACATAAGATTGTGAAAAAGAAGAAAAATGTGCATTTTGTTAAGGCTTAAGGGCAATTTCGATTTGTGTGGCTAATTTTCTACGGTCAAAATACAATGCACGCGACAACAGTTCTAAAATGCTTTCAATGTTCAGTCAAAATCCGTTGCTCACCGCAAAAAAGGCACTAAAAATCCTCTAGCAATTCTCTTCTGGACTCTCGAGAGGTTCTTTCCAGTTTCGGACCATTAACCGAAGTATTTTCGTTATCAACTCTCCAAGTTATGGGTAAACTATTTAAAGCTAGCTCCACTCCACTACGCTGGAGTTACGTTCTATTTTCAGGCCGTTCCACAACGTCAGTATAGAAAGTGTTTTGGCCGTTGAACGCATCCGCTGTCAGCTTTCTACTGTCGTTATTACGGGGAAGTTCGTCCCTGATAATTAAACAAATTGTTCTTCCATTGTATAATATGACAAGCACCATAATGCAATCCGCAACTGTCTTGTGAATACGTAAACTGGCTAAACGTCATCCCAAATCCGTTTTGCTCAAATCTGGACCTTGATGGATCAGACACTTGGATAATAAAAATTTTTTCTGAAAATATAATCGAAATATTTTGCATTAATTTTGGGCTTAGTGACATAATATAGCACTTTCAGGCCAAATGAAATCTTTTCCATCCCAAATGAATCCTTAAAATCAGGAGAAACCATTTCCAATTCATTTGAAGCCTTTTCCAGAGCAAATTAAACCTTTTGCGAGCCTTGAGGTTGATAGAAATTCTGTGAATTATTGACGTTAGTTTATTATTTTTCAGTACCTGTATCTCTATTTAGTATAGGAAACACGTTTCTGTTGGTGAGCATCTACTTACCAGCAGGAGAGACCAGTGTTGGAGGGGGGACTTTGTCTCGTAAGGCATCCTGTATTATCCTCAAGTAAGCTTAACTGAGTAGCATATTTGATTCACAAATCGTTTTTCTTCATGTCCCCAGTCTTGTTAAAATTTCAACCTTACATGTTTCATTTGCTTTGGAAAAGGTTTCGATTGAAATAGAAACGAATTTAGGTAATAATTAGATTTAAAAATAGTTTAATTTGGTCTGGAAAAGGTTTAATTTGGCCTGAAGGTTTCATTGGTTCTACTTCACAACACGACATTGGACAAATTTGATGGAATTTCCAGGGTTGACGAGACGGTTCTAAGAATTTCATCTTCAACAGTGATTTTACCTAAATATTAGTTTTTCGCGATTTAGCATCTCGAATTACCTTGAATTCGAAAAGAATGCACTTTGATTTCTTCACGATCCTGTTAACCCTTAATTTCCCACTTGTTTAAAAAAATTGTTTTTTTTGGGGGGGGGGGGGGGATTTTTTAAATTAAATTTAGATGTATTTTGACAAATCTGTAGAATATTTGAGCTGATGTTTCCTCAAAGGCTCTATTACAGTGTGCCAGCAGAATCTGTCTATAAACCCATTTGTTTTGGAGAAGAAAACGGAGACTACTTGGAATCCTTGGTGGGATGTTGGGGTTTGTTATTTATCAAAGTACAGAACCAAACAATGGAGTGGAGAAGGTTTAGATCATGAATGATGGGATTATGGGATTTGTGCTGCCTCAGACAGTGGCGCCATCTCTGATGAGGACACCGAACTAATAGCCTACAAGGTGAGAAATGAGGCCCTATTACAGTCTGCCAACTCGATAATTATTTAGTTTTTTCTTTGAGTTATTTTGGTTTTACTATTACGTATTCTTACACAAACAATAGTTGGAGTATCAAGATAGCATATGGCTATCAGTTTCGGTTTAGAAGTGGATAAACTATTGCAGGTAAAAATTGGACTTCCAAAAAGATACCTCAGGATATTAAGGGTTAATAAGAAGCCACGAAAAATCAGCAACATAAACGAGATCTACTTTTCAATCTGACGCTTTTTGTCAACTCGATACAATCAACATGAAAATCATGTCAAATTTGTGGAACTCATCAGGTGTGTGAGTACTGATAGATAATACAATAGTATTTTCGATGTAGTTTTTGGAGTCTAATATTCAATTTATTATTGTCGTTTGGTACATGTTTCGGCAAATACAACAGATACATTTCTTCGAAGGTTCGTGCCTGTGAAGGAATGAAGAGAGAAGGATAGAATGGGCAAAATCATTCTTCATTGGTAGGTAGTAGGCATTAATTTCATGATGATAAATACAATGAAATGATTATTAGCATCAACTATATTTTTTGATAAATATGGAATATGAAATTGTTGTAGGGTTACGGATCAGAAAAATTTAACAAATTAACGGTATGCTCCATAACGAACAATGAAAAGAAAAAAGCAACAGCACAAGGGATGATCCCCAAACCGTTTTATTAAGGTCAGTTGAGCAAAGAGTAATTATCAGTAATAAAAAATTGACAAAGCTGCT
This sequence comes from Apolygus lucorum, assembly GCA_009739505.2. Lineage (NCBI taxonomy): Eukaryota > Metazoa > Arthropoda > Insecta > Hemiptera > Miridae > Apolygus > Apolygus lucorum. The sequence goes on along the minus strand of CM019170.2, from coordinate 890,267 downwards.
ATGCAGTAGAGTAAAAATCTACTTTGCGTATATACTTACATTACATGTATTATATATTTTTTGTTCTTTTAAATTTAAGTAGGTACCTAGTTGTAGTTTATAACTTATTTAATCTAATTATAAATAATTTTTTAGGCTGATGAAGGCAACGTTGTATTTGCCGAAATATGTACCAAACGACAATAATAAATTGAATAATAGACTCCAAAAACTACATCGAAAACATGGTGTTCCATTCACCCATCAACGAAAATTTCGTTGATGGGTGAATGGAACACCATGTTTTCGATGTAGTTTTTGGAGTCTATTATTCTATTTAATGAGTCTATTTAATAGTATTTTCACACCAAGTAGACGTTCGTGACAGTGAATGCGAGGAAGCAATACTGCCCACATAACTTGGCAGTTGTAGGTGACAGTCGTATTAATTTTACCTTTAGTTAAAATTAGTGAATTGTGGTGCTAACTGATTGGTGACTGAAATCACTACAGGCAAGCGGTGATGAAGCAGAATGCGCGTAGTAGAAGTTGAATGGTGTTTTGGGGGGGACCTGTCTGGCGGCGCGGCGGGTACCGACTGGCCCGGTATAGCTTGCCCATGACCTTTGTTGAGGAGGTTATGACTCCGCCGCCCACACGGAAGGAATCGAGTGGGAGTTTCACCGGGACAACCTCGTGGAGAAGGGAAAAATCGATGTCGAAGATACATTTCGACGAAGGTGAAGTTTATTTACCTGAAAAGACGAGCTAGCGATCTCACCGCGGCGCGTGCGAGTCCCATCACTGAAAAAAAGTGAAAAGGCTGGCGGGTCGAGTGGCGGCTCTCAGCGGCGAAAAGGTGAAACTTACTCGAGGGTGGGGAAACGTCGCCAAATTACCCGGTCCAACGTTATGACGTCACGAACTACGCGGACTTGACGTCGTCACGAACAACCAGAGACAGTTTCATTCGAATTTGTATCACAGAACTATCCAAATGCTTAAGTGCTTGAGATTGAGGCACAGTTGAAACTTTTCCCCCAAATTCAAAAACATTCTTCCAAGTTTGATAGGCAGTGTAGCATCTGTCTCGGAATCGCATTTTCATATTGCTTCCTAGTCTACCAAGGTAGGTAGCGGAAGCTTTGTTTTCAATCTTCAAGGTTGAAAAAAAAAGTTCTCAAAAATAAAAATTTCCACTCACGTTTTACGTCTGTCTGTCTGTCTGTGGGTCTGTCATGAAATCCTTGCCACAGCCATAACTTCTACAATTCTCATCTGATTTCGATAAAATTTTCAGGGGTGCGGGTTGGCGTGTAGATGGTCCCCTATGAAAATTATAACCCCCGGAATGATAGAAGTTGCTGCGCATGCGCAAACGTGTATTTCCTTGTAACAACCATAACTTCTATATTAACGGATTGACGTGTAGATTGATTGTGGTGATAGTGGTAGGTATTTAGAGATTGACATTTTGAGATTAACTACTAGGTATGCATCGGATCATCTATACGACCGGGTTATAGACAGAGGTGGGCATTAGCTAACTAATTTATTAGCTAGTTATTTTTTCAACTAATAGCTAAATTAGCTTATAGCTTTTTTTAGTACCTATAAGATAAATTTAGCTATTAGCTGTTGAGGAACAGCTAAAATTTCCAGCTAAATTAGCTATTAGTCACTTATAGCTAACAGATTTAGCTGCGGTGATTTAGCTGTTCCTTGACAGCTAATAGCTAGTAGCTTTACCTGTAGCTGACAACTAATAGCTAATAGCAAACGCTGAAAAAAAAAATTCTCCACACGAACAGCTAGTAGCTAATCTAACCATTTCAGTTTTAGCTGGCATCAGAATAGCTTTGGAACATTTTATCGAATGAATTTGGTCTTTTATAAATCTCAACCCTTATTTTTCTACCCTTAGAAGTGACTGACATCAACCAAAAGTTTCGGGGCACAACTAGACCCCAAAAGAAGCCCATATACCAAATTTCATCAAAATTGGTTCTTGGTAACTTAGTTGTTTGTGACCTGTTACCTGAATAAAGTAGTTCAAAACATGTTTGACACACACACACACACACAAGAAAATATTTTTTTAGATCAAATAAATCAAAATTCAAACAATGAATTAAAAATTTAAAACATACTGATTTTTAACAAAACTTCTCTCAAGGTGATCGAGAATCACCGATCGAGGGGTCACCCATAAAAGTAATACCTAACAAAAAAAAACGTTATATTTCAGATTTGGTTTTTAAGTGGCGAGAGTAGAGAAAAGATCAAATTGGGTTTGTGGTGATATCAGTGGAATTCATTCGATAAATGTTCCAACGCTATTCTGATGCCAGCTAAAACTGAAATGGTTAGATTAGCTGCTAGCTGTTCGTGTGGAGAAATAATTTTTTTTCAGCGTTAGCTGTTAGCTATTAGTTGTCAGCTACAGCTAAAGCTATTAGCTATTAGCTGTCGAGGAACAGCTAAATTTCCGCAGCTAAATCTGTTAGCTATAAGTTTTCGACTAATAGCTAATTTAGCTGGAAATTTTAGCTGTTCCTCAACAGCTAATAGCTAAATATTTAGCTGTTAGCTTTAAGCTGAATCGTAGCTAATTTAGCTGTAGCTAATTTTTGCCCAACACTGGTTATAGATACGAGGAGGCTATGTGCCACACCCACTTGGCAGACGTTATTTTTGTAATTAAATTTGCTGCTAGTACAAAATTTTCACCATTTGCCAACAGGTAATATATTTAGACTTGTTGCAAAATTAAATAAACATTTATTCTAGCTGGATAAATTGCCACTGAATGATTCTTGTTCATACAACGCTTACATCGATCCATAGCTCTAGCTTCCATTTCAACGAAGCTCCGAGCAAAAAACGTACACCAATTTGGCGTGATTTGAAATTTTCTGAATGAAAAGGCACGGAAACTGGCTCGTGGAAATAATCAATTCTGGGTGTTCCAGTAAGCACCAATTTATTTAACAAATTGGCACTTAGCCAAATTCAAGGCTTAATTTCTTTTTAGTTTCAGTTTCGCAATGAAGGTGCGAGTGGTTTGTTGTCTGTGATGTGATAACAGTGAACGAGCAAGTCTCCCATGGTTGGAGCTCAAAAGAAGCTTGTGAGTCCCTTCAGCCCTCAAGTCTTTTGAAGAAATTGTATGTGTACCTGTAGTACCTCAGTACCTATTGCAATATCCACGGGGCTAGACTTCCCAAATACTTCAAATCCTGGAATATCCCTAATAATGTTTGGCCAATCAACTACCTGAAATCTCTCTGTAGCATCATCCCTCTTCCTTCTTTGGATAGACAGATTGTAACATATTATCTAAATAAGAATATTTACAAACCTTATCATATTTATTTGTTGCTTGTTGTACTATTGCCGTTCCTTAGTTTTCGGCAGATTGCGATAGACCCGCAATGCTGAATTTTCCTTTGCCAATAAAATAGAATGGCTAACATTGAAATTCAACATCACCCTCACCGTAAAATAACAAATCACGAAATGAATAAAATTCTTATTACCGAGCATCACCACTGATAAATTTCCCAACACAAAATGTGATTTTCACAATCATGTTGCTCACTTCCTACTTCAACAAACAGCAACACGATTGTGAAGTAGCTTTCAATTGTGTTGCTGAATTTTTACTTTTTTGCACGTACAGCAAAAAAATTGGCTCCTGCTGATGAAGAATTTAACCCGAGCGATTTGACGTTCCAGTACTATTAGACCTAAGATGGCAAAATACCTAAGGGACCATCTCGAAGCATCAACACTGATAATGCCATAAAGATCGAACTTAATGTTGTTCCGCCTTCCTCACGTTTTCCCTGCTTTGTATCAATTTTTTTTTTCTCGACAACCCTCTGGTTGTCATTTTCAATCCAACAGCAAGAGGATGAGATTTCTGTGTAGAGCACAAGTAGCCACTACTGCAGATCTTCTTGCTGTTGGATTGAAAATGACAACCAGAGGGTTGTCCAGAGCTCTTCAGGAATTAAAGTGATTGGAAACAACAAAGGACTTTCATTGTCAAAAAAACCTCCACTTATTTGGAAAAAATAAAAAGTCAACAACCACAACATATTATATTATCGAAATCGTCTCGAAGCATCAACCCTGATAATGCCATAAAGATCGAACTTAATGTTGTTCAGCCTTCCTCACGTTTTCCCTGCTTTTATATCAATGATATTAAAGAATAAGTGTTTTTTTTTTTACAATGAAAGTCCTTTGTCGTTTCCAATCACTTTAATTCCTGAAGAGCTATGGATAACCCTCTGGTTGTCATTTTCAATCCAACACCAAGAGGATGAGATTTCTGTGTAGAGCACAAGTAGCCACTACTGCGGATCCTCTTGCTGTTGGATTGAAAATGACAACCAGAGGATTGTCGAAAGCTCTCCACGAAATAAAGTGATTGGAAACAACAAAGGACTCTCATTGTCAAAAAAACCTCCACTTATTTGGAAAAACAGAAAAAGTCCACAACCACAACATAATATATTATCAAGCAGCAAACCTTTTCTAAGTAAACACTAATCTAAACTAAATGCTTTTTTGAAGAGCTCTCAAACTGTTTTTTCAAATTTTATAGAAACATTTGATAGCCTCGAACCAAAAATCAAATCTTAGAAGGATGCTCACTTCATAGATTCTACTCAGTATTTAGTGGACCAACTTCGTTCAAATTCGAATTATTTCTCCCAAGCTCGACGCACTAAATTTGCAAGAACGTTCAAGAACAGATTCCATACCTCAAAAACGGCGCTGCCATCTTACGCTGCTTGTCTTGGAAATTGAAGTGGGACATTATCGAATTCATGGGGAAAAGAGAATTATCCAGTCGCAGCTGCTCGCCGTGAAACTACTGGCGCCCGAACTCGCTTTTCCTACAAATTTATATGGAGGAAACCAAATTTCGCAGTAGATTTCGGTTGATAACGGTTTTGCCACAGAAGTTCCAAGGATACAAAGACTAATGGTATTCGTTCGCGACATTTATTACCATTTGAAAGGAGATGACCTACACGGAGGAAACTTGAGGTTCTATTATTCGGCTTCGCTATCTGCGTATAATTTGTTTCCTCATATATTGGAATTTCGCAACAAATTCGACTGTTTTTGGAGTTTCATAACAAATGAGGGTTGATGTTGAAGTGAACTCTGGTAAATGCGCCCAATTTCTCATAAGTCCTGAGTAGGTATCAAATGGAGAATTTGCCTCAATTTTAGATTCTGGAATTTCAAGTCAAATCCTATAATAGTGCCCTAGAGTAACGTTTAACACCAGGAAAACCCAAGGGGACAAAATTACCGCAGAAGAAAATGCCTAAATAAGTGAAGTGGTGTCAAAAAACACCGCGATAGGGATGGGTATCGTTACAAAAGTATCGATATTTTGTATCGATACTGTATCGTTACAAAATATCAATATTAAGGAACTTACCCAATATTCTCAAGGAAAATATTTTTTCATCGCTATTTATTCATTTCTTACTATCATGAGTCCAAGCTCTATTTACTCAACATATTACCGTAAATTATTAAAGACTGTGAATACATTATTAGACATTTTCTCCATAATAATAATTAATTTTATCCGAGTAAAGACCCAACAGCCTCCCAACCTTCATCATTTTTTAGCCATTACTGAATTGTCCGCGAGAACTATATCGATATTCGATATTTAGAAATCGGATTCAAAGAATCAATTTTCGAAAATATCGGATAGTTCAGTATTGATACTAAAATATCAAAACTGGTACGAAAGTATCGATACCTATCCCTACACCACGAAGATCGAGGAAACTGTGCTCTGGTGAAGCGTAAAAGGAGTTTCGGCAAATAGTGTCAGAGAATGTCAACAGGTAGAGTCGCAGGCGCCCTCGTGACCACATGAAACAATCCACTCAAATAATGTGATTCAAATATCAAAACTAACTAATATAGAAACTAAAAACGTCTGCCAAGTGGGTGTGGCACATAGCTTCCTCGTATCCATAACCCGATTGTATAGATGATCCGATGCATAGTAGTTAATCTCAAAACACCAATCTCTAAGTACCTTCCACTACCCTCATAGGGGACCATCTACACGCCAATCTGGACAATCCTAGAAAATTTCATCAAATTCGGATGAAAAATTAAGTGAGCAGATGTATGTGATTGAATCACAAAAATTCTTAGCCTCGGCTGGGATTCGAACCCGCGATCCCTGGAGCACAAATCAAGACTCTGTCCTCTGAGCTATTGAAGCCTTATCATGTATAAGATTTGAGATTCTCACAGGAGACCATCCCTCTATGAATGAATCCCTCTATAAAAACAATTCTCTATGATTTTCACAGGAGACCATCTAAACACTACTCTGTAACATCCCTGAAAATTTCATTGAAATCGGATGGAAAATGTAGAAGTTATGGCCGTTACAAGGAAATTAACGTTTGAGCATGCGCAGTGGCTACTATCAGTCCGAAGGTGGTGATTTTCATAGGGGACCATCTACAACCTAATCCATATAATCCCTGAAAATGTCATTGAAATCGGATGGAAAATGTAGAAGTTATGGCCGTTACAAGGAATTCACGTTTGCGCATGCGCAGTAGCTACTATCAGTCCGAAGGTGGTGATTTTCATAGGGGACCATCTAAATACTAATCTGTAACATCCCTGAGAATTTCATTGAAATCTGATAGAAACTGTAGAAGTTATGGCCGTTACAAGGAATTCACGTTTGCGCATGCGCAGTCGCTTCTATCAGTCCGGGGATGATGATTTTCATAGGGGACCGTCTACACACCAACCCGCACAATCTCTGAAAATTTCATCGAAATCGGACAATAACTTCGTATAGTTATGCGCGTTACAAGGAATTGATGACAGACGGACAGACAGACAGACACACAGACAGACAGACAGACAGACACACAGACAGACAGACACACAGACAGACAGACACGGAACCAAAGTTGTTCAGAAAGGTCTAAAACGCAAAACGCGAGTGAAAATTTTGATTTTGGAGAACTTTTTTTTTTTCATCTTTGAAAAGTGAAAACAAAGCTTCCGCTACCTTGGTAGACTCGGAAGCAATAAGAGAAGGCGAAGACTAAAATGCTTGATAAACTAATAGGTAGAATCGTATCATAGAAAAAAATGAGTAAAATAGCTTCTTTTCAACACTTTCGTGTCTGGGTTCTTTCTGCTGTTGTTTCACGTGCGCTATCAGAGGTAGCGCTGCTGTCGTAAGGGGGAAACTCTTCACGCCACAGACTCCCGGTACATTTAAAATTCCCATCTTCCTTAAATTCTTTAAATTGTTTGGATGCATTTTCGAGCAGCACACTATGGTTTTCTTCCATATCAGTGAACCCTTTTTCGAAAAAAATTGAAAAATTGTGAGGCAAATTCCTGATTAGGTACCTCATACGTTGTCTCTGTGGCACATATGACTTATCACTTTCAAAAGTCATCAAGTTTCATTTATTACAACAATCGTTGTTAGCAATTCGTAAAGGCAATCTGACTGTGGTTTGAAACTGACTGTGATACCTTTTGATTTTGGCTGTGAAAATGATAATGAGTGTGTAATTTAGTGTGTGCACGCTGGACTGTTGCTTTGGTCGGCCCTCTTGGCGCTTTTGTTGAGTGAATGGTTCGAATTGAAACATGTCACAAGTTAGGGGCTCTCCAGAAATGGGTTGGTGGCCCCGGGAGCCACCGTGGTGGGTGGGCCTGGGCCGACCGGGTTGCCCCAGTCGGCGCTGTGAATCACCACAGCACCTGCTGTTCCTTTGTTACGTCATTATAGTTTTATCATTACGGGTCATAGTGTTGTTATTGTTTAAAACGCAAGTCTTTGTTTTGTACAACCACCAAGATTTGTCGGGTTTCTTCATTTTTCCATTCACCTTTGGTGCTTCATACAAAATGGATGTCATCTTGGAAGAATCAGGTTTCGACGTCACCTGTACATCATGTTCCCTATTTCATCTGATACCTCTGACGTACGACATTCACACAATCCACTTGCTTCATCTCTCGATCCCACTTTTGTTGCTTCTTTTCCACGTTTACTGGTCGCCTTTCCGTCTCAAGTTTCTAACTTCTCGTTTACAGCTAAAACCAAGTACCTTCCTCCTTTACACCGTTCCTATTTCAATCGCTAATCTATGTCATGGACATCTTCGACTTCCTTTGCCACCTCCTTCGCTCTGCTCCGGTGGCTCTTTACTCTCAATCTCCAACATTTCGGTAGTTCCTTCTCAATGAATTCCTTCGCAGTTTATTGTTAATTTGATACGAACCTCTTTAATTTCTTTAGTCGAGTACATCACACTACAAGCTCTTACAATGTTCAGCTCCCTTTCCCTTTCTTCCATATCTCTGGATAAGTCATCTGCAGTAAAAGATCTGTAGAGATTGACTACAAATTGTGGTTCATTTATGTTACGATTTGTTTTTAGAAACAAAATACTTTATATACCAAAAATATAACATTCATTCTTCTCACGGATTTGCTTGAGTACAGTTTTATTTCCAACCAAATAATTCGATCAGTGATTCGGTAGGTAATTATCGCACATTCAGTTAGGATTCTAAAATACATCGTCCTAGCAGGGCAAACTTTGGTGCCCTCTTCTACCGATATTTGATAAATAAAATTAAAATAAAATAAAATTTGATAAATTCTACTTGGATGAATTTTTACGATTCCCATAATTTAAAGCGACCTCAGTAAACTCATAGCAAAACAAAAATCCGATTCCATGACCAAGAATGACGTCATCATCGTATTACCAAATAGGCGTCTTGTAACCATCAACATTTCATGCTCAACTCAACGTTTTCTGTATTCGAATGTGCAATATTAAGAACAGAAGAGAGGGGAAATGAATCACCTCTCCACGGCCACCTGATATTTCATGCCCACGTATGTACTGCAGGTGATTTCCTTTTATGCTTGGTTACCGCAACTGGAATATAAAAGGGCAGTCCGCATAATTACTTCATTACTGGGGATAGACTGGAAGCACAATCTTGTATTTCAAACGCCTTCGATGAACCCACGTTGATTTGAAGTAACCAGTCGACGTATTGAAGTTTACAGACAATCTCTCAGCTCAGCTGAGCAACTCGTGGGAGATGGATAGGTACTTTTGTTATCGTTAATTTAAGGTGAATTTCCAATGAGAACGTAATTATTTCACTCAAAATATTTAGTTAGGCACTTAAATTATGAACATTTTTCAAAAACCAGACAATTTTCCTAAAACAGCCTCCATATAAAATTAGTATTGGACCATTCTACAACGATTCTTGAATTTAAACTTTTTACTTGAATATAGATGTGGAGGTTGCGAAATTACCAAGCTGGTAGTTAAATACTTTATTTTATTCTACAACGTGTATGCCCTACAGCAAGATCCCAATCATGTAGTATACGAGTATGCTTCTTCTCATGGAAAAAGGTTGATTAATCTGACTAGAAAACACTAGCCAAATATTTATGTATAAAAGAAAAAAAAGATATTTCCAACAGCAATTTTTGAGTTTTTTTCTGTCAAAACCCTGTCAAAATTTAAGGGATTTCTTGATTTCATAGGTGAATCTGATTGTTGTGTATTGAAATACATGTTACGTTCATTATGAAATTAGGAATTAGCAACATAATCTTGAATTGAGAGAGTAATTGTGGCTCAAGCTTTCAAATAGGTACCTACACGTTCTATAATAAGCTACTCCTTTAATTATTGAGTGCTCTTTTACTCACAATGCGCCTAATCGCCAATATTTAAAGTTCCCATGACAACCAGCTCCTTGTAACCTTGTTCAAGAAATTAAACTCACTTTAGGGATGGCATATCTAATGAAATGTATCGATATACTGATCAAATGATATATCGTCGATGAGACATCGATACCTCTGATATATCGGAAGATCTACTTGGAAAAACGTATTGAAGTAGGAAGGTGAATTAAATCGTTTTAAAACATCAAAAACATCATTTTGGAAGAAATTTATCGATGTACTTGACATCGGAAGATCTACTCGGAAAAATGGTTGATGGTTTATGTTACAAAGGTTTATGATGTCAAATCGAATGAAAAATATCGGAAGAACTATTTGGAAAACTTATAGAAGTTAGTAGGTAGGGGAATTGAAACGTTACTAACATAATTTTGGAAGAAAAATTATCGATGTATTCAAAATTTTGGAAGATCTTCTTGGAAAAACCGGTTGAATTTAGTATTTAACCTACTTTAAAAAGTTACTGGGGTTTCAGTTTTCTAATTATCGATTATTAGAAAATTTTTGGGAAAAAATTTGTTTTTAGATACAAAAATTTTTTTAGTTGCAAATTTTGGGATAAAACTACCCTCAGGGGTCGTAACATAATATAAAAAATCGTAGATACCCTCGCCAAAGCAATGTTAGATCTATAAATTGACTGGGATATAGTAGGCAAAGGTAGTCCTTCAAAATTGAAAATAATTGTTGTGAAAACCTGCTTCACTTCGTATATTATACTACCTTATCAAGGTAGTTTTTCATCTAGACGAGCCTCCATTATTCCTACTCCACTATTGGCTTTACTATTGGTATACTTTTTACTGGTACTGGCGACCCTTCTCAACCATCTTCTTATTATTTAATAATATTATTTACTTGTTAGACACAGGTCGCGATTTTATCGGTAAATATATCGATACATCAAACGTAATGCATCGGTATATCGTTGCCATCCCTAACTCACTTTAGTATTGACGTTCAACATGGCATCTTATTTTATTATTTGACAAAAAATTGTGAAAAAGTTAATTCAAGTTCTCGTTATCGATACACCACAATACAAGCACTCTTCATTATTTTAGATTCAACGTTGATTTTAAAGTGAAAATGAATTAATGACTATGTTTTCAGCAACTTTTATTCAAAGAAGAAGTTATTGAAAAGCTTATAAAATACGAATATATGAGAGGACTGTTATAACATATTTTATTGAAAGAAGAAGTCATTGAAAAGCTAATAAAACATGAATTTATAAGAAAACTTCAATGAGAACTGCATTTATTGAAAGAAAAAATTATAGAAAAGCTTGTAAAACACGAATTTATAAGAAAACTTCAATTTGAGCTACAGTTATTGAAGGAAGAAGTCATTAAAAAGCTTGAAAACACAAATATTTCATAGGAAGGCTTTGTTTTGACCTACAGTTATTGAAAGAAGAAGTTATTGAAAAGTTTATAAAACACGAATTTATGAGACGAGTGTTTGGAGCATATTTTATTGAAAAAAGAAGTTATTGAAAAGCTAGTAAAACATGAATTTATAAGAAGACTTTAATGAGAACCGCATTTATTGAAAGACAAAATTATAGAAAAGCTAGTAAAACATGAATTTCTAAGACGAATTTGTTTTGAGTTGCATTTATTGAAAGAAAAATGATTGAAAAGCTTGTAAAACACGAGTTTATTAGAAGAGTTTAATGTGAACTGCATTTATTGAAAGACAGCTAGTAAATTGCAAGAATGTAATACATACCGGCCCATTTCCTGCCACTGATGCGTTTTCGCATAGTCATATTTTATGATTTTTTAAATATTGAAAATAGTGGAAAATCTTTGCAAAATAATTTTTTCTCGTTCCTGCTGTTGCTAAAATTTTCAGAAAAAAGCTGAATGCGATTTTGGAAATGTTTTGAAAATGATGCCTTTTGGCCAAAGGCTCAAAATCTTATGATGGCTCAAATTCGATTCTGGGATAAATGAAACTGGATAAATCATATCGCTTTGGAAAACTCTCAAATCTCATTAAAAAGTAAAATTAATAAAATATCGAGTATTTTTGCTCTCGATTGGTAAGCAAATGATGCTTTATTTTGGCCGGCATTCTCTAAAACAGTTCATCCTCCTCTCCTCATTATTCAGTTATTTCTACCCTTGGCTTGAAATGGGTTAAACGTAGGCTAGTATTGAAAGAAGAATTACTAAAAAACTTGTAAGACACGAATTTATAAGAAAACTTTAATTTGAGCTACAGTTATTGAAGGAAGAAGTCATTAAAAAGCTTGTAAACACAAATATTTCATAGGAAGGCTTTGTTTTGACCTACAGTTATTGAAAGAAGAAGTTATTGAAAAGTTTATAAAACACGAATTTATGAGAAGAGTGTTTGGAGCATATTTTATTGAAAAAAGAAGTTATTGAAAAGCTAGTAAAACATGAATTTATAAGAAGACTTTAATGAGAACTGCATTTATTGAAAGACAAAATTATAGAAAAGCTAGTAAAACATGAATTTCTAAGACGAATTTGTTTTGAGTTGCATTTATTGAAAGAAAAAATGATTGAAAAGCTTGTAAAACACGAGTTTATTAGAAGAGTTTAATGTGAACTGCATTTATTGAAAGACAGCTAGTAAATTGCAAGAATGTAATACATACCGGCCCATTTCCTGCCACTGATGCGTTTTCGCATAGTCATATTTTATGATTTTTTAAATATTGAAAATAGTGGAAAATCTTTGCAAAATAATTTTTTCTCGTTCCTGCTGTTGCTAAAATTTTCAGAAAATAGCTGAATGCGATTTTGGAAATGTTTTGAAAATGAGGCCTTTTGGCCAAAGGCTCAAAATTTTATGATGGCTCAAATTCGATTCTGGGATAAATGAAACTGGATAAATCATATCGCTTTGGAAAACTCTCAAATCTCATTAAAAAGTAAAATTAATAAAATATCGAGTATTTTTGCTCTCGATTGGTGAGCAAATGATGCTTTATTTTGGCCGGCATTCTCTAAAACAGTTCATCCTCCTCTCCTCATTATTCAGTTATTTCTACCCTTAGCTTGAAATGGGTTAAACGTAGGCTAGTATTGAAAGAAGAATTACTAAAAAACTTGTAAAACACGAATTTATAAGAAAACTTTAATTTGAGCTACAGTTATTGAAAGAAGAAGTCATTAAAAAGCTTGTAAACACAAATATTTTATAGGAAGGCTTTGTTTTGACCTATAGTTATCGAAAGAAGAAGTTATTGAAAAGTTTATAAAACACGAATTTATGAGAAGACTGTTTTGAGCATATTTTATTGAAAAAAGAAGTTATTGAAAAGCTAATAAAACATGAATTTATAAGAAAACTTCAATGAGAACTGCATTTATTGAAAGACAAAATTATAGAAAAGCTTGTAAAACACGAATTTATAAGAAAACTTTAATTTGAGCTACAGTTATTGAAGGAAGAAGTCATTAAAAAGCTTGTAAACACAAATATTTCATAGGAAGGCTTTGTTTTGACCTACAGTTATTGAAAGAAGAAGTTATTGAAAAGATTATAAAACACGAATTTATGAGAAGAGTGTTTGGAGCATATTTTATTGGAAAAGAAGTTATTGAAAAGCTAGTAAAACATGAATTTATAAGAAGACTTTAATGAGAACCGCATTTATTGAAAGACAAAATTATAGAAAAGCTAGTAAAACATGAATTTCTAAGACGAATTTGTTTTGAGTTGCATTTATTGAAAGAAAACATGATTGAAAAGCTTGTAAAACACGAGTTTATTAGAAGAGTTTAATGTGAACTGCATTTATTGAAAGACAGCTAGTAAATTGCAAGAATGTAATACATACCGGCCCATTTCCGGCCACTGATGCGTTTTCGCATCGTCATATTTTATGATTTTTTAAATATTGAAAATAGTGGAAAATCTTTGCAAAATAATTTTTTCTCGTTCCTGCTGTTGCTAAAATTTTCAGAAAAAAGCTGAATGCGATTTTGGAAATGTTTTGAAAATGAGGCCTTTTGGCCAAAGGCTCAAAATCTTATGATGGCTCAAATTCGATTCTGGGATAAATGAAACTGGATAAATCATATCGCTTTGGAAAACTCTCAAATCTCATTAAAAAGTAAAATTCATAAAATATCGAGTATTTTTGCTCTCGATTGGTGAGCAAATGATGCTTTATTTTGGCCGGCATTCTCTAAAACAGTTCATCCTCCTCTCCTCATTATTCAGTTATTTCTACCCTTAGCTTGAAATGGGTTAAACGTAGGCTAGTATTGAAAGAAGAATTACTAAAAAACTTGTAAAACACGAATTTATAAGAAAACTTTAATTTGAGCTACAGTTATTGAAAGAAGAAGTCATTAAAAAGCTTGTAAACACAAATATTTTATAGGAAGGCTTTGTTTTGACCTATAGTTATTGAAAGAAGAAGTTATTGAAAAGTTTATAAAACACGAATTTATGAGAAGACTGTTTGGAGCATATTTTATTGAAAAAAGAAGTTATTGAAAAGCTAATAAAACATGAATTTATAAGAAAACTTCAATGAGAACTGCATTTATTGAAAGACAAAATTATAGAAAAGCTTGTAAAACACGAATTTATAAGAAAACTTTAATTTGAGCTACAGTTATTGAAGGAAGAAGTCATTAAAAAGCTTGTAAACACAAATATTTCATAGGAAGGCTTTGTTTTGACCTACAGTTATTGAAAGAAGAAGTTATTGAAAAGATTATAAAACACGAATTTATGAGAAGAGTGTTTGGAGCATATTTTATTGGAAAAGAAGTTATTGAAAAGCTAGTAAAACATGAATTTTTAAGAAGACTTTAATGAGAACCGCATTTATTGAGAGACAAAATTATAGAAAAGCTAGTAAAACATGAATTTCTAAGACGAATTTGTTTTGAGTTGCATTTATTGAAAGAAAAAATGATTGAAAAGCTTGTAAAACACGAGTTTATTAGAAGAGTTTGATGTGAACTGCATTTATTGAAAGACAGCTAGTAAATTGCAAGAATGTAATACATACCGGCCCATTTCCTGCCACTGATGCGTTTTCGCATAGTCATATTTTATGATTTTTTAAATATTGAAAATAGTGGAAAATCTTTGCAAAATAATTTTTTCTCGTTCCTGCTGTTGCTAAAATTTTCAGAAAAAAAGCTGAACGCGATTTTGGAAATGTTTTGAAAATGAGGCCTTTTGGCCAAAGGCTCAAAATCTTATGATGGCTCAAATTCGATTCTGGGATAAATGAAACTGGATAAATCATATCGCTTTGGAAAACTCTCAAATCTCATTAAAAAGTAAAATTCATAAAATATCGAGTATTTTTGCTCTCGATTGGTGAGCAAATGATGCTTTATTTTGGCCGGCATTCTCTAAAACAGTTCATCCTCCTCTCCTCATTATTCAGTTATTTCTACCCTTAGCTTGAAATGGGTTAAACGTAGGCTAGTATTGAAAGAAGAATTACTAAAAAACTTGTAAAACACGAATTTATAAGAAAACTTTAATTTGAGCTACAGTTAGTGAAAGAAGAAGTCATTAAAAAGCTTGTAAGTAAACACAAATATTTTATAGGAAGGCTTTGTTTTGACCTATAGTTATTGAAAGAAGAAGTTATTGAAAAGATTATAAAACATGAATTTATAAGAAAACTTTAATTTGAGCTACAGTTAGTGAAAGAAGAAGTCATTAAAAAGCTTGTAAGTAAACACAAATATTTTATAGGAAGGCTTTATTTTGACCTATAGTTATTGAAAGAAGTTATTGAAAAGATTATAAAACATGAATTTATGAGAAGACTGTTTTGGGCATATTTTATTGAAAGAAGAAGTTATTGAAAAGCTAATAAAACATGAATTTATAAGAAAACTTCAATGAGAACTGCATTTATTGAATGACAAAATTATAGAAAAGCCTGTAAAACACGAATTTATAAGAAAACTTTAATTTGAGCTACAGTTATTGAAGGAAGAAGTCATTGAAAAGCTTGTAAACACAAATATTTCATAGGAAGGCTTTGTTTTGACCTACAGTTATTGAAAGAAGAAGTTATTGAAAAGTTTATAAAACACGAATTTATGAGAAGAGTGTTTGGAGCATATTTTATTGAAAAAAGAAGTTATTGAAAATCTAGTAAAACATGAATTTATAAGAAGACTTTAATGAGAACTGCATTTATTGAAAGACAAAATTATAGAAAAGCTTGTAAAACACGAATTTATAAGAAAACTTTAATTTGAGTTACAGTTATTGAAGGGAGAAGTAATTAAAAAGCTTGTAAACACAAATATTTTATAGGAAGGCTTTGTTTTCCCGGTTAGTTAGCGGAGAATACTAAACGGAAACGCCGGCGCGTGAAGCAGGTTTGACTAACCTGCGCGCCCGACTTCCTCTTCCTCGACGACCACCACAAGCGACCTTGGCGCGGCGGGAAAAAATTCGTTAAACCGCGAGTTGTTTTGCAGGTACGTGACGATAATTTTTTGTCCTTTTTCTGAACTGCACTGGAACCGTTGTTAACGGTAATTTCTGGTTTGATTTCATTTTAAAAAAAATTTCGAAAAAAAGAAACCTACCTGTAATAATGGCATCGTAATTTCACTTACGAGAGGAACCGAACTCTTATCTGGGGATTCATTTTGAAGTACCAAAATGTGCAAATTATGAAACTTTGGTACCAAATACTGCTTACGTATCTTGTGCTGATAGAAACGGCCTTCAGAATTAATTTACTTCTAATCATCAAGAGTCGCGTGACGATTTGAAGCGATCTTGTGCGTGAATTCCTCTCAAGTTTTGATTTGGCGTGTTTCGGATCGACGTTTTATTGATAACCAGCGATTATCCATTCGCTCCACTTTACTAAACCTGAACTTGACCGGCGGCAACGGGTTCTGCCAACTTCGCGGGCCAACGGAACAACGAAAAACGTCCCAGATTTGAGTCGCTAGAGAGCCAACAGCGGATCCAACTCTGTGGGCTCGAATGATGAGGATTTTGGGAAGAAATATCGTATTTTCCAAGAAGCTTCCACTCCTCTATTCTATGAGAGTCTTATCAATTACTACTTGGAAACTATTGACAAACATAGGTACTATTGATTCAAAGTCAACTTAAGTAGCGTAAGCGTTATTTTCGCTTTTGGAAAGTGAAAAAAGGCCTTCAAAATCAAAATTCTGCACTTACGGTACGGTAGGTGAAAAGAAGTCCTTTAAAATGAAAACCGAAAATCCTTGTTGCGGGAAAAACTGCACGAAATTACTGCAGATTTCAATGAGATTTTCAGAGATTGAGAAGACCTATGGTTCTATAGTCAGATCAGTTAATAATGAATAATTTTACACTATATTTTCCAACAAAAAACTACAGACGGGAGAGCTACAGTTCTTCAGTCAGATCATTCAATAATGATTAATTTTACGCCATTTTTTTCAACAAAAAATACTGAGGACCAAGGGCATTGGACTACATATGTCTAATAACTACATAAGTCTAACATCCTTGCTGAGGACGGTAGTAGGGATGGGTATCGATACTCGATATTTCAAAATATCGATACTTTGGATCCGATATTTCTAAATATCGAATATCGATACTGGTCTCGCGGAAAATTCAACATAATGGCTCAAAAATAATGAAGATAGAGAGGCTTTTGGGTCATTACTCTTTGATTTCACAAATAACGTTTATATCATGGAAAAAATCACTCTGCTTGGACTATTAATAGTGAAAAATGAATAAAAGTTGTTGAAAAAATTATTTTTCTTGTGAAAATTGGATAATATTGATAGTTTGTGACACTAAAGTATCGATACTCGATATTTTAAAATATCGATATTCATGGCCAACGATACTTGGGATATCGATACTCAGATACGATACAGTATCGATACAAAATATCGATACTTTTATAACGATACCCAACCCTAGACGGTAGACCAACGGTTCTATAGTCAGATCATTCAATAATGATTAATTTTACGCCATTTATTCTAACAAAAAATACCAAGGACGGTAGACCAACGGTTCTATAGTCAGGTCATTTAATAATAATTAATTTTACGCTACATTTTCCAACAAAAAAAAAAAAAAAAAAAAAAAAAAACCACAGACGGGAGAGCTACAGTTCTTCAGTCAGATCATTCAATAGTGATTAATTTTACGCCATTTTTTTCAACAAAAAATACCAAGGACGGTAGACCAACGGTTCTATAGTCAAGTCATTTAATAATGAATAATTTTAAGCCATTTTTTTTCAACAAAAAATACTAAGGACGGTAGACCTACGGTTATAGTCAGGTCATTTAATAATGATTAATTTAACGCTACTTTTTTCAACAAGAAAAAACTACAGACGCGAGACATACAGTTCTACAGTCAGATCATTTATTAATGATTAATTTTACACTATTTTTTCCAACAAAAAACTACAGGCGGGAGACCTACAGTTCTACAGTCAATCATTTAATAATGATTAATTTTAAGCCATTTTTTTTCAACAAAAAATACTAAGGACGGTAGACCTACGGTTCTATAGTCAGGTCATTTAATAATGATTAATTTAACGCTACTTTTTTCAACAAGAAAAAACTACAGACGCGAGACGTACAGTTCTACAGTCAGATCATTCAATAATGATTAATTTTACGCCATTTTTCCCAACAAAAAACTAGGCCTACTCTTCTAAAGTCAGATCATTCAATAAAAATTCATTTTACGTCATTTTTTCCGCCAAAAAAAGTTTGAATGTTTTGTTGACATTAGTTAAAATGAACATGGTAGGTAACGCTTTCATGAGTGGTGACGTGATGATCGGTCGCGAAGGAGCGATATTTTTCGCCGTGTAATAATGGAAACCTCCTGTTAATCATTATTAAATGACAATAAAAAATTCCTCAACCGTCATGGTCGTGTATGAATTTCATAACCCGAATTGATAGCGGCTTCTGCACCCTACACCCTACAAATTTCATTCCACTCAGTTCAATTATATCCATCGAGCATTCTGAAAACTTCAATATCTCTTAACTCAATGTAATTTTTTATTTTCTCAAGCAGGTTTTGTTAATTGGTCGTTCTAATGACGATGTATCGGATTGTCAACCCTACTGTACAACGTGTAGGAGGAAGCTATCTGCTACACCCACTTGGCAGGTTTTTATGATAATTTGATCATTCCCCGGTTAAGAACGTGTTTACACAATCAAAAGGGGTCTCAAACGCTGCAGACAAGCTCTGATTCCCCTCAAGGCTCACCTCGACGAGCCATTTCCTCCGGATCACCTCGTCATCTCATCTGATTCTTGATGAAAAGAAGGTAAAATAGGTCGAAAGAAGTAGGAGAAACCACAAGCAGACCGGCAGACACGAATTCAAACTAATTCGAGAAGCTTTGAAAGGAATTCTTTATTTCGGAGGACCCAATTTTTTTTTTTTTTTTTTTACCTCCCCGACGAATACTGAGTTTTTTTTATATCGATACCTTAAAGCACAAAGGAGCAATGTCCATCCATCTTCCACATTTTTCTTTTTTTTTTCAGAAAAATTCGAATTCAACAAAACTTTTATTGAGTTTTCTGGATGATAATAGCTTGAAAATTTATTGAGGAAATTAAAGAGTTTAGTGTAATAAGCCATCATTTTAGGAATTGTTCATTGGTGATAATTTCTTTTGCGTTTTTCTCAAAACTCCATTTTTGGACATAGCTCCTTTGTGCTTTAAGGTATCGATATCTAGTATATACCTACATAAATATATGCCTAAACTGATACTCAAACTTAGAAAACGAAACCAACCAACTCCTTCAATGATGGCCAGGTCGAGTCCCAGATCGCCTTAAAATCTGGATTTTCTTTAAAATTTCACGTTTAACTGCATTATAACTTAATTGTCATCCTCAATGAGTACATAAAAACAACTAATACAGTGTAGAACATACTCTCCGCATCGGAAAATTGTCGAAAAGGTGCTTTTTTTCAGGCGTTGACGACGATTTTTCGAGTTTGAGGGAGAGAAACAACCATAAAATCCATAGGTAGTTTTTATGATCAGAAGCTGATCGAATGATATTTTTAACAGTATTCTCAATTTCAGTGCACGAATAACATTTTTTTAAATATTTGATAAGTTCTCCTAAAAATTTCCTAAAACTAAATTATTTTGAATATAATAATAATTATTATATTTTCCACAAGCTCGAATGTTTATTTCAACAAGAAAGCTTATTTATGCGGGGGAAAGCTAAGCAGCCAGTTGAGAGAAGGTTGTTCTCATTGATAAGGTATACCAGCATTCCTACTCAATGTATCTGTCGTCGTTATTCATTCACAACACAATCCGGGTGCCTCAACAGGTACCTGTACTAGTGCTTTTGTCTATGATGTGTTCTTCGCTGTCTGGTGTTTAAATGGAGGCACAGGAGACACCTGGGAATAAGAGGTATCCACTTTTTAACTCCTACCAAGAGATAAGGAAAAAGTGCGATTAATTTCGTGACACATTGTCCTCGTATCATGCGAACTCCTCCATTTTTTCCGGTGATCTTTAAGCGACTCCTCCATTGTTTAGGTCTTCTAGGTAGGTATTTAAGTAGCATTTAATAGTACTAATCGTTCGCGATTATTCGCTTCACCGAATTGAAGTGTTAAGTGGCGGTTACATATCGCGATATGATTGATATTTAAATCTCGGCAATTCAAACATTCAATCATGCAATTGAGAGAGGAAATCCCAAGGAAAGAAGATATCACTTGAGTGTAGTATTCAAATCAGCCAATACTATTGAACTGTGACGTTTTGGGGTTTTCATATACGGAATATCTAGGTATATTGTCCGTCCGTCTGTCTGATAGTTCTTGGTACGTTACTGAAGTTCAATCCAAAGGGGGTTTTTAGCAAACAGATCAACACAGAAATATTCCCTCCAGAGTGTAGGGAGTCCTGAAAATACGGAACCCTCGCTTTTCAGTCGTAAAAAAAGATGCAAATCTTGAATGCAGTAAGAGAATTGAGCGGCAGGATTGCAGATATAGGTTAAACACTGGAGTTCTGGATCTTCACAGGTGTAGTAGCTTCGCACTTCCCTAAAACTCCTCCACATCAAATCTGCCGAGGAAGGCAGGCGAATAAACAGGAGTACTTCCAAAATTTGTACCTGCAATAATTTGAATATACTCTCTCAGTACCTCAAAACAGTTTTCTCCCCTTCTCTCGCTAAGTTCAAAAATCATCTCGTTGTTGAGGTAGTGAGGCTGCAGGATCGCTGGGATACACATCCAATACTTGAGGATCAAGCAGTAGGTTTACAATACAACGAATGAACGGATCAGGCAGTTAAACACGCTGTTCATGAGGTAGTAACAATGACCCCGAACCTGTCAAAGGAAGAATGTTATACTTTATCCAAAAGTAACATTCGTGCAAGTTGGCAGCAGTCTTTCGAGTAAGGGTCGAAAGGTAAATTTTATAGAAATTAATTTTGACGAACCTAAAAGAGACATTAGAAAGCTATGCAGACTCAAGAGCCACTGTCCGATTTACCTACACTGAATCTGTAGAAGAGGGGACGAATCTTGTGATTTCGGTCACCCAACTGGTGGTCTTTATCACTTGATAATGATTTGTTCAGTTTATTCTAAATAGAATTCATAAAAATATAAAAGAAAAATCCATTACATTATCAGACCTTACTGACGAGAGAGAATTGTGAAGTATGGGATGAAATTTGTACATTGGTTTATTATCTTCAATAATGAGTGGAATCGACCAAGAAATTTTTTTTCAACACCCCTCCCCCTCAAAAGTTGTTGGTTTACGTTTCAAGATAGGTAGAATCCAAAAATTTGGCCGGCCGTCATCGAAAGTATACCTCTTTTAGACACCAGCCGTTCTCTTTTTGGATGAGTAGATCTTTTTATGATTTTTCAAAGTTTCGAATGTTTCGCCAGCCCACTGTGACGTCATAAACATACAAAACTTTGAAAAAATTATAGAAAAAGGTCTTTTCACGATAGAAGGCCGCGGTTGATGTCAAAATTGTCAGAATGAGGTCTAGTTTAGATTCAAAATAACAATGAACAGTTTTTGGAAGTTTTCTGTTTCAAATGGAGGTTTTATATTTCAAATTGGAGATTTCTATATCAAATTGGAGGTTTTTCCTATCAAAATGGAGGTTTTCCATATGAAAATGGAAGTTTTTTATATCAAATTGGAATGGAATCAGTTTGGTTAGGCAGCCGGATACGTCACAACATGGCTGCCCCCATACAGATTGCCGCTGCATTTTGAATTTCCATTCCATAAGTCTTCCTTAAATCTTCCTTAAATTCTCTAAATGTTTGGGATGCTTTTAGTTTTTCTTAGTTGAGCTTCCTGAACAACAAGAAACCTAATTTCTTTATAAATGCACCCGTTACTCTCAGATAAAAATGAGTACGCACGCCCCATTCTGAATAGCTTTGTACCTACTATTCATGGCTCATGTAAATAATAGTGCCAAAAAAAAAAAAAAAAATACTTCCAAAAAAGTGTGTAGTAGGTGAATATTCAAGCAAGGAAGGGGGCCCTAATTGGTGAGTTGCTGCAATGAACAATGTCACCTTTGCAGACAATACCGAATACATCCAATGATGTGAAGAGTTGCAGAGATATGCGTAAATATTGCATGATGTGTTCAAGTCAAGAGAAAATACACAAGTCTCAGCAATGAGGCCAGCAATCAATTTTGGTGGGGAATTGGCAGAATTCAGGACGAACAGCTGATTTCCACCTGGAACTATCCCTAGAACTATGTGCATTTTGTGTGAGTTGCCACTGTTAGCAGATTGAAAGAATGCGGCTGACCTATTTCCTGAAGGGTATACCTGCTAACATAGACGACTGCCTGTTCCAAAATCTTAGGTAGCCTGTTGAGTCGGGCTGGGGGAAGGGCTGAGCGTCTGTCTCTCACCCCTTTGTAATCTGGGCATAGAGCAACTTGAGTCATAATGAGGTAGATAATTCGGTAGATTGATAATGATAGTAGATAATTGATTGAATTTGACGCCCATTCCCACAATGTCCTTATTTTTACGGTAAATTAAGATAGTTATGATAATTTTAGTGACAGGGTCAAAAAAAAAACTTGGAAAACAAATACCTAGTTAACAAAAGTGCTAAGAGACATTTTCAAACTAAAATTAGTTGTACAGTCGATTTTTGAAGTTTGGTCCATCTCAATAGTAAACACCCTGTATTTTACGTCAGACATGAAAGCCCTGGCAGACCGCGAGCAATCTGTAACAAATAAACCCTTTCACTTCATCGTCGGTCGGTAGTCAACAACCCTTGGTCGCATTTTTCCTGGCTTGAGTGTTAGGTAGAAGAAGGACGACTTTTTTGGGACTGTAATACTCATGGGCACCTTACCAAGCCATCCGCATTCTTTCAATCTGCACACAGTACTCTTACTTGTCCTTGATAACAAAATGGAATCAGAACTGGACTGGAAGAGAATGGGGAATTTGCCTCACATTTTTTTATTTTTTTTTTCGAATGAGGGTTTATTTTTATGGAATAAAACCATAGTGAGCTGCTCGAAAACGCATCCAAAAAATTTAGAGAATTTAAGGAAGATGGAAATTTTAAATGTGGTGGCAATGTGTAAGAGGCAGCCATGTTTGAAACGTGACGGATATTCTACCAATCTGACTTCAAAGGAGGTTCTGTGGCGCTTACCACAGAAGCGGCACATACACGAACTTTTACCTTCCGAGTAGTGCGCACAAGAGTGCGCCACAATCTGGCAGGAAGAACCCTGACACAAAATTGACCAAAAGAAACAGTATTACTCACTTTTTTACAATACGAATCTATCTACTAGTTTATCAAGCATTATTATTCTTCATCTTCTCTTATTTAGTTTCAAGATTTGAATCACATTATTCGAGTAGCCATTTCACTGGATCGTTTTGTGTGGCGTGCTAGAACTCTGTCTGTTGTCGTTGCTTTCGCGTCGTTTTTTTTTTTTTTTTCGTATGACGTCAACAATACTTTTCGATTTTCGCGGTGTTTTGTAACAGAGGTTCACTTGTTTAGTCATTTTCTCCTACGGTAATTTTTTTCCGTTGGTTATTCCTAGTGTTAAACGTTATTCTAGGGCCCTATAATAGGATTTGCCTTGAAATTCCAGAATCTAAAATTGAGGCAAATTCCCCATTGGGAATTCAGTTTTTGGGGAACAGAATGTCGTATTGTTCGACCACGGTTCCTTCAACTTTCCTACCACCGGTAGTGAGGAAAAACTCGCAAGTAACTCGCTAGCGTTATCGCAATGCAGTCTACGAGTAGTTTCGGGCGTGAAAGTATTTTTGGGGTCGACCCTATAAACGTTGGTTTACACCACCAGGGTCACCTGGACTTGATCCAAACGAATGTTTACAAACAGTTGGCCAATTTTAATCGCAGCCTTCAATCTTTTTGTAGTTGTAGAAACACAACGTGGATTTCCTGGTTTCACCAAACTGCCAGGTTTTATGCATGTATTCCAATTCAGCAGAACTGCACAAATACCCATAGGACCCAGGAATATTTTCCCCTTTTCCATGAAAACTTTCGTAAATTTTTTCAAAATCGCCAAATAATGAACCATCAATCTATTCATATGATGGAGATGGGATAACTCTTATTCCATTCACCGGTATTTCCTCTTCTTCCAGTTGGTTGTCAGGATCATAAATCACTCGCGTATAAAGGAACAACTGTATTCTACAATAACTTGGCTCAAAACGGATTATAAATCGATTAGCTCTAGACCGCCGAAACTCCCCTTGCGGTCAGTTCAGTGGCTCGTCCTGAACCCGATTGGCGATTGAAGAAGTATCTAGGGAGAACCCTGGGCCCTCACACTCTATCCCTTGTGGAGTTAAGCAGGGCTCAGTCCTTGGGCCGACCTTGTTCCTGCTCTATATTAATGACCTGGCTTTCCAGTTTAATGATGGGGAGGGGGGAGTATTCATGTATGCTGACGACATTACTGTGCTCGCAGTTGAACCTCAAATCGAGGGCCTCACCCGGGGATTGGAAGCAGCTGACGACCTCATCAAGACTTGGTGTAAGTCCAATTCACTGAAGCTCAACAACGACAAGACTCAGGATCTCCACTTTTCCCTCAACAGCCGTGCTGATTCTCCAGTGAATTTTCTCGGTATGTGGATCGATAACAGAATCTCGTGGAATGATCACATCGAACGACTTTGTGCGAGCTTGTCCTCAGCTAACTTTGCCCTTCGTCGGTTATGTAAGTCAGTGTCGTTTCCAGTGCTTAGGTCAGTGTTTTTCGCTTTGTTCATGAGCAGGGCTGTCGCGAAAGCGAAATTTATTTATTCGTTTCTGATTTCGACGGACTAAATTTTTACCTTCAGATTCCAAACATAGAAAATTATTGGCAATCAAAATTATTATCTTCAGTTCAACCATGTGATTATTTAATATGTTAATTTTCTTGAATAAAAGATTCAATGTTCGTACGAGATTCACGGAAACCTAATTCTTATAGTAAGAATATTTAAGTTCACCACATTTGGCAGGAAGAGCCTGGTTTAAGTACGAAAAACAAAAGATTAGTAAAATGAGTAGTAACAACGAGGATCTGTTACTCTCAGCGAAGAGGAGACTTGCGGATTTCATTCGTGAGAAAGAAGTCGAATTGGCGGACGATGACGTATCAGTAAGACAGCTAAAACTTTATGCCCTGCAAGTTAAGCGTCTAAAGCAAGTATTGGCAACAGCTTTAGATCAAGCTGAACAAAGTAATAGTAGAAGCAGTAGAGCAATTTTGAACTCGGAAAGAAGTGCTTGTAACAATTTACTTCTGAGCACTGAAATGTTCGAAGCACATTTAGACTTGTGGACACAACCTGATGAAAACCCTCGCATTCCGATTCCACCTAATGTTCCTAATTCATCCGCTAAATTACCCAAACTTAAAATTGAAAAATTTGATGGAAGCTTATTCAAATTTGCTGAGTTCTGGCAACTTTTCGAAACTAATATCGATCAAAATCCTAACTTTTCGCCTGCGGAAAAATTTAATTACTTGTCAACGTATCTCTCAGGAAAGGCCAAAGATTGTGTGGCTGGTTATGCAATAACTGGGGAAAACTACCAGACTGCTGTCAACAAGCTGAAGAGCAGATTTGGTGACACCCAAGTTCTGGTATCGTCTCATTATCAGGAACTTCAGTCTCTACCCAAAGCCACACGATATTCAGCAAGCCTCAGATCGACATATGACGGTATAGAGAAACATTTACGATCATTACAAAATTTAGGCGAGGACATTCAGCAAAAATATTTCATTACAACCATCCTTTCTAAATTTCCGCCAGACATACAAATGAAAATTGAAAAGAAAAGATTGAAGAGGGAGTTGAATGTGGAAGACATTTTAGAAGTCCTCAATAATCACATTACTGCATTAGAGAGAGTATATGCAAGTAGCCCTAGAGAAAACTTTAGTCATAAGAATGATCTCACTACCACCACTCATGCGCTCATGGGGTCGGAGAGTTCTTACAAGAATAAAAGGTGTTTTTATTGCAGAGAAGATCATTATAGCGATGAATGTTCAAAATTCAGAACTCTCGAAGAAAGGACGAATGAGATCAAGCAATTCTGTCGGATCTGCTTCGGCAAGACTCACGAATCGAAGAACTGTCGACAAAACAAGCCTTGCTTCCACTGCAAAAAGAAAAGGTCGCATCATCGGAGTCTCTGCCCAACTCTTTTCGTCGAAGGATCAAAGGAATCCCTTGAAAAGAGGAGCGGTGAAGAAGCAGGACTTCTGGCAATGAATGAGAACGTCCTGATGAAGACGCTAACAGCAGATCTCTGCAATCCAGACGAAGAGTCCACACGATCAGTAAGCGTCAGAGCCCTACTCGATTCAGGTAGCTATCGAACCTATATAACTGAAAACGTACGTAAAAGACTAAAATTAAAAGTACTAGGAAGAGAAATCCTATCAGTATATGTGTTTGGGAAGACAATGCCAACGCAACTACCAATATCAATAGTCGAATTAGGTTTGATATTTAAAGATGGAAATCAAAGTAGAATTACTGTAAGTGTGGTACCTGAAATTTCCGGGAATTTACTCACTGCAATGGGAATTTCAAAGAACAAGCTTCAAGATTTGCTAGGAGTTCATTTTCATCAATTGTCTGATCAAGATTCACAAAGACCTATTGAAATGCTAATAGGAAACGACTATTATGAAGACATAGTTGGAGAAAGAAAAACGATAAGAGCAGGATTATATTTACTAGAGACAAAATTTGGTAATATTCTCTCTGGGAGATACCAACAAAATTCCGAATCAAAAGAATCGTTGTGTTTGTTAACACATTCAGTAAGTTGCAATAATCCGTCTTATTCAAATATTATTCAAGGGTTAGAACCAGACAAGTTGCCTATTGAAGATAATGAATGTCTCAATGAAATTAGAAATACATGTTCCGAAGCTTTTTGTTCCAATAAAATTCCGTCTCGATTTATCGAAAACCGAGTGAAAGAGATCAGAACACTTGCTCATCACAATCAAGTCGAATGTCTTTATGTGCCATCGAAGCTAAACCCTGCTGATTTGGCGACACGAGGGAGACCTTATGACGAGTTGGATTCGTTCTGGTGGGAACGGCCGCTATGGCTCGAACAGGAGGCTCTAAATTGGCCTACTTGCCGATTGAATCAAGAAATTTTTGAAATAGGACCTACTGTTATGGATAATTCTCGCTACCTCTCTCCTTTTCAACAGTTTCCTTTTAAATTGAAAAGTGAATTCGTCAGCAACCTTTTTAAATACGTAGACAAATCAAGAAAAGAAAACTCTACCACGAAAAGAAAATTCTTAATACCCTCAAAAATGAAAAAATCTCGAATCATATTGAAGTCTGTTCAGAATAACCATTTTCATCAAGTTGTTCCGAAGAGTTCATCAAGAAGGCCGGTCAATCGTTTGTACCCTCTGGAACTTCAAAAGGAATCCAACTGCGAGGAAGATACTTAGTTCTTCGTCTCGGGAATGTCGCGAAAGCGAAATTTATTTATTCGTTTCTGATTTCGACGGACTAAATTTTTACCTTCAGATTCCAAACATAGAAAATTATTGGCAATCAAAATTATTATCTTCAGTTCAACCATGTGATTATTTAATATGTTAATTTTCTTGAATAAAAGATTCAATGTTCGTACGAGATTCACGGAAACCTAATTCTTATAGTAAGAATATTTAAGTTCACCACAAGGGCATCGTATGGTATAATTCTATGGGGTAACTCTTGTGGCTCATTAAGGGCCTTCAAAATGCAGAAGGCAGCTATTAGGGTGGTTTTTAATGTTAAGTATAGGGGAAGCTGTAGAGGCTTCTTTATAAAAATGAATTGTTTAACTTTACCCTCTCTCTATGTATACGAATGCCTGAAATTGATAAAGAATGATCTGACATCAATGAAGTCACATTCCAATTGTCACCGTTACAACACCCGGTTTTGTAGAGACTTGTGTCCCCCTTTTGCACGTCTTACGACAACGTTGACGATGGATCCATTGCAGAATGGGATCCGTTTTTTCAATAAATTGCCACAAGAGTTTAGGGACCTACCGGAGACCACATTTGCCAGGCGTTTGAAACCCATATTGATCGGCGCAGAATTGTATAGGGTCGATGACTTTTTTGAATTATGTTGGTGACGACCAGACCTTGTCTTGAACTTTATTATATATTCAACTGTTATTTTATTGGATTTTTGTGGTACCTGGTTATAAAATTTTTAAGCAGCAGAGGAATATTCAGAGTACTCTTGCTTGCCCCTATTTATAGTATATGTTTTTTCGTTATTGTCTTAATTGTGCCGTCATTCCTATCATTATTTATGTGCTGTGATTCGAAACTGACTGTGATATTTATTTGAATTTGACTGTGGCCGTTCTTATTTTTTATAAAATGCCACTATTGTTATTGTTTTGATCACATGTTCCGTTTGTAGTATTTTGTTATTGTTGTTTTATATTATTGTTGGTAGGTAGGTATTTTACTGTCTTACATGAAAAATTAGTATGCTAGTCATTAAACGATTTTATGACGATTGTAATACCACACTGGTTGGCTGCGACAATAAAAAACTATTTGATTTGATTTGATCTTCTTCCAGGGTGCTTGGCATGACGATCCCTACTCGGGATAGGTATAGACTATCTGTGGAGGTGGCTACACATATAATAGATTAGGTACCTTAACAATGGGTTTCTACATACCTCAAACTTCGTGGTTTTTACTTATACTTTTCAAAATTTGACAGCTGAAATGAGTCAAAATATTCTTGCCAAAACTCATCATATCTTCAGAAGTTTCTGAGACACTGGCGCTGGCGACATTTGGAGTTGCATGCATTTTTACTAGGGTGAAATATCGTCTAGAGCTGTGTATGTACAAGTGTTCACGCAAAATGTACATAAAAATACGAATATACAGGTGTCCCATGTAAAGGACCGGAAAACTTGGAGAGTTGCTGTTGTAATATGCACATTAAATAGGTAATCCTCATTAGGTTCTCCTAGACAAGTAGAACCTTCACACCTTCCACCACACTTCTGATCTGAATATTCTCAGTCAGTCAGCCATTCAACTTGCTTTCTTTTTTGTCTTTTCGTTTTAAATATAATCACTTTATTTTGTCTACGCAGTTTTTCGTTCTTTACTGCCCACAGTACTCGAGTCGATTCTACAACTAAATTAAGAAAATATCTCTTAGCAATTTGGTGTTTAACAACTTGTTTTTCCAAGTTCATTCAATTTCAAATTTTGGTTATTATGTTCAATAATGAACCTTTGGAATCGACCAAGAAATTTTTTTAAACTCTCCCTCAAAATTTGTTGGTTTACGTTTCAAGGTACGTAGAATACGAAAATCGAATAAAAATTTTGTCGTCCATCCGCCGTACGCGGCACTTTCCTCAGTTAGCTTGACCGATTTTGATGAAATTTGGTATGTAGGCTCCATTTGGGGTCTAGTTGTGCCCCGAAGCATTTGGTCGATGTAGGTCACTTCTAAGGGTTGAAATTTTGAAAGCGTTTGATATGAAGGTATTGTATATTCATCAATTTAAAATAGTATTGAATTTTTAGAATCGAATGAGACCATGCAGAGCTCTGTAGGACCAACCGTTCGCTCCCTACGAGAACTTAAGGTTTACGATAAATCAGAAACACGAGTGTGAATCAGAAATGAGGTCTAATCTCCGTTGAAATTTTTTATGTAGTAGATAGATAGTACCTATGGTTGGTAGGTGGTGACAATGCCAAAGCCGTGTTCTTTGCAGACGAGTGATCTATATAGAAATAATAAAAATTGTTGTAATAATTTGCAGCGTTTTTTCTCGTATTTTTGACCTTATAACACAAAAATTTTCATAACCACCTTAATTTGCCGGAAAAATGTAAAAATAAGGATGTTAAATTTACCATGTTTCTAGAGCATACAAACATTTTTTTTGGGGTCCTGATGGGTGAAAAATCACATTGTAAACTTAAGACTTTGAACATACTGCAAAAGCATCATTGTATTGGTCATTCATTTTAAGGGGGTCTCAGTCGGTCGCCGTTAGTATTTCGCGAAATTGAAGAGGCAAAAACTCAAAAAATAGTACCTAAATTTGAAATTTTAAAGGATTTTAGAAATTTATTAGTGCACGGCCCTAGGGAATTGAATAACTGCAATATTGCCGCAGGAATCATCAAAATCGAACAATAATTGCCAAAGAAAAAGGGAAAACTACTGAATAAACGGGTTTTCCCATGTTTTTCCCTCATTTCTCCGGCAATTGTTGTTCGATTTTGATGATTCCAGCGGCAATCTTTCAGTCTTTCAATTCCCTAGGCCCTTGCCTGATGAATTTCTAAAATCCTTGAAAATGTCAAGTTTAGCTACATTTTAGGGGAAAAACATAGCTGAATTAACGGTTTTTCCCATTTTTTTCAGGCAATGATTGTTCGATTTTGATGATTACAACGGCAATATTCCAGTTATTCAATTCCCTAAGAACTGAAGATAGAATCTGTCAACGAGGTCATTCGCAGCCAAGCCATGAATCACGTTTTTATGCTCCAAGATCATGTAAATGAGGATGCCATCCAGCTACTCAACACAGATTATCTGCTTAGAAGACTTAAGAGAACCAAGCCACACGGTCTAATCCACTTAGTGTGACCATCTTGAAGTGCAAATTTCAGGACAATAAGAACTAAGTGAAGGTTCTTAGTTTTATTAACGTACACCACTATGTATCAGAAGAATGTTGCTTATAAATTGTAACTTGGTGCAAAAAACAAGTAAAAAAAAACAAGTCAAAATATAAACGACGTACCTAGGTAAGCAGTCTTTAGTAAACACCTAAAGAGAAATATGGAGGGGGATCTTGTGAAAACGCTTGCATACAAGTCTGCAACGCATTAGGACATTTCATGTCTTTCCCCTCCCTCCTTCTTCCCTTCCATCTTCTAGCAATCTTGTCTTCCTCTGTGAATTACATTTTTTTCAATATAAAGAAAACAAAAATTAAACTCATATTTTTATTTATTATTTACGTCCATACATATATCGTCGTGGGTAGTAAAAGAACGGTATGTTATATGTTATACGTTCTACATGACAGTACATTAACCCCACTAACCATTGATTGCGTAGACAACAATCAACTATTTTCATATTTTGATGCTT
This sequence comes from Apolygus lucorum, assembly GCA_009739505.2. Taxonomy (NCBI): domain Eukaryota; kingdom Metazoa; phylum Arthropoda; class Insecta; order Hemiptera; family Miridae; genus Apolygus; species Apolygus lucorum. The sequence continues at coordinate 858,715 of CM019170.2, read as the reverse complement.
GGGTAGCATTGATTACCTAGGTAACACTCAACTGTTTTCAAATTTGGATGCATGAGTGAATACTTCCATATACTTCAAGATTTCGGTGTTCCACAATGGCTACGAAAAAGATAACCAAAAGAATTCATAATGTATGACTGACTACAAATTATAACTGCAACTCTTAGTTATAAACCTAACTTTTTACTTCGATTGAATATAGTATCGATACAACTACTAGGTATCCATGTAAGGTTGACAAGGATTTGTTTACAAACCTAAATGGAAAAGTTTAGGAGCTATAATCATATAGTTACCTAACTACCTCACTTCTAAGAATCATAAATGCTTGCATACGAGTCTGCAACACATTGGGACATTTTCTTCAGTGTATTCGAGCCAGACTAAATCACCTACTCCAGTAGCGTTGTTGTTCATGTCCTAACGAGACAAATTTCAGCTTCCTACGGTTGATAGGAAAGAAGTTAGCTTCAGTAGCCACTCAGCTGATCAAGACCCTGTACAACTTATTGTTCACGTCCTAAGGAGGCTACCAGCCAAATTTCAGCTTCCTACGGTTGATAGGGAAGAAGTTAGCTTCAGGAGCCACTCTGCTGATCAAGACCCTGTATACCTTATTGTTCATGTCCTAAGGAGGCTACCAGCCAAATTTCAGTTTCCTACGGTTGATAGGAAAGAAGTTAGCTTCAAGAGCCACTCAGCTGATCAAAACCCTGTGCACCATATTGTTCACGGTTTTTAGCACCAATTGGAGGCTACCAGCCAAATTTCAGCTTCCTAGGGTTGATAGGAAAGAAGTTAGCTTCAGGAGCCACTCAGCTGATCAAAACCCTGTGCACCTTATTGTTCACGTCCTAAGGAGTCTACCAGCCAAATCATAATAATCATATAGCCAAATTTCAGCTATAATCATATAGGTACCTACCTACCTCACTTCTACGAATCATAATAATCATTGAGCATATTTCGTCACGTAGGTAACGTAACGTGACAACGAAAATTTGGTTGTGTGCCATAGCAAAGACATGAAATGTCAAAAAAATCCCTAAGGCCGTGCACTAATAAATTTTTTTAATTCTTTAAAATTTCCAATTTAAGTACAACTTTTCAAGTTTTTGCCCCTTCGATTTGGCCAATTACTGACCCGGAACGAGGAACGAACGTCGACCGACTGAGACCCCCGAGAACCGACATCCTCATGATGGTTTCAGTCGATTCTTCGTAAGAAGAACCAGGAATGAGGAAACCCACTCTTTCTACAAACGTCGAACTAAACAGTTGAATTCATTACTACAACGTGATAACAACAGTCGAATTCGAAAGCGCAAATACAGCACAACAGTTAGATAAAACCGGTAAGTCAGCGTGTAACTTGAATTATGTAAGAAGAGATGCGTAGGTACTGAATAATGTACGAAGAATGATCTCTCATTTCTCGTATAATAGTTCCGTTTTCATAGCTGTAGGAAAAAACTCACGTTGCAGCGTGTTTTATTGCAATTTCTGCCGGCAAAAGGTGGCCGAAAACGCGAGGGGAAGAACGAAAATACTTCATCACGTTTCAGAGATAAGAGAAATCTGCGTTGTTGGATATCGCTTCACGTGACACCGGTAGAGCTGTCGGTTTTAGAAGTCACGTCGCTTCCCAGACAAAACGCGCCCTCCTCGTAAAAAGGCCATTACCCGAGAGAATGGGATTGAGATGCCTGAATATTTCAGAGATACGAGTTCTCCAAGTCTTTTTAATAACTCGTCGAGGTAGGAAGCGAATGAACGTTTTATTTGAGTGATGCCTACTTGAAAGGCCACGAACCCAAGAAAGTTGCTTTAGATGAAATTGATTTGTGCGAGTAGATGGTCCTCTATAAACCGAAAGCGTCTGCGATCGCTCAGCTATGATTTTTAATGACGGCGTGAGAAATTTGGGAGGTATCAAGAGCTTTTAAAATAATATCGGATCAGCAAGAGCCTTGGTTCACACTATACAGCAAATAATAACCAAAGTACTCAGTTCAGTCAAGCTTATATCTATGTAGGAGTTTATTTATTTTTTATTTATGTGATCTTTTTGTGTAGTAGTAACAATGCTGTGAAATTGGGTTAGGGTATGTTTTAAATATAACTATAGGGTATAATTATTGTTATCATTTGAGTGGTTTTTCTGTTGTTTATTGTTAGTATTTTGGATTTCTTGAATTTTTTTTTTTGCTTTTTCAGTTGCTTTTTTTAGTCATGATTATAGTTACCACTCTTGTTAAATTGTTGATTCTTCCTGTCTGTGGGCGTTGGCTGCGGGGTCTGGGTCGGGGGGGGGGGGGGGGTCTTGGCTGGCCCGGGGGCGGCCCACTTCGTGTTTTTCCCCGTGTAACGTTTGCTTAGCAGACAATACCGTTCCCGGTATGGGTACAAATGTCCGGAAGCCGCCATGGTGGGAGGGTCCGGGCTCGGCTGGGTGCCTCCCGGCTGGGCTCCGCTGCCTTGGTTTTCTCTGGAGGATCTCATCTCTCGTTCTTTTTTTTTACCCGTGTGCCCTGTCTAGTACCTATCCCATAGTTCTGTTTACTCCTATTACTCTTTATTACTATTTACTGGTTACCCCTGTTATGTTTTGTTTTATATTTATATTTTATAGACTATTGTCAATACACGTTGTGGGGAAAGGCAAATAAAAAACATTCATTCATTCATGCAACTTTACACCGTAGAGCCAGCCTCCAACTATTAATAAAATACAAATCAAATAAAATACCCCATACCGATGCAGTTAAATACTTCAGTATGACCCTCGACTCCAAACTAAACTGGAAAAACGTTGCAAATTATTACACAATGGTTTATTATTTTTCGATATAGATCACTCGTCTACAAAATCACCAACCATCCAATATAAAGAAAAAAGAAAAAAAAATTTAAAAAAAAAAATCAAAATCACCAACCATTGGTCGCATTTTGGTCAGCTCTAATTTGAACGGAGATTAGGCCTCTTTTGCGATTCACACTCGTGTTTTGATTTATATATACATATATATATTTCAATATAAACCCTTAAATTTTCGTAGGGAGCGAACGGTTTGTCCTACAGAGCTCCGCGTGGTCTCAAAAAATTCTAAAAATTCTATACTATCTTAAATTGAAGGAAAAACAATACCTTTATATCAAAATGTTTTGAGTTAGGGCGTTTTCAAAATTTCAAAATTGATTTTGGAACCCTTAGAAGTGACCTACATCAACCAAAAGCTTCGGGGCACAACTAGACCCCAAATGGAGCCTACATACCAAATTTCATCAAAATCGGTCTATGCTAAGTGGCAAAAGTGCCGCGTACGGCGGACGGCGGACGGACGGCCAAATTTTTATTCGATTTTTGGATTCTACGTGCCTTGAAACGTAAACCATCAAATTTTGAGGGGGTGTTAAAATTTTTTTTCTTGGTCGATTCCAAAGGTTCATTATTGAAAATAATAAACCAAAAACACATAGAAAGGAAAAAACGCTGCAAATTATTTCACAAAAGTTTATTATTATAGCAAGTGTGATGATCGACCCAACAAACAATTAATTATCAGTCAACTGATTGGAAATGGGGTCCTCAGAATCAAACTCCTCTTTTGCCGAGCTTTCGGTGAATTTATCGCCTTCCTCAGGGCTCAAAGAATGTATTACTGTGTGAGCATCAGCGTCAATCAAAAAACCAGCTAGAGATTCCACCATACTTGGTGGGAAATGAACTTGGGAACTATTCAAGTTAAATGAAAAAAATTTTAACAAGGGGGGAGGGGGGGGAGGAATTTAAAACATCATGTCAGCTACAACAATACTAATGGAAACAGCCTTGGGAGAACTGTGTTAACTACATAACAATCATAACAATGTTATCTGGTTAACACAGTTTTCCCAAGGCTGTTTCTATTAGTATTGTTGTAGCTGACATGATGTTTTACATTCCCTCCCCCCCAAGTTGTTAACATTTTTTCATTTTACCTGCAATAGTTCCCAAGTTTTTTTTGATTGACGCTGATGCTCACACAGTAATACATCCTTCGAGCCCTGAGGAAGGCGATAAATTCACCGAAAACTCGGCAAAAGAGGAGCTTGATTCTGAGGACACCATTCCCAATCAGTTTAATGATAGTTTATTATTATCCTGTATAGATCACTCTTCTGAAAAGTTTTGGTTAGCATAAAATTCAACGAGGATTACACTCTTAGGTGATTCACACTCGTGATTCTGTTTTATCGAAGGAAAACCCTTAAATACTCGTAGCGAGCGAAGAGATCGTCCTACAGACGTGGTCTCTAAAATTTCTAAAAATTCAATACTATCTTAAATTGGTAAAAAACGATACCTTCAATTCGAGTTTTCGAGCTAGGGCACTCTTGAAAATTTCAACCCTTTATTTTCACTCCTTAGAAGTGACTGACATCAACCAAAAGCTTCGCGGCACAACTAGACCCCAAATGGAGCCCATATGCCAAATTTGAACCAAATCGGGTTTTTTTTATTATCGGGTAATTTTTATTCGATTTCCGGATTCTACGTACCTTGAAACGTAAACCAACAAATTTTGAGGGGGGGTTAAAATGTTTTTTTTTCTTGGTCGATTCCAAGGTTCATTATTGAAAATAATAAACTAAAAGAGGAAACGAAAATCAAATTCAGAAAGATGTATTGGTTGATGGGAAGGAATTCTCGTCTCTCTCTCTCTCCACAATAAACTGCTCATTTACAAGCAGATCCTTCGCCCTATCTGGATCTAAGGAATTCAGTTATCCAATCCTCCCAAAATAAAATACTGAGAAGTATAATGCGAGCACCTTGGTACACGAGGAACGATGATATTCAACGAGACTTGAAGATGGAAACAGTCCACGAAATTATCGCAAGGTACTCGAGGAGGCACGAACAACGCCTCCACAATCATGAAAACACGGAAATGCTCAACATTTTGGACCACGAAGATGAACTCCGTCGACTCAAGAAAAAAAACAAAAAAAAAAAAAAAAACAACTGGACTTAGTGCTGTTCAAGTGCACCTATAGCTCCGTGTTGTAGATACTGTTATGAGAAGAGGCTGGGTTTTACTGTAAATGGGCTCTAAATGAGTGTAAAAATGACATGTAATATTGTTAGGAGGATTCTATGTTAATATTTAGTTGCAATAATATGACAAGTTTTAAAAAAATCATGATTATTGCTAGAATCTAAAAAAGAAATCCTAAAAAGGCACAGTAAAAACCTACACATTTCGTAAAAACGCAGCAAATTGTTACACAAAGGTTTATTATTTTCCGGGATAGATCACTGGTATGCAAAGATCACAGCTTTGCCTTTGTCACTATTTATTTATTTTTTGTCTTCTACCTACCAACCATGGGTACTTGCTAGGGCATTTTTGAAAATGTCAACCCTTAATTTCCATTTGGATTCCAAAATTAAGGGGTGAAATTGTCAAAAATGCCCTAGTAGGTACCTACGGTTGGGAGGTAAAAAATAAATAAATAGTGACAATGGCAAAGCTGTGATTTTTGCAGACCAATCGATCTATACTGGAAAATAAACCTTTGTGTAATAATTCGCAGCGTTTTTATTAACCTACCAACCGTAGGTATCTACTACCTACCTACTATATAATTACCTTCACACCATCACAATCAAGTTTTTTTGGAAGAAATAAACGCTTCACTCTCGATTCGGAAAAAAAGGAGGTTCTTAAGGGAAATTTGATTACTGGTTGCTAAGGAAGAACGCTGCAAATTATTACACGAAGGTGTGTGGTTTATTATTTGTCTATAAAGATCACTCGTCTGCAAAGATCACGGCTTTGCCATTGTTACCACCAACCAACATGAAGAAAAAAAATCGATCGCATTTCGGTCAGCTAAAATTTGAAAGGGGATTAGGCCTCTTTTGCGATTCACACTCGTGTTTCTGATTTATCGTAAGTCCAACCCTCAAATTCTCGTGGGGAGCGAACGGTTTGTCCTACAGAACTCCGCATGGTCTCTAAAAATTCTAAAAATTCGGAACTATCTTAAATTGATGATAAAACAATACCTTTACATCAAAATTTTTTGAGCTAGGACGTTTTCAACATTTTAACCCTTATTTTCCAACCCTTGGAATTTTTTTTTTTAATTTATTTACTAACACACACATTCGAAAAAAATGACATCATGCAGGTATGTATTATAAAATTAAAAAATAATTATTATAACTTCACCTATACTTGATGTACATTTAAACATTTACATAAGTTAAATAATTTTTCTTGAATATACCCCCCCACAATGAGCAGAGCTCGTAGCGTGGTGGGGGAGTTTGAAAAAGACGATCCTTCTTTGACAATAAATCTATTGGTTTTAAATTATACGCTGGAAGTTATTTGAATGTCGCTTTTTGTTTTTTTTTTTTGTGTTATTGTTATTGTTATACAAATATATAAATCTGGATACCATTATTATGAAATGACTGACATCAATCAAAAGCTTCGTGGCACAACTAGACCCCACATACCAAATTTCATCAAAATCGGTCCATGGGAACCAAGGAAAGTTCTCTTACGGCGGACGGACGGCCAAATTTTTATTCGATTTTTGGATTCTACGTACCTTGAAACGTAAACCAACAAATTTTGAGGGGGGTTAATTTTTTTTTCTCGGTCGATTTATTTTCAATAATAAACCAAAATTGGACAAATCTTGTCAAATGTTGTCTGTCGGTCAGTTCCTCTAGTCGAAGCTCGAGGAGGGTAAAAGAGCTTGCCCAGAAAAACTGTTTCTTGTTGTTTTTTTCTTCAAATGTGCGATTTAATTCAGTACAGCGACAAACACAAGACAGGCGGTTTCAACATAATTTATCCAACGTTATTTATGATGGGGGCTTACCTGACGAGATACAGCAAAAGATGCTTGGGAGGAACGAATCCAGGATGCTCCCCAAGCCCCAGCTCGATCCTCCTGGCCTGAAGACGTCTTCTGGCGGCCGGCGAAGTCATCAAGTCTGCCCTGGCCAGAGATTCGGCCACGTTGTAGGAGTCTCGAATGCTCAGCAGAGACGGCATGGAAACACCTTCGCGGAGCCCGCCTGTAAGAGACGGAATAGCCGTCATTTTTGAAAGAAAAATTCGCCGACGAAAAATCTTCTTTTAATCACCCTAAACACCTCGAATTTCTGTCTATTTTGTTCTTGTTAGTGTTGTTTCATCCCCACGATACTAATATAGTCGTCAAATAAGATCTCCGATCGAATTTAAAATTTCGGTTTTTACGAAATTGAGTGCGAGTTTTTCTTCCCGGTAAAAAAAACGCGTTTCTCGCGAAGTTGCGGGGGTCGTGAGTTTGGTGAGACTGGCGCGGAACTGAGTATAGTGGTTTGCTATATAGACACTGGGTCCTTGGTCCCTCGCCCGACGTAAGACGGGGAGAGGGAAGCAGGCCGGGCCCCTGCAGGCCTTTTTTTACTGGTTTGGAACAACAACAGACAATAATAATTGCTAATTACGGGTACCTCTAAACGTACGGGGTTTTTAAGAAAGGGATTCCGAAATAAAAAGTCGAGGGAGGATCTGACGAGAGATTCAACAAGGAAAAGAGTGTTAAATTTCTTGCAGGCGTTAGAAAACATAACGATGTGTTCTAGAAGGACATAAATACACAAGAGTGAAAATCATGAGCACGTGCAGGGAATCAGTCACAACAGAAAAAAGAGTCATTTCTTCGTCTCGAGGTGTTACTGCAATACTTAATTGAGGCAATACTTCCAAAAGGAAATAACTGCACAACGCTGCACGTGCAATGAATCAGTCACAACAAAACAAAAGAGCGATCAAAAAACTTCCTTTCATTCAATAAGTCAATGATGAATTTACTAATAATGTTTCTTATCAACAATAAAAAAACACACCTAATTGCACTGCAAACTGTTCAAAATGCATTGTTGAAAATAGACTTGTTGGTGGTCGAAACGACTCTGGTTCCTTTTTGTGAATAAAAAAGGAAACGTTGCTTTTGTGTTGTATATTCTTTAGCTACAGTTTCGCTGGGACAACTTGCCAGCTTCTTCAGGCTAAAACGATTGAGAACAGCAGATCTCTTAATTAGTGTCTAAAAACTATGGTCACTATACACTGGACATACCTTACACATAATTCTTGAAATTTACCTGAAAAGGACCGATTCACAAACAATTATACCAACAAACAAGGTAGGTACCTACCTGACATGTTCAGGCACTGTTTTTTCCTTTGAAGGAGTACAGTTTATTTTTTTAATTTTTTTCCCCCACTTGTTTGAAATGTTTCCCTTATTGCACTATAGTTAGCCTCGGTTTTTTTTCCAGTTTGGATCCAATAAAACGAGCGTTTCTGAATAATATTGAAAGATTGGATAAAGAAACAAGCAAAAGTGTACTTTCTTCATTAACTGTTAAGGTAAATTTCAAGAATTATGTGTAAGGTATGTCTAGTGTATATTGACCATAGTTTTTAGGACGTCCCACAGTAAGACTTGGGCGTCCTTATGCGATCGATCTGGGGTGATGTTGGACAACACTCAACAGAAAAAAAAAATAACCACACAGTAATCCGTTTTAGACCATTCTGAATCCAAATCCGCGAAAAAAACCATAGGTGTATGTCTCTGTGTGTGTGTGTGTGTGTGTGACAAAATCTTGTGTCGTCTGCACAGGCCTTAGTACTCAACCGATTTTCCTGGTTCTTTTTTTGTTCGTCGCGGAAAACTATCTAGTTGTGCACTACGTCGCCGGAATTTCGAATTTTGCCTTTTAAGGGGGGGAAAGGGGGGGTTAATGCTCAAAAAACGTGCGTTTTTGGGCATAATCTTGTGTCGTCTGCCCAGGCCTTAGTTCTCAACCGATTTTTGTGGTTCTTTTTTTCATCGACGCGGAAAACTATCTAGTTGTGAACTACGGCGTCGGAATTTTGAATTTTGCCTTTTAAGGGGGGAAAAGGGGGGGTTAATGCTTAAAAAACGTGCGTTTGCGGGCGTAATCTTGTAAACTCTGCCCTGGCCTCAATTTCCAACCGATTTGCGTGTTTCTTTTTTTGTTTGACTCAAATAACTTCCGAGTTGTACATGATTTTACCAGAGTACCAAAATTCGCAAGGGGAGGGGGCAAGTGGGGGATAATATTCACAAAATATCCGATTTTTCAATATTTCGGTTCCTTTACTGTTTACTTATTGTACCCAACCTTTGAAATTGAGGAAAAATTCTCATTATACCTCCGGATTTTCATGAATTATTCTCTGTACCACCATGGAACTAATAATGGTGCCACCATGGTGCCAGGGCACCATAAACCGCATATTTCGTGTTTTTTTTTTTTTTTTTTTTTTGTGTTTCACCTTGAATTTGGATGTGAACCTCGACGGACCGCCTACTAAAACTAATAGATGAAAGTTCAATGTTACGACGTATTTCCGCTTTGGTGCCAGACTGGCACCATTGGGGGCGGTGGGGGGGGGGTGAACTCGAATTCGCATGTTGGGTATCGTAGATCATGGATTTCAAAATGCTCTTCAGATTCGAGGCTCCCATGCCGCTAGAAATGTTATGGTAGATAATGGTGGGGGGGGGGGGTCACTATTTCTTGCCTAGAGTAATAAACCAAATTACATCGAGTGAAACAGTTTTATCGCTTACCAACTGGTTAAACTGATCTAATGCTTATCCAAAGGGACGTCCCCCGGAATGCATGCATTACTAAACAATATGTTTAGACACTAATTAAGTGATCTGCTGTTCTCAATTGTTTTAGCCTGAAGATGCTGGCAAGTTGTCCCAGTGAAACTGTAGCTAAAGAATATACAACAGAAAACCAACGTTTCCCTTTTTATTCACAAAAAGGAACCAGAGTCGTTTCGACCACCAACAAGTCTATATCAACCGACTCAACCCCCTTCAACAATAATTGTTAAACAACAATTATTGTTGAAAATATTACTCAACAAATCCCACTGCCAGGCTTTATGCTGAATTCAATGTATTTACTGTGAAAAATGTGTTTTTGCTTCAATCTTGTATTCTTGCCTACTAACCGTACATTAGGTTGACGGAGTATTCGCGGATGAATACTGAATACCAGAGATGGGCGAATTCTTATTCATAAATACGATTGTGAATACAAATCATATCTGCGACTTTATGATTATGAATACGAATACAGGTATGAATATGAATACAAATACAATCGTATTTACACTTTGAATACGATTTTCCCCCGTATTCGTATTTGGAAAACGATTTTATGATTTTTTCCATGATTTCCCCAAAAATCGATTTTTTAAAACGATTTTCTCCCAAACTCTCGACATATTTATAACCCAACATTGTCAAAATAATCAATCGAAATTCGAAACGCTGATAAATTCTTATAGGATTTTTCACGCAGAATCGAATGAGACCAACCCCAGGTCGCTAAGACCAACCGTATAGAAACTACGACGACATATCTGGTAAAAATCATAATTGTTTAATAATTTCCAGTGCTAATGGGGTATTTCGGTGGGTCGGAAATTCAGGTTTTTGACCTCAAATTTGGATTCAGCACCCTTGAAAACCTTATACTCCAACTTTTAGCCTATTGATACTATAACATGTGGTAGAAAAATTAATTAAAGAGATCACACGTTTGAAAAAAAAGGCGGGCCGCCATAAATGCGCACACACACTACACCGCGCGCGTGTGTGAGTAGTATTTTGTAGTATCCAAGAGATTCTCCAAGGGTTTCATCTCTTCTCTGTGCATGGATACTTTTTTCAAAGAGTTTTGGCTAGCTACGTCACACCATTCAATTCTTCAACTTTCCTTAGCTTCTCTGATTTTTTAAAAACATTTTCTCGACGAACAGACCCGATTACCGTTATTCCTCAGCCATACTCTTTTGAAAAAAAAAATTGACTGAAATACCCCATTGCCTCTGGCAGAACTGCTTTGGCTTCCAACATATCACTACCACGTTGCCGTACTGAATTTTTGAATTTTATCGAAGGAATTCTTATATTGCTGCTGTGAACTTTTTTTACCACCACAAGATTGATGTGTCCAGTTTTTGTAGTGTGTTTGGATTAACGAAGTATTTGTCGGTAGTTTTTTCGAGTTTGGTGTGAGTAGTGCGTATGATTTAAATTTATTGTTTTAAAGAGAGCTATACATAATATGTATAGATATACAATATTATTGTGTATACAATATTATTGTATAGGATATTTATTGGCTGTGTGGGTATATTTGGAATTAATAATTTGTATAACTTTAATTCGAAATTTTGTCTAAAGAAAAAAAAATGTATTAATTACTTACTAAGACTCCACCAGGAGACACAAGTTCGTAAGAAATTAAGCCTTGGTGGGCAAGGTATTGAGATAATTTGTTTTCTTTTTTCACAAGACTTTGTTTTCTATCCTATTCATGGTATCTATGTTGTACTTTTGATTGCCAAGTGAAAAACAATTATAAGCCACTTTTTAACTAGGTTTTTTTTTCATTTCTGGTAGGATATTCTTATAGGAAATATTGCACTAGTTTCAAATATATCAAATATTTGATGTTAAATAATAAATTTTAAAATTAATATTAATTTCCACTTAAAATTTGAAAAAAATACGTATTTTGACCTTTTTTGTGCGGAAAATTGTTAGTAAAAAGTGTTCAAGTCATTACAGAAATGTTGAGGCACTAGCAATAGCTTCATTATTTTAAATAATCAGTAAAATGTTTGAAAAGCCATGTTTGAAAAGTGAAATGTCCACAAAGCCATTTTTTTTAAATGATAAGATGGTCTTATCTGATATTAGCAATATAACATTATTAACATTAAATATTAAGACTAAATGTTACATTTTAAGACGATAAAGTCAACTTAAAATTTGATACGTATTTTGACTTTTTGTTGAAAATTATAGGAAAAAGTGTATGGGTAAGTGTGGAAACGAAAAGAAAAATCAGACTATCCGATAGTGTAGCTGTAGGGAACACCGTTGACACTTTGGCAAGAAATGATAGAAAAGAAAGTGATGAAATCAGCTGATCACACTTTTTCCCGCCAAAGGCGGGAAAATGAATGAAGACACATGGAACTCATTAATCCATCTGTAGGTCGCCCTAGTCCATGGAAAATTTACAGCAGGCAGATCCCGCCAGGAGGATTTGAATTTGAAAATCATGCGTGTACCATTCCCACCCCCGTTTACTGGTATCAACATTGATGGTATCTGTATGGTATATTGATGGTATGGCAGGAAGAAATCAACAGGAATCGACCTCGTCTTAGACCACCCCTAACGATAAGAAACCCTCCACTTTCCTATGACGTATCGACATGTTGAATCCATCAATGACGTCGACGTGGAGATTCCCCCTGACCAGAGTCAAATTCCGAGGAAAGAACTCGACAGAAAACGCAAACAATAATTACAACCTACGCCTGGAATGACTCAACATCAACATAGCAACCTCTGCCAGCTGTTTCTTAGTAGGCAGATGAGAGTGGAGTTAGACAATCAACCTCACTTCTCCGATGGATATCCTGAATCCTGGTCAGGATCACCGGCAGCGACTGAGCATAACTCTCTCATGATATGAGAAAATGAGTCCGCAAAATGAGCAGTAGTTCTATTCTGCAACTAATTTGCGACAACTTTCTACTCTTGACATTTTTTTGCTCAACTTAAAACGCCACTTATTTCACTTCGATTTTTTTATTATCCCACCTTGCAGCACTAAAATGGTCATAACTCCCTCATTTTCCACGCAGAATCAAATCTGATTACATCGTTGGAATGGACGTTAAATTTCCCACATGAGCTCTTGAACAGTTCAGACAAACTGTACACCACTGTGTACAGAGATAGTCTTTCTACCTCAAACTTGAATTTTCCCCATCTAACCTGAGCCGTTTGTACCAATATGCACAAAGAAAGGCACCTCAAGACGTTCTACTTATAATCAAATGGAATCTGATATCTCGTTATAAACACAGGCAATCTGCTGAGCGATTGCTGAGAAATTTTGAATTTATCATCAACATGAGGGAGGTTCCAAAATCTCGTTGTAAACACTAAACATCTGCCGAGCGATTACTGAGAAATTTTGTTATTTTGTATATAACATGAGGGAGGTTGCAAAATCTCGTAGTTGACACTAAACGTCTTCTGAGCGATTGCAGAGAAATTTTGAATTTATCAACAACATGAGGGAGGTTGCAAAATCTCGTTGTAAACACTAAACATCTGCTGAGCGATTACTGAGAAATTTTGTTATTTTATATATAACATGAGGGAGGTTGCAAAATCTCGTAGTTGACACTAAACGTCTTCTGAGCGATTGCAGAGAAATTTTGAATTTATCAACAACATGAGGGAGGTTGCAAAATCTCGTTGTAAACACTAAACATCTGCTGAGCGATTGCTGAGAAATTTTGAATTTATCAACAACATGAGGGAGGTTGCAAAATCTCGTTGTAAACACTAAATCTGCTGAGCGATTGCTGAGAAATTTTGTTATTTTATATATAACATGAGGGAGGTTGCAAAATCTCGTTGTAAACACTAAACATCTGCTGAGCGATTGCTGAGAAATTTTGTTATTTTGCATATAACATGAGGAGGTTGCAAAATCTCGTTGTAAACACCAAACATCTGCTGAGCGATTGCTGAGAAATTTTGTTATTTTGTATATAACATGAGGGAGGTTGCAAAATCTCGTTGTAAACACCAAACATCTGCTGAGCGATTGCTGAGAAATTTTGAATTTATCAACAACATGAGGGAGGTTGCAAAATCTCGTTGTAAACACTAAATCTGCTGAGCGATTGCTGAGAAATTTTGTTATTTTATATATAACATGAGGGAGGTTGCAAAATCTCGTTGTAAACACTAAACATCTGCTGAGCGATTGCTGAGAAATTTTGTTATTTTGCATATAACATGAGGAGGTTGCAAAATCTCGTTGTAAACACCAAACATCTGCTGAGCGATTGCTGAGAAATTTTGTTATTTTGTATATAACATGAGGGAGGTTGCAAAATCTCGTTGTAAACACCAAACATCTGCTGAGCGATTGCTGAGAAATTTTGTTATTTTATATATAACATGAGGGAGGTTGCAAAATCTCGTTGTAAACACTAAACGTCTGCTGAGCGATTGCTGAGAAATTTTGAATTTATTATCAACAAAAGGGAGGCTGCAAAATCTCGTTGTAATCACTAAACATCTGCAGAGCGATTGCTGAGAAATTTTGAATTTATCATCAACATAAGGGAGGCTGCAAAATCTCGTTGTAAACACTAAACATCTGCAGAGCGATTGCTGAGAAATTTTGAATTTATCATCAACATAAGGGAGGCTGCAAAATCTCGTTGTAAACACTAAACATCTGCTGAGCGATTGCTGAGAAATTTTGAATTTATCATCAACATAAGGGAGGCTGCAAAATCTCGTTGTAATCACTAAACATCTGCAGAGCGATTGCTGAGAAATTTTGAATTTATCATCAACATAAGGGAGGCTGCAAAATCTCGTTGTAAACACTAAACATCTGCTGAGCGATTGCAGAGGAATTTAGAATTTATCATCAACATAAGAGAGGCTGCAAAATCTCGTTGTAATCACTAAACATCTGCTGAGCGATTGCTGAGTAATTTTGAATTTATTATCAACATAAGGGAGGCTGCAAAATCTCGTTGTAATCACTAAACATCTGCTGAGCGATTGCTGAGTAATTTTGAATTTATTATCAACATAAGGGAGGCTGCAAAATCTCGTTGTAATCACTAAACATCTGCTGAGCGATTGCTGAGAAATTTTGAATTTATCATCAACATGAGGGAAGTTACAAAATCTCGTAAACACTCGATGTCGATGTCGATATTTCATAGAAACATCGATGTCGATAACATCGTTAGGTGAAAAATCGATGTTTTGAAAAATCGGGAAATTTAATTCATTTGTCAATCAATTAGAATCAAGGGAGAAAACCTGATGAGGCTGCTCTTCCTCCATTCATACGATGTGGATATTTTTTCTTTTGGCGTGCTTTTATTTCACTGGATAACCTACTCCATTATAATTTTTTTTCTTTCGTGATAAATTATCCCTTTTTTATGCACTTCATTTCGATATGCCATAGTAAAAAATGCCAAAATAAAAAAATAAAATACTCTCTCTCTCTCTATGCCATACCTTCCCCATTTGCATTATTGGTTCAAGCATAAAGCTTTTTTCTATTGTTTTCCAGTAATTACTCGCATGTTGTTATAATATAATTTTATATTATAAAATGATGATGGTGTTGAGTCATCAAAAATTAACGTCCCTCTACCGGGGATTGACCTCCTATCGTTCCGACCAAACTATATTTTTACACTTCTGAGTCGGAGCTCGCTACCACTGAGCTAAGGAAGTGAATGGACATAAATACGAAAAGTTAGCTGATCACAACAATGGGGAATTTGCCTCAATTTTAGATTCCGGAATTTCTACTCAAATCCTATAATAGAGCCCTAAAATAACGTTCAACACCAGGAATAACCAAAGGAAAAAAAGGCAGGAGATTTTCTTCAAATTTCAAGTATATTCAATAAAGTTATCTGGTCTAAAATTGGATTTTGTCTGGTTCACTTGCAGTACCTAGTAGGTCAAATTTATCAAACGATGTTATCAGACCATCTCGTCGACATATCGATATCATCGTACCAAAACATCAATGTTTGAAAAATTTAATGTTAAAAATATCGATATTACGAGCAAAACATCGATGTTTCGATATTATCGATATCGATGTCCCATCCCTAGTAAACACTAAACATCTGCTGAGCGAATGCTGAGAAAATTTGAATTTATCATCAACATGAGGGAGGTTCCAAAATAAAAAGGAACAAGAACATTGAAGCGCTCTTGAAAAGTGATTTTCGAGAGTTGAGATGAACTACTTGGATAACTACTTGGTACTTAACTTTGTATTCTTACATTTTGATATTTTGATAGGCATTTTACTGGCATTTTACAGTTAACAGTTTTCTGAACGATTCGGTTCTGCGTCTGTCCGGTGGAATCAAGGGAGGGATCTAACTTATTTACACTGTAGGATAATATTTTCGCTATAAAAACCAGTTTGGTTGCCCTCTCCTCCATTCATCGCGGGAAACTAGGTAGCCTTGTTTTCACGATAGACGCATAGACATAACAGTACGGCCTAGCTGGGGTCCGAAGAAAGTGTGATGCGGATGACAATAAATGCACCGGCCTGCACGGGGTCACCTCAGGACGTTGTCCTTGGCGATTCGCAGTCTCCCCATCGACCATCAACAATAACACCAGGAGACCCCAAGCTGTCTCGGAACGGGCGATTCGGGGTCAAAAATGTCGACAGCTTCAATATTATACAGAAATTCTGCTCAACGAATGTTTGAGAAAAAAATATCGAAAAATCAAAACATCACAATATTTTGGGTCAAAAATATGGAAAAATCAAAATATTTTGGATAAAAAATGTCGACAGCTTCAATATTATACAGAATTCTGCTCAACGAATGTTTAAGAAAGAAATATCAAAAAATCAAAATATCACAATATTTTGGGTCAAAAATATGGAAAAATCAAAATGTTTTGGATAAAAAATGTCGACAGCTTCAATATTATACAAAATTCTGCTCAACGAATGTTTAAGAAAAAAATATCGAAAAATCTGAATATCACAATGTTTTGGGTCAAAAATATGGAAAAATCAAAATATTTTGGATAAAAAATGTCGACATCTTCAATATTATACAGAATTCCGCTCAAGGAATGTTTAAGAAAAAAAATCAAAAAAAATCAAAGTAACACAATATTTTGGGTCAAAAATATGGAAAAGTCATACTATTACAATATTTTGGGTCATGGAATATCAAAAAATCCAAATATTAAAATACTTTGGGTAAAAAAAATATGGAAAAATCAAAATATCAAAATAATTTGGGTCAAAAGTATTGACCCTTAATATTATACATAATTCTGCTCTAAGAATGTTTAAGAAAAAAAATGAAAAAAATTAAATATCACAATATTTTGGGTCAGAAATATGGAAAAATCAAATTATCAAAATATTTTTGGTCATAAAATATCAAATCTATATATTTTATCTAAAATAATAAAATAATAATAATCTAAAATATCTGTATATTATAATACTTTGGGTCAAAAAATGTCGAAATATCAAAATATTTTGGGTCAAAAATATTCACAGCTTCAATATTACCTATACAGAATTCTGCTCTGAAAAAAATCTGAAGAATCAAATTATCGTAGGTATTTTTCCTCCAATGTATCGATATTTTTTATTCCGATGCGAGTATATCGATATTAAAATGGAACTAACGGATCGGATATTTACTTTTTTACCCCAAAAACTGTTATCAATCAAGGGGAATTTCGGCCAAGAAAATATACAGCAGGAGAAAGAAACTTTTTGGCTACTCAGTGGGGGTAGGTTCGAGCGTTTTGGTCCTCTGGCAACTCCTTGGAAGGAGTTGGCAGTTTTCTTGCAAGGTTTGTTGTCTCCGTTACTGTTCAGGACGATTGGTGAGTCAGAAACACGAGTGTGAATCGCCTACGACAAAAGTGAGCAAAAGATCAGCCGACTATGCGATTTTTCGTTTTTTTCGGATTGAATTTCGTGATTCGTGAAATTGAAGACTGAAAATTGGCAGAGTTTTTTATATTGTTTTTATGTATAGCTTATTTGACAAGTTACTACTGGGTGACTAGTATACCTAATTACTGTAGTTTTTTTTTTTTATATTTCCAGTCTTGAAAGCGTTACAAATTATCACACAGCGGTTTATTATTTGTCCTTAATGCTGTAAGAGGTTTTATTGGGTTCTAAAACCATTGCTCTCCGAGAGTAGTGGGTGCCTGAATGACTAAATTAGTTACTACAATCAAGGAAGCTCCGAAATAGAAAAAATGATTCAAAAATTGTTTTTATCAGATGATGATTCTTGAATTAGGAATTGGCCGAGTTAGACTGCATTTCAGAGAGTTCACTGTGACTGCAGGGTGCGCCACCAGTATTTCTAATTAATTTCACTCAGTGCATCATCCTTCAGTACTTTGGGTAGTCTAGTTCGATTCTACCATGAATTAAATAAAAAGAAATAAGTACCTTTGCCTTTGTTTTCGAACTACGGAGTTTTGAACAGCCTCCACTTAGTAACCAACATCATCGGGCACAACTACTTGTAAATCCCTTAATGGTGTCCATTCTATGTACCTTGATATGTGAACCATCAAATTTTGGGAGGGTAAAACTTTTTTTCTTTCTAGATACCACCAAAAATTTGGTGCTATGCTTCTTCCACAATAACCACAAAATGCCAACAAAATTATACCTTCTATACAGGGTGTCTACACTTTCGATGGGCATAACTTCAGGGTTTGATTCTACAAGGTATTTCCAACAAAAAATGTCTCTTAGCAATTTTCGTTTAACCCACTCAAAATTCCTTTTTTTTCACTTTAAAGTTTTTCTTCGCGTTTTCGACCTTACAGCACTGATGTGGTCATAACTCCCTTATTTCTCCTGAAAATTCGAATCTGACTACACCGTTAGAAAGAGCGTTAAATTCCTAAGCTACCTAGTGCAAAATCAAAATCTTTCAGCTTTAAGTAGTTTTAAAAAATCAAGTCAAAAAGCAAACTTTAAAATTTTTTTCGAAACTTGACTTTTTTCGACCAACGTTTTTACTCTAAATCCCTGCCCATTTCGATGGGCGCTCTTCGGGGAAAACATGCTCAAATTGTCAGCTTTCTAACGGTCTATTAATTTTTCTTTTTAACATTTGAATTGGAAGAGTAAATGAAGTTTGAATGTCAAAAAACGTGTGTTTTACATGCAAATCCAGTGTTTTAAGCGGTTTATGGTCCCCCTCGATCTCAAGACGGCTTGGCGATTTTGGTATCGTTTTCTATGTAATTTTTTACGCTGAATCCAATGGCGATACTTCTGAATGATTCCGATAGCTAGAAAGCGGATTTTTCGAAGAAAACCTTCGTTTTTCGTACATAAAATACGCATTATTCGTAGATATGGTAGTGAGTATAAAATAACACCTTTCAACTCAACCCAAACTTCAATTAGCTAGGAATTTGGTGTTTTTATTGAGTAGAAAGGTGTTACATTGTGCTCAATACCATATCTACGAATAATGCGTATTTTATGTAGTAAAAACGAAGGTTTTCTTCGAAAAATCCATTTTCTAGCAATCGGAATCATTCGGAAGTATCACCATTGGATTCAGCGTAAAAAATTACATAGAAAATGATACCAAAATCGTCAAGCCGTCTTGAGATCGAGGGGGACCATAAACCGCTTAAAACACTGGATTTGCACGTAAAACACACGTTTTTTGACATTCAAACTTCATTTACTCTTCCGATTTGAATGTTAAAAAGAAAAATTAATAGACCGTTGGAAAGCTGACAATTTGAGCATGTTTTCCCCGAAGAGCGCCCATCGAAATGGGCAGGGATTTTGAGTGAAAATGTTGGTCGAAAAAAGTCAAGTTTCGAAAAAAATTTTAAAGTTTGCTTTTTGACTTGATTTTTTCAAACTATTTTATTGCTGGAAGATTTTGATTTTGCACTAGGTAGCTTAGGAATTTAACGCTCTTTCTAACGGTGTAGTCAGATTCGAATTTTCAGGAGAAATAAGGGAGTTATGACCTCATCAGTGCCGTAAGGTCAAAAACGCGAGAAAAAACTTTAAAGTGAAAAAAAAGGAATTTTGAGTGGGTTAAAAGAAAATTGCTAAGAGACATTTTTTGTTGGAAATACCTTGTAAAATCAAACCCCGAAGTTGTGCCCATCCAAAGTGTAGACACCCTGTATATTCTATATTATATTCTTCTATATTCGATATATATATCTTACATATTATGTATACAATATATCATTTGATCAGTATATCGATATATTTCATTCAATATGCCATCCCTACTCAAACCCGGAAACCATTCCGTGCCAGGCTACCTTGGTAACGCATAAACATAATAATAACTGGAGGAAATCCAAAACAGTATTCCGGCGGACCCCATGGCAATATTAAAGCACTAGGCCGGCAGCCTCATGGCAGTCAAAAGTGTACTGATGGGCTTGAATTTTGGTAATGTGGTGGTTGTATTAATCATGGCATACAGACGTTCTTATTTCGCTTTTGACATTAACATTGTATTAATTTGTTCTATATATTATTTCTTCTATAATATTTTTTATTTGCCATTTTTCTAATAAAAATACAATTTTTGACGTGATAACGTCTTATAAATTGGTTTACCGGGAGACACTTCAAGAAACTGGGTTACGCTCCGCTCACGGAGGGGGTGCAGCTCGGCGCTCCCTAAAGGCGGGCGGCCCCTCCCCTTCCCCGGCGCTCACAAAAGCGGGAGCGCCCCGCCCCCCTTCCCTGGCACTCACTCCCCCCCCCCACCCATGGGAAATACCTACTACCTACGGGAAATACCTACTCTGTGCAACTTGACAAAGAATTTTATTTTATCCTTCTTCCTACTATACGAATGAATATTAACATTAAAATTATTTTACCACTCAAAGTCGTTGTCACGTAAAACTTTCGCCCGTATACCGACTTTACAGGCAACAACACAGGTTTTTTTTTTATTTGATTTTTTTTGAGAATCAAATTATTTCTTCCACCAGGAGAGATAAGACAGTCTGGCTCCTCCTCTCATTAGCTTCAACAGCTTCAATGCCCTCCCTGACTAACTCGGTATCACACGCTCGATCGGCTACTTTCAAAGATCCAAAAACTTCTTCTCGATGAGTACAAGAGCGAGTTTCCCCACAATGAACCCACATCACTCCCTTCAATGCCAGTTCTCGTAATCGAACACGATCGTCTGACGAGTTTCCTGTAGATAATGCGGAAGTTTGAACTTGACACCGACAAAGGGACACTTTCGATCAGTTCGAACTGCGTCAACAGAACCACCGGATCTCTGATTGCAGTGCGTCCTCTATCTCACGTATTCCCAGCACGACCTCGTCCTCGTACGCCCAATTTACGTAATTAACTGGCGAAAAACAAACGCTCGAGCTCGATAAGCATTCTATTGTAACTGCATTGTTCCTGGGTCTTTATGGTTTTTCTGTGTGCAGCGGATTATCAATAGAGCAAATATATTTACATATTTTTCCTGAGTTAGATCGAAGGTTTGAATACGTTACAAGACATTCTGAACCACCTCATCCCATTATAACCACATTTCTTCTATCGTCTATTATGGATGTGAAATCCTCACTTGAAGAAATAAGTAGTTCCAATAAACAGATGCAAACTTTTTTGAGTGTTCGGAGGCTTCTTACTTCTTGTAGGTAAAATATAGGATTTCCAAGTCTAATTCGTAATTTTCCAAACCATCTTCAGAATTTTCCAATCCAATTTCAGAACTTTCCAATTCAATTTCAGAACTTTCCAAGTCAAATACAAAACGTTCCAAGTCAAATTCAGATTTTTCCAATACAATTTCAGAATTTTTCATTTTAATTTCAGAATGTGATCAATTTTTCTGTGCGGTGATATGATATATAGCATTTCCAAGTCAAATTAATCCTTTTCCAAACCAAATTAATCTTTTTCCAAACCAAATTAATCCTTTTCCAAACCAAATTACCTAATCTTTTCCAGGATAATTACATAACAATATATTTCCGTAAAATACCTAGGTAATCTCACAAAATAGGTGGTTCCCAATGAATTGAGTAGATGGTCCCCTATGAATTGGTGGCCATCCTCCTAATTCATAGAGGACCATCTTCCCAATTTGTAGGGGACCTTAAACTTTTTCCAAATCAAATCACCTAATCCTTTCCCTCAACAGAACAATATATTTATTTCCGTAAAGTACCACCTAATCTGACTAAGTAGATGGTCCCCTACGAATGGGAAGGTGGTCCCCTACAAATTGGGAAGATGGTCCTCTATGAATTAGGAGGATGGTCACCAATTCATAGGGGACCACCTATTTTGTGAGATTAGGTACTTTACGGAAATATATTGTTATGTAATTATCCTGGAAAAGATTAGGTAATTTGGTTTGGAAAAGGAATAATTTGATTTGGAAAAGGATTCATTTGACTTGGATTTGACTTGGATTTCACCACACAGAAAGATTGATCACATTCTGAAATTGAAATGGAAAATTCTTAATATGGTTCGAAATTTCTGAAATTGGTCTGGCCGTCGGGACGTAAGAGTCTGTTCTTACGTGTAAATCAAATTTTGTCATTTACCGTAGTACTTTCACGTGTACGTCTCCTCATGAACTTAAGATTAAAACAATAAAACTTATGATTTTCGGCGACCCAATTTTGGTTCCGAGTCTAAGGTAGCGGAAGCTTTGTTTTCACTGTTCAAGGTTGAAAAAAAAAGTTCTCCAAAATCAAAATTTCCACTCGCGTTTTACGTTTCAGACCTTTCTGAAGAATTTTGGTTCCGTGTCTGTCTGTCTGTCATGAAATCCTTGCCGCAGCCATAACCTCTACATGTCTCATCCGATTTTGTTGAAATGTTGAAATGTTGAAGGACGTGAAATCCTTGTCATAGCAATTCTCACTCGATTTTGATGAAATTTTCAGGTATTATGTGGGTTGGCTTGTTGATGGTCCCCTATGAAAATCATTACCCCCGGATTGATAGTAGCCGCTGCGCATGCGCAAACGTGAAATCCTTGCCACAGCCATAACTTCTACATTTTTCACTGGATTTCGATGGAATTTTCAGGGATAGTGCGAGTTGGCGTGTATTTCATTCCCCACTGACTGATAATAGCCACTGCGCAAGCGCAAACGTGTATTCCCTTGTTACTGTCATAACTTCTACAGTTTCCAACAATATTCAGAGATTTTGCGGGTTGGCATGATGAGTCCCCTTTGAGGGTAGTACTAGGTACTTAGATATTGATGTTTTGAGATTAACTTCTATGCATCGGATAATCTATACAATCATTATCAGTATAAGAGGAAGCTATGTGCCACACCCACTTGGTAGACATTTTTCCCGATTTGCTGCACAAAGGTTATCACCTGAGGAAGCAATTGAAAATATACAACGCAAATTAACTAGTTTTTAGGTGCCTTCTCCAGGGTGTTGGGTTTCCAGGATTTGGCAGCTGCGGCTGGTACCTGGGGTTCCAAGAATACTCAAAATTGGACTCCACGTGCATGTTATTGTTTCTAGGGAGCAATGTTCACGACTAGTTTATTGTTCCAGCTTCTAGGAAAATCTGAGTCGACCGGAGTATTCGGAGAAGGAAGGAAGCAGACAGCTCGTCGTAACAATCCAACCTTTAGTCCTGGAGCCGAGGCCGAAAATCGCTCTTCATTCAGGGATAAGATTTGACGACAAATTATGAAAATCTTGTCCATTCTGAGAGAGAAAATTTCAAGTTTGCCATTCCAAAACGGTTGCTTTCAAAAATGGCAGCCATACGAAATGTTCAAAAATTAAGAAACATCATCATATCTCCGGGATGGATGAAAACCCCATGAATGATAAGAGTATTGTACAATCATGGATGTTTTTATCAGTCTGCCTCATTTCAACTGATGTTAAGCCGCGGTAGACTCAATTTTTAAAATTGTACTTTTTGTGCAAAAATTCAGGGTTTGGGACGTCTCAAATTTTTACAGGTGGATTTTAAACGTCTAAAAAGGATTTGAGACTTGTCTGCCAATCCTAAGCAGCTGTAAAGTCCTGGTAGAGTTGAATTGAAAAATTGTCAAATTTGATTCCAAATTCAGTCAATTTTGGGATGATTTACATTTTACACGTTAAAGTATGAGTTATTTGTAAACAATGGAGCGTGGTCTGACTTGGATAGCCCGCAGCCATCTAGTGGCAGACTCAAATTCAAAACGCTGCAAATTATTACACAATGGTTTATTATTTTTCTATATTGATCACTCGTCTACAAAGCCACCAACCATCCAACATGAAGAAAAACATCATCGCATTTCGGTCAGCTTTAATTTGAACGGAGATTAGGCCTCTTTTGCGATTCACACTCGTGTTTCTGATATATCGTACGTAAAACCCTAAAATTCTCGTAGGGAGCGAACGGTTTGTCCTACAGAGCTCCGCGTGGTCTCAAAACATTCTAAAAATTCTATATAATCTTAAATTGAAGGAAAAACAATACCTTTGTATCAAAATTTGTTGAGTTAGGGCGTTTTCAAAATTTCAAAATTCATTTTTGAACCCTTAGAAGTGACCTAAATCAACCAAAATCTTCGGGGCACAAGTAGACCCCAAATGGAGCCTACATACAAAATTTCATCAAAATCGGTCAATGCTAAGTGGCAAAAGTGCCGCGTACGGCGTACGGCGGACGGACGGCCACATTTTTATTCGATTTTTGGATTCTACGTACCTTGAAACGTAAACCAACAAATTTTGAGGGGGTGTTAAAAAAAATTTTTTCTTGGTCGATTCCAAAGGTTCATTATTGAAAATAATAAACCAAAATGGTCAACTTATTGATCAAAATTAGTTGATTTTGGGTTACTCCGAATTTCGGCTCAATTCTGTACTCTTTTTTTGAAACTCAAGCAGAGTGGTCTGCCTTCAGTACAATAGCTTATACATAAGGCAAACAAAAATGTGAAAAAATGCTAATTTGAAGGTTAAAATATACAGCAAATGAAATATAGGTACCTTCAAGATCTCTGTTCACATTAATAGACATTAACTATCAGTTAAAGCATTTTTTCTTCATATTTAAGAGATTATTTAAGAGAGAAAATTTCCTAACATTTGATGTCACTGCCGACAGAAGGTTCAAAAAACCCACCTTGAGAGGACACGACCAAACTGAATGTACCAATTTTATATATTTCCTTTAATAAACTATTTGCTTCTTCTTCCAAAAGTAACAGGAACGAAAAGTGAAAGACAACAGGAATTTATGGGTGGTTTGGAGCTGAATTGAATGTAAGAGAAGTGGGATGAGAGACGTGAATTGCCTTAAGTCCAAACAAAGGGTGCTAATAATATTAATTTTAACTTAATCCCGAACGGAGGATTAGGAAAAGACGATCTCAAGATGTTCTAACCAAACCAAGCCCTAATCTGTAAGAAAGTATAAATTGTTAATGTTCTAATATTCTTTATTACTATACGTCTTTATGTCTATGTTATCAAACTTATTGTTATCATTATACCTATATCTAGATATGCTATCTATGTTAACCTATTGTAGTTCTTTGTTGTTGAATTCTGGTTGTAGGGAGATTAGTGAATCGTACCTAAGCTTCATGAGAATGGGGGGTGCGCCTTGATTTTTTTTAAGATTTTTAATCGAAATTAGACTACATCCTGAGAATTTTGGTACCAACCGCAACCTTCTAGCGTGAGTAGATCTGTTTCTATGAATTTTCAAAGTTTCGACCGTTTATGACGTCACGCGCTCCTCTCGCCAGCCCACTGTGACGTCATAAACGGTCGAAACTTTAAAAAGTCACAGGAAAAGATTTACGCACGCTAGAAGGTCGCGGTTGGTACCAAAATTCTCAGAATGAGGTCTACCTTAGATTAAAAATAACAATTAACAGTTTTTCCTACCCAGGCGCACACCCTATTAGGGCCCAGCCTCACTATATTCTTATGTACAAATAACTTGAATATTCTTTGAATAATAAAGTTCTCAATTTAAAAAAACTAATAATTTTTCGAACAATAGATGGGTACCAGTGCGAAGGTCTGTAGTCCATTCAACGCTCAATAAACCCCACAACTCGGCTCAAGTAGATAACGAAAATTGAAGATAAGCTCTGGTAGGTAATAATTAAGAGATAAGACTTTTTCAATGACCGGACCTTCATGGCCTGTTGATTGATCACGAAACGTAACCCGAATTAGTTCGATATTTATAGACCACTTGGCCAAAACATCGTAATAAAGACTAATGAAAATATGTGTAAACTAAACGTCCTCGGGAAACAATTCCGCCGTAACGTGTGTAAGCCTGGGGGCGGGGTATCGATCCGATCGGGAATAAAGGACTCTAAATTTTGCTGTTACTGTTAAAAGGGGAAGTGTAACGGTTCCAGGAACAACTGAAAAGACAAAAAACTTATACTAGAAAATAGAATAATACTTAGCTTGTAACGTGTCGTTGGTAGCTTGACTCGATACGGCTTGGGAGATGAGGCTGCATTCTACTTTGAAGTTACTCTTGAAATTTATGTAAATGTTACCTGTTTGTACCAATGCGGTGTATCGGTTGTTGAAATAAAGAATGATTTTAAGTTACTCGTTACTGTGCAAGTGAATTTAACTACCTAGTTACCGATACCCGATACTCATGAACCAGAATCAGAACCAGGGTAAGATTGTAAGAAAATGTAGAGTAATGCAAGGTTATTTATTAGGAACAAAATGAGACTAGAGGGTTCCACGACCCAGTTCTGCCAGAAGGGCGTTCTACGAGAGGCAAATGTGATTAGATGAATTCGACTAGGCGTTACAGCTTTCTTAAAATTAGTTACAGGTATGCTTTTGAATTTTGACTTCAATGTTCCAGTTCCAAATACTGTTCTACTTATGGTTACTGAGTTACTCTTCACTAACTACCTACTATTGGCCAATAAGATAGGTGTTACACTGTATTCACTCACGTGACGGAGTACCGGAGCGAGTCCGCACACGATGAGAGGCGAGATGTAGATGTTGAGGGGAGTAGCCGGGATCGGACTGGATCGCGTCGCGGTTCCTTCGGACGGTTCCAGGGGAGGCAGGACGGAAGCCGAGTTCACTGAGGAGCACCACTCACAGGTTATAGCCTACAATGTTCGACTGGGAGGCAGGAGGACGATTTTTGTACAGCTCGATACAGGGTCGACACTGGTACGGGGGAGAACGCTTCACGGACGGGGGGGGGGATAGCTTCATAGACAATGCTGGCTAGGCGCGCTTCAAAGGACTGAGATGTTCAGGTCACTACTTCTCTATTTGACTGCTCCCCCTCTCCAGTCTGGCCAACCTAACAACGTCAAAAACCGCAGTTTTGATGGTCTTTGGTGATCAGGGCTTCTCTTGCTGGCTTGACAATTGTTGTTGGTGGTTTTGTGCCCAAGGTGGTGGGAGGGCACGATGAATGGCCACGCCCATTTGTGTGTGGCTGTGGGCTCCTTCTCCTGCTGCTGATCAGGGCTTACTGGCCTCTGTGGCCTGGGTCTTCCTGTGTCGAGGGTTGGTTCAGGGCTTACTGGCCTCTACGGCCTGGGGTCTTTCTCCCGGGGGTTGTCAGGGCTTAATGGCCTCGATGGCCTGATAGGGGAAACAGTGAGCTGCTGAGTGGCAGCTCACACGTGTTCAAATATAAACATTTTACCTCCATTTTGTTGGTGCAATGTTTATAAAATTTATCTTGGAACAACAAATATTGAATGGAAAGTTAACAACCATCCATGTGGTGGGAAGAATGGACAGCTCACGTGTTTGTGATTACCTGGTTTATTATTTCAATTTATGGTTTATTTATCAAAATTGCATGGTTCACGTTTCAAAATACCTATGAATAATCCAAATAGCGAATAAAAAATTCTTCGCCCGTCCACGGCACTTTCTTCCAGTTTTGATGAGATTTGGTAGATGGGCTCCATTTAGGGTCTAGTTGTCAATAGTGCCCTAGCTCGAAAACTCTCGAAATAAAGGTATCGTTTTTTCACAAATGTTGAATAGTATTGAATTTTTAGAGACCACCTAGAGCTCTGTAGGACAAACCAGTCGGTCATTACGAGAACTTAAGGGTTCGTTCCGGGTCAGTTATTACCTAAATTGCAGGCGCTCAAACTTTGAGAGTTGTAGTACCTAAATATGAAATTCTCAAGGATTTTCGAAATTCATTAAGAATTGAAGTGTCAATAACTGGAGATGTGCCCATGATAGGAGTCGTTACCCTGAGCATGTCCCAGATGACATTATATCACCAACAATAAGCATTCAAGTTCCATTTACCTTCTACATTCACAGCTTTTGCCAGCAAAATTCGTCATTTGTTTCAAACCTCAATATTTATGCTCAATTTTATTACACAAAAAATAATTTTTTCCCCGATTGATTCTAAAATAAATTTCCCCGATTATTTAAAATAATAATTATAAATAATTTTAATCTAAAATTTCTTTTCCCCGATTGATTCTTCCCGTTTCATTCCCAACACATAAAATGCTTACTAGACAAGTCGGTGTTGGTTGTGTCGAGCTGTCGTTACGCCATCCTAACAACCACGAATTGCCCCTAATAGCATTTGGCCCTCAAAATTATATGGCATTTACTTCGGTGCGAACTAGCGCATTTTGGGCTCAATCTGGGCTTGAAAGTACGGTGAGTACCTTAGTTTTTGATATTTTGTTATCCAAGCTTATTAGACCTGAAGGGTCTAGTAATGGGTTTTCCGGGCTCGTGGGCATTGGGAGTTTGACCTGAAGGGTCCTGGTTAAATGGTTTGACCTGAAGGGTCCTATTTAATTGGTTGACCTGAAGGGTCCAGTTCGAATTTCATTCTTAACTTCTGCTTGCATTACTCAATCTTTATGCATTACTCAATTTCTTGTTCTTGTTTCAGGTGTGTGTTCGTGTGTGTTTGTGTTTTGTCAGGTAAGTCTTAGTTTTAGTTTTAGTTTTAGTTAGTCAGTAAGTCATCGCTTTCCCGCATGGGTCTGGCTGTAATTTACCGGCACTCGAGGTCGTAGTGAGTACCTTGGCGCAGGACGATTCCCAGTATCTTCATCATTTTGGCGGCTGGTTGTGGCTAGCTGCTGCGATGTTAAGGCGACGGGTCGTTCGTTCCTTACGCTTGGTGGGGTATCAGGGGACTCGGTGGTCTGGTCCCATATGTTGTTCTGACGAGGCGTCGTAACAGTGAGCGCAGAGGTTGCTGGGCTTCCCAGTGTTCCTCTTGTAGTGGAACCTGAGGGTCCAGCTGAACTCTGAACATACTCGGGGGCGCTCTGGCTTGACGTTGGGGACAGTAGTGTGGTTTGCAGGGTAGCCACTCGTATTTCCGTTCCGACGAGGTCTTCATCATCGTCTGTTTCATCTTTGGGTATGACTTCTGCCTCCAACTTGTGGTTGCCATCAAATTTGTAATGGTGTTCCCATTGATCGTGCCAATCTTGCGGGCTGACTTCAAATTTTTCCAACGTTCCATCTGATGTTACACCCGGCGTTACACCCTGCGATCCTGTCAGCTCCTGGGTGTTTATTGGGGGCGGTACACCTTGCGTTACACCCGGCGATACACCCGGCGTTACACCCTGCGATCCTGTGCCTTCCTGTGTGTATATTAGGGGCGATACACCCTGCGTTACACCCGGCGTCACACCTTGCGTTTCGGTTGCTTCCTGTGTGCATATCCGGGGCGATACACCTTGCGTTACACTCGGCGATACACCCGGCGTTACACCTTGCGTTCCGGTCACTTCCTGTGTGTATATCAGGGGCAATACACCTTGCGTTACACCCGGCGATACACCCGGCGTTACACCTTGCGTTCCGGTTGCTTCCTGTGTGTATATCAGGGGCGATACACCCTGCGTTACACCCGGCGATACACCCGGCGTTACACCTTGCGTTCCGGTTGCTTCCTGTGTGTATATCAGGGGCGATACACCTTGCGTTACACCCGGCGATACACCCGGCGTTACACCTTGCGTTCCGGTTGCTTCCTGTGTGTATATCAGGGGCGATACACCTTGCGTTACACCCGGCGATACACCCGGCATTACACCTTGCGTTCCGGTCGCTTCCTGTGTGTATATCAGGGGCGATACACCCTGCGTTACACCCGGCGATACACCCGGCGTTACACCTTGCGTTCCGGTTGCTTCCTGTGTGTATATCAGGGGCGATACACCCTGCGTTACACCCGGCGATACACCCGGCGTTACACCTTGCGATCTGGTGCCTTCCTGTGTGTATATTAGGGGCGATACGGTTTGGAGTTCCTGACCCGCGCACAGGGCGGCGGTTACCTCCGACGACACACCCCGGTTCCATTTTTCTGGTGAGGTCAAGGCCCCGTCATTCAAGGTTTCAAGGGCGGTTTCCGGTGTGAAGCGTTCCTCGAAGGTCACGATGGGTAGTTCCTCAGAGCCGCCATGGTGCGGGGGTGAAGGGGGGGCCATCACAACCCGAAAGGTGCTGGGGAGGACTGTGTCGGCGCTTTCACGAAGGCTCAGGCGCAGTGACCCAGTTTCCTCCCTCCTCCCGAGCTGCGACACCATCCCGATACTTCCCAACTCGCAATAAAGGGGGTCCATGTTCCTCCATTCCTCTTCATCTTCCGCTTTCATTCCCATCGTTGGTCCAGTTGTGAAAGTCATCGGAACCCTTCTAAGTACATCTAGACCCAGTAAGTCGAGGGTCGCGCCCTTCCGGGCGAATACGAGGAAGTTATGTTTGAAGCGGTATTTGTCAATACGGGTGTCAATACACTGTTCCCCGGCGAAAGGTAATAGGGCCCCGTCCGCTCCCCATGCCATGACTTTTGTTGGCAAGAGCGGGACTCCCGATACAGGACGAGCCAACACCGACAAGGCAGATCCGGTATCGATGATCATGTTCCTGGTTTCAGGTCCAAGACCCACTTCTACCTTGAGGGTCCGTACCATAGGGCGTTCCACGGCCGTCACATGGAGCTTGGTCGGTTCCTGTGACTTGTAACGGTTGAACTCATTCCAGTGTTTTGGGTCGGCGATTGGTTGCGATACGGGTAGTAATTTCCGTTTCTGGGGACAGTTCTCTTCTAGGTGTTCCCAACACCCGCAAAAGTTACAGAATATGGCTTGTTGCGGACTCTTAGGGCAGTCAACGGGGAAGTGGTCCATTGCAGCGCAGAAGATACAGGGGTATCGCGGTGCGGGTCGTTCATCTGTTCTTGGGCGTTGTTCGTCACTGTTCCACCTGTTACGGCGGTCATCACCGGCTCGCTGTTCCCGTCGGGGTACCGGTTGATCCTTTCGGGGGCATCGGGCGGCGAAGTGGTTGGTTCCACCGCAATTGTAGCACCTTAATTCACCCGATACAGCTGCTAGGTCCCATCGTTCCTCCGTTTCTTCAGTCTCTACTAGTGTGTTCTCGAGTTCTTCCGCTCGTTCCAGGGCAATACGGAGTGATGTGGGTCGGTTGGTTACGAGAAATGCGCTCATCTTCCTTCCGACACCCCTCACGAAGGCGCTCAGAGTTTTCCGCTCGACCCATTCCCGTTTCTCATGACGGTCGAGATGCGTTCCTTCTTCAAGTACTGCGCATCGAGCCAGTCCTCTAATGCGATCGGCGAACTGCCGGAGCGTTTCTGAGGTGTTCCTCTTGATGGTCCAGAGTAGGGCTGCGGCATGTTGCGGGTTCTCGCGCATGAACCAGTTCATCATTTCGTCCCGTATCACTTCGTACGCGTTGTCATACTCGAGGGTATCGTCTCTGTCTATCAGAAATTGTTTCGCAGTTCCCCTGGTTTTAGTTCTCAGGAGTCTCATTTTTTGTTTCTGGGTCAATCCGGTAGTTACGGTATCAAAATTTGCGAAAAATGATCCGACACTCAGCGAACCCGGTGTATCTGGGTCCCATGGTTCCAGTTCTAACAGTAGTGAACGTGGAATACCATCCTTGTCACCGTCTTGGGTCGTCTCGTGATACTTTTTGAGTAACACGTTCATCTGTTTCATGGTTTCGGTCAGCGTATCGACCGCTTCCTTGTTGTTGAAGGGTTGCTGTTCCTCCTCATCCTCGACGTCCGAAAGCACCATGTTTCACTTTTAAGACGCGGCAAAATAGGTAAACACAGCACAGTCAATACGGTCGGTTCCGACTCGGTAGCAGTTACTGTCTCGTAGTTCGGTCTGGGGTTGGTAGTTGTGTGTTCCCGTATGACGATACGGTTTGTCTTAGTGTTCCTGTGTGACGACACAGTTCGTTGGAATGTGAGTGTAGTGGTGAGGTGCGACCTACTTTCGGAGTTACCGTTACGAGGTGTCCTACCTACCTACTACCCTCGGTTCTGACCTGTTTCGACACTTTTTGAAATCGGATCGGCCGATACCTTAGGCACAAATATTTTGTTTTGTGGGTTCGTGCAGGGCGCCACCACACGCGATCCGTCAATACACCGGATCCGAAATGAAAGTTTCGGGTCCGATACAGTTCCGGGTTCGCGCTTTGCAGGAATCCCACCGCTGCCACCAAATTTGTAAGCCTGGGGGCGGGGTATCGATCCGATCGGGAATAAAGGACTCTAAATTTTGCTGTTACTGTTAAAAGGGGAAGTGTAACGGTTCCAGGAACAACTGAAAAGACAAAAACTTATACTAGAAAATAGAATAATACTTAGCTTGTAACGTGTCGTTGGTAGCTTGACTCGATACGGCTTGGGAGATGAGGCTGCATTCTACTTTGAAGTTACTCTTGAAATTTATGTAAATGTTACCTGTTTGTACCAATGCGGTGTATCGGTTGTTGAAATAAAGAATGATTTTAAGTTACTCGTTACTGTGCAAGTGAATTTAACTACCTAGTTACCGATACCCGATACTCATGAACCAGAATCAGAACCAGGGTAAGATTGTAAGAAAATGTAGAGTAATGCAAGGTTATTTATTAGGAACAAAATGAGACTAGAGGGTTCCACGACCCAGTTCTGCCAGAAGGGCGTTCTACGAGAGGCAAATGTGATTAGATGAATTCGACTAGGCGTTACAGCTTTCTTAAAATTAG
The DNA here is from genome assembly GCA_009739505.2 of Apolygus lucorum. Classification (NCBI taxonomy): domain Eukaryota; kingdom Metazoa; phylum Arthropoda; class Insecta; order Hemiptera; family Miridae; genus Apolygus; species Apolygus lucorum. The sequence goes on along the minus strand of CM019170.2, from coordinate 825,927 downwards.
TTACAGGTATGCTTTTGAATTTTGACTTCAATGTTCCAGTTCCAAATACTGTTCTACTTATGGTTACTGAGTTACTCTTCACTAACTACCTACTATTGGCCAATAAGATAGGTGTTACACTGTATTCACTCACGTGACGGAGTACCGGAGCGAGTCCGCACACGATGAGAGGCGAGATGTAGATGTTGAGGGGAGTAGCCGGGATCGGACTGGATCGCGTCGCGGTTCCTTCGGACGGTTCCAGGGGAGGCAGGACGGAAGCCGAGTTCACTGAGGAGCACCACTCACAGGTTATAGCCTACAATGTTCGACTGGGAGGCAGGAGGACGATTTTTGTACAGCTCGATACAGGGTCGACACTGGTACGGGGGAGAACGCTTCACGGACGGGGGGGATAGCTTCATAGACAATGCTGGCTAGGCGCGCTTCAAAGGACTGAGATGTTCAGGTCACTACTTCTCTATTTGACTGCTCCCCCTCTCCAGTCTGGCCAACCTAACAACGTCAAAAACCGCAGTTTTGATGGTCTTTGGTGATCAGGGCTTCTCTTGCTGGCTTGACAATTGTTGTTGGTGGTTTTGTGCCCAAGGTGGTGGGAGGGCACGATGAATGGCCACGCCCATTTGTGTGTGGCTGTGGGCTCCTTCTCCTGCTGCTGATCAGGGCTTACTGGCCTCTGTGGCCTGGGTCTTCCTGTGTCGAGGGTTGGTTCAGGGCTTACTGGCCTCTACGGCCTGGGGTCTTTCTCCCGGGGGTTGTCAGGGCTTAATGGCCTCGATGGCCTGATAGGGGAAACAGTGAGCTGCTGAGTGGCAGCTCACACGTGTTCAAATATAAACATTTTACCTCCATTTTGTTGGTGCAATGTTTATAAAATTTATCTTGGAACAACAAATATTGAATGGAAAGTTAACAACCATCCATGTGGTGGGAAGAATGGACAGCTCACGTGTTTGTGATTACCTGGTTTATTATTTCAATTTATGGTTTATTTATCAAAATTGCATGGTTCACGTTTCAAAATACCTATGAATAATCCAAATAGCGAATAAAAAATTCTTCGCCCGTCCACGGCACTTTCTTCCAGTTTTGATGAGATTTGGTAGATGGGCTCCATTTAGGGTCTAGTTGTCAATAGTGCCCTAGCTCGAAAACTCTCGAAATAAAGGTATCGTTTTTTCACAAATGTTGAATAGTATTGAATTTTTAGAGACCACCTAGAGCTCTGTAGGACAAACCAGTCGGTCATTACGAGAACTTAAGGGTTCGTTCCGGGTCAGTTATTACCTAAATTGCAGGCGCTCAAACTTTGAGAGTTGTAGTACCTAAATATGAAATTCTCAAGGATTTTCGAAATTCATTAAGAATTGAAGTGTCAATAACTGGAGATGTGCCCATGATAGGAGTCGTTACCCTGAGCATGTCCCAGATGACATTATATCACCAACAATAAGCATTCAAGTTCCATTTACCTTCTACATTCACAGCTTTTGCCAGCAAAATTCGTCATTTGTTTCAAACCTCAATATTTATGCTCAATTTTATTACACAAAAAATAATTTTTTCCCCGATTGATTCTAAAATAAATTTCCCCGATTATTTAAAATAATAATTATAAATAATTTTAATCTAAAATTTCTTTTCCCCGATTGATTCTTCCCGTTTCATTCCCAACACATAAAATGCTTACTAGACAAGTCGGTGTTTTCAACAAAACTCTCAAAAACGTTATCAAATACCTACGTAAAACAGGTTGAAAAAATTGAAAATTTCACAGGCAAAAGTGACACAGATACTTCAAATAAAGCCAAACGTTCACAAAATATTGGCGTCATTGTTAAAATAACGAACATAAATTCAATTCTCAAAATGCAATATTTAAAAATTGATCATTTTTTGCTAGACTTTCATAAAAAAGTAGCTTTGTACATGCGAACAAAAAATGAATTTACATAAAATTTGCATTGGTCTCGTTTTTTTCGAAATTTTATCACCCAGTTATCTAAAAACCGATTTTGTTGTATTATTTTCAATACATAACCTATCGAATCGAGCAACAAAATAATAACCCAAAAAAATTGTTCAACTCCTCAAAATTTGTTGGTTTACGTTTCAAAGTACTATGTAGAATCCGAAAATCGAATTAAAAAAAAAAAAAAAAAAAAAAAAAAAAACCCAGTCCGTTCGCCGTCTACGTCATTTTTTTAGCTACCATGGACCGATTTTGATGAAATTTGGTAGCTATGTGGGGTCTCGTTGTGAAAAATAGGATTGGTAATTTTCAAAAGAACCATAGCTTGAAAACTCTCGAAATAAAAGGTATTGTTTCGCCGATTTAAAATAGAATCGAATGAGACCACTAAGAGCACTGTAGGACCATCCGTTCGCTCCATCCGTTCACTTTGAGAACATAAGGGTTGGACTTGAGATAAACAGAAACACGAGTGTGAATCGCAAGTGGCATAATCTCCGTTCAAATTTTAGCTGACCATGCGATCGTTGTTCGTTTCTTTGAGTTGTACTCAGATTTGCGTCCTTAGCAACCTGCATTTAAATTTCCTAATAAAGGCAACCCAAACTCCCTGTGAAGGGTTTATTTTTTCAAAATAAACTTGATTGTCAAGCCAAAAATATGGTTGTTAGGTAGTGGAAGTGGCAAATCTTTAATAATAAGTGTTCTTTGCAGGTTAGTGATCTATTAGGAGAAATAATAAACCTTTGATTAATAATTTGCTGCGTTTTCTTTTCTTATTGAAGGCACCCAGAACTATCGGATAACGTTTTACTGGTAGCTATTATTGAAGGAAAAGCTCTGTTCTTCGCAAACGGGTGATCTACACAGAAAAATGATAAAACTGTTGTGTAATCATTTGCACCCAACTTTTATTGAACATGTAGTTTGAAGGAAGATCATTCAATCGCTTTATAAAAATTTAGTAATGCTAAAAAGTATGCTTTTAAATAATATGCAATTATGTAAGTGGCGTTTAATGTTCGGTGTTATCTTGACATTACTAGTCCAAAAAGGTTTATTACTCTTAACGCAAACACAATTTATCGCCTTTCATTAAACAGATGGAAATGCAATTACAAAAGAAGATCGGAATGCAGGCCCTCGCGCGTCACTAGAAATGAGAACAATCTGGAACAAAACATTTTGCGCAACTCTTGCCTTTGACGTTGAAGAAAGAATTTCGATAAGAGAAAGCGGGTGAAACACATTTCAGTTGAGAGTGGATAATTGGTCTAATTTTCGCTTCTTCACTACCGAAGATGGAGAAGCATTGTATTTGTGCGGTAGGTCAAGTTTGGGTAAAATCAAAATGTCCACGTTTCAGAGCATTTTGAGTTCTGAACGAGATATTTTGATTCTTAAAGTGGATTTCTCTTCAAGATTCACGCAGAAGCCGAGTAGGTAATTAATACTAAGAACTTTTGACCTAGAACTTGAAAACTTATCACCTCTTATCAGAGACCCTTGAATTAAATTCAAGGTTCAATTTTGTTTTTATCAAATTTTAAGTTTTTAATAAATTCAATAAATTAAATTAAATTAATTAATTAAATTTTAATAAAGTTAAAATAAGTTTTTAATAAATTTTATTGTCCTGAAAAGGACAGTTGAAAGTATCTAAGGTGAGTGCATTCTTAGAGAAAAGCAGAACAATACAATGATAGTTTTCAACCTTTAGACATTTGGAAGAGATGCGAGTGAAGGAATTCTTGGATTCTTCCATTACAGAACTTTGAAGCTTCTACCAATTGTGCGTGACACAAGCATTCTCGTAAGAATAACCTGATTGAATAGATGATACAATGTATTGTAGCTAATCTCAAAGTATCTAAGGTGAGTGCTTTCTTAGAGAAAAGCAGAACAATACAATGATAGTTTTCAACCTTTAGACATTTGGAAGAGATGCGAGTGAAGAAGGGATGGCCATACATAAGGAATTCTTGGGTTCTTCCATTACAGAACTTTGAAGCTTCTGCCAATTGGGTGTGACACAAGCATTCTCGTAAGAATAACCTGATTGAATAGATGATACAATGTATTGTAGCTAATCTCAAAGTATCTAAGGTGAGTGCTTTCTTAGAGAAAAGCAGAACAATACAATGATAGTTTTCAACCTTTAGACATTTGGAAGAGATGCGAGTGAAGAAGGGATGGCCATACATAAGGAATTCTTGGATTCTTCCATTACAGAACTTTGAAGCTTCTACCAACGGGGGGTGACACAAGCATTCTCGTAAGAATAACCTGATTGAATAGATGATACAATGTATTGTAGCTAATCTCAAAGTATCTAAGGTGAGTGCTTTCTTAGAGAAAAGCAGAACGATACAATGATAGTTTTCAACCTTTAGACATTTGGAAGAGATGCGAGTGAAGAAGGGATGGCCATACAAAAGGAATTCTTGGATTCTTCCATTACAGAACTTTGAAGCTTCTACCAATTGTGCGTGGCACAAGCATTCTCGTAAGAATAACCTGATTGAATAGATGATACAATGTATTGTAGCTAATCTCAAAGTATCTAAGGTGAGTGCTTTCTTAGAGAAAAGCAGAACAATACAATGATAGTTTTCAACCTTTAGACATTTGGAAGAGATGCGAGTGAAGAAGGGATGGCCATACATAAGGAATTCTTGGATTCTTCCATTACAGAACTTTGAAGCTTCTACCAATTGTGCGTGACACAAGCATTCTCGTAAGAATAACCTGATTGAATAGATGATACAATGTATTGTAGCTAATCTCAAAGTATCTAAGGTGAGTGCTTTCTTAGAGAAAAGCAGAACGATACAATGATAGTTTTCAACCTTTAGACATTTGGAAGAGATGCGAGTGAAGAAGGGATGGCCATACAAAAGGAATTCTTGGATTCTTCCATTACAGAACTTTGAAGCTTCTACCAATTGTGCGTGACACAAGCATTCTCATAAGAATAACCTGATTGAATAGATGATACAATGTATTGTAGCTAATCTCAAAGTATCTAAGGTGAGTGCTTTCTTAGAGAAAAGCAGAACAATACAATGATAGTTTTCAACCTTTAGACATTTGGAAGAGATGCGAGTGAAGAAGGGATGGCCATACATAAGGAATTCTTGGATTCTTCCATTACAGAACTTTGAAGCTTCTACCAATTGTGCGTGACACAAGCATTCTCGTAAGAATAACCTGATTGAATAGATGATACAATGTATTGTAGCTAATCTCAAAGTATCTAAGGTGAGTGCTTTCTTAGAGAAAAGCAGAACGATACAATGATAGTTTTCAACCTTTAGACATTTGGAAGAGATGCGAGTGAAGAAGGGATGGCCATACAAAAGGAATTCTTGGATTCTTCCATTACAGAACTTTGAAGCTTCTACCAATTGTGCGTGACACAAGCATTCTCATAAGAATAACCTGATTGAATAGATGATACAATGTATTGTAGCTAATCTCAAAGTATCTAAGGTGAGTGCTTTCTTAGAGAAAAGCAGAACGATACAATGGGTTGCTATCGAAGTACCCCGCGCCGATGTACCCCCCCGGGCATAGTGTCCCCCGTCATTGTAGCCCGCTGAATGAAAACATCCCGCGGGGTACAATGACGGGGGACACTATGCCCGGGTACATGGGGGGTACATCGGCGCGGGGTACATCGACGCACACCCGATACAATGATAGTTTTCAACCTTTAGACATTTGGAAGAGATGCGAGTGAAGAAGGGATGGCCATACATAAGGAATTCTTGGATTCTTCCATTACAGAACTTTGAAGCTTCTACCAATTGTGCGTGACACAGCATTCTCGTAAGAATAACCTGATTGAATAGATGATACAATGTATTGTAGCTAATCTCAAAGTATCTAAGGTGAGTGCTTTCTTAGAGAAAAGCAGAACAATACAATGATAGTTTTCAACCTTTAGACATTTGGAAGAGATGCGAGTGAAGAAGGGATGGCCATACATAAGGAATTCTTGGATTCTTCCATTACAGAACTTTGAAGCTTCTACCAATTGTACGTGACACAAGCATTCTCGTAAGAATAACCTGATTGAATAGACGATACAATGTATTGTAGCTAATCTCAAAGTATCTAAGGTGAGTGCTTTCTTAGAGAAAAGCAGAACAATACAATGATAGTTTTCAACCTTTAGACATTTGGAAGAGATGCGAGTGAAGAAGGGATGGCCATACATAAGGAATTCTTGGATTCTTCCATTACAGAACTTTGAAGCTTCCACCAATTGTGCGTGACACAGCATTCTCGTAAGAATAACCTGATTGAATAGATGATACAATGTATTGTAGCTAATCTCAAAGCATTACGCCAACGAAGCCAAGTATCTTGGAAGAACTCTGGAAGCTAAATTGAGATGGAAATCTCACGTTAAGAAAAAGAAAGCAGAACTTGAGCTCAAATTCAAGGAAAATGTACTGGTTGATGGGTCGACACTCCCAAATGTCGATCCAGAATAAATTAACCTCAACAACCAAGTCCTTAAGCCTGTCTGGACTTATGGAGTGCAGTTGTGGGGCTGCCTTCCACTGGAACAAATCCTCAGGACAGAAGAGGAAATTGCTGTTGTGGTCGACGACCGGATTTGTAATAAAAATGAAGATTATTTGAAAACAGTACTATTATACGACCATGTCAAATTTATAAAGCATTTTAGGGTACCTAAAAAGATCGCCCTGAAAATCGCGGAGGGGATCAACCTTCGGAGTTCTACCACTCTGATACCGGGCCGTTTGCTTTCAATTGAGCAAGTTCGTACAATGAGGAATTTCACCATGTCGGAATTTCCTATTTCTGACCCCAAAGTCGGATTCAGCACCTCGAAAAACCCCCTATGGCAAACTTTCAGCCCGAACTTCCTAATTTACGAATAAACAAAACAGTGTAGAAAATACGAACGTTTAAAAAAACCGGGAAAATGACGTCATCCTGGAATAGTTCATTAATGGCCGCTTGAAGCGCTGAGATCGAGAAATCTATAGTCCCCAGATGCAAAAATTCACGAAACAGTAAAGTTCGAAATCGAAAAACTGAAGAATAAAATAGAAAAAGCAAGATGGGGAAAATTAGGTTTCCCCTGTTTTTGTTTGGTAACTTTTCTCTTAGAAAACACGATTTCGTCGTCCCAATGGGCAACACTGGGAGGAAACGGCGATCCGAACAGCCCAATCAGCGAGCGTTCCCGCTTCACGTCCGTTTTCCCGGTTAGTTTTGAAATCAAAAATTTTGATTGTCTCCCAAAAATAACAGGAGACTTATTTTCCGAAATCAGCCCGATTTTCATCTATCCCACACCATTAGCTATTCAGGAAAAATGCAAACAGAATTCGGTGAAATTCCTCATTATTTAGAAGAGATTTGCCTGGGTTTAAATTTCAAAAAATGCCAGAAAACACTCCTAAAACTCGCTAGCCCATACCGTCCAAAACAACCCGTCTAAATTTGCCAAGCAATGATAAAAAAAATCGAAGATAGGTATGTACCATGATATGGAGTGTCATTTTCCAGGTATTTAACCACGCTGGGTCGAATGTGAGCTGTCTCACATCACCAGCACTAGTAAAGAGTTCGATTCGAGAGCCAGGATTTGGTTTCAAAGAAGGAAACCTGGCAATCATTCGGAATTTCTCCCTTGATGGGAAAAACAATAGATCATGGATATGTCTAGGCAGTATTTTGTTCTCCATTAAGGGAGAAATTAGATGAAGGTTACCGACTTAATACTAGAAATGAACGTAGGAAGATGTGGGCAGGAAAAGAAAAAAAAAACTTTTGTTCCACTTTTCGTGTTCCAAGCGATGAGTACACGAACTGAGAAATTTCAGCACCCGCTCTACCTTCCCCCACTCCTCAATGAACTCACAAGAACCCGAACCTGCACTCGCACCTGAAATCGCCTCGCATGGAACAAACCTTTCGCATTCCAACTATAAACGAAGTCATCAAGAAGCCATAGCCGATCACAAGAGGCTAAAATCGCACGTCAGTGGAGAAGCAGTTCAGTTGCTTGACGTTGACGACCTATTCAGACGCCTCAAGAGGTTTGGGTGCGTCGAATGGCACTCTAGCTTTCAAATGAGAGACGTGAAGTATCTGAGTAGTTCTTGTAATAATTTAATCATGCATTTATATCAAACAAATGTTGCTAATAAGTAGATGCACCTATAACTTGGTGCAATAAATTATTTCATGAGAAAAAAAATCTCAAAACCCTCATAGGGGACTATCTACAGGTCAACCAACACAATTCCTGGTAATTTCATGGAGTTAGAATGAAAATGTAGAAATTATGGCTGTTACAAGGAATTTACGTTTTCACGTGCGCAGAAGCTACTATCAGTCTGGAGGTGATGATTTTCATAGGGGACCATCTAAGTACAAGCCAACCCGCACAGTTCCTGAAAATTTCCATCAAAATCGGATAATAATTTCGTACAATTTTGTCCATTAAAAATATTTTATGACATTTTTTTTTCAACCTTGAAAAGTAAACAATTCTTCCGCTAATTAGGTACCTGAGTACCTTGGTACATGTGCTCGGAAGCAAAAGTGCCGCGTTATGTCGGACGGACAGAAAGTTTTCATTTGATTGTCCGATTCTACGTATACCTTGAAACGTAAACCAACAAATTTTGATGGGGAGCTGAAATTATTGTTCTTGATTGATTCCAAAGGTTCATAATTGAAAATGTAGGAAGAGAGGCATAAAACTAATTCCCTTAGCACTGGAGAAGCTACAGCCCAGCCGCAATATATTTTTAAAAATAGAAAGAATATGGCCAACCGCGTTGAGATACCCTGAAAATAATTTTCAGTTATCTTCTTTTCAGAAATAATGTGCAGTTTTTTGCATTATTCAGTCAATTATTGACTGAATAATGCAAAAAACTGCACATTATTTCTGACTGAGGACGTCATGACTGCTCAAGTACAATACTTGAGACAGTAACTGTCTCCCGACGAAAAGAATGAACGTGAGGACCCTACCGAATCCTAAACTGAAAACATCCGTTCAACCTTCCCGAGCTTGTCACTTGTCCAGGGAGATCCCGTTTTCGGTCACTTCCACCTAAATCCTTTACCTTTCCGCTAGGTAGGCTTGGGTGAAAATTAAGATATTCATAAAGGGAGGAATACGGGTGGTGATTTATCACTCAAACGCCTTCAGGAATGTACAATGGAAGCTGTTAAATATGACTGGAAATCACAGAGTAATGGAGACAAGTTAAGCTGGAAATCCTACTTCGGCCACATCAAGAAGATTGAGGGTGATTATTGATGGATTGTCACGTACGGCAGACAGTGAACGGCAAAATTAATAAAAGTGGCAAGAAGTCTAAGAAATCACCAAAAATCGAAATATTAGTTTGAAGTCCTAAGTCATACTAAGGTACGCCAAACCTACACGTGAACTTTACTCATTTTGATAACGAAAATGAATCGATAAGAAAAAATATTGTGATGAATATTCAAATTCGTGCAGAACGACCTCATGAGCGAATTTTTTTTAAACGTTATTAAAAACTACTTTTGAATTTTTAGCCATTTTCCAACGTTTTTAGTGGGTTTATAGCCATTTTATGCTACGTGAAAACACATTTGCGCATGAAAATGTGAAATAATCCTTGGGTTTATAGCCCACGAACCTATGCACTCATTATGAATTTTGAGATTTTTGGTAAAATTCAAGACATTTTTTAGCCATTTTTCAATATTTTTGAGCAATTTTTTGCGCACTTTAATTTATAATGATTCAATTTGTGGCCTAGAAACTTTTTCACTTAGAATTTTGCTTCCATAACAAAATTTAAAATCTTCCATCTTCTTGGCTATTTTTACCGATTTTGTAAAGCCTATTTTTGAAATGTAATCAATTTACGGTTTTAAAAATGGTGAAATCTAGGAATCGTTCTAAATGCCCCAAAACGGATTTCTACAGAGAACCGTTTCGAAATATTTTCCTAAAAATTTGATGCCAATGCAATACCCAAATTTTGGTTTATTATTTTCAATAATGAACCTTTAGAATCTACCAAGAAAAAATTTTTTCAACACCCCCTCAAAATTTGTTGGTTTACGTTTCAAGGTAGTATTACGTAGAATTCGAAAATCGAATAAAATTTGGCTGTCCGTCAGCCGTACGCGGCACTTTCACCACTTAGCATTGACCGATTTTGATGAAAATTGGTAGGGTAAATGCTCCTGTTTCCGACAGTGAACCAGTATTCGACAGTCACGAACTTAATTTGGAAAAATAAGCGTTTGGTGCTATTTACCCATTTAAACTTGGCGTCTTCAACAGCTTTGAACATTTCTAAGCCGAATCCCACCAATTTGAAGGATTTACTTGGGAGGTTCACTGTGCGAAAACGTGTTAAAGTTAGTGTGTTCCAGACTTCCACCTGTGCTATTGTTTCTCGTAAGGAGGTAAGTGAACATTTTGCTGTCTCTCTCCTGTATTCTTGAAAATATCATTGTTTTCTAATGTTATTCTAGTTAGTTATACTTGAAGGAATGTTTTCCTTTCTTTGCATGCTTTCAAATGGGTTTTATAGAGCGAAATATGGGGTGTCGGAAACTGGGTACTCGAAAATCGTTGTTTACCAGTTATCGACGCAAGTGTCGAATACTGGGGTTCAGAGTAATTTTTAGTTCTGATTGCAGCGTGAACCGTTGATGAACGATGATTCCAATGGTGTTTGAGATTATACTTTATAATAACTGGATCCAGTGTTCGACAGGGGGTGTCGGAAACTGGTTTAACTGATGTCGAAAACTGAGAAATGAATTATCCAGTAATCGACACCTTGATGATCCAGTGACCGACAGGCTTCATGAATTTACTTAAGAATGACAGTTTTGTTTGTTCCAGTGATTAATAAGAATGGCAGTCAAGCGACGGAGCGAGGCTTTAGGAAACTGCAAGGCGAAAAAGAAGAAACCCATGGAAATTTCCATATTATGGAAATCTTAGGATTTCTGACAAAATTGGCAAAATGTTATCATCTAGAGGTTTCAAATTCGGGTTTAAACATGAAAATAATCTTAAAGCTTCGTTGGGTTCTGTTAAAGATAAAATTAGCGTTCAAGATAAAAGTGGGGTTTATAAGCTGAAATGTTCTTGTGTTATTGTGGTCAAACTGGTAGGAAATTTAGGGAAAGAATAAAAGAGCATGAGAAGGATTTCAGGGATAACAAAGGTGATTCTGCTTTTGCGAATCACCTAAGAGAATCCAATCATAACTTTAGTTTTGATCTAACAACATATACATAAAATTTCCTCATTTTTGCCCGAAGGGAGGTATGTTGGATGTGCTTGAAAAGTTCGAGATTCTTAAGAGTGATAGGTCTGGTAAATGTCTGAATGAGGTGGTCCCTCAACATGTTTCACCGTTGATGGGTTCCTTCCTACAATAGCTTGGTCTCCCCTTCACGATGTTATCCTCACCAATTTTTGAGCTCCCTTTTACTTTGTCTGCCTTGATTGGCATTTGATGATCCTCCCAGGTCCCTTAACTTCTCTGAGCCAATAGGATTCTCCTTTCACTTATTTGATTGGGTATGACTTTCACTTTCTCGACCAATGTGATTCAAGCTCCCTTTCACTTGTGACTATATAGTCACAACTTCACTTGTGACTATATAGTCACAACTTCACTTGTGACTATATAGTCACAAGTGAAAGGGATCTTGAATCCCATTGGTCGAGAAAGTGAAAGTCATACCCAATCAGATAAGTGAAAGGAGAATCCTATTGGCTCAGAGAAGTGAAGGGACCTGGGAGCTATGCTCTCTGTGATGAAACTTCAGTTATTGTTTGTTACTGATGATGACCTAACCGTTGGAATCGATTTAACTTGTAACTCATTATTTTCGTGGAAATAGACAACGTTCTACTCAACTCCGTTTTGATTAAAATGGTTTTCCACAATCTCATCGCGAGTGATTTTATTCACATAAATTTCTAGTCTGACTCTAAGACTAATGCGTAATACTTGAAAGACTGTTAGCTGATATATTATGTATGGGTTTTAAAAAAATGTATGAAAATGAGGCTGTCTTTTTATGTGAGTAGTTTTAAGTTCAATATTTCAACAAAATGTTTTTAAAGTTGTTGTCTTGGACTATTATTTGTATGTACCTGATAGGTACTACCTATTTGCATGTACCTGATAGGTACTACCCCATAAACCATGGAAAAATGGTGGGTGTCGAATACTGGATCTAACCACTGTCGGAAACTAGGCATCGCATGTCGACAACTGGTACAGAAAACCACATTCAGTTTTGAAGGTTTTCAAGCTTAAATTCTTGTTTATTAATGAAAATTGCATTGGTTTCCGATTCCTGAGATGTTGGCCCATTAGAAAAGTGGTGAAATCATGAAATTGGTTGGATACTAAAGGTGCTGTGATTAAAAAGCTAGGAAAAAATCGTTAAGACGTCGAACACTGGTGCACTTACCCTATGTAGGTTCCATTTAGGGCCATTTTCAGCAACATTTTGATCGGAGTTCGAGGGCCGATTCAACTACTGAACCGAGAAAATGGATTTCACCAGAGGCGCTCAACGCCTTCCTCGGTTCATCCGGCGTTTGGCGCTGATCGCTCAATTTAGGCTGGTTAATCGGTTTGATCTTCGTTTAGAGCGATGGACGTGGACTGCATTGTTATTAGAGAGTTTTCGCCACGTCAGACGTGACGACTTGAGATCGTGACGACTAGAGACAGATGGGGCCAGCAGACGCAGATGCTAACTTTTTTTGGTGGATTTCGAGTCGTCACAAAATTAGGTGCGGACTCTGGAAGTGACGCTAAACAGCTACCGACCTGTGAAGTCACTTGAAAATGGCCGATAGCGAACAGCTGATTCAGACTCCGGGGGTTTCGAGATGAGTTTTTCAGATCGAAAAAATGTTTGCCGTATTGAAAAGGCAATAAATTTTTTACTACTTGGATACCTATTTACATCCCTTTCTGACCCTACATTGCGATATAAAAACCTACTTACCGATGATTTTGACCCTTTTTACCTTTAGAAAGTAGTGAACAACACTAGCTTTTCCAGAGCTCTTACTGCATTTTTTGGGTCTACAGTACTTTACTAACGATTTTGCAGTACCTAGCTACCTTTCGACTGGTTCCTTGTTTGTCTAACAACACGTCCGTAACATATCTATAGACAATTTAGAGTAGGTAGGTACTTCGTTTCTACCTACCAGGAAGTACAGACTAAGTATTCCAAAAACGGAAGTACAGATCTATCATACTAGGATAGATGTACGAACTTATAGACGTAACACCTAAATGCAGACATCCGTAATTAACCGAATACCTACTATTGTGTGAAAAGAAGGTATTTTCTCAAAGGTAATGAACTTTATGAATGAAAGGTAATGAACTTTCCAATTTGACATGCAACTTAAAGTACGATGATCACAGCAAACGGAACTATCAGTTGAAATCTTAAATGGTACCTACTTACGTGAACTGACTCCCGTTGCCTGTTTATTGTAGATCTGTAGTTAGGTGTGTTGGTACATGAATAAATAATGTACAACATTAAATGAAAAACAAGGGTGCATTTATTCAGAAATTTCATTGACATCCAAACAATGTAAAATTCGCACAGTCAACAATAGTATACGTTGGATTCACTTGATCTTGATGCGGAGATAACAGAATTCTGGTGACGAATAGTTTGTTTCGAGAGATGAAAAACTTGATAATTCCCGGGAAAAAGAAAATTGTTCTACAAATGAAAACTAAAATTGAGAACCAAAACATGGGAGTCGACCGTCGATCTAAATTGAAACTGGTTATAAAAGTGTGAGGTTATCAAGGGTAGAGTCGTCAAGAAAGCCGTCGTTCTCGACGCCGGCGAAAGCCGGCATTTGGCGGCGTCCAAGACGACCGAGCTCGCCGTCCGAGTCGTCACGCATGCGCATTCGGCATTTTCAGACGGTTGCATGGATATTACACGCGGACGGTCGTCACAAAAGACGTGGCGAAAACTCTCTATTTTTCCTATTCCGTCGAGCTGTAATTTTTTCGTCCGTGTTTTGCTGGAGTTTTTTGTTTTGGTGCGTACCTTCTCGTAGGTATCATACGGGAGTGAGAAAGGACAACGAAATTGTGAACCATTTTATTATTCGTGGTCCCAAACAAATTCATCGCAGGACGTCGCTATTTCAGCCCACAAGTTTCGTTACCATCTCAGATATTTCCGTTTCCCAGTTGCCGTATGCATTTTACGTACCTATTGTGAGTAATAGTTGGTTTTGCTGATGGTTATCATTATGAAAATAAAATTGTTACATACCTATATCATTTCTGATGAATACATATTTTTTCACAAGACCCCCCCTTCATATCTCTTTTTTTCTCGTTAGGTGTTTACTAAAGATTGCTTACCTACGTCGTTCATATTCTTGTATTGTTGTTTGATTTAATTATTATTATTTGATTACACATTATCTCAAATAATTATGCTGAAAATTAATTCTTATTATTTACCTACGAATTCATTTTTTTGCACCATAATCGGCATATCTGCACCATCTGACGCCCCAACGCCCCAAAGATTAGGTACTTACTTCGACAGAGCGTTCCCAGTCAACTAACCCTTTCTTTCCCCGTTTATTCCCTAAAATTTACCTTGTAGGCCATATCTTTATTTATTTGTCTGCGGGAGATCTGGACGTGTTATTCTACTTTGGAGAGGGCTCATGAGTTACCTAGCTAATGTACCTACCTGTAGTGGAAATCCGAGTTGGAGCTCGAAATGGGAATATTTGGCCGTCGCTCGCTGTCTCACTGATCACTACACTTTCACTCCGACCGCTGTTTCGAACAGGCAATGCACTTCCCGAAAATTGTATCGTCGGCCTAACAAGAACTTAGAAACGCACAGAGAATTCACAACTTCAGATTCTGGTACCACATAACTACACCCCGACCTAGTCAGGAAACAGTGCTGTTTGTCAGTTGAACGAACCTCCACTCGGGCGCCATTAGGAGAAAACATGAAATTCTCATGAATGTAACACCTCAAACTCTCCCGGCGTTTGTAAGTAGGTAACACAACAAGATTTGTAACCACTTTGTCATTTTACAAAATAATCATCAACATCGTTGGGAAAGGCGCGACTAGAGAGGAATGAATGACAACGACAAGACACAGGAACTGATTGATGAAGGAACAGAAACTGATTTGATAAAGCTCGGGAAGCAGCTGATTCAAGGGAAAAACCGATTCACTAACCCTAGCGGAGAATAGATGAACTAATGCGGTAGGGATGGGACATCGATATCGATAATATCGAAACATCCATGTTTTTCTCGATGTTTTTGATCTTTCGACGTTTCGGTCCGATGATATCGATATATCGAGGAGATGGTCTGATAAAATCGGTTGATGAATTTGACCTAATAGGTACTGCAAGGAAACTGAAAAAAATCCAAATTCCAGACCAGATAACTACATTGATTTACTAGGAATCAGAAGAACACTTCATATCTTTCATTCATCATTCTATATAAAAATAAAACAATACAAAAAAAAAATTCAAAAAAAAAAATAAATAAAGGATAAATAAAAAACAATAGAAAAACCCTGAAATCTGATGATTTTCAAAAAATTTCCCGACTCTGACACATAACAGATACGCGGTTTAAATTATTGCATTTTCAAGTCAAATTCAGTATTTCCCAAACAAAATTCAGATTTTTCAAACTAAATTCGAAAATTTTCACACCAAATTCAAATTTTTTCAAACCAAATTTGAGATGAAATCTACAACACAGAAAATAATGAACAAGTTAGACCAACATTTCTATTTCACCTCTGACTCAATAATAGTTATGCAGTTTAAATTGTTGCATTTCCAGGTCAAATTCAATAATTTCCATACAAACTCAAGATTTTCTAACAAAATTCAGATTTTTCAATCTAAATTCAAGATTTTTCTTCAAACCAAATTCAAGATGAAATCTAGAACTCAGCAAATAGTGATGAAGTTAGGCCAAGAATTCTATTTCAACTCTGACTCAATAAAAGTTACGCAGTTTAAACTGTTGGATTTCCAAGTCAAATTCAATATTTTCCAAACCAAATTCAAGATTTTCTATACAAAACTCAGATTTCTCAATCCAAATTCAAGATTTTTTTCCAAACCAAATTCAAGATGAAATCGAGAACGCAGCAAAAATGATGAAGTTAGGCCAAGAATTCCATTTCAACTCTGACTCAATAATAGTTACGCAGTTTAAATTATTGCATTTTCAAGTAAAATTCAATAATTTCCAAACAATTTCAAGATTCTCCAAGAAAAAATTCAGATTTTTAAAACAAAATTCAGATTTTTTAAGCCAAATTCAATATTTTTTTCAACCAATTTCAAGATTTTCCAAACAAAATTTAGATATTTCAAACCAAATTCAAGATGAAATCTAGAACTCAGCAAATAGTGATGAAGTTAGGCCAAGATTTCTATTTCGACTCTGACTCAATAATAGTTACGCAGTTTAAATTATTGCATTTTCAAGTAAAATTCAATAATTTCCAAACAATTTCAAGATTCTCCAAGAAAAAATTCAGATTTTTAAAACAAAATTCAGATTTTTTAAGCCAAATTCAATATTTTTTTCAACCAATTTCAAGATTTTCCAAACAAAATTTAGATATTTCAAACCAAATTCAAGATGAAATCTAGAACTCAGCAAATAGTGATGAAGTTAGGCCAAGATTTCTATTTCGACTCTGACTCAATAATAGTCACGCAATTTAAATTATTGCATTTCTAAGTCAAATTCAATATTTTCCAAGCCAAATTCAATATTTTCCAAGCCAAATTCAATATTTTCCAAACCAATTTCAAGGTTTTCCAAATAAAATTCAGATATTTCAAACCAAATTCAAGATGAAATCTAGAACTCAGCAAATAGTGATGAATGTGAAGTTAGGCCAAGAATTCCATTTCGACTCTGACTCAATAACAGATACGCAGTTTAAATTATTGCATTTCCAAGGTCAAATTCAATATTTTCCAAACCAAATTCAAGTTATTCCAACAAAATTCAGATTTTTCAAACCAAATTCAAAATTCGAAAACAAAAGAGTTGAAAAGCCATTTTGAATTCGGTTTGGAAAATATTGAATTTTACTGGGAAATGCATTAACCGTCAATTTCCCACTTTTTCAAAAAGTTGCTTTTTCGGATTTTTAAATTAAATTTAGATACATTGTGACAAAGCTATACAATATTTGGGCAGAAGATACCTCAAAGGCTCCATTACAAGGGCCACACTAGCGCTATCTGCCTCGACAGAATCTGTTTATAAACCCAATTTTGTTGGAATAGAGAAGATCAGTTATTCCTCATAAAGTACGGAACCAAATAATAGATACTGGCGCTATCTCTGACGAGGAAATTCAACTAATACCCTCCAAGGTGAGAAATGAGGGTAGAAGGTACTTCGAAGGCACCGTCACAGTCTGTCAACTCGAAAATTATTTTGTTTTTTCTTTGAGTTATTTTGTTTTTATTAATACGTTTTCTTACACTATCGATAGTTGAATTATCAAGATAGCCAATAGTTATAAGTTTTGGTTTAAAAGTGGATAAACTGTTGCAGGTAAAAATCGGACTTCCAAAAAGATACTTCAGGATATTAAGGGTTAATTTAAACTGCTTAACTGTTATCGAGTGTGAGGAAGCTACACCTTCTCACTTCCTATATTATCTACTTACAACCCACCCAACATAGCAGGCAACCTTTCAGATAGATAGAAGTCCTGCAACCTGGATTAATCACGAGAGGACGTCTCTTACTATTGAGTGTCTCCTCAGAGAAAGATTAATAATTCCAACTTAAAACGAAAGATGGTGAGTTCGTCAGTGCTTTTTTGACCGATCGGGACAGTCAGTTCCTGGAACTGAGAAGATCCAGTTGTGACATTCTCGCCCATCTAATTTCAATACGTCTAAAAATACCAGTTCTCCCTTTCTTTCGGGTTTATGCGTTTTGTTGAAAATGTAGTCTAATCGTTTCTCCCATAAAGATGAGAACGGTCGTTTTAATTATCTCCTAATTTTCGAGCTCGCTGACGTTCTTTGGAGGGTTCAGCTGTCTACGTAAATCCATTAGCTGGTTTCACAATCGGTCACAGGTGCGTGTCGCAGGGCACGGAGAGTCCAGAATCCAGTTGTGGAGACTGAGGAAGCAGCCTTGAACTTGGAATGATGTTGACCAGGAAAGATGTTGATTCACATCTCGACCACCAACTGCGTACCTACTCGTATACGTCCTCCCTATTGATGGTAGGAGAGATTTCCGTTTTGTTGTTAGCAATTTAAAGAAACAATCAACATGTCAATGAAACAATTTTGGTTCCGTGTCTGTCTGTGTCTGTCATGAATTCCTAAGAAGGAATCGGGCAATACTTAAGAAGTTATTGTCCGATTTCAATGACATTTCCAGGAATTATTTTTTATTATTTTTTTTAAAATTATTTTTTATAATTATTTTTATTTTCCAGGGACCCTGGAAATAAAATTTTTTTTCGGACTAGTAGCTGCTTCGATTTCAATGACATTTCCAGGAATTATTTTTTATTATTTTTTTTTTAATTATTTTTTATAATTATTTTTATTTTCCAGGGACCCTGGAAATAAAAATTTTTTTCGGACTAGTAGCTGCTTCGCTTGCGCAAACGTGAATTCCTTGTAACAGCAACACTTTCCATCCGATTTCGATGAAACTATCAGATTGTGCGGGTTGGCGTGTTGTTGCAATATTGTCGCAATATTCAACGGAATCTAGAATGCAAGTGTAATTTTCGTTGTTACGGGGAAACTTGAACATCGTGTAACAACGAACATCTTTTCGACAATCAAATTATTTGAGGAGGCGAATGAATTCCAACATAACTTCTGCGTTTTCCATCCGATTTCGATGAGATTTTCATTACTTGTGTGAGTTGACATGTTGAGTCTCTTATGAGGGCAGTGGAAGGTAGAGATTGATCTTTTGAGATCAACTACTATGCATCAGATCATCGATACTAAGTGCCACCCACTTGGCAGACGTTGTTGATTGCGCGCAATCCAGAGCCTTGAATTCCACAATAGCACCAAATTGGTATTTTGGGGACCAGCGTAGGATTATTCGTCGTACCCAATAACGTATTAACCTTCTGGCGGACGCTTGGGCGTTTGGCCGCCTTTTCACTAAAAAAATGAACTATTAAAACGCTTGCATACGAGTCTGCAACACATTGAAACATTATCATGCCCCCCCCCCCCCCCCTCCCTTCCCGAGACATCTGGGAGCTCGATTTTCGACTCAGCTGATCTGGGAGCTCGATTTTCGACTCAGCTGATCTGGGAGCTCGAATTTCGACTCAGCTGATCTGGGAGCTCGATTTTTCAACTCAGCTGATCTGGGAGCTCGATTTTCGACTCAGCTGATCTGGGAGCTCGATTTTCGACTCAGCTGATCTGGGAGCTCGAGTTTCGACTCAGCTGATCTGGGAACTCAATTTTCGACTCAGCTGATCTGGGAGCTCGATTTTCGACTCAGCTGATCTGGTAATATCAAACTGTAAAGTACTGTGAGCTGCCGCTCAGCAGTTCACTTTTTCCCCTGACAGGCCACAGAGGCCAGTAAGCCCTGATCCCCCTTGAGAGCGAACCCCCAGGCCACAGAGGCCTGTAAGCCCTGAAAACCCTTGGACAGGAACCCAGGCCGCAGAGGCCAGTAAGCCCTGAAGGAGAAGAGAGAAGACCCCAAAGGCCACACATCAAATGGGGCGTGGCCCCTTCAAAAGTGCCCTCCCACCACCTTGGGCACAAACACCACAATCACACAAACAGTCAAGCCAATGGATGAAAACCTGCAATCTTACCAACCAACATTTGGTGAAGTAAAGTTGGACAACCTGGAGGGGAGGAGAAAGAAAGGCCATTGCTATACTGGAAGAGCTTCATTCCCTGATGCGCCGCCTAGCCAGCAAGTCTCTGAAGTGTACCCCCTTATCTTTGAAGCGATCTCCCCCGTACCGTAACGCCTTAACGTCACCGTACCGTAACTCCTCCTGCCTCCCCAGTCAAGTATTCCGAGATAGGTTGTAACCTGTGAGTGGTGCCATCCGATACTGTGATTGTCTGACCTGCCTCCCCTGGAACCGTGTCGTCGTGGTGTGTCGCGCGCGTGTCTTCAGTCCTGTCCCGGCTACTCCCCTTGAACTCTCTCTCGCCTCTCATCGTGACCAGGACTCGCCCCGGTAACCCTGCACGTGAGTGTAACTGTGATAATCTATCTCAAATTGGCCAATTTAGGTAGAAGGTGGAACGAAGTGAAACTCAGTTTAGTCACTATTGTATATTTATCTAAGAGGATCTCGAACTGGAACGATAAGCGTAACTATAAGAAAACATCTAAGTCAGCTTGTACAACGTACCGTAACTCTAGTAAAATTAGTAAAAACCACATTTTTGTTCATAATAGCTAAGCCCATCAGGCAGTGTCGGGTCGTTGGCCCCGTATCGTATCTCGAGTCAATCTTATTAAAGTCACTTTTCTAATTCATTCTTTTCTTTCAACTCACCCTGGTTCTGGTTCTGACTTGGTAACGGGTATCGGTAATAGGTAGTTAAAATCATTTCAAAAGACAACAGTAACTTCAGTAACTTCAGTTTTTATTCAACGAACCGATACACCTTCAATAACAAACAAATACAGGTAAAAGTAAACAGTATCGTCAAGGTGTGTCATCGAGCCTCATCTCCCAAGCTGCCTCGGACGGAGCTACCACGACCCACCAAAGTTAAGTATAACATCAATTCTTAGCCTAAGTGTGTCGCTCTTCTACCTTTCAGTGACCCGTTACACCCCCAATTTCAATAGGAACATCTTAACTTCTCCCCCTCCCGATCGACTGGTACTCTAACCCCACAGGCTTACAAATTGGTGGCAGCGGTACGGATTCCTGCAAGCGTGAACCCGGAACTATATCGGACTCGTAACTTTCACTCCTCGAGTCCGGTGTATTGACGGATCGCGCGTGGTGGCGCCCTGCACGAACCCACAAAACAAATATTTGTGCCTGGAGTATCGGCCGATCCACTTTCAAATAGTTCAAAACAAGTCAGAACCCAGGGTAGTAGGTAGGTAGGACGCCTCGTAACGGTAATTCCGAAAAGTAGGTCGCACCTCACCACTATACCTGCATTCCAACGAACTGTGTCGTCACACAGGAACGTAACACAAAACCGTATCGTCATACGGGAACACACAACAAATAACACCGAACCACTAGACAGTAACTGTGACAGAGAACCAAACCGTATCGACTGTGCTGTGTTTACCCATTTTTCCGCGTCCTTACAAGTGAAACATGGTGCTCTCGGACGTCGAGGATGAGGAGGAACAGCAACCCTTCAACAATAAGGAAGCGGTCGATACACTGACCGAGACAATGAAGCAAATGAACGTATTGCTCAAGAGGTATCACGAGACAACCCAAGATGGTGACAAGGACGGTATTCCACGTTCACTACTGTTAGAACTGGAACCGTGGGACCCAGATACACCGGGGTCGCTGAGTGTCGGGTCGTTTTTTGCAAATTTCGACACCGTAACCAGTGGGTTGTCTCAAAAGCAAAAAATGAGACTCCTGAGAACCAAGACAAGAGGTACTGCGAAGCAGTTTTTGATCGATAGAGACGATACCCTCGACTATGACAATGCCTACGAAGTGATACGGGACGAGATGACGAACTGGTTCATGCGCGAGAACCCTCAACACGCGGCAGCTCTACTCTGGACCATCAAGAGGAACAACCCAGAAACGCTTCGGCAGTTCGCCGATCCCATCAGGGGACTGGCTCGATGCGCCGTATTGGAGGAAGGAACGCACCTCGACCGTCATGAAAAACGGGAGTGGGTCGAGCGGAAAACTTTGAGCGCCTTCGTGAGGGGTGTTGGAAAGAAGATGAGTGCATTCCTCGTAACCAACCGTCCCACATCACTCCGCATCGCCCTGGAACGGGCGGAAGAACTTGAAAACACCTTGACAGAGATGGAAGAAACGGAGGAACGATGGGATCTCGCGGCTGTATCGGGAGAATTGAGGTGCTATAACTGTGGTGGAACCAACCACTTCGCCGCTCGATGCCCCCGAAAGGACCAACCGGTACCCCGACGGGAACAGCGTGTTGGTGATGACCGCCGGAACAGGTGGAACAGTGACGAACAACGCCCAAGAACTGATGAACGACCCGCACCTCGATACCCCTGTATCTTCTGCGCCGCGATGGATCACTTCCCCGTGGATTGCCCTAAGAGTCCGCAACGAACCATATTTTGCAATTTTTGCGGGTGTCGGGAACATCTAGAAGAGAACTGCCCCGAGAAACGGAAACTACTGCCCGTATCGCAACCAATCGCCGACCCGAAACACGTAAACGAGGTCAACCGTTACAAACAGGAACCGGCTGGACTCCATGTAACGGCCGTGGAACGACCGATGGTACGAACCCTAAAAGTGGAAGTGGGCCTCGGAAACGAGACCCGTAACATGTTAATAGATACCGGAGCCGCCTTATCGGTACTGGAGAGACCTGTATCGGGAATTCCAATGGTACCGACCAAGGTCATGGCATGGGGAGCGGATGGGGCCCTATTACCTTTCGCTGGGGAACAGTGTATCGACACCCGTATCGGCAAATACCAATTTAAACATAATTTCCTCGTGTTTGCCCGGAAGGGCGCGACCCTTGATTTACTGGGTCTTGATGTCTTGAGACGGGTACCAATGACGTTCACAACTGGACCGACGATGGGAATGAGAACGGAAAATGAAGCGGAATGGAGGAACATGGACCCCCTTTATTGCGAGTTGGGAAGTATCGGGATGGTGTCGCAGCTCGGGAGGAGGGAGGAAACTGGGTCACCGCGTCTGAGCCTTCGTGAAAGCGCCGACACAGTCCTCCCCAGCACCTTTCGAGTTGTGATGACCCCCCCCTCACCCCCGCATCGCGGAGGTTCGCAGGAGAGCCCCATCGTGACCTTCGAGGAACGCTTCACAATGGAACCCGCCCTTGAAACTCCGGACAACGAGACCTTGACCCAACAAGAGGAGTGGAACCGAGGTGTAACGTCGGAGGTGACCGCCGCGCTGTGTGCGAGCCATGACGTCGACCCTGTATCGCCCGCGAAGACAAAGTGTGAATTGATGACTGTAACGGCGGGTGAATCGCTAGGTGTAGCGTCGGGTGTAACGCCACTACTATACCGAGACGAAGAGACCGGAACACTAGGTGGATCGCCGGGTGTGTCGCCGGGTGTATCGCCCCAAATACACCAAGAGGAGGTGACCGGAACACCGGGAGTGTCGCCGGGTGTATCGCCGGGTGTAACGGCAGGTGTATCGCCCCCAATATTTCAAAGGGAAGTGACAGGAACACCGGGTGTGTCGCCGGGTGTATCGCCGGGTGTAACGGCAGGTGTATCGCCCCCAATATTTCTAGGGGAAGTGACAGGAACACCGGGTGTGTCGCCGGGTGTATCGCCGGGTGTATCGCCGGGTGTAACGGCGGGTGTATCGTCCCCAATATCTCAAGGGGAAGTGACAGGAACACCGGGTGTGTCGCCGGGTGTATCGCCG
Source organism: Apolygus lucorum (assembly GCA_009739505.2). NCBI lineage: Eukaryota > Metazoa > Arthropoda > Insecta > Hemiptera > Miridae > Apolygus > Apolygus lucorum. The sequence continues at coordinate 802,244 of CM019170.2, read as the reverse complement.
GGTGTAACGGCGGGTGTATCGCCCCCAATATCTCAAGGGGAAGTGACAGGAACACCGGGTGTGTCGCCGGGTGTATCGCCGGGTGTAACGGCAGGTGTATCGCCCCCAATATTTCAAGGGGAAGTGACAGGAACACCGGGTGTGTCGCCGGGTGTATCACCGGGTGTAACGGCAGGTGTATCGCCGGGTGTATCGACGGGTGGAACGACACAAGAATCCCAAACCAAAATACAGAATTGGAACTACAACTTGAATAGCTGCGGTTACCAATTTGGTGACAGTGACGCATTGGAAGCGGAACCCATACCCGAATGTGAATTGGACGAGGAAGAAGACTTCCCGGAAGTACAAATGACAGTGGCTACCATGCAAGCTGGACAACCGTCACTAACGTCAGACCAGAGCGCCCCCGAGGTGTCGGGAGGAAGACAACAAAGGGCTCTAGAGGCCTCGACGAGTGACGATAATCTCGTTCACGATTCCGCAGTCCCGAACGACATAGAAACCGAGATGGAGGACTGGGAGATGATACCAACGGATCAATGGGACGAACCACAACCGGAGCTGGGAATAACCATCGAAGCCAAACTAGCTCATCTATCGGGCACAGATCGTGAAGCAGCGAGAGGGACCCTCCTGAACTTTCGTGACCTATTTCAGCCGCCAACCAGTGAAGGATGCAGTCTCGAGGTCTATCACGAAATCACGACTATGCAACCCGAAGTGACCGCTCAGAAGCCCTATCCCATACCGCACGCGCTCCGAGACGTGGTAGAAAAACAATTGAAAGACATGTTGGAAGCTGGAGTCATCAGTGCCTCAACCAGCCCATGGTGCGCTCCGGTTCTCCTTGTCAAAAAGAAGACACCACCGGGCGAGGAGCAAAAGTGGAGGTTTTGTACTGATTTTAGGCAATTGAACAAAATCACGAAGGGGGATGCGTATCCAATACCTCGCCTGCAGGAGACCCTAGCTCTGTTGGGTGGTTGTCAGTGGTTCACGACGATTGATCTCCTATCCGGATACCATCAGATACCCGTGCACCCCGATGCGAAAGAAAAAACAGCGTTCTCAGTCCTGGGGAGACACTTCGAGTATGACAAAATGCCCTTCGGGCTGAAAAATGCTCCCGCGACCTTTCAAAGGGTCATGAACAATGTTTTGGATGGATTGTTGGGAAGGAACTGTTTAGTATACCTGGATGACGTGATCATTTTCTCCGCGACGCTGAAAGAACACCTTGAGCGGCTTCAGGAGGTCTTCGAGCGCTTACAGGATGCCCGGTTGCAAGTGAACTTGGCAAAGTGCGAATTCCTGAAAACGGAGGTACGCTTCCTTGGTCATCGCGTCACCACAGGAGGAATCTACACCGAACCCGAGAAAACCCAAGCTGTCCGTGAATTCCCAGTCCCGACGTCCTCCCTAAAGCTTCAGTCCTTCTTAGGACTAGCCGGATTTTATCGACGATTTATACCGAATTTTGCAGAAATCACAACACCGCTAACTGATCTCTTGAAAAGGACGAATCCATTCGAGTGGAACCAGGTGCACCAGACCGCCTTTGACGAACTCAAGAAGCGCCTTACCGAAGAACCTGTATTGGCATATCCGGACCTCACCAAACCGTTCGTTTTAGCCACAGACGCGTCAGGAACGGCCCTCGGAGCGGTTCTGTCTCAAGAGCACGACGGAGAAGAAAAACCTGTAGCGTACGCAAGCCGCAAGCTCAACCCCGCCGAGACCCGCTATTCCGTGACAGAACGGGAATTGCTCGCCGTAGTGTGGGCCGTAAGGCATTTTCAAGAGTACCTACTGGGACAACCCTTCGAGTTACAAACGGATCACATGGCCCTCACAGCTGCTATGAGGTTAAGGGACCCCACCTCCCGTATCGGTCGCTGGGTTTTGCGCTTAGCGGAGTACAATTTTATACCAAGATACCGCCCAGGAACCGCCATGAAGCATGCAGATGGTTTAAGTAGGATGGACGTAGCCGCGCTGACACTGGAATTCCCGAAGAGTTTGATGATTGCGGCGCAGAATATTGATTCATGGGTCCAGGCTACCGTGATCCTTGAAAAGGGAGGGAAGACGCGGCGGAACGACGGAGTGCTAGAGACGCAGGTTCGACTGGAAGGAAGGGACGAGTGGGTACCACTCATGCCCGTGTCCTTGAGGGAATGGCTCCTTGACAGGTGTCACCGGAACGAGTGGTCGGGGCACCCTGGAGCGGAAACGACAGAAAAGCTAGTTCGGAGATTGGGATTTTGGCCACACTTGTCAAGGGATGTGAAGGAGTATGTGAAAAGATGCGGGACGTGTCAACGACGCAACACGCCGACTGGTCTTCGACACCCGATCCAGAAACCCCTCCTACCCGATAGGCCAGGACAGATTGTAGGGATAGATTTCGTAGGACCAGTCACGTCCGGAACTACCCAAAAATACATTCTGACAGCCATCGATCACTTTACGAAGTACGCCGAAGCCTACCCCGTACCTGATTGTACCGCCGGCACCGTAGCACGCGTTCTGGCAACCCGCTACATCCCCGTTCATGGTGTACCCGAACGATTGATCTCAGACAGAGGAACCGCTTTCACGGCCAAGTCGACGAAAGAATTGTGTAACAAATGGGGGATACGGCAAGTTTTTACAACGGCGTATCACCCCGAAGGTAATGGCGTTTGTGAACGCTTCCACAAGACTCTCGCCAACATCCTCTCCAAGATCATCGGACGAACCACCGCATGGGAGTCAGCGTTACCCATTGCCCTCGCCGCCTACAGATCCCTACCACACAAAAGTACGGGTTTCTCTCCGAACTTTCTAACTTTTGGAAGGGAAATGAGATTACCCAATGAGACCTTCCAAAGCATCAAAGGCCCACAAGAAGAGACCACTAGACTCAAACATTTACAGATAGCCAGAAACGCAGCAGTCCAATGTCTTCACAACGCATGGAAACGAAGGAGTAACATCATCAACGCACGCTTGGCAGCCAGATCTTTTCAACCTGGAGACCGAGTATACTTGAAGGAAATGCAACCGCCATCTGGAGCAGCCCGTAAACTATGGAGCCCATGGTCAGGACCTTGGGTCGTCACCCTGAAACATTCCGAAGTCACATACGACATCCGAGACATCGCAGACATAAAACGTCAGACGGTGCATATCAACAGACTGAAGCCCGCTTTCACGGCTGGAATCCCAGACGACGCGTTTATGGAACACCTGACCGAACTGGAACGGGAACAACCCATAGTTCCACTGCCCCAAACCGACGACCCAAGAAAGGAGACAACTGAAGACCCCAATTTGATGGAGTGGGTTACAGAGGAACCCTATAACCAAAGCACCCAAACTATAGACTCACCTGATACCACAGCAATCATCACGGAAACTGAGCAGAGCCCCGCAGGACCCTCAGGTTCCACGACCAGAGAAACGCCAGGAAGCTCCGCCACCTCCCCGCCAACAGTAACAACCCCACATCAGCACGAGATCTGGGACCAAACCACCGAGTCCCCTGACACACCACCGAGCGAAAGGAACGGACGACCCGTAGCCTCACCATCACAGCAGCTAGCCACAACCAGCCGCCAGACCAATGATGACACGGTGAACCGTCCCGAGCCGAGGTACTCACTACGACCCCGAGTACCGGTGAATTACAGCCAGATCAATACGGGGAAGTGATGACTTACTGACTAACTACGACTACGACTATGACTAACACTTACCTGACATGGAACAAACACATACACATAAACATCTGAAACATAAACACACACATGCATTAATAAGATTGAACTCGAAAAGGACCCTTCAGGTCAACCAGTTAAACAGGACCCTTCAGGTCAAACCATTTAACTAGGACCCTTCAGGTCAACTCCCCAAGCCCATAGACCCGGAAAACCCATTTGTAGACCCTTCAGGTCTAATCATGCGTAACAAGTCGAAATTTCAAACTGAGACTCACCGTGCTTTCAAGCCTGGATTGAGCCAAAACTGCGCTGGTTCGCACTGAAGTAAATGCCGTACAATTTCAAGGGGCAAAATACTATTAGGGGCAACTTGTGGTTTCTAGGATGACGCATCAACACCTAAGGGATCCCCGAGTTCAAAAGGGACCACCACCGCCGGATGAAGACATCGCCCTTCTCCATCGATACCTCGACAAAGAAGAAGCGCGTCTCGCCGCCCTACCGCGTACCGTCCTTAACACCACGGAGCCCCCATACAATCCCCGTTTTGTGATGCCCACTCTGGCCACCCTCATAAAATTCATGTTGAGGACTGAGGAGCAACATGCGAAAACCATTCTCGCTGATGCTGCTCTGGTCTCAGTCACTGAAATCACCGAGCTGCTTCCAACATACCATCGCATCGCCCAAGAGAGAGATATTCTGTTAGAGAAGCAAGACGAGTGGATCGAGGAGAAGCGCATCCTTCTGCAAGCACTGGTGGAACACGAGCGACCCGACACTGAGCCGGTACAGCCAGCTGCGGAGCCACCCGCGGCAAGAACCAAGTTAGCTGAAATCCCACCGGCAGAGAAGCAGGAAACTCCCACCACCCTGCCATCTTCAACCAAGGAGGCCACACCAACTGGAACGGCAACCACTCCTGAAAAGAAAGAGCGAAGGAAAAAGAAAAAGGAAAACGACGCCACCTCATCATCCTCGTCCTCCTCCTCGTCATCCTCATCAGAGTCATCGTCGTCGGATTCGTCCTCCGACTCAAGCACCAGCCAAACCAAGAACCGGAGGCAGAAGAAAACGGGACGGAAATTGAACAACAAACCATCTGTTGTACCCCAACCATCCACGGCCCCAGCAACCGAACCGCCACCTATGGAACCAGAAGAGATCACGGTATCCGTCACCCTGCCCTCACCCGTGACCCACCTCGAGGAATCCCTGTATGAAGAGGCACCCGAGACACCGTCCGAGATCCATGGACAGGAATTCGTCACATGGATGTCAACGCCGCAGCGGACTCCACGAATTCAGCTCAAGCGATGCGAGACCCCCAGAACCGTCTCACCCTTGGTCCTCCGACTGAAAAGGTCGTCGGCCCCAAAAGGACCAAGGACATGTCCCGTTTGCACGCGCCCATGTCAGCAAATTCTCAAATTTCGCTGCATGGCCTGCAAAACGTTCTGGCAGAGGTTGAAGAAATCCAACGACGCACAGAGAGAGCTGCCAACCTGCCCGGACGACCACAAGGAGGAGCGACAACCCTTAACCTGCCCTGGATGTAGACGGTACAAGTATGAGGCTGGGCTGCGACGAGCGTACCCCTCGCAACCCTTGCCCATACCCAGCGTCATCGAGGACGACGCTGGCTCCCGGAGTGGTGGGGGATGTGAGCTGCCGCTCAGCAGTTCACTTTTTCCCCTGACAGGCCACAGAGGCCAGTAAGCCCTGATCCCCCTTGAGAGCGAACCCCCAGGCCACAGAGGCCTGTAAAGCCCTGAAAACCCTTGGACAGGAACCCAGGCCGCAGAGGCCAGTAAGCCCTGAAGGAGAAGAGAGAAGACCCCAAAGGCCACACATCAAATGGGGCGTGGCCCCTTCAAAAGTGCCCTCCCACCACCTTGGGCACAAACACCACAATCACACAAACAGTCAAGCCAATGGATGAAAACCTGCAATCTTACCAACCAACATTTGGTGAAGTAAAGTTGGACAACCTGGAGGGGAGGAGAAAGAAAGGCCATTGCTATACTGGAAGAGCTTCATTCCCTGATGCGCCGCCTAGCCAGCAAGTCTCTGAAGTGTACCCCCTTATCTTTGAAGCGATCTCCCCCGTACCGTAACGCCTTAACGTCACCGTACCGTAACTCCTCCTGCCTCCCCAGTCAAGTATTCCGAGATAGGTTGTAACCTGTGAGTGGTGCCATCCAATACTGTGATTGTCTGACCTGCCTCCCCTGGAACCGTGTCGTCGTGGTGTGTCGCGCGCGTGTCTTCAGTCCTGTCCCGGCTACTCCCCTTGAACTCTCTCTCGCCTCTCATCGTGACCAGGACTCGCCCCGGTAACCCTGCACGTGAGTGTAACTGTGATAATCTATCTCAAATTGGCCAATTTAGGTAGAAGGTGGAACGAAGTGAAACTCAGTTTAGTCACTATTGTATATTTATCTAAGAGGATCTCGAACTGGAACGATAAGCGTAACTATAAGAAAACATCTAAGTCAGCTTGTACAACGTACCGTAACTCTAGTAAAATTAGTAAAAACCACATTTTTGTTCATAATAGCTAAGCCCATCAGGCAGTGTCGGGTCGTTGGCCCCGTATCGTATCTCGAGTCAATCTTATTAAAGTCACTTTTCTAATTCATTCTTTTCTTTCAACTCACCCTGGTTCTGGTTCTGACTTGGTAACGGGTATCGGTAATAGGTAGTTAAAATCATTTCAAAAGACAACAGTAACTTCAGTAACTTCAGTTTTTATTCAACGAACCGATACACCTTCAATAACAAACAAATACAGGTAAAAGTAAACAGTATCGTCAAGGTGTGTCATCGAGCCTCATCTCCCAAGCCGCCTCGGACGGAGCTACCACGACCCACCAAAGTTAAGTATAACATCAATTCTTAGCCTAAGTGTGTCGCTCTTCTACCTTTCAGTGACCCGTTACACCCCCAATTTCAATAGGAACATCTTAACTTCTCCCCCTCCCGATCGACTGGTACTCTAACCCCACAGGCTTACAGTACCTACCTAACTGTAAAGTACCTACCTGTAAAGTACCTAACAACTTCACTTCTGATGGTCATAATCATCATTGTGGCGACTTGGGACAAATTTCGTCGCATCAAATTTCGTTGCAACAAATTTCGTTGCATCAAATTTCGTGACGATTTTTTTTTTTATGTGCCATATGAAAGACATGAAAATGTCAAAAGGTTTTGGAGAACCTCAAGTGTGACATGATTTTTCATTACTTTCCAACGCTGAATCACATGGCGGTATCCATATTATATCTGCCTGAAATGTTTTTAAATGGCGACCAAAAATTAGACAAAAAATTGCATTTTTCCAAGCAAATTTATATAAATTAATATTACTGAATGCTATTAGAGATTCGACTTTTGTGAACGTTTCATATCCAACACCCTCCAACACCGACTTTTATGCCAAAATTTAGTCAATGGTAGCTTCCAGTGTCCCTCTCTGCTTTTCAGGGTAAATCTAAGGATTTACCGAGCAACACCACCCGTCATAGCCCTTTGTTTCATGTTCTATTTACTGCGTACAGTTACCAAAGGCATCGTCCTATGATCCGTATTCCACGTATGGTTACCTAATACTCTTTCTCCAGGGCACCGATTTCGATTTCTTCTCTGATGGCCTGCCGAGTCAGAGGCGAAGATTTAAGGTGCCCGTCCACTAGGTCGACAGCGCGGCGCGGCGCGGCGCGACGCGGCGCGACGCGAAAAAAAATTTCTAGAAATATAATGGGAAATGAATGGCAGCCCGTCCACTAGGTCGACAGCGCGGCGCGGCGCGGCGCGGGTCGAAACTTTTTCGCAATCTGTCGCTCTCCAGACTTCTGGAGCGCGGCGTCGCGCGGCGTCGCGCCGCGCTGTGGACCTAGTGGACGGAGGGCGACGCGAAAAATTTTCGACCTCGGTAATTTTCGTCAGTGCTCGTGCGAACTCGGTTTCTGTGATTCATACGGCTCGGACTCACCCACCAACAACATTACATTTTCTAATCTTTGAAATATCGCACTTTTTTATCCTGTAATAACATTTATTACGACCTCATTTTATAATGATTTCAAATATACGATTTTAACTGAATTCTCTCAATGTTTTTTGTCATATAGCTAAGATATAAACAAGCCTTTCCAGTGAATAACCGGCTAAACATAAAGCTAAATCAGTTTCCCTTTTTAAAAATTAAAATTGCAATAATTCTTCCCTAACTCCCCCTTGAGTTGAAAAATAGCACCTATTAGCTAAAATAGAAGAATAATGGAACACGATTTTCCTTCTGGTATCTAGAGTTCTGCATTCTAAATTATTTTCCAAGCTTCCAAATGCTTGCTGAGATTATAAAGTTTTGAGAAAATTGAGGCCAAAAGCCAAATAGTTGGCTAAATATATAAGATTATTATGTGAGACTTCTTAATTTTTGTAACAAAGTAGGTACCTACTGTCGTTTTTTGCGATTATATGCCAGGAAAAGCTTGTTCAATTTTTAAAAACAAAACATTTAATTTTCTCATAAGAAGAAAACGCCGCAAATTATTACACAATGGTTTATTATTTTTCTATATAGATCACTCGTCTACAGAATCACCAACCATCCAATATGAAAAAAAAGAAAAAAAATCAAAAAGAAATCAAAGAAAAAAAAATCAAAATCACCAACCATCGATCGCATTTCGGTCAGCTCTAATTTGAACGGAGATTAGGCCTCTTTTGCGATTCACACTCGTGTTTTGATTTATATATATATATTTCAATATAAACCCTTAAATTTTCGTAGGGAGCGAACGGTTTGTCCTACAGAGCTCCGCGTGGTCTCAAAAAATTATAAAAATTCTATAGAATCTTAAATTGAAGAAAAAACAATACCTTCATGTGAGAAAGAACCTCTCACATAAGCATAACACAAAACCCAGCTCTGACCTGGTTTTGTGTTATGCTTATGTGAGAGGTTCTTTCTCACACTTCATATCAAAATTTTTTGAGTTAGGGCGTTTTCAAAATTTCAAAATTGATTCTGGAACCCTTAGAAGTGACCTACATCAACCAAAAGCTTCGGGGCACAACTAGACCCCAAATGGAGCCTACATACCTCCATACCTACATACCTACATATCACTCGATGATGGTCGACGTGGATCTGGCAAAACGGCGGGTCGAAAAATGTTATCCGCTCCAGTGGACGGAGCCTAGGAATTTCGCGTCGCGCCGCGCCGCGCCGCGCTGTCGACCTAGTGGACGGCCAGCTTTAAGTCGTACCTCCAGCCTTGACATCCGTCGCCATGTTCGTTTTATGATTCTTTTTGATTTTGCTTCCGAGTCTACCAAGGTAGCGGAAGCTTTGTTTTCACTTTTCAAGGTTGATACAAAAAAATGTTCTCCAAAATCAAAATTTCCAATCGCGTTTTACGTTTAGACCTTCCTGAACAATTTGGTTACGTGTCTGTCTAGCTGTCATGAATTTCTTGCTACAGCCAGGGATTGTGCGGGTTAGTGTGTAGATGGTCCCCTATGAAAACCATCAGACTGATAGTAGCCGCTGCCCATGCGGAAACGTGAAAACCTTGCCACAGCCATAACTTATACATTTCTCACCCAATTTCGATGAAATTTTCGGGAATTTTGCCCGTTGGCGAGTAAATGGTCCCCTATGAAAATAACGTCCCCAGACTGATAGTAGCCACTGCGCATGTGCAAACATGAAAATCCTTGTAACAGCCATAACTTCTACATTTTCCAACAATATTCAGAGATTGTGGCGTTTGATGTGTAGATCCCCTATGAGGGCAGTGGAAGGTACGAGAGATTGATCGTACTTAAGAGATTGATGTTTTGAGATCAACTACTATGCATCGGATCATCTATACAATCCGGTTATGGATACGAAGAAGCTATGTGCCACACCCACTTGGCAGACTTTTTTGTTGCCTTTTCAGTCGATTTTCTCCAAGTATCATCAATATCATTTCAAACATTTTTCTTACAATTCAACATTATTTCCAACTAACGTTATTTGTGTATTGCGATGTTGAAAAACAACCTCTGTAATTAATTGGCGAAAGCCGTAATTACATAAATTAACATCAACGATTATTAGCTCGCCCCAAGATGAATCGAGAGAGTTAGTAATATGGAAAAATGGTAATTTTTCACCAAAAACAAGAAATATGGGCATTATATCGTAAAAACTGAGTTCAATATGAAAACTGACAGCACGACCATGTTTTAATTAATTAAAAAAACCATCGTAAGGATAAAAAAAAACCGAATTTCCGGCCACAATTCAGCAAGTTTTAGTAAGTTTGAGCATCGGCATCCATGAATTTTCCTCTGTAAAGTTGCATACTACACCATGCTTAACTGTTTGGGCTTGTTCAGCTGTTTGGATGTGATTTGGGTGTAGTTTTAAAATTTTAGCACCAAATCAAAATTTGTACTTTCTCAAAACTCTGCTAACAAATTGCAATTTTTCAAAAAGTTCCAATACTCAAAAGCGATAAAATTTTGATTCTGGAAGATTTATTTTGACCTACTTTACAAATACCAAGTTCTCCTACTTCCTACAGTGCAAAAGGAATTTATACGACAACTGACACAAAGAACCTGTGAATATTACCTCGGACACTCCTCCAGGTCACAGTTACCCACTTATATTATGCAGTTCCACTTCAGAACTCATCCTATTGACTCGGTGACCGTCTCAATCGCGAACAGAAATCGCGACATCGCGATACGAGAATCACTTGACCTGTCTGCTCTGTTTATTTTCTCTCCATATGTATTTACTTTCATTTACATCGAGCTAAATCAACTGCTCTTCAAGGTCCGCTGTCGTAACGTCCTTTACCGCAGGCTCTTGTCAATGTTAGCTATTAGCAACTCGAACATTGGTTCAATGATAAGACGACACAAAAGATTTTTACATTTATTTTATCTATTTTTTTAACTAATCGAAAAAAATAGAATGAACCCTCATATGAAACACTTCATTTAAAGTGTCCCAGGTTTAAATTCCAAACTTCCACCACTTAAGAGTCTTGAAATTACCACATCTTCTCAAGATTGAGAATTCGGATTTGAAATCTGTACACGCCATTCTACAGGGTGACCCATATGTTATCCACCAAACTTCGTGAGTAGTTTCTACAACTAATTTGCAACAAAAAGTGTCTCTTGGCAATTTTCTTAAAACCCCCAAAAAACCCGACTTTTTTGACTTTTAAGATTTTTTATCGTGTTTTCGACCTCACTCCATTCAAACGGTCGTAACTCCCTTAAATTAGACTCAAAAATTAAAAATAAGGATATCGTTGGAAAGAGCGTAAAATTTCTCAATACATGAGCCGTTGACCAGTCTAGAAAAACAAAACGCTAGAGTAGTATTTTTACCTCAAACTTGAAAAATAGTCAATTTCTGTTTTTGGTGAAAATTTAGATGATTTTTCCTCATTGAAACAAGATATTTGCCAGAGGGACTCAAAAGCTTAAAAACTGCTCCATTTTATCAGCTTTCCAACGGTCACCCAATTTTTAGTTTTATAGTGGAATTTGAGGGAGAAAACGATTTTTAATGCGAAAAAGTGTATTTTTTTTTCAACGAAATCGACGATTTGACGTGGGGAAGTGGTGCTTGGGAGGAGGGGCGACGGAGCAGACCCCGGATTCCTCCCGTTCAACCGTCAATTTCGTTGAAAAAAAATGCACGTTTTTTCTCATTGATACACCATTTTCTCCCTCTAATTCCACAGTGAAACTAAAAATTGGGTGACCGTTGAAAAGCTGATGAAAAGGAGAAGTTTTTATGCTTTTGAGCCTCTCTGGCAAATACCTTGTTTCCATGGGGAAAAATCATGAAAATTTTTGAAAAAAACAGAAATTGACAAATTTTAAAGTTTTAGGTAAAAAAAATCCACTCTAGCGTTCAGTTTTTCTCAATTTGTCAACGGTTCATCTATTGAGAAATTTCACGCTCTTTCCAACGGTATCCTTATTTTTAATTTTTGAGTGCAATTCAAGGGAGTTATGACCGTTTTAAAGGTGTAAGGTAGAAAACACGAAAAAAATCTTAAAAGTCAAAAAAGTCGGATTTTAAGGGGGTTAAAAAAATTGCTAAGAGACATTTTTTGTTGCAAATTAGTTGTAGAATCGACTCCCAAAGTTTGGTGGATAACATATGGGACACCCTGCATATGTTTTGATTGTTAATTTTGTTCAACAATTTTAGAAAAATTTTGGTTTATTGTAAAAATTTATTAATTTATTTTTATTTGGTTAACCTAATTATTTTCAATAATAATTGGAATCGAGGAAGAAAAAAAATTCAAACCTCCCTCAAAATTTTGTTAATTTACTGGTAGAATCCGAAAATCTACCGTCGACCGATCCTAATGAAATTTGGTAGTTAAATTTGCTCCATATTGGGGTGGCTCTTGTGAGAAAACGTCTCAAATCCTATTGTTCATTTTTGGATCAGTTCCTCCATCTTTTGAGAGATAAGTCCATGTTTGCCATGGGAGGAAGCTGTAAATTGTTATTGCCCTCCCGACTAGGCAGAAGTTTTTTCCTCTGTGATGCTTATTTTCTTGTTCCTAATTGAGAGCATTAGGAAGGAATCGGGCGGGGAGAGAAACGAGGTCACATCAAAGGCGATGAGGGAGGTTACAACTCGCGTCACCCCATTGTAAATAAATTACAGGTTATGAGCCCGAGGAGAACGCTTCCTAAAAACCCCATGAGAAGTTTCGGTTTTCAAGATCCGGCTTCTTCAGGAACGAACCACATAAACATGACGTACTCGTAGGAAGAAGTGTGCTAGAGTGGTCGGAGGGAGGGGTCAAGGCTGCCAAAAGGTTTACTTGCAACCACAGAGCAGATATCTGCATCTCTTCTAGGTGGAGACCTAACGGCGAGGTCCTTGAGCTCACATCTCACTTAGTCACCAGTCAACTCACTTCCTTCCCTGTCTTTCTAGAGAGTATTTTCGTACCTAGACCGATCCTTGATGACCTTCAATCCACTTCGGCACCTCCTTTGGGAATAAAATGAGTTGTTTTTGGACGTGTCATGAAAAATCGAAAGGTTGACTGTCATAATTATGATAAATAAAGTACTTGCATTTTCAGGTTGCTAGATTCATTAAAATTAATAGAGAAGAAAACGAATTTTTGCCTTGGAAGTTTTGAATTTGAGCTGCAGATCCAACAAATCTTGTTTCCCAGAAGGAGTATTATTCAGTGGAAGAGTTTATTCAATCCATAACAAGCTAACTGGGTATCTTTTGCTGTTGACTCTTGTATTGTTTGACAATTGCTGTACCATTATTATTAAATGTAAATAACTCAAATTATTGTATGCCCATGTAAGTCGTATGATGTGATGAAGACATGGTAATACGGGTCCTGGAAAGGTACAATCGGTATCCCAAGATTTCAGAAAACTTAAAGTTCGACTCAAGTTCTGCCAAAAATCAGGGATTAACCTCACACCATACTGATTGAATTTCGACGAAAGAACACACAGTGGGAAGCTTAATTAATTAATTAAAAAAACCCTGTGTTGTTGCCTGTAAAGTCGGTATACGGGCGAAAGTTTTACGTGACAACGACTTTGAGTGGTAAAATAATTTTAATGTTAATATTCATTCGTATAGTAGGAAGAAGGATAAAATAACACACAGAGTAGGTATTTCTCGTAGGTAGTAGGTATTTCCCATGGGTGGGGGGGGGGGGAGTGAGTGCCAGGGAAGGGGGGCGGGGCGCTCCCACTTTTGTGAGCGCCGGGGAAGGGAAGGGGCCGCCCGCCTTTAGGGAGCGCCGAGCTGCACCCCCTCCGTGAGCGGAGCGTAACGCAGTTTCTTGAAGTGTCTCCCGGTAAACCAATTTATAAGACGTTATCACGTCAAAATTAAAGAAGAAAACCTATTGAAAGAAACCTATTGGCGTGGTTTCCGCGTAAAGGAGAATACTCGGAACCCCATCTCCATGAGGAGCGAGAACTGGGAGTTATTCCAGGTGTAGGGACGCAGGTGTAGAAAAGGGTTAAACCAACGTGGAACACTGTTTTTCTGATAGCAACCTAGAAACGTCCGAAAGTAACCAAGTAATCTCAATTTATCGGTTTTTCGAGCCAAAACTTGGTACCAGGGGATTTTTACGGTTGCTGAATACAGTTTTGAGGTCGAAAAATGTGAAGTTTTTAAATTGCAACGGAAAATTCAAATTAAATTGTTAACAACTTGAAAAAAGTCTTTCATCTCTCCAAAAGCCACCATCACCGGCAGATGAAAGACACAAAAAAATACACAAAATTCCTGGGTGGCACTTAGGTTTTTCAGCTTTTCCCGCGGTCTGGTGCTGTTCTGCTGAAGTGTAACCATATCGCTGGAACCAACTCGGTAAAAACAAGAACTAGATACCAAAAAGAAAAAATAATTTCGATTTCTTGCTGTTCTTACAGAGGGCAGATGAAAGACAGACGGTGACTGTGACACCACAATTTCGCAACTGACTCCACTTGCGCACGCCTCCACACAGAAGGAATACGTTTCCCGCCCCTTTCTTTGATAACTTAACGACTAACCTCACCTCTTACAGTGGTAGTAAACGGGAAACGATAAAAAGCTGCCAAAATACGAAAACACAAAAAAGGCAGATTAAAGACAAAAACCTCCGGACAAGCACATTTTATCCTCCTGCTCGATTTATTTGCTTATGAAAAAATCTGCAAATCCATTTTTTTTTATGTCCAGGTATATGCAATAAAGAATCACTACAAATTCAGGCCGCTGCTTTCATAGGTGAGTCATAGTGTTCAAGCAAAGTTGACTACCTAGGGGTGTGGACATGGCAGATTACTGGACATTTAGCAGTATAAACTTCAATTTCTATATTTTAGCGTGAATAAGTGCATATTTTATTGATTGCCCGAAGTAGAACAAAGTTGATAGTTTATGGAGAATTTTTTTTGACACCCAAATCATAAATGTGCATTCGGAATCTTCTCTGGACAACGATTCGCCCTTTCTGGGAAAATGACCAATACCCACCCAACATGGCTAACGTTTCATTTCAACCCAAGAGTGAACACTAGGGTTTTGCTGCCTTCGTAGAATCGAAAACAGTTTTCACAAGATTTGAGCGAATTTTTAAAGAAAATGAAGCTTTTGCAATGGCCTCAAATTTTATTTACAGGAATCAGTTTTGGAACATTTTGCAATGATTCTTGAAGACACGGTAATGGTGAAGGTTTAAAAAACTTATTTTCCGACGGTTTCAACGCAGGACCTTCCCCAGGCACTGCTTCAACTATAGATGGAGGGCATTTTTCGTTGCATGCAGGAAGGGGCCTTTTTTTGGATTGAGGATTCTTTCCTGTGTAGTTTTTACGTTATTTGGAACCTCTACGGGTGGTTCATGAAGAAAGAACTTATTACGTTAACTGTTTAAATTTAAGACCAAAAACTAAACATTCAATTTTTAAAAAAAGCAATTAACTTGAGGAATGTCCAGTTACAATTTCACTAAAATAAGCTAACATTTCAAAGAGATACACAGCTTTTGACATTTTATGTCTTTACTTTGGCACATAAACGAAAAATCGTCACGAAAATTTGCTCACGAAATTTTTTAATGATATCCACTTACAACCAAGTCGTTGCTAAGGAAATTTATCTTCGTCATTCGCGTTCGTAGAAAAATCGTTCACCATTCGTTGGAAAGCCCTAAATTTCTGCATAAATTACATACTGCCAAAACCGCTGTAATTATGGGAGAAACTGAGATATACCCAGGGGCGTTGGGTGACCTCTGAAAGTGGTGGGGCACCAAACCAGAAAATACATGAACTTGACCCTAGGATCACACATACCTACATACTTTTGCGTCAAACAGAGGACCCAGTGGGGAAACATCACATCTCAACTTCATTCCAGTTAATGATGAAACAAAAAAAATCATTTCTGGGACTCAAAAAGATAAAAATGTTAATTTGTTACTAAAACATTAAATATTCAATTTTTTTAAAACGAAAAGCACATAATTTCTTAATCATAAAGACGAGATCATGAAAAAAAGTGTCTTAACAAATTCTACATATTAGTCGAAATGTCTATAAGGCTTTTCGAGGGTCATATTCCCTTTGATGACTTTTAATTATCTTTTGCAAGGCCTACGTAGCATTTATATATGAAAAGTTGTGGAACTGAAGAGCACCAGGCTGCCTATTGTATTTCCCCATACCGAAATGTTGAACAGAAACGAAAAAATACGATAAGTAGGTAGGTAGGTAAGTCTAATCAGTGGTCAACTCCATCAGATCGTATTACAACAAACACCAAGACGACTTGAAATGCAGGGAAAATGGAATGGAAAACCGAAAATGATAAGAGTTTCTGGTCAGGAACGTAAACTGTCATTGTTTCAAGACACTTTAGGGAACACAGTAGGTAAAGAGCTCCAGAGAGACTAGTCATTTCGGAGAAAAACCCCTGAAGATAACAACTTCAGCAATATTTTAAAACTTCGTTTCAACTTACAATAGTTTTAACTTACTTTCATACCTATGTGATGAAATCTCTGTGTAGCAAACGCCATCCACAACAATGATAACACTCCAAAAATCATAATTTCGCTGTCAATCAGCAAAATTGTATCATGTCAAGATGTAACCACCCTCCTGTTTATCAGATAAACTTTATCTCTTGTCGGTTGTTTCCAGTACTGTTCTATGTTATGTACTGTGTAAACACACTAAACACCTAATCGTGCAGTCTGGGCAACATACTGTGAAAATCTGTAAAAGTAGGGAGTATCCATTCAATTTTTAACCCATCTATAACTGATATCAGAAGTACTCCATGCGTTTACATCCTATGATGAGTCCATTGTTATACAATGAACTTTCATGGCAACCTGAACAGAGTATCCATCCATCTAGTTGAATCAAAACAAGTCATCATCAGAAAGAATAAAAAATCGATTGTCTTCCAGGGCAGGGGCCGAGAAAGGGAGGGGATAAACTAAAATAACACTACTGCGCATGTGCAGAAGGAGAAAAACTAAAAATAAACAACACGTTGGCATGACGACGCCGGGGTTTAGTGGGGTCTAGCCCCAGATCTTGGGAATTCGGGAGTGGAGAATCGATTGTTTGATACAAATCGATTGTTGGATACCTATCGATTCCATCTTACATCTTCTTCTCTCTCGTAGCAGGCCATGGAGACAGCCTTGGGCATGGAACCTAGCTCCATGGCCTCGGGTTTTACCATGGAAATTTGACATAATAACTGCATGTCAGTGTAGAATTATTTTTTACTTGTAAAAGCTCCATGCTTCCATGGATCATGAGTGAGTTTTGAGGAAAAAACTTTCTGCTAGGGATTTTTTTCTACTTTGTGGAGAACACTTTTTGAAGGGAGTTTTTCCAACTTTGGGGTAAAAAATCTAGGTTACAGTGAGAGAAATTTTGCTGGGGCTAGACCCAAAGTGGCCTTATGGACGCCACGCCCCTGGATATACCCCTGAGTTAAAAGAACTGTAAACAACATTTGCAGTTTGTTGCACGTCAATAAACAATTATTGAGAACAATATTATTATTATAGGTAGGTAGCGAAGGTATAGGTAGGTAGACGGGTGAAGGGTGACGGGAAAAGGGGGGAGGGAAAAAGTAAAGACATAAAATGTCCCAATGTGTTGCAGACTCGTATGCAAGCGTTTACTTTGATCTTGTAATGATTTGACTTTTTAATTATGCATGGAACAGGACGACAACAGTTGTCTTATAGAAAGACATATTATATTAAAATAAACCCCATCTAGCTCCCAAAATCCTCAAGCTCCAACGTCATAGCTAACTGTTCGGCTCATGTTGAGTCTATACTACTAGAAAATATTTGAAAAAGGTATTCGGGAATTTTTCGATTACTCCGGAAGACAAAAATGCATAAGGACCCTTTCAGCATGAAGCGATTACTCTACTTAAGACGAGTAGAGGTTTTTGAAGTTAAAAAATGGAAACTGCGAATTCGCTCATTTGATCATTCTGCACTGGATTTTCTATTGTATCGCCCAAAGGAGGTTGTGGGGACAGACAGAAGCTAAAGGTTTCGCAAGCCATCAGTCAGACCCACTCAGCGGATGAGGTAGGACGGAATGCGACAGGGTGGCGCTAATTCCTCCGCGGTAGGTGGCGTCTTCATTGTTCAAGGAAGGATCCCTCAGAGCCTGCAGAATCAGTGGGCTGCTGGATGCTCGACCTCACGCCTTCTGATCATCACTTTCATTGCCGATGAAGAAGAGTCAGAGTCACCCCAAAGAACTTGCATTTAAAAGAAGAAAAAAAATGGCTGGATTTTCAAATTGGAGCTTCAAATTTTGATTTACTTCTTCTGAAAGACTCGCTACGTTCGCTTAGTTTGTAGTGCAGTTGTTACACATATCAGGGTGACATATTTGGGTGTTTAAAACTGAAATTTCGAAATCTTGCAATGTACTATGTCAATGTAAAATACTTTACGCCCATCACGTTTGAGTCCATTATAGTTTTGCTACCCAGTCTACCAAGGTACCCCCTTTAGTTTCCACTACCCTGTCCTTCCGTCCTTATGAGGTAGCTATACTTCCAACCAACAAGAGGACTATACTTCGGGGTCATAAAATATCAATATTACCAAATATTCTCAAGGAAGATATTTTTTCATCACTATTTAGGGTAAAAGCCCCAGAGGCGGACACAGCACCAATCCGGACACTTGGAAAATAATGTGTTATAATAAGAATATGAGTTGAGTTTTGCCATTGATTCCTTCTTATGATGGAAGCTATAAGACTTACAACTAAAAGGAAGTGAATAGGACGAAATTGGTGCCAAATTGGTGTAAAGTTAAAAAAAAATAACGACAGTCCATGAGAGAACGACTGTGAATGTTAAGCTATTTTCCTGTTTCCAACACAACTGCAACCATTTTTGTGATTGTTACATTTCAAAGAATTCACCTGATTTTAATACTACAGAACCCCAATTTATCATGTCCTCCATTGGTACACGCAAAATACTGCCTGTACTAGTGTAGGACACACTGTCAGCCATTGGTAAACCCAATTTTTTAACGTGGAACTAAAGGAGGAAAGGCTTTTAATATACCTGTCCTTCACTGGAGTTTAGTAGTGTCCTTCTCTAGTTCACTATTTTATCCATTTTCCCTGCCTTCCTTGTTTCATTTGTTGTTAGATAGGTAGTTTTTGCCTCTTGTTGTTTTGGGAAAACAACAAGAAATCTCCTAGAATTAAGAAGAAGACCAATGTAGGAAAAAGACCAAACATATTAAATTATAGTGAAGAGGCGATGTTCTAATCCAAACAGAATGTTCAAGGGGGGAGACCAACTGCTCAAGTAGCGAGGGAGTTTAGTATCCCCACAAACTGTTGCACATGCCTCTGCCAGTTATTGCACTTTTGGCAATTTCTTTGGGGATGCACTCGTACTTTAAAAACTACAAGCGGAGGAGTTAACTGCCCTTAACCAAAGCAGTGACACACTCTCGTCTCATCTTGTTGATAAACTACTCTGTCACTTTTTGGAGCCAAAACAGCCAGACCTTTTGGGTTAAGAAAAAACGCAGTTTCATCAGCATCAAAGACTCTAGATGAGTCTGGTAGCATTATATTCTTCATTGGACTGTTCCTAATTTGGGACAGCTGAAGCCCAATGGCTCAGATCTTAAGAGGTCACTGTATTTCTTGAAGTACGAGTCTTAAGATTTTGGGCAATCCTAGTTGACACTTCAGGATTTCTACTCCTGAAGGATTTTTACCACGATCGGCCTGGTCGGTTAATGGTGAAATTATTTTCCCACTTAAGGTCTTACAAAAGTCATTGGACACGGTCCATTAAGTCAGCTTTGGTGATAGGAAACTCAGCACGCGAACAAGATATGGATCCAATTCACAATAGTGTTCTCCTCCTTCTTCAGAAAAGTCAGGGCTAATTTTCCTTTCACTAGAACGCTAATTGAATAAATGAACTAGTTTTGAATGAATACAAACGCTTTCATGCAAATTACATTGACTTTCTGAAACCTGTCCTCCACTGGCACACTAGGTGTCCGCCACTTCAACAATGAAAAATCTGGGTGTCCGTCACCGGGACATTTCATATTCACTTCAAAAATAGCATTTTGTGGACAATAATGTGATTAAAACTACTTTTTGCATTGATAACTCGTTCATAAATGTCTAAGGTAGGTACATGTTAAACACAAAAAAAGTCGGACACAGTTGAAGAGGAAAATATTTAAAAGGCAGAACTATAGGATTTTCCTTAACATGTCCGCCATTGGGGCTTTTACCCTATTCATTTCTTACTATCAAGAGTCCAAGCCCTATTTACACATTTACATTTATTTATAAATATGTATTTTGGCTGGGGGTCATGACAAAGTAAGCGTGATCGCGATCAAAAAATGTAATTGGTAACTAAGTTGTTAACTGTTTAGTACTATCGTGTTTACGAGTAAACTAGGTATTTCATTACGCTACTAATCACGCTACTCTAGTCCAGAAAATGAGGAAGTAATTTTTTCTTAGCAATTAACGAAACAACAACAAAACAATTCTAAGTTTTGGTTCAAGTGATTTCACTTCGTACTATATCACCCACTGTTTCTTATATTACCTACAAGTACAATAGGGTGTGCGCCTGGGTAGGAAAAACTGTTTATTGTTGTTTTTGATCTAAGGTAGACCTCATTCTGAGAATTTTGGTACCAACCGCGACCTTCTAACGTGTGTAAATCTTTTCCTATGAATTTTTGAAGTTTCGACCGTTTATGACGTCATAGTTGGCTGGGGGGTCCCGCCCAGGCGAGAGGGGCACGTCATAAATGGTCGAAACTTTGAAAAATCATAGAAACAGATCTACTCACGCTAGAAGGTCGCGGTTGGTGCCAAAATTCTCAGGATGTAGTCTACTTTCGATTAAAAATAAAAAAAAATCAAGGCGCCAAGCCTAGACACTGGTCTAGCAAACGAAGCAAGTTCTGATTGTGAAAATATAAATTTTTGGAGCGCCGAATGTTGAAAATTCCGAAATATTCAAATTTGGAAGTCATAAATGGGAAACTTAGAAGTAGTACCTACTCAACTGCGAATTCATTGTTTTCATAAAATCATTTGGTCTCAAAATGAGAGTCAACACCTAAGCCAGCCGCACACTGCAGCTAACAAAACGTTTGCAAACGATACAAAATGGTTGCGACCAAACCAGCCCTCATTCTGTCCTCACACTTGGGCACACGACGAAACATTCTTGGAAGAGGCGAGTTCCACGAACACTTTCGGGTCGGATTAGCCTTCGGCTTTAGCTTTTAGCCTTAGCACCTTTGGATTAGTTGATTCAAGGGAGACAGGGTAGGGTAGGAAAAGGGTTCCACCTACCGACATGGTGTCGCAGTCCAGTCCTGGTCTCGTTATTGTTTTAAGATGTTTCCGAGAAATCCCAAGATGGGTCGAAATAACTGGTGATTTTACAGCCCTCTCAAAGTATGAGATGTTCAAAGTACAACAAGCAGTGTTGTGGAAACCGTGGGATTCTGGGAAGGGACTCCATGGAACCATCACGTGTAGGCCTCAAGCTGCAGGTACCAAGAACCTATCTTTTCCAGAATCGCCAAGAGGAGCAACCACTTGTGTGTGAATTTGAATACCTCTCAGCTCTTAGGAGTGAACAGGAAACAAAAGTCCATTCCTGCAGCATGAGTTAATGAGCGAATTTTCGTAGAAATCTAGTATGGTTTTTTTTTGCAGTCAGTACAGGAGATTAGAACGCTCCAAAACGGATTTCAGTCACTTTTTTCTCAAAAAACTCCATTCTGAAAATTTTGTGGCCATTGCAATACCTTTATTTTCCTTGAAAATTCGCTAACAAGTGGGCTTATGTCATACCTACAATGAATTAGGCATCTTTTGATGTAAAAATATTTGAAAATATGGAGAAAATACCCACTGCAAATTTTACTGAACATTTTCTCCATAATAATTTATTAATGTTATCCGAGTTAAGACCCAACAGCCTCCCTACCTTTCTCATCTTTTAGCCATTGTTGAATTGTCTGCGAGAACTGCATCGATATTTAGAAATATTGGATTCAAGGTATAGATATCTGAAAATATCAGATAGTGCAGTATCGATACTAAAATGTCGAGTATCGGTACAAAAGTATCGACATTTTAAAATATCGAGTACCTATCTGTACAAAAGTATCGATATTTTAAAATATCGAGTATCAATACCAATTCCTATTTTTCATGTTCTCGGCCATCATCACATTCTGATTCTACGTCGAAATGTTGCTGCCAGTCTTATATCTGGAGTTACTCGAAAGTTGAAAAAACAAAAGATGTCAGATAAGATACAATCGGACAAGAACAAAGCGAAATCAATTGAGAGAGTATGCCCAGAGCTGCTCATACATAGTCAAGATCGAAGATGGAGTCTTTTACAGAAGAAATTCGTTGTTCTTGCGTCCTTTAACCCGAGAAGATCACACTGGGGTCCCCAGTGACCTAGAGTGAGAAAGCTGTGAAGTGAACTTGGGGCTCTTTGAACCCCACTGTGACCTAAGTGGCTCTTTGGGACTTTATAGACTTCAAAACTTTTCAAGTGGAACATCACAGGAAAAAAAAATGTTTCGAAATAGGCAAAGGTAGGAGGTTTTATGGCTGAACAAGTTGTAGTATGACTTTTTCACGCTCAAAAAGTATTTTATAATTGGTTCTCGAGGAAATTATACAACGTTTTGTTATTGGGGTAATTTTGACCCCACTGTGATCTCTTCGTCATAAAAATATACATGCGACCTCCTAGGGTTAAGGAACGATACCCCACCATCAAAAACGTCAAATGATCTTATAACTGATAGAACGAAGGTCCAGCTTGCCGAACACGTTCACGAGTAATCAATCCATCCGTTCGTTTGAATGTTTGAAGAAAGAAGGGAGGATGTCAAGAGGAACTCCACTCCACTCGTAAAGTAAACCCCTTGGTTACGCCATAATAACCCGGTTGTCACGGGCGCCACAACTGGACATTCTACCTTTAGCAACTATTATCAGATAATAGTAGTAAGATGGCAAAAATGATAATTCACTGTTTCCCAAAATAGAGATGCAAGGTTGCTTTTGATGGTTGCTAGATGGTGTCAAAATATTACCTACGTCTCCACGGAAACCCCTTCAAAAGTTATAAACAGTAACAATAATGTGATCAGTCAAAAACCGTCAAATTTAAGATGGCAAATATGATAAATAATTTTATTGTTTTTGGTCATCCGTTGAAAACAAAATTTATTTGAAAGAATGGAGATGACATGAAATGATAAGAAGATCTATGATATATAGCCATCTAAGGTTTTAAAAAAATCTTACTTTCTCTCAGATGGCAAAAAGTGATAAACCTACTTATTACTTTTTGGGGTGATAAAATGTAAATATATCATATCATATATGTAAATATCAGGAAATAATAATTCATTGACGGTTCCTCAATCTTACACAGGACCAGTACCAATCAACCCTCTCAAGAAACAAGACCTTCTGTCGATTCTGTCATTGATTGACGTCGATTGCCATGATTTTTATAAACAGCTTATAACAACAACAGATGCAGCTGAGTTTGATGAACTTGAAGACAATAATATTGTTCTGGAAGACACTGAAATTGTGCCCAATTAAGCGCAAAATTTCTGTTTTAGTTTTCATTATTTTTTTTATCAACACATTGCTGTGATGTTTTGCTTTTAATAAAATTGTATTACAATAATAAAATTAAATAATAATTTACAGCTCATTTTTCTGTTTTATTTTTTATTTTTTTTCGTTTTAATTTTTTTTGTAGTTGTGTTGAGAAGAATTTTTAAAAATGAAGTTTTGTGTAAAACAAATTTAATTTATTACCTTTTCGAGATTTTTTTGAGGTCTACAATTTTAAAAAAATCAAAAATTAATAATAATAAGAGCAATGCTGTTTTACCTATATTGCTATTCCTGATTTTGAAAATTTTACCTTGAAAATTGAGCCTATTTGTATAAAAGTTACCTACCTAATTTTTTTCAAGTTTAATGGGTCTGACTGACTCCATGCAAACACGGTAGTACAGGGTAACAAGAGTGCAAACACATGACTTATCATGTTTTACCATCTTCAGATGAAGTTGGCAAAATATGATAAGTAGGTACATCGATCCGAAAACGGTTTATAGGCAACCATTGTGAAGAAAAAAAAAGTACTCGACTTTATCTCATTATCAGATGATTTTTCAAATCATCTGTAGAGAAAAATTGCTTTTTAAGAAAACTGCTGATTTTTCAGGCCGGACCAAAACTTAAAGTTGCCCTCCTGAAAATGCGAGAAATTTGACTTATCACCTTTTGCCATCTTGCCACAGGTAAGATTCTTACCAAACAATAGGTACAAGTTATATTCATTCAGTGTTTTTTAATACTTAATGATTCCAACCTTGGCAGATGGTTTTGTCTAGCGCTGAGCTTTGATTATTCGCTTGATCATGGCACATAATTATACAAATGAATGAAGAAGTCGAATTTCAAATATGCCAGCAATGAAAAAAAGAAACCAGAAAGACAGGATATAGGAAAAACGGACGAGACTGCGCGTCGCGTGCTCATTCCGTAAATAACAGACCGGCGTTTCCTGAGCTTCTTTCCTGCAACGCCGAAGAGATGGCAAGGTCGCCAGGTTCCTCCAGCCGCTCGTAATCCTAGGGAGAGGCGTCGATCTGGAGAGGATGGCGTTCCCACGTAGTCGATGAAGAGATAAAACCCGAGTTTATTACGAACACACGGTGGAGACGAAGTCGATCTAGGAATATGAAGCGAGCAACTGAATCTGATTTTCTCAGGACGAAGAAAAACGAAAACCGGGAGCTCAGACGACGATCCACAGATGTCTCCCTCCAGCCAGCAGGGTATCGGATTGCGACAGAATAGAGCTCGATTCAAACACATTCTTATTCAATAAACCATTTCTTGTGCCAACAAGAATGCCTGACATTGGTTAGCAGAATCAATAATCTGACACTATTTGGCATTTGAAAGAAAAACAAATCAAAAAACCGCTATTAAATCAGCGTAAACGAGACAAAATCAACGAACATGAGCGACTTCAGTGCTTGAAAGGTTTGGACTTCTTATTTGTCTGTTGCGGAACTCAGTAGTTTCCCGTATCTTCACGTTTTCTTTGTGTTCATTTTTTCCTCACAAAAAAAGTTCTAAATTCATATAATATTAAACTATTATCTTGATACATACGGGCCAAAATTTCCAAAAAATTGAAATTAGAAAAAATATAAAATTTGAATTTTAGTGAAAAGATTCTTTTGATAAAAACTCTCCGTATGTAGAGCATTGTAGGAGAACCTCTGAAAATTCAATGAGGACAATTCTAACTTGTAGAATAACGGAGAAATCAAGGGCTAAAATTGGAGTACAACAATCAACAGACTTGCTCTCAGTTGCTCCCAAAATCGTCAGCCATTCATAAAGTTAATGTGAATTTGCAACAAGGTTTGAAAATGGTTTGATGAGAGTTCCAAAAAGACAATCTGGAATTATACAAGCATAACTGAGTAGAACTTGATTGTGATATTCAACCACTGGATCTTCCATCTCACAATCTATTGAACTTAGGATTGACTAATTAGGAGTTCTACAGTATTGTAGTATTACAGCCGACGGACTTACTTCAGAAATCACCAGCTATTCATAAGGTGAATTGTAGATATGGCAAGCTTTAAAAGTTATCTTAAGAGAGTCCCAAGACACATTAGAACTCGATAGAGATATTCAATCACCACATCCTCTATCTCAGGAGTCCGAACAGTTCTCAGTCTGTGAACTAATTCATAATTCAAGACCTTTCCTTATTTATGCCACGAACTTGACACTCTTAATGATTAGCTATCCATCGCCATGTTTATGTTACTCCTACAATATTTAAACAATTTCTTACAACGAAAAATGTATTATTCAGTTCAGTTTTAGCATAACCTTCCCATAATAATGACAATGGGGGGCGCGCCTGTTTTTTTTTTTTCTTTTTTTTTTTCAATTTTTAATGGAAAGCAGACCTCATCCTGAGAATTTTGACACCAGCCGTATTCTTTTTGGATGAGTATATCTTTTTCTGATTTTTGAATGTTTCGAATGTTTATGATGTCACGCGCTCCTCCCGCCCACTGTAACGTCATAAACATCTGAAACTTTGAAAAATCATAGAAAAAGATCTATTCATCCAAAAAGAGAACGGCTGGTGTCAAAATTCTTAAAATGAGGTCTAGTTTAGATTAAAAATAACAATAAACAGTTTTTCCGACCCGACTTTGGAAACACTCGTAGTGATTGAAAAAAGTGCCTAAAATCCAAAACGTTATCTGTTGGTATTACAAAACCCCACTTGAGGCGACCGTCCGTCTACAAATGAGATCAAAAATTAATTGGAATCTAAAGAAACAAAACTTATAAAATAAATTCACTTGTCATATTTATAAATTTTATTGCTGCCAAACGAAACGTGACTTTCAGAAACCCGGTTTTCCAGTGTCAAGGCTTCAGGCGGGGCCCGTTCTGTTACTACGGTCTATTCCTAGCTCCTAGGTCCCCTTGATGTTTCAACCTTGAGTTAAATATCTTATATAGTAGAGGTGGACCCACTTGCGACGTTTTTTGGGCACGAAATCGACGAACCGCCACCTTGAAGTCAAGTTTTGATACAATAAATGGCTAAGTACTACAACCTGGCACTACATACTCTCAGAGCAACTTTGTTCATTTCCTTTTGTAGTTTCCAATTAAATTTTTAAACCAAGAAGACCGCTAACAGCATCGTATACAATTCATAGGGGACCATCTCGAAGTTGAACCCGCTTCAACCCCTAAAATGTCATCAAATTGAGACTATTATTACAGTTATGCCCGAAATATGGAATTTATCACAGACAAACGTGGAAACTTTTTATTTTGTAAGGAGCACAATTTAATGAACTAATGCAAGAAATCAAAATTTTCACTAGCATTTTGCGTTATAGAACTTCTTGAATAATTGAGGAGTTCGATTCCAAAAGGTACTATATCCATTTTGGTCAAACGTGGAAAAAAATGCTATAAACCAATGATGTTATTTTTATACATTTCTAAATAATTTAGAAATGTATAAAAATAACATCATTTCCAAAAATATTCATTATAATTATTATAATGAATATTTTTGGAAAAAGGTAAATTAGTTCAAAGTTTAAAATGATTTTGAACGAGATTTGAAATATCAGATTTATGGATAATATCCATATTATTATATTATATTATTATTATATTATTATATTATATTATTATTATTATATCCAAGTATTATATTATAATACTTTTTGGAATCAAACGAAGTGGAAAAAGTACTTTTTGAAACAAAACGGAGAAGAGGCCGCCATTGTGCTGGATATAGTACCTTTCGAAATTAAACGGAATATTCACCTTCGTTTTTCAAGAGAATAGGTAGATTACCTACCTTTTGCCCAAAAACGATCGCATTTTTGTGAAAAACTACCCCCTAAAACCCTGGGAAAGTGTTAACTCAATTTCCATAAAAATTGTCTTTGGTAAATACCTTTTGGAATCAAACTCCTCAATTTTGCTTCCACGTTTTTACGATTTGATGAATTTTTTTAGGAAATGTCCAAGTTAGTTCCTAAGAGTCAGCCACCTTGGAGTTTTGTTGGTGATAGAGTAAGTTAATGTAGTATTTATACGTATTTATGGGAAAGACTAAGTTCATGTAGTATTTATACTATTTATAGGAATTCCTTCAAACTACGATTTTTCCATTCCTATTAGTACAACTTCACTCAAATTCGGATTTTTTGGTTAGGGATTTAAGACATTTGCATCTGGATCAGTGGGAGCCACAGCGTTCGGAAAGAATCTTAAAAAAGTCAAATTCCTTATACCAAGGAAAACCACGATCTGAATGATCCGATACTGGAATGGGCATTTTTACACCGTTTGTTCATGATAATGGTAGGAATACCGGCCGTTTATCATTATTGATAGGTTCTGATGAAACAACAATGGTTATTGGATTTTAAATGTAAATCATGTTGCCGGAATAGAGAGAGATTTATGATACAAAATATCACCACAAGAGAGAAGTTTCGAAGGATTTTGGAAGAACCATCGCCCGATTACCTTATACATATTCCAAATCAACGTAAGGGAATTATCAACCTGTGATAGATGAGGGCATTCCATAGGAAATTTGGAACTTCTGACATTGGAATACACATTTTAGTGAGCGGAGGAAAGAAATGTTTGGAAATATAATGAAGAAAGAGGGACTATTCTTTTAGTTATTTCTCACTTTTGTACGAAAATGAAATTTAAATTTTTAGAGAGGTGTTCCATTTTGTGAAGGACTTGTGTAAACATACAGTAAAGGACACGTGATTGTGTAAATATACATTTGTAAATATAATGACTGTATACATAATTAATGCCATATAAATATGAATATTACATAATAAAATAATATAAATATGAGTACTTGACCATTTAACCCTAGAATCGAAAGGCGGTGTAAACCTTACTGTGTTGAGTAGGGTGTATGGACAGAGTGGGCACGGGTAGCACCACCAAACTCAAGATATGTGTTGTAATCCCAATGGGGTATTTCAGTCAATTTTTTTTATTTTTTATTTTTTTTTCAAATAAATAAGGCTCAGGAATAACGGTAATCGGGTCTGTTCGTCGAGAAAATGTTTTTAAAAAACGCTGCAAATTATTTCACAAAGGTTTATTATTTTCCTGTATAGATCACTCGTCTGCTTTGCCATTGTCACTACCACATTCGAGTCTACCAAGGTAGCGGAAGCTTTGTTTTCACTTTTCAAGGTTGAAAAAAAGATGTTCTCCAAAATCAAAACTTCCACTCGCGTTTTACGTTTCAGGCCTTCCTGAAGAATTTTGGCTTCGTATTCCTCTGTCTATATGTCTGTCATGTAATCCTTGTAACGGACATATCTATATGAAGTAACAGTCCAATTTCGATGAAATTTTCAGGGATTGTGCGGGTTGGCGTTCAGACGGTTCTCTACGAAAATCATCGCCTCCTGACTGATAGTACCCATTGCGCATGTCCAAACGTGAATTCCTTAAAACAGCCATGACTTCTACATTTCTCATTCGATTTCGACGGAATTTTCAAGGCTTGTGCGGATTGGGATGTAGAAGGTCCCCTATGAGGGTAGTGCAAGGTACTTATAGATTGGTGTTTCGAGGATAACTACTATGCATCGGATCATCTATACGAGTACAATCGGGATATTATGGATACGAGAAAGCTATGTGCCACACCTACTTGGTAGAATTTTTTTTTACCTACCAACTATAGGTATTTGCCAGGTACGTACTACATAATTACCTTCACAATCAAGTTTATTCGGAAAAAATAAAAGATTCACACTCGATTCGAAGGAATAGGGAGTTTCGTACGGGAAATTTTATTGCTGGTTGCAAGGTTGCTAAGGGTTCCTTACGGTTGAATCGAATTCTTGGTGTATTATTTTCAATAATAAGCCTTTGGGATCGAGCAAGAAGAAAAGTTAAACGCCCCCCTCAAAATTTTATGTTTTACGTTTCAAGGTACGTAGAATCCGAAAATCGAATAAAGAATTTTCCGTCGATCCGCCGTACGCCTTACACCGTACGACATGCCTTTGAAGAGGTAATTTCTCTCGAGTAAACCAACAAGTTTCGATGATTTCAACGTTTACTCTCCACTTTTTCGAACATTCGAAGGTGAAAACAAGCCTTTGAAGTGGTCATTTCTCTCGAGTATACCAACAAGTTTCGATGATTTCAACGTTCATTCTCGACTTTTTCGAACAATCGAAGGTTGAAACAAGCCTTTAAGGTCATTTCCATCGAGTAAACCTAGAGGTTTTGATGAGTTCAGTGTTAATTCTCGACTTCATCCAAGAATCGACGTTGCTGTTGCGTCTGTATGTTTTAAGATAAGCTACTGTATTCCTAAAATTCTTATTCATCTCAAAATGGCTGAAAAAAACTTTGTTTTGAGAAATTATGATCACATTTATCAATATTTTTAATGATTTAGAACCCTGGTAAAAGTTGAAAATTGACCCTGGGAAACCTGGGAATGTTTTTTCGGGGAATCGCTGGACACCCTGGTTATATATATTATATATATTTACTTTGTATAACAAACAAACAAACTTACCCACAAGATCGTCGTGTATTGTAAGAGTATCATACACTTACCTGAAACAAATAACACCAAGATGAGATATTATCAACCTGATACAACATGATTGATGGGCACAGATAAATACGTTTTTTTCCTCAAGAAATCAACTCAAAATATATTGTTTAGTAATGCATGCATTCCAGGAGACGTCCCATTGGATAAGTCAATTTAAACCAGTTGGTAAGCGAAAAAAACTGCTCACTCGTTGTAATTCATTAAGTATTTTAGGCAAGAAATAGTGATCCCCCCACAGTCACTCTTATCCACCATAACATTTCGAGCAGCATGGGAGCCTCGAATTTAAGAGTACTTAAAAATCCATGATCAACGACACCCCCCCTCCCCCCTCGACACCACCACCACCACCAAAGGTGTCAGTATGGCACCAAAGCGGTGATACTTCGTAACGTTGAACTTTCATAAATTAGTTCTGGTAGGCAGTCGTTGTAGCTCATTACCGTTTTCAAGGTGAAACACAAAAAAAATACTTGGAAAATGTCACCCCACGCATATTTAAGCAAAAACCTCTTTTTTGGCCGGTTATTTGCCCATAACTTCTATACGAATTAAGCGATCGGAATAGTTCGACGTTAGGACCAACTAGACCCCAAATGGAGTCTATGTGCGAAAGATCGGGTTTTTTAGACCGATTCTAAGGCCTTTTATGGCCCGGACGGCGGACGGACATTTGGCAAATTTGGCAAATTTGGATTCTACGCACCTTGAAACGTAAAGTGACAAAGTTTGAGGGGGGGTTATAAAATTTTTTTGCGATACGATCACATAGGCTTATTATTAGAAATAATAAACCAAAATCAGAGAAGCTAAGGAAAGTTGAAGATTTGAATGGTGTGACGTAGCTAGCCAATCGTGACATAGCCCTCTTGGACCTCTAGGATCTCTTGGATACTACAAAATGCTACTCACACAGTGCATTAATTTTTCTACCACATGATATAGTGTCATTGGGCTTAAAATTGTAGTATACAGGGTGTAACGGTTAAGGTCGTACCACCGGCCAGGGTTCGATTCTACAACTAATTTGTGACTTTTTTTGTCTCTTGACTTTTTTTTCTTAACCCCCTTAAAATCGGACTTTTTCCACTTTTAAGATTTTTTTCGTATTTTCGACCTTACGCCATTAAAACAGCCATAACTCCCTTGTTTTTCAGTCAAAATTCAAATGTAATTATACCGTTGGGAAGAGCGTTAAATTCTCTATCTCCCTAGTGTTAAATAAAACTTCTTAAAGAAGACTAAGATGTTGAAAAATGAGCCCAAATAGTAAAATCTCGAAAATCTCGGAAATTTTTCGTTTTTTCAAACGTTTGTAACACGAACTGAAACTGCCGATTAAGTTCTCACTGTAACCCTAAAAGTTGACCCAAAATCTCAGCTTTCCAACGGTATGGTCATAAAATTGTTTACAGTGGACTAATCGTGTAAAATCCTCGTTTAAAAAATCGTGTAAAAAACAAATCGGTTTTTACGTAGTTGTGGTGTCTCAGGAGTAATTAAGACAATTTTCGAAAAGTGAGTTGGACAAGATATCAGTGACTGCTTTTTCGATAATCTTGTGTCATCATTTGACTCAGTGAGACAACGTACGAAAAGATGGCTGCCCAACTCATTTTAGGGTAAAAATGTCTATTTTCGCGAAAAACGTCGATTTTCACTGGAAGATCCACGGTTTTTGGCACGGGAACGAGGATTTTACACGATTAGTCCACTGTAAACAATTTTATGACCATACCGTTGGAAAGCTGAGATTTTGGGTCAACTTTTAGGGTTACAGTGAGAACTTAATCGGCAGTTTCAGTTCGTGTTACAAACGTTTGAAAAAACGAAAAATTTCCGAGATTTTACTATTTGGGCTCATTTTTCAACATCTTAGTCTTCTTTAAGAAGTTTTATTTAACACTAGGGAGATAGAGAATTTAACGCTCTTCCCAACGGTATAATAACATTTGAATTTTGACTGAAAAACAAGGGAGTTATGGCTGTTTTAATGGCGTAAGGTCGAAAATACGAAAAAAATCTTAAAAGTGGAAAAAGTCCGATTTTAAGGGGGTTAAGAAAAAAAAGTCAGGAGACAAAAAAAGTCACAAATTAGTTGTAGAATCGAACCCTGGCCGGTGGTACGACCTTAACCGTTACACCCTGTATAGGTTTTCAAGGGTGCTGAATCAAAATTTGAGGTCAAAACCCTGAATTTCCGACCCACCGAAATACCCCGTTCCCCGATATACACTCTACTTCTCTATTTCTCCACAAAAGATAAAGAATTAATGAAAATAGGAAGTAACCAACGTACTCGAACGAATTTCGGATCACAAGTCTTTTTGTACTAATCCTAGAAGCCACATGATGAATTTGGACAAATGAAGATA
Source organism: Apolygus lucorum (assembly GCA_009739505.2). Classification (NCBI taxonomy): domain Eukaryota; kingdom Metazoa; phylum Arthropoda; class Insecta; order Hemiptera; family Miridae; genus Apolygus; species Apolygus lucorum. The sequence continues at coordinate 769,800 of CM019170.2, read as the reverse complement.
ATCACATAATAAAAAACTGGATGTAAAAATCTGCCTCAGTAAGGATGTCTAGACAGTGTCGCAAGTGCAGTAGTGAACGGACGCTCCCCTTCCAAGTGGTGCTGTTTCTTCTTAAAGTCAGGGAATAAAATTTACTCCATCTTTCCGAAAACGTAGTTCTAGCCGAGTACATAATATGTACTCGGCTAGAACTACGTTTTCGGAAAGATGGAGTAAATTTTATTCCCTGACTTTAAGAAGAAACAGCACCACTTGGAAGGGGAGCGTCCGTTCACTACTGCACTTGCGACACTGTCTAGACATCCTTACTGAGGCAGATTTTTACATCCAGTTTTTTATATAGTCATATTATGACTCTTTATTTCCGTGAAGTAAATATCATAGGGTGATATTTGGTAATAAGACTGAAGTTTCTACCTATGTTTAGCCAAATGTAAGTGAAAGTAGATACAATAACTGTAGGAACCTAGTCCGGCGAATAGTAGATAATAACCTACTATTGCCATATCTTAAGTGCCTTCCTATTCAGATATCTACAAGGTATATTTACGGGTACAATATTTACTAGAATCATAGAGTAGGTATCGTTAGTTATTATTCGCGTGACAAATAAATGAAAAACGAGATATTTACATCGTAGTTCATTGCTATTTTCTCCGAATCCCTCACTTTCAAACGAAAACATTTAAACAAAAGGGGGAAGTATTAAATACTTCCCCCTTTTGTTTAAATGTTTTCGTATTTTACAAATAATAAAATAACTAAATAAATTTTACAAATTTTGTAAGTGGGAGTAAAAATTACTCCATCTTTCCTATATTTAAGTCCTCAAGCTGACCCTGCATCCTAGAGTTAACTAGATGGGACCCGATTTTTAACACTTTTCGATCTTTTTTAACGACTTCTTCGTCCAGCCAAATCATCTGGGTGCTTAACCTGGAATTATCAATATTGGTAACAAACGTGTGGTTAAGAGTGTGTCTTTTGAACGAGAATTACCCTCGTACTTCAATTGTATTCTTTGTAAGAAAGCTTTACTGCTCACCCAACTTGGCAGAGGGGTTTTTACCATCTAAACGTGCTAACCAGTCTGTAGAAATGAAATGAAATCAGTGGTATCTGTAATAGTCGAAACTATGTGTAATTTATAGAACCAGTCCCTTACAAAGCCACACTTCATAACGAGATGGTACGAAAAGATCATGTTCACTAATATAATAATGAAAGGCGAATCCCTTCACCGGAACTCCTTGACAGAAACCACGTCCAAATTCAAGCCTCTTAAGGACTCCTTCCATGCCCATTCCGAGAAAGTAAAGCAAGGCGTACATCCCTCTCAGAATGTAGGTGATGTATGTATTTCAGCTCACTTTAGCGGGAGGAAGGTCGACCTCTTCGAGTGCCTCTTCATGAGAGTCTCCTTGGGGAGGAGATATCACTTGCTAAGACAGCTCAAATAAGATCGCAATCGCGATTCCGGTCTCCGGTTTGCATGCAGATGATCTTCAACTCAGGGAACAAAGAGAGGTCCCAGGGGTGCTCCCACTATCGTTCCGGGGAGGTTCCAGAATCAAATGTGGTAGCCCTTGAAAACGGATTCCAAGTTGTTACGAACCAATGAAGGAAACGGACGCCTGAAAATGGACTATATATTTTTTTTGTTTCTGAAAAACTCTTCCTCTCTCCCTATGGGAAGTGGATTACGAACTTCCTTCTTGTGCTGTACCGATTGTCCTTGAAGGTTCAGGTTTGGTATGGTGTGTCAAACGTCTTGGATTTCCGTTGCTGCCTTCCGGAGGTGCCCTGCCTCACAGAGACGCAGTTTTCGGGGATTGGAGTGGACCAATCATCAATCCCTCCCAGTAGATACCGATCAATCATTATAGGTAAATACGAGGAACGTATACAGGGTGTCTACACATAAGATGGGCATAACTTCAGGGTTCGATTCTACAAGATATTTCCAACAAAAAATGTCTGCTAGCAATTTTCTTTTAACCTACTCAAAATTCCTTTTTTTCACTTTAAAGTGTTTTTTTTCGCGTTTTCGACCTTACGGTATTGATATGGTCATACCTCCCTTATTTCTCCTTAAATATTCAAATCTGACTACACTGATAGAAATAGCGTTAAATTCCTAAGCTACCAAGTGCAAAATCAAAATCTTTCAGCAGTAAAATAGTTTCAAAAAATCAAGTCAAAAAGCAAATTTTAAAATATTTTGAAACTTGACTTTCTTTGACCAAAGTTTTCACTCTAAATCCCTGCCCATTTTGATGGGCGCTCATCGGAGAAAACATCCTCAAATAGTCAGCTTTCCAACGGTCTATCAATTTTTCTTTTTAACATTCAAATTGGAAGAGTAAATGAAGTTTGAATGACAAAAAACGCGTGTTTTACAAGAAAATCCATTGTTTTGAGCGGTTTATGGTCCCCCTCGATCTCGGTTGGAAATTGAGGCCTGGATAGAGTACACAAAATTAGGCCCAAAAACGCACGTTTTTTGAGCATTGACCCCCCCTTTCCCCCCCTTAAAAAGCAAAATTCGAAATTCCGGCGCCGTAGTGCACAACTAGATAGTTTTCCGCGTCGAACAAAAAAAGAACCACGAAAATCGGTTGAGAACTAAGGCCTGGGCAGACGACACAAGATTTTGTCACACACACACACACACAGACATACACCTATGGTTTTTTTTTTGCGGATTTGGATTCAGAATGGTCTAAAACGGATTACTGTGTGGTTATTTTTTTTCTGTTGAGTGTTGTCCCCCTCCACCCCAGATCGATCGCATAAGGACGCCCAAGTCTTACTGTGGGTCGTCCTAAAAACTTCATACAAATTTACCACATAATTTCATTTAGGTAAACAACACATGGCTAGTAGGTAATTTTTTGTCGAAATGAACAAAGAGGTGAAATGACACGTGAAACTGGAAGTAACGTGAGCTCCAGTTTGTGTACCGTTAATTAGATGTACACAAGATTTACTATCACGTTGCGTTATTGTCTTGTTTGCTTGGTAAAATCAAGATCTGTTGATTAAAAAAATAACGGTTTATTTGTGTCTGACGGAACTCGGGCAATCCCAATAACCTAATATTCTGTAATCGGGTGGAGGGCAAGGCCTACCCTGACCTTCCCGATTACCCGGGGACTGCGCCCACACGCTGCGGGAAGAAGGAACCGGCGCGTCGAGGTTATTTCCAAGCTTAGCGGTACCAGCGAGATCCACAATCATCGCTCATTGTCGACCTGTTAGCAGGCCGTATCTCTTCCATATCATCAACGACCGATGATCCGCGAGTATTCAATTATTCCAACTTCCTCCCCAACATCGTGATGTTTCATTCATGAACTTGGCGTAACGGGCTGTTTATGTCAAATTTCTCAAGCCGGAACATCCGGTCATATTTATGATAGGTGGTTATTAACCCAAATTGGACCATGGTATCATTAGTGTCACCGAAAACATCTCAGCAACTCAACAGCTGTCTCTGAGTGTCACCGGAGTAACCAAAATTAAATTGCAATTTTAAATTTAATGGGCAGCAGATTTTTTTGTGATCCATTAGATGTCCCAAAATAGAGTTATGAAAAAAATTTCATAGGAAATCGTTGAAAAAATTTTGAAAATTAAGTAGATTAACTAGATAAATAGATTAACTAGAAAAATAGATTAACTAGATTTAAATTGCAATTTAAAAGTTAATGGATAGAGTTAAAATATTATTTTAACTCTATCCATTAACTTTTAGATTATTATTATTATTTATTATATTTATTTATTATTATTTATATATTATTATTATCTTTAAATTATTATATAAAATATTATTTTAACTCTATCCATTAACTTTTAAATTGCAATTTAAATCTAGTTAATCTGGTGACACCTTGGGACAGCTGTGAAATTCCTAAGATGTTTTCGGTGACAATAGTGACACCATGGTCCAATTAGGGTTAATGGTTGGACCTAATATAAACCGTATCATCCCCCATAATTTTGACATGTTTCATGTCTTTAGAATAGCCAGCGATTCCAATTTTTGAAGGACTCTACAGTCTACGGCCCACCCCATTTGATCACAATTTAACCAAAACGTACGGCTTTTATAGTTTAATTATTACAAAATAATTACTCTGAAGCTCATAAATTCATATTGTTGTCTAAAATGACCATCTTCCTTCGGTCGACAAGAGTGGACATGACAGCATTGTAGGTGGGTCATTTCAAAATTTGGGGTTATTTCTTGACACGCAGCTTTTGTGAATACTCTATAAGTCTTGGAAATTCGGAATTTTTCAGGGAGATACAGCAGGTTGGTGTCTACAAAGATCACATAGAATGAATTTCCCTAATCAATTAACTCAGATAATTAAAAATCATTAATGATCCCAATTCTCTCTCCCTACAGCTGTCACAAAGGGTAGGTTGGGAACTTCGAAAATTTTTGGAGAACTCTATATTCATGTTTTAATTAAAGTTGGAAATGTTATTGGTCCAGGTTACTCTCCTCTTCAGCAATAATTCAGAAACGAACAAAAATTCCTTGAATTAGAAGCGTTTTTGCCATGTTTTGATGCTGTCACAAGGTTTTAATCTCTCTCCCTATAATTTTTTTGAAATGCCCGCCCAGTCCTGGCTTACTTTATAAAACGATTATTTTGTGTTTGAAAAACAAAAGTGAACATTGCTGCAAGATGGCTTCCGAAGCTACTGAAGTTTGTTGAATTTCCAAGCTCCCAGTTGTGTGGGTTAAGGTTGTGCTTGAAGGTTGAAGCTTTGAGAGTAGGTTAATACTTTCTCCATCCCTACAACCACCTCACTCATCAGGGTAAGTGTTCAACTACGTATAATTAAACTCAAATTACAATTATGAATGGCATAGTGTTATGTATTTTTTCTAACGTTCAGAATCAATAATGGTTAGGCCAGTAGAGAGTGATAACCTCACAAATCTCTATCCCTACAACCTCTCTACCTACAACTTCTGGGAAGAGGCTGGTTTGTAGGAAGAGAGATGGAATTGCAGGGAGAGAAGTTTTGCTCATTGTTCACCAAGATAATGGTTTCAATTTGAGCTCTTGGTGTATATTCTTGGTATTAGTAGTTATCCATAGGATACATCAGTAATAATTACTGATGCACAACTAATTACAACTATTGTACTAATTATAACAACATTTTTTGTGCAGAATTTCTAGTCACCCTTGGTTTTCTCTCTCCCTACAATGTTTTATCTCTCCCTACAAAGTCGAAATTTTGGAAAAAATTCAAAATTCTCTAAATTTGAAACTGCTTGATAAAGTGTGCGCCCACTGCAGGATCTGCCTCAGTGGTCAAAACAAAGGATGTTTACGGGAGAAAAAACATAAAACTTCAACAATAATTTATGGAAAAGTTCGAGGGCAAAATAACCCCAAATTTTTAAATGGCCCAGGTAACAAGGTAGAGACTAATTTGGAAAACGAACCCTACCAGATCTGACAGAATTAAGTAGGTACAGCAACAATATCAAAACAAACAACACACCTCCCCCTACCTAGTGCTATTATTTAACAATGAAACAGTCGATCTGACAATATCTGAATTTCCCCACCAACCTCCCACTAGGTACAATCACTATCCAACTTGTCTCCGGTTCTCAGTGCATCTATCCAAAAAACATCTTACAAGTTTATCACCTGTGACGCATCATAGATCAATCTGCGTCAGTTAAACCCAAGAAAGAAGAAGAAAAGAGGGCGTAACTAGGTTTCATGAGAATTTTTCAGGGTGGGCAGTCGGCATGGAGTAGGTATGCTACCTAAAAAGCAAACATTTCGGTCAACAGAAAGAGCCAAAATTGCAATGAGGAAAACAAAAAATGCACAACCTGCGTACTACCTCAAGATTACATTATAAGAGGAGCTCAGGAACTGTAAATATAATGATTTATGATAGATTAGGTACTAGTGTTTTAGAATCTGTGTCATCGCACCCAATGGCAGCTTAGGAGACCCAAGCGAGATTTACCTACCATACGACGGTCAAGTAGAGAATGGTCGTATCTCCACTTTTGGCCAAAATGGGATTTTTTGTTTGTTTTCAAGTTGCTTAGGTGAGTTCTACCGATCTTAGCGATCTCATGGTCGAATCTAAAATTAAAGTGGCTCAAAAGTGAAAAAGAGTTTTGGCTTACCTATCTCCAAAAGATAGGTCATGGGTTTTACCAAAATTTACCCCACCTGCTAGGAAATTATTTTGTAAGAATAAGGTAATTATTTTGTTTAAATTTTCTTAAAATAGTAAGGTAATGCGTCAGAAGTCGACACTGCACTAATAGTCGACACCCTCTTCAAAAGTGGGCAAAAGCTAAGGATAAGATCATGGTTTTGTAGAAGAAACAACAACCACCACCAAGACGGGGGATAAGAGATAAGACTTGGAACGAGCAGACTTATTCCGATCGACCCAGAAAGCCTCTCAATCGTAGTTATTCAGAGTTATAACCGATTCCTATTTCCCAACCAATATTTCAGTGGCGACGGGATTGTGCTTTAGGTCGTCGATTGATCTATCAATTGTGCGCGGACTTCGTGAGTTGTGCGTTTTTTATGTGACTGTCGTTGTTCAGTTCACCATGACGTCAGGGCCTCGTTTATCTCGCATTCCCAACGAATCTCTTTCCGCGTACTTCACTCGTGCAGAACTCCATTTCGCACGGAATCAAATAACTGACAATTCATTTAAGGTTTACGATTTTGTGACGGGCCTCCAACCAGATGACTACCATGTGGTTTTGACGGCACTTCTCCCAAAAACTCTGGCCACTGCGAGTTGGACTACAGACATCGCAACGGTAGTAAACAATTTGGAATTCACCGATATTACGCGTAACCGCATCAACTTTGCAAAACTGACTCGGCAACCTGATCAATCAGTTCGGCAATTTGCTAATGGTCTCAAAGCTGCCGCGCTCTCTTGTGGTTGGGACAAACTGTCGGGCCTCGAAGTCGCTGAACAACTCAAATTCATGAGTGCATTCTCGGAATCACACATTGTTGATTCTCTCCTCCAACTGGGACCCGACCAAAATTTTGAGGCCATGATTTCCGCAGCGGTTGTTGCCGAAACTCGCCAGCAAACCAAACAATTGCTATCCCCTTCACCTTCAACTGTGGCACCGATCACCTCGTCTAACCCGAAGAATAAGGATTGGGACAACAAGAGTAACAGGAGTGCATCCAGGAGATCTTCCTCTAATGGCATGTCGCGTCGTCAGCGGCTCCTACCTCGATGCAAGGAATGTTTTGTGAAACACCAACCTCAGCAGTGCCCTTTTAAGGAGGCCATCTGCCACAGATGTGGTATCAAGGGACACACGGCTGCCGTCTGCCGCTCCACCACTGTGCAAGTTCATGCTATTGAAGATGATGGACGTATCCACGACGAAATGGTTTGTACCACCAACAGTAACCGTAATGATGGTTTATTAGGAAATGTAATTAATGATTCGTGTGACAGCCATACTTTTCGCGACCAAGTCGTACCTGCTGTCTCTCTTCTTGTAGCTACCTGCCACTCTCCATGTGTTGTCAATATCAAAGTCCCATATTGTCCTAAACCGATCTCTTTTCTAGTGGACAGTGGTTCTGGGGTCACCCTAGTTGATAGATCCGTATTACCTAGGGATTTTCCTGCATCTCTAGTGAAAAAATACCTTGGTTCGGTCTCTGCAGCTAATGGTGGTTCACTTGACATCATTGGTGTGTGGGATACCCAATTAACGATCGAAAATCGTTCTGTTACCGGCTCTATCCTAATCACTAGAGGTTTACGTCCTGTGGCCATCCTGGGTCGTGATTTACTGCAATCTATTTCTCCTTCCTGGAGGTCTCTGTTGAATCCTACTGAAATCTCTTGTACTGCAGTCACCAACCCTACCTTTTCCCCACAGTTAGCTATAAAATATCCTAGAGCTTTCAGTAATGAGGGTAATGACAATCCTATCACAGGTTTTACCGCCCACATTAATATGAAGAAGAACTCCGTTCCAGTTTTTCAAAAAGCCCGACCCATTCCTCTGGCTCTGAAATCTCAAGTAGAGGAACACCTGCGCAATCTTGAGCGAAAGGGAATTATTTATCCAGTATCTGACTCTGAATGGGCTAGTCCTTTAGTGGTTGTAAAAAAAAAAGATGGCAACCTTCGAATATGTGTTGATTTTAAAAAATCTGTTAATCCAGCTTTAAGGACAGACATTTATCCACCACCCCTACCAGATGATCTCATGACAGATTTTCAGAGCTGCACGTCCTTTTGCAAGATAGATCTCACCAATGCATACCTCCAGTTGGAGGTTCACCCCTCTAGTCGGCCATTTTTAACAGTCAACACCCACTTGGGGCTTTTCCGCTACCGTAGGCTACCTTTTGGTGTTAGCTCTGCTCCAGCAATTTTTCAGGCTGTCATGGACCGCACGTTGGCTGGCATCCCAATGTGCAGGGCTTATCAAGATGACATCCTTGTAGGTGGGGTGTCAGATAGTGACTGTGAGACTCGAGTTCACCTAGTACTACAACGTTTGGAGGATCACAATATTAAAATAAACTGTTCTAAATCACTGTGGTTTGTTAAAGAGGTGCCCTTCCTAGGATTTCTACTTTCCAAAAATGGGAAAAAACCAGACCCTCACAAGGTGGATGCCATTCGCAACATGCCACCCCCCTCTTCCCCTACTGAACTAAAATCCTTTTTGGGTCTCATTAACTTTTATCGCTCGTTTGTACCTGGAATGTCTCATCACCTTGAACCCCTTCATGAACTTCTACGTAAAGGGGTCCCTTGGGTGTGGTCTGATGCTTGTCAGATTTCCTTTGACACTGTAAAATCAAAGCTTTCCGACACTGCTGAACTGGTTCTCTACGATCCACGTTGTAAACTGGTTTTAACCACTGACTCTTCAGCCTATGGAGTTGGAGCTGTCCTTAGCCAAAGTGACAATGGTGTTCTACGGCCAGTTGCTTTCGAATCAGCAACACTTAACCCTGCTCAAAGACGTTACTCGCAACTACATAAAGAAGCATTAGCTGTGATATTTGGCCTTAAGCGTTTCCACAAATACTTATATGGCCGGAAATTCACTATTGAGTGTGACCATCAGCCCCTCAGGACACTTTTGGCCCCTGATAAAGGGATACCCGCTGTGGCCGCTGCTCGACTCATCCGCTGGGCAGAAATTTTAGAGGCATACGACTATGACTTTTTATACAAACCAGGTAACGCAATCCCTCACGCTGACGCCCTCTCACGGCTGCCTATTGCCTCTGACAATGGTGTACCTCATGTAGCTTTTGTTGCTTTTGAGTCCCCGATAGTGTCCTTAACAGAAGTGAGGGAATCTACTACCTCCGACCCTGTGTTACAGAAGCTAATATCCCTATTAGCATCACAGTGGGGTTCAAAACCTGCTGATCTGGATCTCCAGCCCTATTATCATGTTAGGGACCAGTTGGAGGTGGACGAAGGTGTTGTTTTTCTTGGGGGTAGGGCCGTAATTCCATCCTGTCTCAGGGGCAAAATTCTTCAGACTGTCCACAGTGGCCATGTTGGCATCTCTAGGATGAGGGAAGCTGTAAAGTCATTCGCATGGTGGCCTGGTCTCGACAAACAATTACTTGAAATTGTGAACTCATGTGTGCCCTGCAACGTTCATGCGCCACGCAGCCCTGATGCTCCTAACCGACATGGTAGACCCCCTCCCTCAAACCCCTGGGAGCGCGTTCATCTGGACCTTTTTGAGTTGGATGGTTACAAATTTCTGACGGTCGTTGATGCATTTTCTAACTGGGTAGAGGTCTCGTTATTTCCCTCCGCCACGGCTCAAAATTTAATTGCCACAATTCGCTCTATTATGTCATCCTTTGGGCTTTTTCAGGAAGTTATAACAGATAATGGGCCCCCGTTTTCCTCTCAGCAATTCAAATCTTATTTGGAGTCTAGAGGTATTGCTCATTTGCCCACTGCTCCTTATAATCCTGCTAGTAATGGCCGGGCTGAAGCCAGTGTGCATTGGGCTAAACAGGGGTTACGTAAGACAGCTATAGATTTTCCCCAAGCCACCTGGCAAGAAAGGTTGGATATTTTCATGGCCACCCAGCACGCCAACCCTTCCAGCAATGGCACTTCTCCAATGAGCAAGGTCTTGGGTTATACTCCCCGCACACATCTTTCACTCCTACAAATTTCCAATATTTCCCAAGTGGAACATGCATCCTCATTTCCGCCAGATTCCCCAGTATGGGTTATGAAGAACCCTTCTCTAAAACACCCTCTTTGGGAGCCTGGGGTTGTACTGCATTCCGTATCTCAGTCACTTAGAACAGTTCGCCTTGACTCGGGTGGTTCTCATCGAGTTCATCTCACTCAATTACGGAAACGACTGGGGCCTGAACAGACCACTGTCCCTTCCAGTTCGATAAGCCGTGCAATTTGTAGCCCATCTGAAGCTGTGAACAGCGAGGCCCCCGAATCTCCGTCATTAACTGTTTGCCCTTCGTATGTTCCTGTCCCTTCACATAGAGGCTCCGGTGAACCATCTGGGACGCCTTCTGCACCCATTGTCCAGCCTCAACCAATTTTACTTGATAGCTCCCCGGCACGCTCCCCCCAGTCCCGCATACCTGTAAGGATTTCCCCCGCGCAGGCTCAATCCAGGTTTGGTAGGTCTATTAAACACCCTAGGAGGCTAGACTCATATGTGTGGTCCAAACCTGGTCAACGTTTCTATTTGACTGACTCTTGATTGCAGGTGGGAGTGGGTGCCCTACCCCAATAATGTGTGGACCTGTTACGCTTTCAGCTCGAAATTTGTTTTTCATCTTCTATTTTTTTTAAATCTCACACTTCAAGATAATTTTGATTGATTTTTACTCACATGACATGTCTCATTTATTTTGTTTGTATCTTACGACATTGCTACAATTGAACTGTTTTGTTTAAAGTTTTTTTTTCTTCATCTGTTTTTGGTAAGCGCCCAATAATTTTGTTCTTTATACTGTAATCTTGCTTTCTTTTGTCTTAGGGTTGTTTTTGTGTTAATGCAATAATTGCATGTATGTTGTATAATTTCATGTTCATAGTTAAAATTTCATGCTCATGTATGTCGTTGTACTTACTTCCTCTGCATTTTAATTTTAATAAATGGCCGAATTGGATAGGTAGCAATGTCCGTTCCAAGATTCGATTTCTGCTGTGGATTGTTTCTGATACACCCCTTCCAGTTGCTCTAGGCAAACTAAAAATGCTCCGAATTTTTTTTTGTAAGGGGGGGCGTGTAGAAGAAACAACAACCACCACCAAGACGGGGGATAAGAGATAAGACTTGGAACGAGCAGACTTATTCCGATCGACCCAGAAAGCCTCTCAATCGTAGTTATTCAGAGTTATAACCGATTCCTATTTCCCAACCAATATTTCAGGTTTGAGGTTTTTAATTGTTGCTTCCAATTATACTACGTCTTTTCCATGTAGAAAGATAAGGTTGCCTTAGAAACACGCAGGTTTAAAGGACGCTTGATCGCTCAAAGTTGCCATCGTTCGTTAGACTACGTTTCTATGCTGATTGTTCGCGTTTTGGCTAAGGACGGACTGGAAATGAGTATTTCATTCTTATCACCTGTCATTTAATAATATCTTTTAATTTTCTGTGTCGCTTATTGCTTCTAGGCAACATTTATTCAGTTTATTTGCGTATCGTATGATGTTTTGATTGGTTCGGGGAGGGTGTCGACTACTGACACAAATTTTGGCTCATATTTATTAGTCGACAGGGGGTGTCGACTTCTGAAAATTTTCAGAATTTGCTGTGCATCAGTAGTTGACACTAGCTGTATTTTCTTCGAAAATATACCAACTAAGTTCATAGAATAGTCTGAAGGTTTAGAGAATGGAATCTTATAAACTTTGTATATACTTTTCTTACTTCGAAAAAAGTGAAAACAATGGAATGACGAATCCTGTCGACTACTGACTCAAGAGGTACTGTCGACTTCTGACACACGTAGATGGAATGACTGACGAATGCTGTCGACCACTGACTCAAGATGTACTGTCGACTTCTGACACATGTAGGTCGACTACTAGTGCAAAACCATGTCGACTACTGAAGAAAATGTTGTTCACTGGTGTCGACTACTAGAGCATTGGGATTTTTTACAAAACTCATTTTCCCAGTCCAAACCATGTTGAATAATATTTCCCGCTGCCAGGTCTTTTAGGGAAGGATCTTGGGTACACAATGAACAGGTTTGCAATGAGAATAAACTAATTTCCCTACATGAAACGTAAGCTGAAAGTTCAAACTTCCTTTAACGTCGACTTCTGACGCATTACCGCATTACAGTAGGTAGGTACAGAATTTTCAACTGAAACATTTTTTACAAGTATTTTTGTGTACCTAGGTAGATTTTACAAGTATTTTTGAGTACCTGCTTTGAATACCAACCTAGTTTAAAACTCAGTCATTTTGCGAACGAAAGGTTAACTTAAAATAATTTTATAAAAGTAATTGGTATAATAATCTAGGGTTTTCTTTTTGTTTCCTATTTTCCTAATTCAGTATTTTATGAAGTACAGTTAACTTTTGAAGTATTTTGTGATACTAGTTTGAGACATCAGTCGGTCTGTGATTACCTCTTTGGTATTCAAATTTTTTACTGTTGGTTAAACATGTTCCTCCTTCATCGTTTACCTAGTGCCTACCTAGATATCTAACCGGGAGATTTATAAACCAAAAAAATAGACAACCAGGAAAAGAATCATCCAAGTAACGTAGTTGGTAACCTAAACACTGACATCTGCCACTATGTAGTTTCTCGTAATCCTACAGATAGATACCTAATTAATAATTAGGGTCCTAAATCAAAATCTCGTATTTAGCATTTCACAAATGTTTGGGCAATTTCGGATCCATTATTAATTTATAGTAGGTAATGATGATATTAAGAATAGGTAATTTTATATTATTATTGATGGGGTAGTTTCTTAATTTTTCATTTCTTTGCCAAAACATATCCATAAAAATTTTTTAAGAAATCGGAATATTTACTTGGAAATCGAAAGTAGTCTTTTGAAGAAACTCAATTTTAAATGCTTGCATACGAGTCTGCAACACATTGGAACATTTTCATGTCAACCACTACACAACAAGGTAGTGAGCTTAGTTTTCGTGACGATTTTTCAGTTTATGTGCCAAAGCAAAGACATGAAGATGTCAAAAAATAACGTACTTAGTCGCTTATAAAACGGTCCTCGTGAAACCTCGTATCAACCACTTGGGCTATAGTGTAAAGACGTATCTCCCATATTTAATTGGAAAGTAATTTATTTCAAGGAAACTCCATTTACTGAAGTCCCGCGAGGAAATAAAGATTTGAAAATGGGTTAACCGTTAAAATAAGTTTCAGTGTGATAAAATGAGACGTTCTTTGGCTCTCCTGTAGAGTAGCGATTTTGGCGTTACGACCAACAGAGTCTCTACTTCACCGTCGCATAGCCGCCTACTAACTTATTCTTTGCAAAACCCAAAACCTCGATTGAGATTATTCTAGTCCATGATAATCCAGAGTATCATAATACTGTACTGCAGCGAGCAATGGTGCAATCACTATAAAATTCAACAATTCTGATCTTCCCTTTGGAAGACAGATGTGACGTCCGCGACGTCAGGAATGTGCACGAAAATTCGTCCTGAGAAGGTTGTTTACTTAATTTTGCTATAATATTCTACTGCTCCAACCATTATGCACTCACCAAATCGACAAGTTGAAATGAAACTCACCTCTGCGGGCTTTGATTTTTCCGAAGGCTCATGATCCGTATCATAGATATCCAAACTTGCTCCTGATAATAAACAGAAGGAACTGAAAACCGCAACTTGTTCACCGCGGAGAACTCGACATGTCAACTAAGTACCAACGAACACCATAAAACTAATTTATCACAAAATTGTGGACGTATTGAACGAACTATATTCACAACTAAAGAAAATTTGAAATGGAAACTCTCAAGTCCAAACGCCAAAGCAACAGACCGAAACCACACCGAAACGCGCAGAAAGAAACAACAGAGATCAGACAGTTACCAGGCAGTGTTACCAACCCGAGCTTGCCAAAAATATGAAGGAGCCCCTCAAAAGGATGCCCTAAAAAGATGTCGAAATTTGTTAAAATACGTACCTAGGCGTCACACATCAAATCTGTGGGTTCAAGTATGCGTAGATCAGAGAACCGTTTTACCCACATCTCAGGATGGAAATATCCGCTGTAAGTAGAAGTTTCCATATAATTGCGAGATTGTCTTCCTCATTTCATAGATTAATTTTTTTTACTGAAGAAATTACGAACCGTTTACCTACAGATCCGTAGATTGGCCATCAAATAGGCATGTAGAATGGCCAACGAATAGGTACGTAAATCTACGTAGGGTTGGTAACTTTGCTGGAAGAATATGGGAGGTATGGAGCCCACACTGCTCACAGCAACCGATGGTGGTGGAGGAATACTACCTTCCCTGAAAAGTCAGGTATACGAAGGGCCCACCGACTAGTAGAACGGATTCTGAGAAGTACAGAAATGGGTTCTAATCCTCAACAGACCAGGATCAATCCAACGTACAGTAGCAATGACTAACAAAAACCTTTACATTTCTCAATTTTTCTTCCTTGTCTACTAAGATAGCGTTTGTTTATTATAATATAAGCATTGTTTATACTTTTCAAGGAAAATTTTCAAGAAATTTTTACTTCTGACTAATCTGAAAATCCCTTTGGTATGCGCGCTCTCCATCAAATACTTGAGTAGAAATTTTTTTTTTTCATTCACTTTGAAAATAAACCTTTGTTGGATCATTATACAGTATCAACTTTTCACTCAATAGCCAAAACCTCTTCCATTTCCCAGGAACAAACAGGTAAGGTATGTGCAGAAGATAGCAGGAATGCAAGAAACAGGCATGTTAAAAGATATGGCCCGGAATATTGTCAGGTAGACCCACGTAAAATAATATGGATTGTGGTAGATCTTGGATATGAGTAGGATATTAGAAGCAACAATGACCTTGAACTATTCTTCTATTCAATGATGACCTTAAATTATTCTTGATAATGAGAAATAACTCCTCAGTGTGGGTAAAACATGCGGAGAAAAATTTAATTTTCTGCATGTTTTACCAACATTGAGAAGTTTTACCTACATAGCGGCGTACCTAGGGACGGCACGGTACTCCAAAGTATCGATACTCCTTCCGATAAGATATTTCTTAGGAATTATCGATACCCGATATCTTTTCGATACCGATATTATAAAATATCGATACTTCGATAATATCGGCTCGAAGTATCGATACCACCGATATTTCAAATTAACCCACCGATGATTTTCCACTCCCAATAAAAACCCTATAAATTAAGAAAAGGCAATATATTTTCTAAAAAACAATAATTTGAAATGTGATAAAAGTTAATGTCAATTAAAAATTTAATGAAAGCCTATAATTTAAAATTTAATAAAAATGAATAATCATTCCATTTTATTTCAATTCCAATTCTTTTTTGCAAGAAATCTCTGTTCAATGAAATTATGTTTTTCTTCCACTAGAAATCGAAAGGATCAAGTAATAAAACAGTTACAATACAGTTACTGCTATTTATTTGTTATGGTGGGTTCCTCCTCTCGAAGCCGACCTTCCTCTTCGTCGGAAGACACGGTATTTGCAAAGGAACAACACTTCCGAATTGTAAACTAATTTTATTACCTGACGAAACTGTACTATTTCAGAAACGGAACTCGAGTTAGCGATACTCCCCCTCGGACAGTATTTACTACAAATTTGATATCAAAATGATCACATGACACCTCAAAGGTTCACACTCAAGCGAGATACAACGATAACTGTTCGGGCAGAACTGAAGGAGGGCTTAACAGGTGCCCCCTCTCTTCTCTCAATAGTTTCAAAACCTGTCACGAGGGGATTTACGAGCAGCTTGTGGCGACACTACTGTGTTTTCGAGTTTCAAATAATAAAAATTGTTTAAAATAACAATGTCAGTAAATCTGATGATAATGCAAGTGAAATGGAAAACGTTCAATCTGGTTCAATCAGGGTTTCAGTCTTCGTTTTCATCAATCCATCACACGGCGATCCTGACGTTGCTTCCGTCCTCGGGAGCTCAGTTCACCTAGGGGACCAGACACAGCCCATTAGTGAAGAGAATATCAGCCTACTCCCGTCTCCATAAGTGAAGGGGTTCCCCTTCAGGCAAACAATTCAAAATAACAGCAAAGAACTGGCAAGTAAATTAATGCACATGCACAGTGGAGGTTGGAGGCACGAGGAAAATTTCAATGAACAAACAATTCCAAGTAACAAACAAATTGTGCAAGGAGGTACAGGAATTATCCTTTGATCAATGTATTTGAGCCAGGTGAATCCAGTCGTTAGGAATCATTAAAAGCAACTTGTTCAAAAGGAACTCATTCAAAAGAACTGCTTGGGAAGGTTGTCTATCTCACTTGGGCTTGACAGTCACACTATCAGAAAAGTAATGACTGTAAGACGTAGACCACGTAAAGGGAAGGACATAGAACAAGGGTCCAACTATGACGCAGCCAACGTAAGGGTGCCAAGCAAGGTAGACTCCAGCCCACATTCCAAAATTAGACTCATACTTGACTGAGAAAATGATTATGATGATCACTGAGAAGACTTGGGGATCCAAAGTCAACATAGGTGGAATAATTCACATTCAACAAAATAACAAGACTGGGCGAATCCACAGTCACCTTGGAAGAGCAGTGGGTAGTCCACTATGAACAAAAACAGTCAAGAAAGTCAAAATTACTTCGATAAATCCCTGCTATCATCAGGGATAGTGCTAGAGCCATCAAAATTAGGAGCCTTGCGCAACTGTTCGTGAGGGTATTTCAAGTACTTCCTTGATCCTCCAGAAACATACTGCAATAAGTAGCGGTCATTTGGTAAAACTTTAACAATTTAAACGGTACTCGATAAGCGTTATCCAATATGATTAGATTCCTCACCTCCATCTGTGCAAAAACCAAATCGTTTTCCTCAAGCTTTATGCTGTCAAATCGACTTATGCATCAATCGAGTAGCAGTATCTCGAAATTCATGTGTGCTAGTGAATAGAATGCTTCTAAGGTTTTTTCATATCCAAAATGGAAAAGAGACTCTTGTACATTGTTGACAACAGCATAACGTAGTGAATGTTGTACAATGTGAAGATATCTTGGGCGTGTATGTCTCTGTACTTTCCTACACAAAATTCTTCCATGAATTTCATAAGTGTTTTGAATATCAGGATCAATATACGATGTTTTCCATGAGGTCTTAGTTTTTGGTGTTGCTGCTCTATGAGGGTGCTGATTAACAAAGAATTTGCATTTGGATTTTCAATAATTGGTTCCGAAGTTACAGTACTATCATTATTGTCATCAATGGGTTTTCAAACCTTGCAAAAAGGACCACCTTCTTTGGACTCGTGGTATTAGTTCTTGTTTATTCTGTGTTGCACGAAGCGAAGCACAGTCAGTTACTACAATGAATTGGTAGCTTTGTAAATAGTTATGAGAATGAATTGCGGCATAAACCACAACAAGGGTCTTCAGCTCTTAAGAGTGGTAACTGTTGTTCGGGTGAATAAACATTTGAAAGTGAACAAGAAGAAGTTTCCCCCACTCTAATTACTAGTTTTGTTGTCCGTTATCTGCCTAGTCATACTTACCGCTCTCGTACCTTTCGTTATTTGAATAAATAGTTTTTCTACAAGTTCTTGTTCCCATTAATTCAATAAAAACCCTTCAGTAACGTGATTCTGATAGAGTGGTTCTTTTGCTATTGTCAGACGCACATGCTGACAAAGTTTCGTATGGGACAAATCTCTAAAGATTATCTGGACCCAAGAGGATCGCCAGGTCAGTCATACGTCTTTAAACTTCAGCTTACCCAATCCCCAGCTAGGATTGTTAGGAAACTTAGTACCTAGGCAGGACATAAGAGATTTACTGCAAATAATTTTAATTTACAAGTAGGCGCAAAAATAAGTCAGGCCTAACCACTGAAACAGCGGAGGAGACGACACTAACAGCTGTAGTATGCAACAGGTCTTGGCTTTCATCAATGATGTTAATCAGTATTGATCCAAAACCTAAAGAACTTTCATCAATATGCAATTCAATTGGATAAGAAGGGTTGAAAATGGTTAACATTGGCTCTGCAATTAGGAGGCCAATAAAATGTTGTCTAACCTTTTCATGATCTTCCATCCTTTGTTGTCATCAATTGGAACAAAGGGGTTGCTAACTGTGCAAAATTATGCACAAATTGTCTAAAATTTGAAGCTAGACCAAGAAATTGGCGAAGTGTACAAAGAGTTGTGGGAGGTCGCAATTTGTGAGAGCTTCAACTTTAGTTTTATTGGGTCGCAACTCTCCGTTCTCTATCTCATAACCTACATATTTGATTTTAGTTACAACAAATGAGCATTTAGAGAAATTGGATGAGAAACCAGCAGCTGTTAATATTCCCAGAGCATAATCTAAGCGTTCTAATGCCTCACTCGGAGTGCTAGCAGAAATCAACATAATTATCGTACATGTAGCATGTGACATAATCATGTGCTAAGACTCCTAAAGCTTTCATGATAGCTCGTTGATAGACACTTGGTCCGTTACGTACCCCAAAAGGTAAAACCAAAAATTCCCACTGTCCATCTGGTGTTACAAAAGACAGTTTTTCAATGGAGTCTTCCTGAACAGGAATTTAATAAAATCCACAGGCAGCATCCAAGATGGTGAAATACTTAGCTCCACTAAATCGAGCAATTTGATCAGTAATCAACGGCAAAGGAAAATGTTCTGGGACTGTGTTCAAATCCAAGGAACGAAAATCAACAGTCATCCGAAAACCTCCAGTCTTTTTCTGAACAAGAAGTACCTATTGGACTAAAAAGGGGATGAGCTAGGACAAATTACTTTTGCATCTTCAAGTTCTTTTATGTGCTCTCGAACTAATTCACATTGTACAGGAACAGGACTGAGTCTATAAGGACGTTGTTGTACTGTTTTAGTTGAATCAATGAGAAGAATTTTAAATGTTCCAGTGGTTATGCGTGTGGTTAGAACTCCTGTGATGAAGAATTTTGAATATTTTTGTAAAATATTAACGAGTTTTGATTTTTGACTAATAGGAATATCTGTGTGTAATTCGTTGAAATTCACATCATTTACTGGTGAAACTTGACGATTTTCTGATAATGAGTCTGTATGTGTGGGTAAATCAAAGAATGGAACGGTTATGGTGTGACAGCCTGGGATCTCACTGAACAACACAACCACATCCTTTGTAAACCGATCCAGAGAACATCGATCTATCAAAAATCAGAAAATTCATAATTAGATTTGCAAGTGTTATCAGTTCCAGAATGCTTATCTCTCTTAATATCATTATCCAACAAAACTTTTGACTCAATTCCAAGAATTGTGTCCTCGATTTAACACGAATTTCATTCATAAAAAGTCCAGTAGTGTCCAGTAAAATATTCTCAGTAGTAGAAGACATGATAGGAGGATGTCCTTCCTCAATTTGCACGTATTTGGGATAATCACCATATAATAATCTGTCACAAGAATTTCTCGCCCCAAAATTATGGGCACTGGAAGACAGCTCTATCTGCCACTATGTGAAACAAAACATGGTATCACGACCATTGGTGGTAATTAAAACTCGTTTTTGGCATTTAGAAATGGTTACTGCAGATCCTATTCCATGCAAATGAACTATATTGTTAAAGGAAGTGCCTTGTAATTTAGAACTAATGGACATACGAAGGAGAGAGCATTCTGATCCTGAGACGAAAAACGCTGAATATGATTACATAAAGGTTTATAAATTTTCTACATAGATCACTCGTGTTTCTGATTCATCTTAAGTCCAACCCTTAGGTTCTCATAGGGAATGAACGGTTTGTCCTACAGAGCTCCGTGTGGTCTCAAAAATTCGATACTGTCTTAAATTGAAGGAAAAACAATACCTTTATACCAATTTTTTTTTTTTTTTTTTTTTTTTTTTTTTTTTTTTTTTTTTTTTGAGCTAGGGCGTTTTCAAAATTTTAACCCTTAGAAGTGACCGACATCAACCAAAATCTTAGGGGCACAACTAGACCCCAAATTGAGTCCATATACTAAATTTCATCAAAATCAGTCAATGGAAACTAAAAAAAAATGCCGCGGACGGCCAAATTTTTATTCAATTTTTGGATTCTATGTAAACCAACAAATTTTGAGGAGGGGGTTAGAAATTGTTTTAATCTTGGTCGATTCCAGAGGTTCATTATTGGAAATTATAAACCAAAAATAGTGGAATACATCACCTCGGTAAGTAAAAGTGCCTTCTGGATTAGCAACGCATAGGCCAACGTGCTTCTCTGCTGGCTTGGGCATCAGACTTCTGTATTCTCCCGGGCCTGGTCTTGATAACTGCTTCTTCTTGGGACAGTTCGGTGCGATGTATCCTCCTTGGTTGCAGGCAAAGCAAGTACTGGTGATGGGTTGCTTTGGTAGGTGACTTGCTGAGGTAGTCTCAGACACTGATGTGTGACGCTCAAAAACTTTGTGTTCAGTTCGTTGACAATATCCACAGCGAAGATTGAAGTTTTGAGGAGATGAGAAAAAAGAGGTTTAATCATTCGGGCAGCGTTTTGAAGAGGTAATTCTTGATTCAAAGAGATTGTGTCAGCCATTTCATTCATAACTCTCGCTTGTTCAAATAATAAATTGTGTAATTCATTCCTGAAATCATACTTGTCCGAGCGTATGGTGAGGGGGGTGGAGGAACAGGTCTCCGACGATCTCCACTCGTGTCTCGTCAGCACTCGTAAAAATTCGGCAACATCGCGTTCGGAAGTCCGTAGGTACGTGACCTTGGAAGGGTGTACCCCCTCGCCTCGTCCATCCTCTCTGGTCCGGTGGAGGGTTTTCCCCTCGAGGTATTTTCGGCTCGTCCTGAAAATGGCGGACGTAGACTTGAATGACCGACGTTTTTCACAAACATCCCGGGCGTTTCCGACGTTTTCACGAAATAATTGTTCACAGAGTCACTATTGAATTCACGATTCTCACTAAATCTGGCACGTAAGTTGTTTATCCCACTTCTGATGTTATGGTGGGTTCCTCCTCTCGAAGCCGACCTTCCTCTTCGTCGGAAGACACGGTATTTGCAAAGGAACAACACTTCCGAATTGTAAACTAATTTTATTACCTGACGAAACTGTACTATTTCAGAAACGGAACTCGAGTTAGCGATACTCCCCCTCGGACAGTATTTACTACAAATTTGATATCAAAATGATCACATGACACCTCAAAGGTTCACACTCAAGCGAGATACAACGATAACTGTTCGGGCAGAACTGAAGGAGGGCTTAACAGGTGCCCCCTCTCTTCTCTCAATAGTTTCAAAACCTGTCACGAGGGGATTTACGAGCAGCTTGTGGCGACACTACTGTGTTTTCGAGTTTCAAATAATAAAAATTGTTTAAAATAACAATGTCAGTAAATCTGATGATAATGCAAGTGAAATGGAAAACGTTCAATCTGGTTCAATCAGGGTTTCAGTCTTCGTTTTCATCAATCCATCACATATTATTCGAAAAAAGCCGTTCGCACGTGACTGATGTCGCCATCACGATTAATATTTTGCATGCATCCCTCTTCTTGTAAGTTCGGGAAAACGGGTTTAAATTCCTTCCAAACTCACAATTGTAATACTATTTTGTATTACAATACTAATACTATTTTGAGGCTATCGTGGCGATGTATCGTTTCAATTGATAATATTCTGAGCCTATTTCGAGTGTTATTCTGTGGCAGACAATATATGGTATTATTATCTAGTTATTCATTTGGTATTTTTTCACCAATTTACTTTGGCAAAATTTTCGGTAATATCGTCAAGAAAGTATCGATACCTCCGATATTTTAGGCAAAAGTATCGATACCAATATATTGGTTTGTAGTTTTGCATCGAAAGTATCGATACAAATATCGGTATCGATACCAATAAAGTATCGATACTCCGATATATCGGTGGTATCGTGCCGTCCCTAGGCGTACCTTGTCGAGAAGAAGAAGGAAGGGTAGGAAACAACGTAATGGGTTCAATTTTCAGGTTTATCGATTCTTTGAGGTAGATTCAAATCAGAGATCGGTGGTTACTTCGTCTGAATCGATACAACGAGGTGATGGAATCGATTATCGTTTGGGGTACCGCCCCAAGATTGTGATGAAAGCTGAAAGATCATTGGCCGAGCGAGACTTGTGTCAGTATTTGTGTACTCCTCTTGATAACAGTCAGGTTATCCTCCTGTTCTAGTCGTGATTTGCTTTTCTTTGCTGTTTTCGCATCGAGAATGGATAGTTGTGAGTGATCAAGTTGTATGAGCTGTCCTCATTACCAAATCTGCAGTTGTAAACGAACTTAATGGTGAGTACACACATTATTCCACCGAAAGCTACCTTTATCAATGGTTATCCGACTGTATTTCGTTGTAATTCACTGCTTTCCAAGTCTGCTGTTTTCAAATGAGAAAAATTCATGCAGCACCGGATTTTCAAATACCTTGACTTAGAAGAAATGAGCGGATTTAACAGTCTCTCCGTTGGCAAGTTCTGGATTCTGGCTATTTTAGTGGGAATTTTATTATACGAGTAACATTTCAAAATACGAGTAACATTTCAGGGCTGTATAACATTATTTCAGTATAATATACTGTTCGTTATTCTTCTGAATTCGAATGCCCTGAAATGTTACTCTTATTTTGAATCAATTGAAGGACTCAGTGATAGATCTCGGAGCTTAACCTATTCAGCCCAGATGACTTCTCCTATGAAATAGGCCTGAAACGAGCCTATGAAAAGTCCAGACAGTGAGGAATTTCACCGAATTCTGTTTGCATTTTTCCTGAATAGTTATTGGTGTGGGGTTGATGAAAATTGGGTTGATTTCGGAAAATAAGACTCATATTATTTATGGGAGACAATCAAAATTTATGATTTCAAAAAATAACCGGGAAAACGGAACTCTTCAACGTGTAGTGGGAACGCTCGCTGATTGGGCTGTTCCGATTGCTGTCTCCTCCCAGTGTTGCCCGATGGTATGACGAAATCGTTTTTTCTAAGAGGAAAGTTATCAAACACAAACAGGGGAAACCCAATTTCCCCCATCTGGCTTTTTCTATTTTTTTCTTCAGTTTTTTGGTTTCGAACTTTACTGGTTTTGTGAAATGTTGCCTCTGAGGACTAAAGATTTCTCGATCTCAGTGCTTCAAGCGGCCGTAAAATGAACTATTCCAGGATGACGTCATCCTCCCGGTTTTTTCAAACGTTCATATTTTCTACACTGTTTTGTTTATTCGTAAATTAGGAAGTATGGGCTGAAAGTTTGTCGTCATCTCACTGGCCCGTATGAAGCGCTGCCAACTCCATCTGGCTGCTCTGGACGTCGCTAAGGCCTTTGATACAGTCAGTCACCTTGCCCTGACCAATTGCCTTCGTGGTTTTGGGGCCCCATCTCGGTTAATCGAGTATGTGGCCTGTCTGTACCAGGAAGGCGTGACGGTCCTGGAGGCAGGAGGTGAGGTGTCAGGGGATGTAGGGATCGGGCGTGGGGTATGCCAGGGGGATCCCCTATCACCACTCCTCTTCAACCTGGTCGTGGACACGGCCTTGGGTAAGCTGCCCACAGAAGTAGGGTTTGATCTCGCCCCTGGGGTGTGAGTAGGAGCATTGGCTTTTGCCGATGATGTTGCCAGGTGTGGACTTGTGGTTAACCCCGATAAGTGTGGGTCGGTCTCCTTGGTCCTGTCGGGTCGCCAGCATAAGGTGAAAGTTGTGGATGGGGGTTTTTTCATAGGACAATCCCCCATCCCATCTCGATCCGTGTTGGAGGTTTGGCGGTACCTTAGAGTCGACTTCATGGGGGTGGCCACTATAACTGCCAGCCATGTGGAGCTTGGTAGAGTGCTAGCTCGCGTTACCAAGGCTCCATTGAAGTCACAGCAGAAGCTGCGCCTCCTCCGCACGTACTTACTGCCAAAGCTGACCTATGGGTTAGTCTTTGGCAGGCTTACGGCGGGGAGGCTGCAAGAGTTAGATCAACAAGTTCCCTCTGCTGTGCGCTCTTGGTTGAGGTTCCCACCTGGTGTCCCAAGTGCCTTTGTTCACGCACCGGTCAAATCCGGTGGGCTTGGCACTGTGTCTCTCTCAGCATGTATCCCTTCATTGCGCCGCCAGCGCCTGTTAGCCCTTCAAGGGTCGAGCTGGGAGGTCGCCCGTGCGGCTGCTGATCTTGATTTTGTCAGGCAGCAGTTAGCATGGTGCGACCGAGCAACACCATCTGCTCCAAAACTCAGTTCGTCTGCTGAGTTCGCTGCTGCGCTGCATGAGTCAGTAGATGGTAAAGAACTCCGACAGTGCTCCAAAAGCCCTGTCTCTTCCCAATGGGTAGATTGGGCTTCAGAGGGCATTGGGGCCTGCGACACTTCCACGCCGTCCGCATGGCAACTCTGCCAACTGCGGTACGGTGTTGGAGGGGTAGTCGTGGGACAACTCTACCCCTTTGCCGCACCTGTCGGAGTGGAAATGAACATCTGTATCATGTAGTGCAGCAATGTCCTTCGGACTCATGGGGGCTCATATTTGGACTCATTTTACGTCATGATGCGGTCGCCAAGCAGATAGCAGGTGTTTTGTCATCTAGCGGCTGGGATGTTGAGAGGGAGAGATTGTATCACATGCCAAGTGACCAGGGTAAGAAGCCCGACATCGTTGCCGTCAAGCCTGACCAGTCTTGCATTATCCTGGATGTCCAAGTTGTCAATGGCAGCTTGGACATGGAGCAGACTTGGCGGGCTAAGATAAGAAAGTATGATAGAAATGATTTACGGCAAGCGGTGTCGGAGCTAAAAGGAGTGGCACCCAACAACACCAGGGTGATGGCTGCAACCTTATCATGGCGCGGGGTGTGGTGCGGGAAAAGTGCCACGGAGTTGCGCGTGTTGGGCATCTCAGTAGGCGTACTCCGTGGTATCACCACCCGTGTCCTGCTCGGCTCATATTTGAACTGGTGGTCGTTTTATAGAGGCACTTCCCTTAATCCCTCTCTCCCACCCCCACCTTCCTCATCTTCCCTCATCCCTAGGGCCGGCATCGGGTGAGTCCTGGGCGTCCACCCCATTATTTTTTTATTTATTTATTTATTTTTATTTATGGCGTCAAAAAAGACATTTTGTCTTTGAGAGGTTACAAAAAAAAAGGCGGTTTTTCGAGGTGCTGAATCCGATTTTGGGGTCAAAAATAGGAAATTCCGACATGGTGAAATTCCTCGTTCTCACTACCCCGCTTGATTCAAACGCGTTGTCAGGGATGGAGAAGGGCCGTAGGTCCTTCGTCTGGTGGTTTTCTCGTTCAAGGTACCAAACGATTAGGTTGAGTTGTTCGTTTGGGGTTCGGCCAGTATCAACTTTGTCTTCAGAGTCGATAAGATAGCTCGTGGTCTGGACCTCTCCAAGAGAGTGCAGCGTTGAATCCGCGACCACCTAAACTGGTGGTCGTTCCATGGGAGCATTTCCTTTCATCTTTCTCTCCCATCTTTCTTTATCCTCTCGGTTAAGTCTTGGGAGTCCTTCCCCATTTTAAGTTAATTTATTTATGACGAACCTCTTCCAACTTCAAGGGGAGAAAGAAAATGTTTCAGACACTGAGCTTCTGATGATAAATTCTGTTTTCGTACAAAATTGTTTCACTTTGGCTGCCCTTTCATCTAGAATAATGTAACCAAAGAGGATGTCCCCGAGGCTTACAACAAAATCGGCTCGAAACGTAGGTGTTTATTTACTTCCAAATAGGTAAGTTTATGATAGTTGGTTGTCCGTTGGGAAATAACGTGGGGGCGGATGACACGTCTCTCTCCTTTTCAAATGTCAGGTCAGCGAGTGTCACAGGAAACAGTGCGTTCGTGACCTGAGCATTGCGGGTCATTGCCTACGTACTCCCACTCAACCTGGGATGTGAGAGTTATATCATTGACAAAATTGAATATGATTATATCAAGACTGAAATTTAACTGTTCGTGCACACATAATAACTTGGACGATGCAAATGAGGAATAACTACTAAATGGAAGGTACTCATTCGATGATGGTTAGAGTAATGTCCTCGTAAAATGTGACATCTGGCGCGTGGATACATCATAGTTTCCTCCCCTCTAAAACTAAACATTTTTATTTCAACACTGACTGAGGGTTTCGAAATATTTGCATCATACGAGGAGCAATTATTCACACGTCTCAAGGGGAGCCCTGGGAGTGATCAGGAGGAAGTCAAATCGCTAATGCGAGCACTAATGCTGACTTTCCCACATTTCATCCAAGATCAAGTTTCTTCTCAGATCTAAGGAAAAGTGTGACTGGAGTCCGATCAGATCAGTGAGTGATTGAGCTACAAACCAACTCTAAGAGCAATGCAATCTAGAATACAGCAAAAATAACGAAGAAGTTCGGACAAAATTTACTTATATTTCAACATTGACTGAAGATTTCTAAATATTTGACTGATAGAGCCACAAACCAACTCATAGAGCAATGCTATCTAGAATAGAGCAAGTGAAGAAATTTGTGTTTCAACACTGACTGAAGATTTCAAAATATTTGCATCATACGAGGAGCAATTATTCATACGTCTCAAGGGGAGCCCTGGGGGTGATCAGGAGGAAGTCAAATCGCTAATGCGAGCACGAATACTGACTTTCCCACGTTTCATCCAAGATCAAGTTTCTTCTCAGATCTAAGGAAGTCAGTGACTGGAGACCGATCAGATCAGTGAGTGATAGAGCTACAAACCAACTCTTAGAGCAATGCAATCTAGAATACAGCAAAAATTATGAAGATGTTCGGACAAAATTTACTTATATTCCAACATTGACAGAAGATTTCGAAATATTTGACTGATAGAGCCACAAACCAACTCATTGAGCAATGCTATCTAGAATAGAGCATGTGAAGAAATTTGTATTTCAACACTGACTGAAGATTTCAAAATATTTGCACCAGACGTAGACCAGTGGTGTGAGCGATCAACCTTGCTTCCTTACATCCTTTGTTTGAATGTACTATATGAACCTGTAGTACGTAATGAACTTCTTTCATTACTATATTGCTCATTAGAAGCAAAACTGGAATTTTACCGTTTTATTGACAGAAAATGAAATTCGATCCACGTTTTGGAATTACCTGAGAACACACGGTGAATGTCTTGTCTATGGGGATGTGGGTTTATGCTTTTCCTTTTCCTTAGTAGGTACCTTCATTTACCCTTGTCGGAATACTTCCTCAATAACTTCTCGATGCAGTGGAAGTACAATAGACAGCCGATGAGGACTAGGATGCTTCGTTTAAGACCTTCGAGCGGGGGAAAAAATGGCAGTCGTTAAGAGGACTAGCTGTACTTGGTTTTAATTAATAGCCAAGTTTCTCAAGCTGAGAGCCTAACCTACATTCCTCCATTACTCAGAACGATTCACTCCCTTAAAAGAAGAGTCAACCCTGGCGCTTCTGTTTGAACGGACCGATTATCAACGGACAATTAAGAGTCGGGAAATCAGACCATCAATTATAATACAGAGAGATTCTAGGGGATCTACTAAGGTATGAGGTGTATGTAAGGAACTTGAGAACTAGATAAGTCATCAGATTTCCAACTCCGGAGTTAGCGTGAAAAACGAGTCAGAATTATTCAATATATTGCGGTTTTGAAATAGTACTTCAATATGTACACCGGTGATGTCTATTTACACAATATTTGCCGATTTTTAGAGTACATCCAAAATCGCAAAATTCTAAGATTTTTGCTTCCTCACTACCGAAGGTAGGTATTGGTCGGAAGAGCCTTCCGTTTCTGCTGTAGGTCTGAAATGTTTGGGTCCTAAAAAGTTCGAATTGTTTATAATCTAAATATCTACTACTAAGGATATTGATAAAATCTTTAATTGGGTACTGATTTTCATTAGGGTGACATCGTTTCATAATAATTATGAAATGATGTCACCCTAATAAACTGTAATTATTACAGTTTGAGAATAAAGCGAGCAAGCATGCGAAGTTGTCTTCTCTCTCGAGTGAACCAACTAATTTCAAAGATTACTTATTTTTACCTTCATTTGACTAAAAAAATCGAAATCATCGAAATGAGTTGTTTTACTCGAGAGGAAAGACAACTTCGAAGGCTTATTTTCACCCTCATTTGAATGGAAAATTAGAGCAAGAAGGTCGAAATCTTCGAAATAAGTTGCTTTGCTCGAGAGAAAGGACAAGTTCGAAGGCTTATTTTCACCTTCATTTGAATGAAAAACTCGAGAAAGAAGGTCGAAATCTTCAAATATCTTGGTTCTCTCGAGAGAAAAGACAACTTCGAAGGCTTATTTTCACCCTCATTTGAATGAAAAATTAGAGCAAGGAGGTCGAAATCTTCGAAATAAGTTGCTTTGCTCGAGAGAAAGGACAAGTTCGAAGGCTTATTTTCACCCTCATTTGAATGGAAAATTAGAGCAAGAAGTTCGAAATCTTCGAAATAAGTTGCTTTGCTCGAGAGAAAGGACAAGTTCGAAGGCTTATTTTCACCTTCATTTGAATGAAAAAATCGAGAAAGAAGGTCGAAATCTTCAAATATCTTGGTTCTCTCGAGAGAAAAGACAACTTCGAAGGCTTATTTTCACCCTCATTTGAATGGAAAATTAGAGCAAGAAGTTAGAAATCTTCGAAATAAGTTGCTTTGCTCGAGAGAAAGGACAAGTTCGAAGGCTTATTTTCACCTTCATTTGAATGAAAAAATCGAGAAAGAAGGTCGAAATCTTCAAATATGTTGGTTCTCTCGAGAGAAAAGACAACTTCGAAGGCTTATTTTCACCCTCATTTGAATGAAAAATTAGAGCAAGAAGGTCGAAATCTTCGAAATAATTTGCTTTGCTCGAGAGAAAGGACAAGTTCGAAGGCTTATTTTCACCTTCATTTGAATGAAAAACTCGAAAAAGAAGGTCGAAATCTTCAAATATCTTGGTTCTCTCGAGAGAAAAGACAACTTCGAAGGCTTATTTTCACCTTCATTTGAATGAAAAACTCGAGAAAGAAGGTCGAAATCTTCGAATCTTGTTGGTTTACTCGAGAGAGTATTTCATCATCGAAGTCTTCTTACTAGAAGAACCAATAAATTTTGAAGATTTCGACCTTCTTTCTCGAATTTTTCAGTCAAATGAAGGTGAAAATAAGCCTTCGAAGTTGTCTTTTCTCTCGCGAGAACCAACATATTTCGTAGATTTCAACCTGTTTTCTCGAGTTTTTCATTCACATGAAGGTTAAAATAAGCCAACGAAGTTGTCTTCTCTCTTGAGTGAATCAACTTGTTTGAGAGTGAAAGATATTTGAAACATTTTTCCATCACACTGTTTTGGTTTATTATTTTCAATAATGAACCATTGGAATCGACCAAGAAAAAAAATTTTAACACCCCTTCAAAATTTGATGGTTTACGTTTCAAGGTACGTAGAATCCAAAAATCAAATAAAAATGTGGCCGTCCGTCCGCCGTACGCGGCACTTTTGCCACTTAGCATTGACCGATTTTGATGAAATTTGGTATGTAGGCTCCATTTGGGGTCTAGTTGTGCCCCGAAGATTTTGGTTGATGTAGGTCACTTCGAAGGGTTCCAAAATCAATTTTGAAATTTTCAAAACGCCCTAACTCAAAAAATTTCGATATAAAGGTATTGTTTTTCCTTCAATTTAAGATTCTATAGAATTTTTAGAATTTTTTGAGACCACCCGGAGCTCAGTAGGACAAACCGTTCGCTCACTACGAGAATTTAAAGTTTGGAAGTACGATAAATCGGAAACACGAGTGTGAATCGCAAAAGAGGCCTAATCTCCGTTCAAATTAAAGCTGACCGAAATGCGATCGATATTTTTCTTCATGTTGGATGGTTGGTGGCTTTGCAGACAAGTGATCTATATACAAACATAAAAAATAATAAACCATTGTGTAATAATTTGCAGCGTTTTTTGAGATATGATAGTAGGTATTCCACGGCAGGTTATGTTCATCTCAAGTCCCTGGAGGTTCTTCTCCACACTAATATTTCCGTGAGTGAAACTTTATCTCTTCCAGCGAGTAAGCGGATATTTAATATAAGCAAACGACCGTCCGGTTGAACCTCCCAAGGAATAAAAACAAAGGAAGAAACACTGATGAGTCGAGTAAACGAGGAATTAGGAAACACTTGCGAATAGCGGAGCTCTCCAGACACGTCTGCGGACACATCCGAATCCAAACAAGCACCCGGACTTCCGAATTCCGAAAGACGTGACAGCTTTGAACTCTTATGCCCTGTAATTTCATACTTTCTGTCACATTTTCAAATAGTAGAAAGGTATACTTACTTCTAAAGAGTTTCTCTTTTTTAATACGAAGAGTAATTCGCGCAGGAGTTAAATAGTAATAATTTAATGAATTTTATAAAAAAAAAAGAAGCTGTGGACTTAACATTGTATCATGCACATAATTTTTCACTGAAACCCATTGTGGAATATTCTAAAGGATTTCAGGAGTTGTAACACTTTTTCATAAGTATATTTTTAGGTGAAGAAATATTACTTCTTTACTTTCTTGGTTGTTGATGTTCGGACTGACAAAGAAGACGATTAGATTGTTTTCAATGGTTTAAGCTACAATAATCAAGATCAGTCTTGAATTCTAGGAACAGTTCTTGAAACACTAGGAAAATTATTTAAGACGTTATCATACAAGAAATAAGAAAAGAGGTCTGCCAAGTGGGTGTGGCACGTAGCTTCTTCGTATCCAAATCTCAACGAGACAACCCGTGAAAATCAATCTTGAAAATCGTAGAATTTGAGTTCTTTGATTTGATTTCACATTCGCGTAGAAATTGATTAGGTTCAGCATTTCAACACTCAACACTCAATTCCTAATTATTTATTCGAATTCGTATGGAAAATGTGGAAGTTATGGCTGTTACAAGAGTTTTACCTTTTGCGCACGATTAGTGTTGTTAGCGCCCATCCAGTGAGAACTTATTCTGTAGGAGTGGTGGTACCATACCCCTTCCCCCAGTCACCTCTGCTGAGGGGAGAACACCTGTGCGCTCCCCATGTCTCTCTCTCTCTTCTACCTCCGCTTGTACTACCGCAACATCTCTCTCTTAACTTTCATTCAAAACCCGGAAATCTTATCTTAAATTTACTAAATCTATTCAAAATTCAGTATTTCATCTTTTCCGCTCATTTAACTCAGTTTAAATCATAAATATCGCGATTTCTTTCACTTCCCTCGGGCTTTCTCCATTTCGCATACCTTTTCCTTCATCAAAATCACCAGACTCCACGCCCAGGGCCCCTGAGGTATGCAGCGCGCTGCCCAAAGGTACGAGTGAATACCATTCTTATTTCCTTTATTCCCACACCTTCACTTTTTAATTTGAAACAAAACCTTTTTTCTTACGACCATATCAGCCCTATAGATTAAAATTAATAACAAAAATACAGTCCACTCAAACCCGCCGCTTCAAGTGTATTATAAAAATTTCATCAAAAACGGACAGTTCAACTTGCCCGATACAAGGATCTGCGGAGTCATACTCGTAGACCGATAGACAGACACGAAATCAGAATTGTTCAGGAAGGAGTGGAAATTTTGAATTTGAAGGTCAATTTTTTCAACCTTTTTCTAATTTTTCAACCTCTGACTGACGTCAACCAAAAGCTTGGGGCCCCAAATGGAACCCATATACCAAATTTCATCGAAATCGATCTATGGAAACTAAGGAAAAAGCCCTGTACGGCGGACGGACGGCAACATTTTTATTCGATTTTCCGATTCTACGTACCTTGAAACGTAAACCAACAAATTTTGAGGGGGGGGGGGTAAGAATTTTTGACATTTTGACATTTTCATGTCTTTGCTTTGGCACATAAACTGAAAAATCGTCACGAAAATTTGCTCACGCGACCAATAAATAAAATAGACTCACTGTGTTGCGTAGAGAACAAACAATCAACTGTTTTGATGCTTGGGTACATGAACTAACAAACTTCTTGTGTAGTGGAAGAAAACACACATGAAAATGTCCCAATGTGTTGCAGACTCGTATGCAAGCATTTTACAATGTTTTTGCTACTCGTTTTAGAAACCTCCAAAAAAGGGTTTTAGTGTAGATCCCTATTATGGATTCAACAGGATTTAAAATGAGGTAATAGATTATGTCTTTGCTTTGGCACATAAAAATCGTCACGAAAATTTGCTCACGAAAATTTTTATAATAATATCCACTTACGACCAAGTCGTTGCTAAGGAAATTTATCTTCGTCATTCGTGCTCATAGAAAAATCGTTCACCATTCGTTGGAAAGCCCTAAATTTATGCATAAATTATATACTACCAAAACAGCTATAATTATGGAAGAAACTGAGATGTACCCCTGAGTTAAAAGAACTGTAAAAAACATTTGCAGTAAGAGTTTGTTGCACGTCAATAAACAATTATTGAGAAGAATATTATTATTATAGGTAGGCAGCGAATGTATAGGTAGGTTAGTAAAAAATAAATAAAAAAAGTAAAATACTTAAGTAAAAAGTAAATACATAAAATGTCCCAATGTGTTGCAGACTCGTATGCAAGCGTTTTGATTTTCATGGTCGATTTATTATTGAAAATAATAATCCAAAGGTTTCTTATTGAAAATAATAATGAAAAAATGGTTAAACCTCCCTTAAAATGTGATGGTTTTCGTTCCAAGATATGTAGAATCCAAAAATCGAATAAAAAATTTTTCGGTCCGTCCGCGGTACGCAGCACTTTCCTCAGTTATCATAGATCGATCTTGATGAAATGTGGTGTATGAGCTTCATTTGGGGTCTAGTTGTGTCCCGAAGCTGTTGGTTAGTGACAGTCGCTTTTAATCGGTGAAAAATAGGGGTTGCAATACGCCCTAGCTCGAAAACTGTTGATATAAAGTTATTGTTTTATCAACAATTTGAAATAGAATTGAATTTTTAGAATCGAATGAGACCTCCCAGAGCTCTGTAGGACCAACCGTTCACTCCCTGAGGTCTTGAAGTTGGGGCGGCAACCAAGAATCAAATTTCGTTTTTAATATGAGGCGTTTTGGTTTATTATTTTCAATAATGAACCTTTGGAATCGACCAAGAAAAAAAAAATTTTTTTAACACCCCCTCAAAATCTGTTGGTTTACGTTTCAAGGTATGTAGAATCCAAAAATCGAATAAAAATTTGGCCGTCCGTCCGCCGTACGCGGCACATTCCCTACAGAGCATTGACCGATTTTGATGAAATTTGGTATGTAAGCTCCATTTGGGGTCTGGTTGTGCCCCGAAGATTTTGGTTGATGTAGGTCACTTCTAAGGGTCAAAAAATAAATTTTGAAAACGCCCTAACTAAAAAATTTTTGATATAAAGGTATTGTTTTTCCTTCGATTTAAGATTCTATAGAATTTTTAGAATTTTTTGTGACCACGCGGAGCTCTGTAGGACAAACCGTCCGCTCCCTACGAGAATAGCGAGTTGGACGTACGATAAATCAGAAACACGAGTGTGAATCGCAAAAGAGGCCTAATCTCCGTTCAAATTTTAGCTGACCGAAATGCGATCGATGTTTTTCTTCATGTTGGATGGTTGGTGGCTTTGCAGACGAGTGATCTATATAGAAATATAAAAAATAATAAACCATTGTGTAATAATTTGCAGCGTTTTCTGGTAGGTACTGCCAATATAAAATTGAAAGTGAGCCTATATCTTTGAAGCCTAGTAATGGCTAAGCTGTAATTTTTGCAAGTGAGTGATAGAAAAAATAAACCGTTGTGTAGTAGTTTGCAGCTATCTTTGACGTGCTGCACGACCACCAAGCTTTCTTTGAGAGGACGAGCAAAAGACCATAACATAGTCGTTTATGTACGGAATACTATCCCGTATTCAAGAAAATTCTGTCGATTTTTCGAGGTTGATGAAACCGACACTCAAGAGGCGCCTCATAATTCCACATTATGGAGATTACATCTCGGGTCTGGGAAAATATCGTATCGAGGCGTAGTGGTGGTCTCAAGGGTCATTGCCTCGGTTCCCTCAGCTCAGCAAGTTGAAAAGAATAAAAAATATCTCATTCGTGTATTGAAGCTTTGAGACAAAAAGTATCGTGGAAATTTTGGTATCGGGACTTTTTTTGTAAGAACACAGTCATAAAATATATTCTTGATTATTCTGAAGGTATGATTCACTATGTTGTGTTGACGTGGATAGTTGTGTGACCCAGATGAAGTTTAGGCACGAAATGTTGACGTGGTCTAATAACAGGAGGTCAAAAGTCTCATAGAAAATGCAAAAAACAATATTTGCAAACGTACTTCAAAG
The DNA here is from genome assembly GCA_009739505.2 of Apolygus lucorum. Taxonomy (NCBI): domain Eukaryota; kingdom Metazoa; phylum Arthropoda; class Insecta; order Hemiptera; family Miridae; genus Apolygus; species Apolygus lucorum. Next base: position 735,254 of record CM019170.2, on the reverse strand, counting down.
GCAAAACCCTTTTGTCGGGGTTTAAAATTTCAAAGTGTAGCGGCCAAAGGCCTATCGATGAGAGCAGAATATATTTTCGTGGACTCAGGTTCCCAATTTTATAGCTGAACCCAGGATTTTTACTATTAGTTTAAGGACTTCTGAGTTGACAAGTTAACGATTGTAATGTCGTTCCTGATAAGTTGGTTATTTTTCACCTTTTCCGTTAATACTTCGCCTGTTGATCGAATTATGAATAAAACAGTGACTATTCACAATATCGTTGGAGTTCTTGACCGTATTTTACTAATCAATTTTCAGGTTCTTGAGAATCGGTCAGGGGGAATAATATAATATGTATTTAAGTTTTCATAATATTTATCAATGTTTCGAACAATTTATTGTAAATCTTCAGGGTAAAAATTGGAGCGAAGATGGCCACATTGAGGTTTTTATGGTTTGAAAGATGGGCAGGTTATTGAAACAGCAGAAGACTCCATCAATCCCCAATGAGGGAAGAAAGATGACAATATAAAGTGGTAAGTAAGACAAAATAACTTGAGGTGTCAACAAAGTCAACCTTGTTGATTCATGAGGCCTATAAATACTCACTCCAACATAAAAACCTTTATGCAACCATTTTAATTCCTGTTTTTCCCCTGAAGGGGTACAATAAATTGTACGAAACGTTGGCTTAAATAAATATATTATTCTCCCTGACCAATCCTCAAGAACCTGAAATTTATGTCATCTTCCGCCCCAATTTGAAAAAAAATCGAAAATCGGGCGATTCGACCGGGAGAAATGAATAACTAGAAAATGATTTCGCTGCAGATTATCTTGTGTTTATGAAATTTAATGGGAAATTCATTCGTGGCTAACCAGTTTTCGAAATAAGGAATTGACCGCACATTGACCGTAAGACAAATTATTTTTTAAAAATGCTCTAAACTCAAAATGCGAGTAAATTTTTTTATTTTTTTAGAGGATTTCTATTTTTGAGAGGTTCATTTCGTACCTTGCTAATCAGCCTGAAATCTTCATCTATGTCGTATCTTTATGGTTTCGGGAATAAGAAATTTATCACACGGAAACCGAAATTGTTGAAAAAAGGTCTAAAACTCATTAGCTCATTATACATTTGAAGGATCTGGCTTTGACTTGCTGCACTTTCGGTCGCGAGGAAGAAAATATTGTCCGGTTCTGATACAGTTTTCTGGTTTAGCATGGTTTATCTCCAGGTGGTTCACCATAAATTTCGTCGCCGATTCACCAAAGGTGAAACCCTTGCAACTCGAAAAACGCTATTTTCTTGAAAAATCGATATTTAGGTGAAATTGCTAAGTTAAGGTGAATTAGAAATGTGCTCGAATGTTATGAAAATTGTCGATCGTGTTGACGTTTCTACAATGAAGGATCTGAATTCAATAATTTACTAACCAGTAGAAATCATTACTGCCCCTCAAGTTGGCGGAGGTTTTTTAATAACCCAAAACAAAAGACAATGGCTTCTGCTACCTTCTCTGACTCGAAGTAAAAAGTTGAAGTTTGATAACAAAATATTGAGTTCAACTTAGAAGCGCTGTGTAGGTGGACGAATAGAATTTTTCGAGTTTTGCCTATTTAGAGAGCGATTCCTTCACCAATTGTCAATTTGAAGGCCACTAAAGCTCCACTCACACTTTACGCACTTTTGAGTGAAGGAATGAAATTCATAAGTGCACTTTGCGAAACTGTGGTTTTACATAACGGCGGTCTTGCAAGCGAAGGGGCGCAATTGGGTCGGGCACCGCACCGCCAGAAGTGGCGAAACTTCGAAACCGGAATTTACCGTCTTTTTCATTGATTGAGCTCCTGTAGGCAATGTGATTTCGATTCTAGAAAAACTTAAGGAAGTCAGCCAAGTTGGATGGGCACTATAGGTTCATCACACAAAGTAACGTGGAAGTGTAAAATTGTTTGCATCGATTATCGAGCAGCAATTCTACATAAACATATTAAACATTATTATTATTGACACATAACTGTTAACACTAAAACTTGATTGTCGGTGGACGACTCCTTCTCTCAGTTCCCAACTGACATCAAATACATTCCAACTTACAGTCTATGTTGGAGAAACGTCGGTCTTACAGATAGCGAATTAAGAGAATGGAAAAGAGAGCAACTAGAGGATTCAAGGTATACCTGTTGTATATACATAGGTATACCCTTGTTATAACAAGGGTAATTTTGCTTTCGAAAATCATCTGAGTCTATTCAATTGATCGTGTATTTTAAATTTCATCCGAGTAATTTTATCAATTTATTTTCTCTAGAAGGGGCGTTGGATGTGTTGATATAATTTGAAATGTTCAAGAGTGATCGTTCTGATAAAGTCTAAATAACTTCTCCTGCATTATCACCTTCAGCAGATATAATTTATTATTATAAAGTTTATTTCAATTTTTGTCATTCAAAAATTATGGAAAAATTGTCAACCCTGATTATAATTAAATAAATGAGATATTTTGACGGGTTACAAATTATCCATTTATTATCAAATTATGCGCAAACATCCCGGTTCGATTCGAGATGACAAACAATGTAAGTTTCATTCCGAACATGCTCCCCTCTAGTGAAGAAAAATCTAATTATAATCTGATCCTGCACCCCTAAACTCTCACAGTTTTAGTCTCCTTTCACGTATCACCAATGAGATTCGAGTTCCCTTTCACCCATTTCACAATTAGATTCTCCTTTCACGTAACACCTTCTGGGTCCCAACCAATGAGATTCGAGTTCCCTTTCACCCATTTCAAAATTTAATTCTCTTTTCACGACCTACAGGGTCCCAACCATTGAGATTCGAGTTCCCTTTCACCCATTTCACAATTAGATTCTCCTTTCACGTAACACCTACTGGGTCACAACCAATGAGATTCGAGTTCCCTTTCATCCACTTCACAATTAGATTCTCCTTTCACGTAACACCTACTGGGTCCCAACCAATGAGATTCGAGTTCCCTTTCACCCATTTCACAATTAGATTCTCCTTTCACGTAACACCTACTGGGTCCCAACCAATGAGCTTTGAGTTCCCTTTCACCCATTTCACAATTTAATTCACTTTTCACAACCTACAGGGTCCCAACCAATGAGATTCGAGTTCCCTTTCACCCATTTCACAATTAGATTCTCCTTTCACGTAACACCTACTGGGTCCCAACCAATGAGATTCGAGTTCCCTTTCACCCATTTCACAATTATATTCTCCTTTCACGTAACACCTACTGGGTCACAACCAATGAGATTCGAGTTCCCTTTCACCCATTTCACAATTATATTCTCCTTTCACGTAACACCTACTGGGTCACAACCAATGAGATTCGAGTTCCCTTTCATCCATTTCACAGTTTGAATCTCCATTGTTGCGCCTGACTATTAGCCACTTTGCTGACCTTTGTTCCTTCCAATTCCTACCATTTCGCTCGACTAGAGAATTCTAGTTCTCCTTATGTTGTCTGTGACTCAACTTCAGTTCTCATTTGTTACTGGTGGTGCCCCTAAATTTCAACTACGTTCTCAATATTATGTGAGGTTCGGAATTTCCATATCCACATTGGCTCGTCAACTCTCAGCATTATTTCAAGATATGTTTATACTAGGTTGCTCTAAAATTTAACATAGTTTGTTATGAGAGTTACCAAACAAAGTAACCAAGTCAAGCAAGAAAAGAAAAAAATTAATAAATTTATTATTTGATTAATAAATATAATAAAATTTGAAAAATAAATATAATAAAGGATTTGATTCGCGCAACATGAAAAATACGCCATGTTTCACATGGCATCTTTCTTACGGTGTTTTTCGAAAGGAACCATTAAAACTGTTCGAGAGAACGTTATTTCTCAGTTTTAACTTGATTGTACACCTGAGGATTGAAGCTTAATGTCTTATCTTGGATCAGTATTTCAAATCCTGTTCAATTATGAACTTGAAGTGGTAATCTGGAGCCGTTAGCTGACCTGGGGAGACCGCAGGATTCACTTTTCATTCTGTTTCCTCATGGACGTCCTTGGTATAAAAAGGTTCCGGTTTAGACTTGGTCATTAGGCAAATACCCGCTCGGAAATTATTTATCTCAATACGGACAATTAATTTATGGGTATCAGCTGATAAATTACGTAGGCGTAAATGTTGCAAGCTCGGTATTCTTCCGAGGAAAAAGAGTCAGCCAAGTTGGTTGGCAGTAAAGCTTCCTCCCAAAGAATACAAGGCTCCTATGCGTATCAGCCTAAAATCTTTGATGTAGATATGAAATTAACGATCAAGGTTACGGTCGCCAGATCTCTCGACTATTTGAAACCTGATGCATTCAGTGAATCATCAAAAATATGGACCCTTCGACTTACCAAGCACCATTTTGCCAACGTAATTTTCATACGCTGATCGTTTCATATCGTGTTCTAAAGATCCCCCTAAGTGATCGTATGGGGTTTTCCGATCGAATATTCCCCCCCCCCCCCCTTAAACTTGGCCATAACCTAAGCCTTAGACGTTCTTCAAGATGCTTATGATTCAAAACTCGGGCTTGAGGAAGATGATTGAGCCTAAATTGGAGCTCAGACAGAAGAAGAGGATTTTTATGGGTAGCTGGTGAACTTGAGGCTCGTGAAAATTGTAGTAGATTCAAAGAGTTCACTTCCACCGCTTACTCTTTCCTTTGTCCTGGAAGCGCATTATATCCTGAGATGAATAAAATTCCAATAAATGCGTGCAATTGGTTTTTTTCCACAATTTGTGAGCAAAAATATTCACGGAGAGATAACGGTTTGATTTATCTACGATCGTAAGATCACCCGGATCACTTCTTTGTCGAAAAAAAAGTTCGAAAGTTTCAACCGTGTTTCACAAATTGTAAAACCGAATCCTGAAGGAAGATTTCGTAACTGGATTTCATTCAAGAAAACGCCACTTTTGAAAATTTGTGGCCCGTTGTCACAGCTCAGGGCTTTGCAAGTCCGTGATTCCACAACATAGGGTACCTAATATTGATCATCTGGTTGCTCTCTTTGAAAAGAGGATAAGTTGTGCAACTTCGAAGACCCTTCGCATCAAATACGATATCGGTTTGTGCGTAAGATGTTTTATAACACCACAAATGGACCATAAAGTACAGGTCTGTGTTATCTATATATCTAGATAGGTAACGTTTATGTATATTGTTCATTTTTTACGGATTTAATTCATTTTGTCGAGGTCTATTCTAGTCAGTTATTCAATCACTAGCTGAAAAACCTGCTAAAAGCAGGCGAAAAAAATTGTAGATATGTAAAAAAAAATTTGATGTCGCGGCCTGGAATCGAACCCGGGACCCCCACGTTCGGGCGACATACGTACGTACGGTTGGCGTTTTATGTATATAGATAGTCAACTTGAAACGATAGATAGATATAGATAGATTAGCTAGATATAGATAGATATAGTCTTGTCAACTTACTTCTTGTTATAAAAATGTTTAGTTACCTTCGGAATTTTTCAATTCATAATATTTATGTATAGGAATATTTTATACGTCAATAAGTTGTTCCTCGTTGTTTTGATTATTTGAATATTTACCACTCAATACCCAAAAAAATTGTTTACCTACTCTCAAGGAAATGGCAGTTTAGATCATTTCCTTGATCATACATTCGCCTGGCGTAACATTATGTCACACCTTTTCTCCCCACTCCGTCATACATACAATGGGGGGGCGGGACCCCCCGGCCAACTGAGACGTCATGAACATTCGAAACTGAAAAATCATAGAAAAAGGTCTTCTCACGCTAGAAGGTCGCGGTTGGTGTCAAAATTCTCAGAATGAGGTCTAGTTTAGATTAAAAATAACAATAAACGGTTTTCCGACCCATGCGCACACCCCATTAATAACAATATATAATAATAATAATAATAGTAATAAAATTTTTAATTTGTAGAAAGCCTTAGTAGGCAATACAAACGTCAACAAGTAAATTAGTGTAAAACAATAACAAATTGTCAAATAACATTATATATATTTAGTCAGACGGTTCTCGAAATAGTAGATTGTACTGTAAAAAACTGAGCAGGTTCGTATAGTTCTAGTTGAACGAGCTTTCTTTTAACCACTATCTTGAAAGATTTATAGGGTAGGCCCTTTGTTTCTGCGTTCAAATAATTGAAGGTTTTTTTAGGGGACTTGATTGTTGATTTTAATGAAATCAATAATCAAATGAAATCAATCGATAATCTGTATGAAATAAATTAATATCCAAATTTTGAGTTTCGGTCTTGAAGGGGGCTAAATTGTCTAAAAAGGTTTTTTCTAGGGGGCTTGAAACCAAATTAACTCCAAGTTGTTGAACTTGAATGTAAATGTTTCATCAATCTGTAGAGCTCTTTTGACGTGGATGTGTCTTTTGGCTGGGGGTTTAGGAATTTTTCGCGACACTTTTTTTTGCCACAAAAAATGCAACGCGATACCAGTAAACACAATCATAGTTACATATCGGTAGCTATGAAATAAGGTTCTCTAGAATACTGCGATTTTGAATGCTTCTTGTCCTTGAACGAATCCTTAAGGCTTCCATGAGCCCTCAGACATGAATGAGAAATCAGACTGGAATAGGTGGTGGCTTCTACAGGTTAAGAAAGTAGTGTGTTTCCTCGAACCAGATGTTCATATCTGAAAGCATTTATTCTCCGTGGTTTACTCACATTGATAGGAGAGTTGAGACAACATGTCACGACACACACGGCGGGCTGAGAGGAACTGATTTCCACTTGGCAGGGGGGGCACAGTTACTTTCCAACGGGGGCAGGCAGGGGAAGAAACATGTAACAGGCGACTCCTGGCGCCAGGTCCCCGCCGATCAGCCCCCTTTCTAAGGAGGTTCCACCTGGTCCGAGGAAATGAAGGGACTTTCAGAGGGGACATCCTTCCGAAGAGTTCGAAGGAACGTAGGAGGTAGCTGTATAATCCACGACCTTGTCTGAGGCACAACGGATCGAACAGTTTCTGAATTGAATCCTGATCTTCCCTTTGGGTTGCCTGGAGCGGCCTACGAACCTCACCTGAAATGGTAGTTTATAATACTTTACTTTTACGTCCGAGTCTACCGAGGTAGCGGAAGTATTGCTTTCATTTTTCACGGTTGAAAAAGAAATTTTCTCCAAATTCGAAATTTCATCTCGGGTTTTACGTTTTAGACCTACCTGAACAATTTTGGTTTAGTGTCTGTCTGTTTATGTCTGTATTGAAATCTTGGTAACGGGCATAACTATACGAAGTTATTGTCCGATTTCGATGAAATTTTCAGAGATTGTGCGTGTTGGCTTGTAGACGGTCCCCTATGAAAATCATCCCCCGCGGACTGATTGAAACTGCTGCGCATACGCAAACGTATGAAATTCCTCATTGAGGAATTTCACCATGTCGGAATTTCTTCTTTTTGACCCCAAAATCAGATTCAGCACCTCGAAAAACCCCCTACGACAAACTTTCAGCCCTTACTTCCTAATTTACGAATAAACAAAACAGTGTAGAAAATATGAACGTTTAAAAAAACCAGGAGGATGACGTCAACCTGGAATAGTTCATTTATGGCCGCTTGAAGCGCTGAGATCGTGAAATCTATAGTCCCCGGATGCAACATTTCACAAACAAGTTCGAAATCGAAAAACTGAAGAAAAAAATAGAAAATGCAAGATGGGGAAAATGAGGTTTCCCCTGTTTTTGTTTTCCTCTTAGATAACACAATTTTGTCATACCATCGGGCAACACTGGGAGGAGATGGCGATCTGAACAGCCAATCAGCAAGCGTTCCGGCTTCACGTTGAAGAGGTCCGTTTTCCCGGTTATTTTTTGAAATCATCAATTTTGATTATCTTCCAAAAATAACAGGAGTCTTATTATCCGAAATCAACCCGATTTTCATGAATCCCACACCATTAACTATTCAGGAAAAATGCAAACAGAATTCGGTGAAATTCCTCATTCCTTGAAACAGCCATAAATTCCTAATTTTCCATCTGATTTCGATGAAATTTTCCAGGAATAATGCGGATGGGGGTGTCGATGGTCCCCTATGAGAATCATCGGATCATCTATACTGCCGTGCTAAGCCAGAAAGTCGTAACGTGAAAATTTGACCAAATTGAGTTATTGGTACCCAGGGGTTTTGGGGGTCGATTTCTATCTATTTTCGGAGTTTTTGAGTCGTATCTCTACTAGAGATGCCCCAAACAAGCCTCCCGACTTTCGCGTTAAGGCGTGTTAACTTGATTCTGCTAACAAAATTGTCGTATCAGAGCGATTCAGAAGAAGAAAACTCGTATCTTGACACTGATACGGGAATCTGCCTATTTCGACGATACGACTTCTTGCATTAAATCGGCATGATACGACTTTTTGCCTCTGAAAACTCAACATCCAGTGGTGACTTTACTTTCATACTCTAAGTGAATAAACGTTTATTTTTATTGATTCAGTAGTTTTTTCTTACACTCTGAACAGAGATATGAAATACGATTGACTTTGAGCCAAGTAGGATGACAAAATAATCAATGAGAAATGGTTTCTTGAATTAAAATGTTAATTCAAATGAATTGTTGTTTCAAGAATTAAAATGATCAGAATAGTCGTAACTTCGGGTTTAATGTTTAATGTTGACTCCAGAAATCGATTCGGCCGCTAATTTATTTTAAGAAAAACCTATACTTGTGGTAAAAGGAGGAAAAATAATCCCGCGAAAGAATTATTTCGCCACGAAACCTATTAGGTCGTTTTCCCGAAAGTTGGGTGAAGTCAAGATACGACTTTCTGGCTTAGCACGGCAGTTTACAATCGGGTTATGGATACTAGAAAGCTATGTGCCACACCCACTTGGCTGACGTTTCTGCTGCTTCTAATCGATAAATATCATCATTTGTTCGATCAAATTTGCTGAGGTAGGCCTCGTTTTCGCAAAACGTTCCTTGTTTCAAATTCCTGGATTGGTGAAATTTCTGGGCTGATGCGGGTTAGTCTCGAGGCGGTCCCCAAGAAATTTCATTATCATCGGACGAATGCAGCATGTGCGCACCTAAACACCAATTTTTTAAAGATCTGATAGCCGGAGTTCTTTCAAATTTTGAGAGTAGTTCGGAGCTGGGCACAAAAAAATGCTCGTAGATTTCATCATAATCCTATCAATAGGAGTCAAGGAACGTGTTGAGAAAAAGTGAATAATCACCATAATCGCGAACAACTTCACAATCCTGTCACCGATTTTCAGAAAACACAGTTTTCATTATGCAATTTGTGTACTTTACTGCTCAATTAATATTAAATCCTAATATTTTACAAATAATTCAGTAAATAATACGGTTTTGGGGAAGCTATTATATTGCCCAGTCAACTTGTTTTTGCTGTTTTATGCTTTATAACCGTTCAAATTCTCAACCTCAATATATATATTTTAACAATATTTATCATTATATGTATATATATTTAACAATATTTATCATTATATGTATATACATTTTAACAATATATTATATGTATATTTTAACCACGTTTGCCAAGTACTTTAGGGAATTGTAAAGTCTCCTGATCGAGTCGAACTAGAATTTTTCTACACCTTTCAATTCAAATCTAGAAGAGCCCTCGTCTTCCGCGGTCCGGCAGTCAAGTCGCGTTGGACGTCCTTGATCTATTATAGTGTCGACGATATAAAACCAAGTGAAGCTCGAAGGTGCGCACTTTGTTATTTAAAAAAAGCCTATCTCGCTAATAGAGCCCTTGAAGTCGGATTAGATAATACTTTTCGCCCTAGGGGAAGGTCAGTCGGTCTTTTGTGACGATTCCACGCCTTAACTCGTCCTTTTTTCTACGTACAGGTACCGATACAATTTTTCTCGACAATAGATTCGGAAATAATACGTAGGTGCGTAGCCGAACAGAGAGGGTTGAACTTATACGAGATCTGCTCACAAAGTTCCCGAAATTTTATTTTAAAAAAAGCAACTACAAATTATTCGCTCGGATCCCCTTCAAAATATTTTCCTCCTTTACACTTGTCCCTACATCAACTTTCATGCATACTTTTCAGAGTAATCCTGGATACTTTCTCTGAGATAACTCCCTGGTCGAATTTTTCTCGATCCCCTCTTTGGTAACAAATCTCATTCATTTCAGTGGCCTTTTCATAATGGGAAACAGGAAAAAGTCACAGGGAGCCAATATTTTTTGGGTGGTGGTGACATTTTGGTGACCCTTTGTGAAGACAGCACTTTCCTATGGCTGCTATGGTGAACGGCCACTTGGTGTTTCACAAAAAATCGATGGGGTTGGTGGGGTCAAAGGTTTTTAGGGATTTCCTCTGAAATGAACTTTTTTTTTCAATATGAAAACGTGAATGTGCTTAGAATTTATAAATAAAGGTAGGTAGCTTTAATTGTAGTTGTTGAATGAAAAATAAGATATATTTCGAAAAGTAAGTATAATAATATAAATGTTCTCTTATATTATCATGTTGACCTTGAACCATGGACGACCAAGGTCAACATGATAATAGGTATAAGAGAAAATAGTTTTTTTCTCTCGAAAATATAAGAGAAAATTCTTATTGTTATTCTTAATTTTCGAAATACATCTTATTTTTCATTCATTCATTCATCCATTCATAATTGTAGTTTTTTGAAGTTCTACCTCAATTGTGATGAAATTTTTGTATCTCTTTATTGTTAAGTGTAGGTAGCTCTTTATTGTTAAGTGTAGGTAGATCAGGTACAGCCCATAATTCTGTACCATTACCGCGAGCACTCAAACCATCCATAATAAAATCAAACCATTGTTGGCAACAAATATAAAATTGAAATATAAAATTATGTTGATTGGGTAAATGGGAAATCAATTGATAGAGGGCATAAGAATGAGTGGCTTCCCTCCTTGAAGGAGTCGGGTAAACCTTCCAAGCTACCGTTTGCAGAGAGAAAGAATGCTGTTGACCAATTTCCCTAAGGGTTTACCTGCTAACATAGGAGTCGGGTAAACCTTCCAAGCTACCGTTCGCAGATAGAAAGAATGCTGTTGACCAATTTCCCTAAGGGTTTACCTGCTAACATAGGAGTCGGGTAAACCTTCCAAGCTACCGTTCGCTGATAGAAAGAATGCTGTTGACGAATTTCCTTTAGGGTTTACCTGCTAACATAGGAGTCGGGTAAACCTTCCAAGCTACTGTTCGCAGATAGAAAGAATGCGGTTGACCAATTTCCCTAAGGGTATACCTGCTAACATAGACGACTACCTGTTCCAAAATCTTAGGTAGCCTATTGAGTCAGGCTGGGGAAAGGGCCAAGCTTCGGTACGTAATCCAGGGATAAGGGCAACTCGAGTCATAATAAGGAAGGGAGCCCCTCCACTCAGCCAATTTTTAGGAAGGATTATTTTTATCTCAAATGTGAGTTCACTTGCCCTTCAGTTGCCTTTAACATTTGAAAGAAGCATCATCCTTCAGGTACTGGAAGCGTGATTTTATTTTTGAATGAATGAATGTACATTCTCTTAATTGTTGATTGAGTGGGCGTTGGTGGTCTAGTGGACAGTGTACCCGACTGCGGTGATAGGATAAGAACCGTCTAGCGGGGATGCGAGTTCGAGTCTGGTCGCCAGCAGAAAGTTTTCTGTCTATTAGACGATCGGCAATCTCTCGTTCCAACCCAGGGCGGTGATGTTTGGGAAGCCATGAGCGAAATCATCAGAACAAATTCTGATCTCCCCTTAGGGAGACAGCTGATGACGTCCGCGACGCCAAGAATGGCAGTCGGACGAAAATTCAACCTGGAATGGTTGCTTACTTTACTTTACTTTTTTTTCTCTCTTAATTGATAAGACTTTCCCAATGGTAAGGAACCTGTTTTATTTTTTATTAGTGTTCTATATTCGTTTTGTTTTGCCTGTAATAAATCAATCCTTTCACTTCACCATCGGTCGGTAGTCAACAAACCTCGGTCTCATTTTCCTTGGCTTGAGTGGCAGGTAGAAGAAGGGCGATGTTTTTGGGATTGTAATACACATGGACACCTCACCTAACCAACCGCATTCTTTCAATCTGCAAACAGTACCTGTCTGTGCACCTCCTTCACATTACGAGTTTGGTTTACCTGAGTCCACCAAACAACATATTTCACAACATGGAGACTTGCTCTTATGCTCAAGGGAAAAGGAAGTTTCACGAACCTTGAACGAAACTCATCTTTTCATTTTTGTCGTACCCAAACGAGTAGGTACACCCATGATTCATCTTCACCTGTGATGACTGTGGCCAATAAATGTTCATCATTTTCGGCTAGTTCAAGCAGTTCCTAACAGATTTGAGTTTATACATCATTGTGCTTTTTTGTCTGCCGTCATTAGGCGAGGCAAATTGTACACAAATTACTTCCTACACCCTTAAAAATGTTTCCTTGTTGTTCCTTGTGTTTTATTTGTTATTGTTTTATTTTCTCTATTTATAGATAATACCTATATTTAATATTTAAGATTTCTTAGAGCAGCATCCACAAGCAAAACTACTCGTACATAAGAGAACTGAAGATGATCAAAAGACTATACTTGTAACGTGCCTTCTTAAGTTATCATGGTAGTGGTTGGAGATTCTGAGAGTGGTTTTGGTATATAAAGAATAGTTGAAGTTTCAATACACGGATGAATTGACTTCCGAATGAAATCGGCCTTAAGGCACTTTGTGCCAACTCTTGTCCTACCGAACTTTGGAGCTCCCACAATACTTGAGACGAAAGTTTCCAAAATCTTGTATTAATAATGCAAACATCGAATGTTTGGTCGTTTCGGACCCTAATTCCAAAATTTGACCCCTAAATGTGGGTACTTCTGACATGTGATTCGCCTTGTTTAATGACGTTGTTCACAATCGCATAAGCTGTGGATCCCACGAACGGTATGTTCCGTGTACCTTCAGGATTGAGGAAAAATTGAATCGAGAAATCTGGCCTGATGACGCACTTGCAGGCCAGGTTGTTCAAACAAGCGCGAAGAGTTGGCAATCAAAAACGTAAAAAAAGGTTCCGACTTGCTCGACGAGCTTCTGAAAAACAAGTTCCTTCCTTTTGTTTAAACGCCAGTGCCTGTCCGCTCAAGGAGGCAGATTTTGAGTTATTAATAGTTTCGAAAAAACATCCTTTTGAGGGTTGACAAATCTATTTTTTTTTTTTTTTGGAAATAATAAACGTCTACCAAGTGGGCACTCTTATTTCCTGTACATCAATAATTGCTGCAATTTGGCCTATACCCCTTCGAAGGTAGTTACAGTGTTGTTAGAAAATCCATTCATCGTATGGCGATTAAGATTTTGTCTAGGTATTCTAAAACACAAATTGAAGTAATTGAAAAATGATTCATACTTCTGTACATTCACATTTGGATAGTTCATGTGACGTATTGCCGTCTGGTCAACGCACTGTCCTGCCATTCAGTCTGTCACTTTCTCTCAATACAATCTTATCATATTCCACATAACTGGATGAAAGCTGTTGGTACCTCATCGAATCCAGGAAGTAGGCGTCTCGGATCTAGGAGACGTATTTCGTTTGTGTTCGTCGTGAGCTAAATTGGACATCTAACTTCTCATTCATCAATAGCCAAGTACTCAAAGTTCGTAACTTTTCAAACTGTGAAATTTTAATTAAATTTTCATTTGAAGATATTTACCGAGTAGGAACTTCCCAGAAATATGCTTGTATTATGTGCAATGCATGACATCTTACTCTTAATCAATTTTACCGTGGATATATCTGCGATTCCATTTGCGCGATCTGATCAATTCAATCATGAATACTTTTGGTCCATGGGTTGCTGCCCACCCAAATTGACGTTTCTGTTGACCCTGAGTACTCATTCGGATGCTGTCATTTCCACGACCTCTTCAATAGTTCACTAGGTCGCCGCCGACAGGAAGACAAATTCGCACTCTTTTGTATCAACGGACAGTCGAAAAAGGAGGAAGGCCAAGCCATCTACAAATGAAAAGGTCATCTTGAGGTTTCGTATGTAAACAAAACGACGTTTCCTGGGGGGTCCCTTCCAAAAAAGTGAGGGGATATCTTTGATCTCGCGACCTCTGCTTGAAGTGCAGCGGTGAGCTGCCAAGTGTCAGAAATATGAATTAGGAGTTGAAAGAGCCTGGGAAACGAACGGTGATGTCAGTTCTACTGAAACCAACTGAAAGCATAAATATGGAGGAAAAAAAAAATTGTTTAGTAATGCGTGCATTTCAGGGATACGTCCTGATATAACATATTAGGTTGAATAATATATAGTCCTAATAATATACAGGGTGTCTACACTTTCGATGGGCATAACTTCAGGGTTCGATTCTACAAGGTATTTCCAACAAAAAATGTCTCTTAGCAAATTTCTTTTAACCCACTTAAAATTCCTTTTTTTTCACTTTAAAGTTTTTCTTCGCGTTTTCGACCTTACGGCACTGATTTGGTCATAACTCCCTTATTTCTCCTGAAAATTCAAATCTGACTACACCGTTAGAAAGAGCGTTAAATTCCTAAGCTACCTAGTGCAAAATCAAAATATTTCAGCAATAAAATAGTTTCAAAAAATCAAGTCAAAAAGCAAACTTAAAATTTTTTTTGTAACTCGACTTTCTTTGACCAAAGTTTTCACTCTAAATCCCTGCCCATTTCGATGGGCGCTCTTCGGAGAAAACATGCTCAAATTGTCAGCTTTTCAACGGTCTATCAATTTTTCTTTTTAACATTCAAATTAGTAGAGTAAATCAAGTTTGAATGCCAGAAAACGTGTGTTTTACTAGCAAACCCAGTGTTTTAAGCGGTTTATGGTCCCCCTCGACCTCAAGATGGCTTGACGATTTTGATATCATTTTCTATGTAATTTTTTACGCTGAATCCAATGGTGATACTTCCGAATGGTTCCGACTGCTAGAAAGTGGATTTTTTGAAGAAAACCTTCGTTTTTCGTACATAAAATACGCATTATTCGTAAATGTGGTAGTGAGCATGAAGTAACACCTTGAAACTAAACAAAAGCACCGAATTTCTAGCTGATTGAAGTTTTTGTTGAGTTTCAAGGTGTTACTTCATGCTCACTACCACATTTACGAATAATGCGTATTTTATGTACGAAAAACGAAGGTTTTCTTCAAAAAATCCACTTTCTAGCAGTCGGAACCATTCGGAAGTATCACCATTGGATTCAGCGTAAAAAATTACATAGGAAATTATACCAAAATCGTCAAGCCATCTTGAGGTCGAGGGGGACCATTAACCGCTTAAAACACTGGATTTGCTTGTAAAACACACGTTTTCTGGCATTCAAACTTGATTTACTCTTCCAATTTGAATGTTAAAAAGAAAAATTGATAGACCGTTGGAAAGCTGATTATCTAAGCATGTTTTCTCCGAAGAGCGCCCATCGAAATAGCCAGGGATTTAGAGTGAAAACTTTGGTCAAAGAAAGTCGAGTTACAAAATAATTTTAAGTTTGCTTTTTGACTTGATTTTTTGAAACTATTTCACAAAACAATTTCACCTTGGCCTTAACAATCAACAAACCAACCTTAACAATTTCACAATTTCACCCTATGTAATTTAGTTAGTAAGTTGAGAATGTATTATATCATTTCTATAGAGACTTGCGAGCCTCGAATTTCAACAGCACTTTAAAATCTACGATCTTGGATACCCAACATGTTGATCCGAGCCCCCCCCCCCCCCCCCCCCAATAGCCTTGTTACGTTATGACGTAACAAGGACATATATTTCGCTCATTTAATGCAATAGTGTCATATCTCGAAGTCAGTTGTACTTGGTGATCACTGTTTTGTGACTACATCCACTAATATTTTACAGGTGGTGGAGAGGTACGACAATGAACATCACGCGACTAGTTTTGCAAGCATAGAAGTGACCTTCATGCACTAGTTTCTAGCCCTCCAAGAGTTATTTCACCAGGAAACCGAGAATCAAAATTTTGAGACACGTCACTATTTATTAAATGAGCGATTTATCTTCTGTTGGTTTTGGTAGGCAGTCCGTTGACAATCACAACCTTATTCAAGGTTTAAAACCCAAAAATCCATGCAATACGTGGTTTCTGGTGTCCTGGCACCATGGTGTCACCACTGATTTGTTCCACGGTGGTAAAGAAAACGGCTCTTGAAAATCCAAATGTGATTATGTTCTCTGAATTTCAAAGCTTGGGTACGATTAGTAAGCAGTACCTAATAGGGACCGAATATTGTAAATCCCCCCAGTTCGCTAAAGTCGATATTCAGGTGAAGTGATGTGCAATTGGAAGTTGTCTGGATCGAACAATTACAGAATGGGGTTTGCGCATGGGTCAGAAAAACCCCCATTGAGGACTGGAAAGAGGGTTTAAGGTATCGTCAAAATGCACCTTATTTTCAGTAAATAAACCCCCCCCCCTTCCATCCCTTTAAACTCCGATTTCGAAATTCAGGCGACAAGAAAAGAACCTCGCAAATCTGTCGGACAATAAGATTTCGTCACACAGATATAACATGGGGTTTTTCGAGGATTTGGATTTAAAAGGACTACAACGGATTTTTATTGCTTTCGAGTCTACCAAGGTAGCGGAAGCTTTGTTTTCACTTTTCAAGGACGAAAAAAAAAGTTCTCCAAAATCAAAATTTTCACTCGCGTTTTGCGTTTTAGACCTTTCTGAACAATTTTGGTTCCGTGTCTGTCTGTCTGTCTGTGTGTCTGTCATGAATTCCTTGTAACGCGCATAACTATACGAAGTTATTGTCCGATTTCTATGAAATTTTCAGGGATTGTGCGGGTTGGTGTGTAGACGGTCCCCTATGAAAATCATCATCCCCGGACTGATAGAAGCGACTGCGCATGCGCAAACGTGAATTACTTGTAACGGCCATAACTTCCACATTTTCCATCCGATTTCGATGAAATTTACAGGGATATTACAGATTAGTATATAAATGGTCCCCTATGAAAATCATCACCTTCGGACTGATAGTGGCCATTGCGCATGCGCAAACGTGAATTTCCTTGTAACGGCCATAACTTCTACATTTTCCATCCGATTTCGATAAAATTTTCAGGGATGTTACAGATTAGTATTTAGATGGTCCTCTATGAAAATCACCACCTTAGGACTGATAGTAGTCACTGCGCATGCGCAAACGTGAATTCCTTGTAACAGCCATAACTTCCACATTTTCTACCCGATTTCGATGACATTTTTAGGGATTACGCGGATTAGGTTGTAGATGGTCCCCTATGAGGGTAGTGAAAGGTATTCACAGATTGGTGTTTTGAGATTAACTACTATGCATCGGATCATCTGTACAATCGGGTTATGGATACGAGGAAGCTATGTGCCACACTCACTTGGCAGACGTTTATAATGGTTATTGTTTCTGTTGTGTGTTTTCCCTTTTTCGCCTTCGATTAATCGCCCAAGTCTTACGGTGAGACGTCCTATTATCAAAATTCTTATCCAGAAATATTTACAGGGTTTTCATCGAAACAACACGATAACTGTACAAGTCGATTGCCCGGTCGTTGCTTTTTCTCAGGAGTCATCCTGGTAGGACTGCACGATAGTGCGAGCCAAACCGGACGAAGGCAGTTGAAAGAGGTATAATCAACCATCGCCCGTTTCCACAAACTGGATCCTTATCTTCAAACTGACGAGACCTTGGTTAAATTTTAGGAGTCCACAGTTTCACTTGACCTTGAGTTTTTTAAATATTATTCTGTGGGCATTGTATTTTGATGGTTATTATTAGATACCTTCTATGATACTGCTAAAATGCTACCCTGGACAGGATAATCATCGCCATTGGAAGTCATTCACGGATGGGAGAGCATACAGAATCATCTATGAGAGACGAAGATGAATTTTTGTAAATTCATTTTTCGGGCAATATCACACCTACCTATCTAGATGATCGTGTAATGTAGGCAGCTACCTGTATCAGGCGTCTGGTTGAACTGTTACTGTAAAATTAATGTAATTGAAAAACACCAGGAGTGTCAACATTATCAGAAGTCGAATATCGATGAGCCCATGCAGAAGGTATATAGTCCCATCATAAAACTGTGATCTCATCGCTCTATGACCGTGAGAGTGATCTCATCACTCTCTGTGAAAAATAAATACCTACATGACATAATAGGATAATAGAGGTATAGATAATAATAGGATAATAGTGATATAATAGGAAAAGGACATGTAGAAGGAATAACATTTCAAGGTTTATCATGTAGAAGGAATACCTACCAGATTTATTGTTTTAAATTATGATAATTCATTAATACTTGCGCGTTTATTATAATAATACTCGTACTATAATAATTCTTTGAGGAAACAGTTTCTCGATAGTTTCTTTTACCTACGAGGGCTTGGTTGATAAGTAGGTAACTCATCAGTCATTCCTTCTCTATGTTCTCTACATTTGGCGGCGTTATCTTCCTTCATGAATCACCCTACTTGTTTCAATGTGATTAAATTATTCAAATTCAAAGTTTGATAACAAATATCAAACAATCATCTTGTTTAGTCGGATTTATGCCGTTGAAATCTGAAAAATCCGACGTCAACCCTGAGAGTGCCATTTCCTTCTTTACTGCATTAACAAATCCAATTTTCTCATTACTCTGATTCATCCAGTTTGTACATTGATTTTGTTCTACAAATCATAGAGTTGCAATGTTGTATTTTTCTACGAGCTCTCCTATCCTTAAAGGTAATCCGCTAGTGTGTCCTATTTTCTCATTCAAAACTCAGGCATATACGGTTATTCATTGCTCATTCCTTCAATATTCATGAAACAGGTAGTTAATTAGGACTTTTGATTAATTTTATCTTCAAATGTTGACAATTGGAGGGATTACAGGGCAGTCCATGGGTTGACTTCATGAATTTGTCAAATCGATCACCTTCAGAAAAGGCACCACTGGTAAGAGAGAGTTGGGCTAATTCAATGTTGGTGAAAAGATTTTTAAGCAAATAATTGTTGGACACTTTAGTTACATAAATACTTGGCATTTTTTCCGTTAGCTATGCTGATGATCAAAAACGGACCTTTTCTTGTGTAGAAGATAAGGCAGCTTTGTTTTCCCGCCGCAGGTAAAAAAACGTGGGTTCTCCCAAATCAAAATTTTTGCTCGTATTTGGCTTTTTCTAATCTTACGGAAATATTGTGCTATTTTAATGACTTTTGATTTGAAGCGAATTGATGGCAGTTGATTTGGTGCGATTTTGAAGTGTGAGGGATAGTCTTTAGACAGTCCCCATTGAATTTCTTGTGAGACTATGATGTCATTCAGTTTAATGCTATTTTGAAGTATGAAGGATAGTCTTTAGTCAGTCCTCTTCGAGTTTCTTGTGCGATTTTGATGATATTAGATTTGATACAATTTTGAAGTGTGCGCGTTATTCTTAAGACAGTCCCCTTTGAGTTTCTTTGAAGTAGGACTGAAGACTAGCATAAACAGAATTACTTGAAGCTAGAATTTCACAGTTCTCGATCCCCACAACTTGGATGGTTTTTGGGTTTTGGCTCCAGGACGATTGCTTATAACTTCATTGCTTCGGAACAGTTCGAACACTTGCATTTGAACTGTAGAAAATTCTGAATCACCCAAATCTTGCAATGGATTTACTGAAAATTTGAATTTTTACTTATTGTGCTTCTATTCATGCCATTATTTCGGAACAGGTGTGGATTCAGTACTCACTGAGGTAGATGTTGAGAGTGTCGATCTCAGTGATGAAAGCCGGGCAGCAGCATCCAGGATGGAAAGACCGCGTCTCGACCGGAGTCAGAGTCGACAGCATCGTTCCGAGTCCTCGAAGGCAAATCGTCAGCCCGCCGATTCCTTTGCGATACGAAGAAGAGACGTTCGCCCTGAAGGGCGAAATGTTCACGGGAAGCCCAGAGGACCACAGGATGAAAGGTAGCGAGAAATTACCTGGTATTGTCTTGTATACGCGCACTACCGAATAAGTTAGACTTCACGAAATTTTAGCAATTCCTAGTTAAGAGTTAGGTAATTGCAGTTTTTAAAATTGGCAGTAATAGTAACTATGACCTACCCTATATTCAGACAGAAGAGCTATTTGCAATTCAAAAAGCACTGGTGATTTTATTGAACACTGTAACGTTGAAGTGTTTGAAAATGCCCTAAGCAAACGATTTTTTTTCCCTCAAATGAGTGTAACTATTCCGTGGGAGATGGGACCGATGTGAGAGGAACACGGTATTTGTCTGGGAGGATCGATAGAGTCAGAAATCCAGTCATTCAAGGGGGGTCCGCTGATAAAAGGGCAGACCGGCTCAGAACGATTGTACGCCATATAAAACAAAAAACCCTCGGTGCATTTGTCTTTTTTATCCATCGTTCTAGACGTTCAGCTATTTTTATTAAAAGATTACGTCAGCAAAGTTAGATGAGCAGTAAATCTTCTTCGTGAAGAGTAACCCATTACGCCCGGAACTTTTCTTTCCGAGTCTACCAAGGTAGCGGAAGCTTTGTTTTTTTTTTCTCTATTTTGAAAATAAATTTGATATTCCGACTCCAAATAGTCTTTAGAAAACGAGAAAAAAACGCTGCAAATTATTACACAATGGTTTATTATTTTTCTACATAGATCACTCGTCTACAAAATCACCAAGCATCCAATATGAAGGAAAAAAAAAAATAAATAAATAAAAAAAACAAAAAAATCAAAATCACCAACCATCGATCGCATTCCGGTCAGCTCTAATTTGAACGGAGATTAGGCCTCTTTTGCGATTCACACTCGTGTTTTGATTTATATATATATATATATTTCAATATAAACCCTTAAATTTTTGTAGGGAGCGAACGGTTTGTCCTACAGAGCTCCGCGTGGTCTCAAAAAATTCTAAAAATTCTATAGAATCCTAAATTGAAGGAAAAACAATACCTTTATATCGAAATTTTTTGAGTTAGGGCGTTTTCAAAATTTCAAAATTGATTTTGGAACCCTTAGAAGTGACCTACATCAACCAAAAGCTTCGGGGCACAACTAGACCCCAAATGGAGCCTACATACCAAATTTCATCAAAATCGGTCAATGCTAAGTGGCAAAAGTGCCGCGTACGGCGGACGGACGGCCAAATTTTTATTCGATTTTGGTTTATTATTTTCAATAATGAACCTTTGGAATCGACCAAGAAAAAAAAAATTTGAACACCCCCTCAAAATTTGATGGTTTACGTTTCAAGGTACGTAGAATCCAAAAATCGAATAAAAATTTGGCCGTCCGTCCGCCATACGCCGTACGCGGCACTTTTGCCACTTAGAATTGACCGATTTTGATGAAATTTGGTATGTAGGCTCCATTTGGGGTCTAGTTGTGCCCCGAAGCTTTTGGTTGAGGTAGGTCACTCCTAAGGGTTCCAAAATCAATTTTGAAAATTTGAAAACGCCCTAACTCAAAAAATTTTGATATAAAGGTATTGTTTTTCCTTCAAATTAAGATTCTATAGAATTTTTTGAGACCACGCGGAGCTCTGTAGGACAAACCGTTCGCTCCCTACGAAAATTTAAGGGTTTATATTGAAATATATATATATAAATCCAAACACGAGTGTGAATCGCAAAAGAGGCCTAATCTCCGTTCAAATTAGAGCTGACCAAAATGCGATCAATGGTTGGTGATTTTTATTTATTTTTTTTTTTTTATTTTTTTTTTTTCTCTTCATATTGGATGGTTGGTGATTTTGTAGACGAGTGACCTATATAAAAATAATAAACCGTTGTGTAATAATTTGCAGCGTTTTGGATTCTACGTAGAATCTACCTACCTTGAAACGTAAACCATCAAATTTTGAGGGGGTGTTAAATTTTTTTTTTCTTGGTCGATTCCAAAGGTTCATTATTGAAAATAATAAACCAATATCCTCTGGTCGAATTTCATGGGTTTAACGCTGGCCGTGTGGCTTGGTTGTACGAGCCCCCTCACACCTGGTGCACAAAATCTAATATTCTTTTTATTGGACACATAACTACCTACTGTTATGACTATTGCATTGTACATACTCTGTATTATGGCAAATAAATACTCTCTCTCTCTCTCTCTTCACAAGAACTGATCTTTTTTCAAAATTGAGATTTTAGTAGATCGTATCGTGACCTTACCGGATCTACTAGAAACTCTCTTTGAATGTTGAATGCGGAAAACGTCCAATTCGTGAGTAATTCATCAACTCATTGTCACATTCATAATTAATCAAGAGAGACCACTAAAGGGGGCATTAGTTGTCCTGAATACAACATGGGAATTTAGTAAGGTACCTACTAGTTAGTTCTTACAACCTCTAGCCAGGTCAAGTATCCGATCAACTTGAAGGTGACGCATCGTGCTTTGTGAGCATCCAGTGAGCTATGTGATACACCCACTTGGCAGACTACTTCGAATTACTGCGTTTTTGGTAGGATAATCGGTAGTTCAGATGAAATCCAATCAGGTCATTTACCCAATCAAGTTGTTGATGGAGCTCTTGCTATGTACCACATCCTCTTGGCTGGAGATAAAAATTATACATCACTATGATCAGACATCAGACATATCTGGACAGAAGGACTCATATGATCAGACATCAGGACTCGTCATTATGGCAACGCTGGACGTTGATAGGTTAACGTTGTCAAATTTCTTAGATATGTACTAAACGAGCAAATTGTTGCGTGAACTGCTCACCACACTCTAGCACGTCAGGTAGCCACCTACGATATTACAAATTATATTACCTACCGTGTTACGATACCTGCCTCGTACTGAAGTAATAATCTCACGTCCCCATCCTCCTCACTATTTTTGGTCACCCTTATTTCATGTACTAAACACTATCACATCGTCGAAAATTCATGAAATAATACCATCTAGGTGTAGGTCTCCAACGTTGCAAGTATAATATAATTACAGTCTTGAAGTAAGACATCCAGTTCACTCACTCACTTGACTGGGATTGTGAAGATTATCGTCTATGAAAAAACGCTGCAAATTATTTCACTAAGGTTTATTATTATCCTTTATAGATCACTCGTTTGCTAAGAACACGGCTTTGCCATTGTTACCACCGACCAACATGAAGAAAAACATCGATCGCATTTCGGTCAGCTAAAATTTGAACGGAGATTAGGCCTCTTTTGCGATTCACACTCGTGTTTCTGATTTATCTCAAGTCCAACCCTTAAGTTCTCGTAGGGAGCGAACGGTTTGTCCTACAGACCTCTGGGTGGTCTCTAAAAATTCAACACTATCTTAAACTTATGGAAAAACGATATCTTTATATTACAATTTTTAGGACGTCCCACAGTAAGACTTGGGCGTCCTTATGCGATCGATCTGGGGTGAAGGAAGACAACACTCAACAGAAAAAAAAAAATAACCACACAGTAATTCGTTTTAGACCATTCTGAATCCAAATCCGCGAAAAAAACCATAGGTGTATGTCTGTGTGTGTGTGTATGTGTGTGTGTGTGTGTGTGTGTGTGTGTGTGTGTGTGTGTGTGTGTGTGTGTAACAAAATCTTGTGTACTCTGCACAGGCCTTAGTTCTCAACCGATTTTCCTGGTTCTTTTTTTGTTCGTCGCGGAAAACTATCTAGTTGTGCACTACGTCGCCGGAATTTCGAATTTTGCCTTTTAAGGGGAGGAAAGGGGGGGTTAATGCTCGAAAAACGTGCGTTTTTGGGCATAATCTTGTGTACTCTGCTCAGGCCTTAGTTCTCAAACGATTTTCGTGGTTCTTTTTTCGTTTGACGCGGAATACTATCTAGTTGTGCACTACGGCGCCGGAATTTTGGATTTTGCTTTTTAAGAGGGGGAAAGGGGGGGGTTAATGCTTAAAAAACGTGCGTTTGCGTGCATAATCTTGTAAACTCTGCCCTGGCCTCAGTTTCCAACCGATTTGCGTGTTTCTTTTTTTGTTTGACTCAAATAACTTCCGAGTTGTACATGATTTTACCAGAGTACCAAAATTCGCAGGGGGAGGGGGTGAGTGGGGGGATAATATTCACAAAATATCCGATTTTTCAATATTCCGGTTCCTTTACTGCTTACTAATTGTACCCAAGCTTTGAAATTGAGGAAAAACTCTCATTATACCTCCGGATTTTCATGAATTATTCTCTGTACCACCATGTAACTAATAGTGGTGCCACCATGGTGCCAGGACATGGTGCCATGATGCCATAAACCGCTTATTTCGTGTTTTTTTTTGTGGTTCACCTTGAATACGGATGTGAACTCCGACGGACTGCCTACCAAAACTAACAGATGAAAGTTCAATGTTACGACGCATTTCCGCTTTGGTGCCAGACTGGCACCATTGTTGGCGTTGGGGTGGTGGTGGTGGGGGGGGGGGGGGGGTTGAACTCGAATTCGCATGTTGGGTATCGTAGATCATGGATTTTAAAATGCTCTTCAGATTCGAGGCTCCCATGCCGCTAGAAATGTTAAGGTGGATAATGGTGGGGGGGGGGGGGGGTGTCAGTATTTCTTGCCTAAAGTAATAAATGAATTACATCGAGTGAAACAGTTTTATCACTTAACAACTGGTCAAACTGATCTAATGCTTATCCAATGGGACGTCCCCTGGAATGCATGCATTACTAAACAATATGTTTTGAGTTAGGGCGTTTTCAAAATTTCAACCCTTAGAAGTGACCTACATCAACCAAAAGTTTCGGGCACAACTAGATCCCAAATGGAGCCCACATACCAAATTTCATCAAAATCGGTCAACAGTAACTGAGGAGGGGGGGGGGGGTTAAAAAAATGTTTTCTTGGTCTATTCCAAAGGTTCATTATTGAAAATGATAAACCAAAATTGTCCTGCGGATCGTCAAAATAGCAGCCTCTGCCAAATAGCCAAAATAGAGGAAAATCCTTAAGAAGCCTAACTACTACAATGAAAAACAAAGTTTGTAAAACTTGACTATTTCACGAAACATGAATTTTAATTTCAAAAAACAAGAACTGAAGGTACAATACAGAAAGTACAGGTTATATTACTTATATTATTATTGAAAGGGGAGCTCTAATCTCATTGGTAGAAAAGGGGATGGGCATACCCAATCAGATGGATGTAATCAACAGTGAAAGGTATTACGGGGAACCGAGAGAGTTTAAATAAAACAATGAGAAATGGATCACTTCACCGTATAATGAACTTATTAAAATAACTAATTACGGACGTGTACACGATAGCTGGGAGGAGAAGACTGGTGGCGGACTAGAGGGAAGCAGGGGAGGGGAAGGATAGAGGAAGGTCCGGTTGAACAACAACGCTATCAAGGATTGAGATTATTAAGGCAAAGTTCAATTATCCTAACACACCCCTTCAATTTGATGTTAGATAATTAATTAGTCTCGCGACATTTTGGTAAAACAACATCACAATTGCAAAGACAATAAAACATGAACAGGGTAAAGATCTCAAAGTTTTGAAAGTGAACAAGTACATAATTCGAGTAATACAATAAAATGAATACACAATATTTTATATCAGGTTAAATTTAAATTGGAAAAAATCATTTCACAATCTGATCTCGAAAATAAGAAAATTTTTCTGTACCAAGAGCTTTAGTCATTATATCAGCACAGTTTTCATTTGTTGAAATATAATCAATTTGAATTTCGTTTTTGGAGTGTAGGTCTTTAATAAAATGATATTTGATTTCAATATGTTTACCTCGTTTAGAGTTTTCCCAAGTCTTCATCATTGATATAGCACTGAGATTATCTACTTTTAGAAATGCACTTACATTTTGACCTTTTCCACTAAATTCACTCACTACACCTTTCAAATTCACCAACTCTTGTGCTGCAGTGCCTGCTGCAATATACTCAGCTTCCATCGACGACAACGCAACTGAGGTTTGTTTTCTAGAGTGCCAAGCTACGAGATTTGGACCATGGAAAGCAACAAAGCCGCTCACACTTTTCCTTGATTCTTTGTCACCTGCCCAATCCGCGTCGCTCATCCCGATCAATCCGTCATCACCTTGGGTAAACATCAACCCTTTGTTGATGGTATGATGTAGATACCTTAGGATCCGTTTTCCAGCGTTTAGGAGTTGAAGTGTCGGTTTGTCGAGGTATCGAGCTAGATATGAAACGCTAAATGCGATATCCGGTCTCGAAATTAAAGAAATATACATCAATGAGCACACGAGCCGACGATAGGGTAAATCCAAATCCACTTCAGCTTCTTCTCTGTTGAATGACACTTCCATTGGGGTACTGACACTACGACATTTTTCCATTCCAAATTCTCTAAGTAAGCGTTCCAACATTCTTACTTGGGTGACGTGTAGGTAGCTTTGGGTTCGTGTAATTTCCATTCCCAGAAAACTTTTAACTTCTCCGAGATCTCTCACTTGAAACTCGTCGTGCAATTCGCTGAACAATTTGTTTACATTTTTATCACTACCAGTGATAAGTGCGTCGTCAACAAATAAAACGAGAAACACGTCATGTTTTGTATACAAACAGAAGTCGTATCTTGATCTGATGAAACCGAGCTTCTCCATGACTTCATTAAACTTCACATTCCAACATTTTGGCGAGTTTCGCAGACCGTAGAGTGCCCGATTCAGCTTGAAAGTTTTCGATTTGCTTTTTACTCCATCTGGACGTTTTATGTATACTTCATTATCCAGTGTACCGTTCAGGAATGCCGTCGGCACATCTATTTGGCGAAGTTTCCAGCCCATTTTTACAGCTTGAGAGAGTAGTATTCGAACTGTCGACATACGGCATACAGGGGCGTAGCTATGTTCCATCTCTCCGTAAGGAACTTGGAATCCTCTTGCTACTAATCGGGCCTTGGGAGTTCCGTCTTCCTTTCTCCTAAATACCCAGCGAGTGTCAACAGCAACTTTATCATGAGGAAGCGGAGATGGTGTCCAGGTGTTAAGTTTTTCGTGTGATTTTAGTTCGTTCATGATAGCTTCTTTCCACTCTAGATCTTTGCTTGCTTCCTGGTAGTTTGCTGGTTCGGTATTAGAAGAAGATAAGAGACAGTAGGCTTCATAGAGCTCGTAGTCACTCAGTTTGGTAGGAACTTTGACGTTTCTCCCGGAATTGTTAGTTTTCCGCTGAACCGGCTGACCAGGTGTCACTTTCGTTTTCATTGTTGTTATCTCCCCCTCTTTACGCTGTTTGTTTTGTTCCCCTTCATTGTCACTTTCTTCTGCTTTATTTTCATCCTCTTTTTCTACAGGTTCTTCGAACAATTCATTTTCTTCATCTTGGGACTCCAGGTAAGTATTTTCAGTAATACTATTATTCTTTAAATTTTGTAAATTTTCAAATTCCATCACTGTTTCATCGAACTTTACGTCTCGTGAACGAATTATTTTGTTTTCATCAGGTACATAGAGCCGATATCCTCCTCCACAGTAGCCCATCATTACTCCTTTTTGGGCTCTTGGTTCCATTTTATTTCTTCTCGGAAGTACCACATGCCAGGCTCGAGAACCAAAAATTCGGAGTTTTTTGAATTCGCTTCGCCCATGCCAAATAAGTGCTGGAGTTTGGCCATTTTTGAGAGCGCTTGTAGGGGATCTGTTTAACTCGTATGCTGAACATCTTGCTGCTTCTCCCCAAAATTTCTTCGGAACTTTGGAGTCAATAATTTTGGTGCGAATCATATTCAAAATTGTTTGATTCATTCGTTCGATTTTTCCTGCCATTTGAGGGCTGTAGCTCATTGAGTATTCGAGCTGAATACCATTTTGAGCTGCGAAATGTTTAAAATTTGTAGAACGAAATTCTCCACCATTATCGAATTTGATTCTTAGAACTGGTACACCATGTTGTGTCTTGACCTGCTTGACGAATTGAATCAAATTATTTTCTGCCTCGTTCTTATTTTTCAGGAGTCGAATAACGATGAAATGTGAAAAATCATCCATAATTATCTGCATGTATTTCTCTTCCATGGTTGTCTCTGGCGAAATTGGTCCACATAGGTCTGTATGAATCAGCTGTCCTATAGCAGTTGTACGATTTTCATTTGTTTTGAATGGAGGGCGTTTTAACTTTCCTTCCATGCAACTAGAGCACTTATTTTTTGGAACTTTCAATCCAAGTTGACGAAGTGACTCGTAGTTGAGATGGCCGAACCTTCTGTGCCATGTATCATCAGCAACATAGCATTCGAATTTATTTGTGGTGGCTCTCAATGTGTATAAATTGTGTTGTTTAAGGCATGTCAACACAAAATCAGGACCTTTAATCTGCATGGACTTATTATCAACCAGCAACTGGTACCCTTTTTCTGTCAATTTTGAGACTGACAAGAGATTATGCCGGATTTCAGGAACTATTATAGCCTCAATACATACCGGACGGTCATTGCAGTATGCTGTAAGTGTTCCAATTTTGTTTGCTTTGAGGATCTGTCCATTTGCGATATTGATAGATACATCGTGATCCAATTTGCGAACATTTTCCATTTTGTGTTCCAGACTACCCATTACAAAGTTATTTGTGGCTCCGGAATCAAGTACGAAAACGATTTCATTTTCATTACCTTCTTGCTGGGTCAAATTCGCTGCATACAGTATTATGGCTTGACTTGCTAGGTTGACTTGCTGACGGTTTTGACTGGAACTTGGTTGAAAATTCTGCTGATGACTGTTATACTGCTGAAAATTACTATTCTGGTGATGAAATTGATGATTTTGCCCAAAATTCCCTCGACCGCCCCTCCCACGTCCACGTCCGCGTCCGCGACGTCCACCACGACTAAACCCGCGACGCGAGTTGGTAGGAGGAGGGTGGTATGATGCCTTGAAACTTGTTTCTTGATCAGGCATGGAACAAACATCTCGGGTATTGAGCTTTATCTCGTGATCCAACAATCTTGCCTTCACGAAATCGATCTTAACATCAGTCATCGTTTCCAAAGCAGTCACCACAGAGTCATACTTCGAAGGTAAAGAGAGGAGCAAATGACAAATGCTGTCGCTGTCGTCAATCTGTGATCCAAGCTCTTTCAGCTGTCGAATTATTGAATCGAATTTTAGGAAGTGATCCTCGAGATGATCATCGACGCCCGACCGAAGGTTTAACAACTGTCTCCACAAGGTAAGTTTTGCAAATGAACTGGTTCGAGCAAAAACCTTTTGCAAGGCCTTCATCTGTTCTAAGGCTGAGTTGCAGTCTTTCACCAAATCCAAATGTTTGTCACTTATTCCTTGGATGATTATGGATTGTGCCTTCGCTTCTTTTAATAAGTAGGACTTCCTTTCTGTCTCGTCTCTTTCAGGCACCGTAACTCCGTCGGTCACAACATCCGCGCATTGCTCTTTATTAAGAATAGATATTATTCTGAAACGCCAATTATTAAAATTTGTAGCAGTCAATACAGGAATTGTGGTTAATGAGCTGGCCATGATCTCGATTTCGAGGGAGTCTGCCGCAACGTGGTTTGGCTAGGGTTTTAGCGCAGCAAGGTTAGGGTTTGGCTTGCCAAATTTTATCCAAATACATCGACTAATTGGAAATTAACCCGCACACACTGAGCACATAACCTATTACGGGGAACCGAGAGAGTTTAAATAAAACAATGAGAAATGGATCACTTCACCGTATAATGAACTTATTAAAATAACTAATTACGGACGTGTACACGATAGCTGGGAGGAGAAGACTGGTGGCGGACTAGAGGGAAGCAGGGGAGGGGAAGGATAGAGGAAGGTCCGGTTGAACAACAACGCTATCAAGGATTGAGATTATTAAGGCAAAGTTCAATTATCCTAACAAAAGGTTCAATAAGGAAGGACACTTATTTATTTTCGTGAAATAACCAATAAACTAGGATCTTTTCCTAAAAATTTTCCTTGAATTAGGGGGAAATAAGCTACATTTTCACGATCTGTCCATCTTATCAACAAAAAACATGAGTCTTCAATTACAGAAAAGGTACCACTATTCATTGTACTTCTCTATCCTTCGGTTCATAAACTTGCTGCTTTCTATACCAATGAATGATGAGATTTCATCAAAAAGGAAAATATCTATGTATCGCCACATTGCGGGCATTTCATCTGGACCTTGGTACAGGCTTGTGGTACATTTCTCCTCTGAAAGGTTCGTTCCTGCAATAACTTCGTTTTCCCCTCGTCACAATGTTATCCTCACCGATGTTTGAGGCTCCTTTCACTTGTCAGCCAATGATTGGCATAATTTGATTCTCCTACGCCCTTTCGCATATCTGAGCTAATGGGATTTATAGCATTTCCGAATCAAATTCAACCTTTTCCAAGTCAAATTCAACCTTTTCCAAGTCAGATTCACCCTTTTTCAACTCAAATCCAACCTTTTCCAAGTCATGTTCAACCTTTTCCAAAACAAATTCAACCTTTACCAACTCAAATTAAACCTTTTCACCATTATTAGGGAATTTACGAAAAATACCTACAAGCCCTAAATGTAGTATCAAATGCTTGTCTGTGATTGGGTACTGGGCTGAAAACAATACTCCAAACGCAGTAGGTACCTATACATAAAACAAAATCATGTTTTATTAAAAAAGAAATCAACAAAAAATATCATTTAAAGCATTTCCAAGTCAAATTTAACCTGCTCCCTCAAGCGTCAGTTGGACAGCCTCTCCACTGATGTTATATTGGTTTATTATTTTCAATAATAAGCCTTTGGAATCGAGCAAGAAAAAAAAAATTTTAACCCCCCCTCAAAATTTGATGTTTTACGTTTCAAGGTACGTAGAATACGAAAATCGAATAAAAAAATTTCCGTCCGTCCGCCGTACGCCGTACGCGGCACTTTTCTTAGCAACACTGGACCGATTTGGTTCAAATTTGGTATATGGGCTCCATTTGGGGTCTAGTTGTGCCGCGAAGCTTTTGGTTGATGTAGGTCACTTCTAAGGGGTGAAAATTAAGGGTTGAAATTTTCAAGAGTGCCCTAGCTCGAAAACTCTCGAAATAAAGGTATCGTTTTTTCACCAATTTTAAATAGTATTGAATTTTTAAAAATTTTTGAGACCACCCGGAGCTCTGTAGGACAAACCGTTCGGTCCCTACGAGTACTTGAAGGTTTTCCTTCGATAAAACAGAATCATGATTGTGAATCGCAAAAGAGGTCTAATCTCCATTCAAATTTTATCGGACTAAAATGCGATCGCTGTTCATTTCTTCGATTTGTATACAGTTTTGCCTTCTGCGTAACCAGTAATCAAATTTCCATATGAAGCTTTCTATTTGTCCAATCGAGTGTGAAGCGTTTAGTTCTTTCTAATAAACTTGATTGTGAAGGTGTGAAGCCAGTATGGTGTGGTAGGTAGTACCTAGCTGGTAGGTAAAAAAAAGTTGGTAGGTAAAAAAAATGTTGGTGGGTAAAAACCGCTGCAAATTATTGCTCAAAGGCTCTTCAGATCACTGATCAGCTGAGTGAGCTCCGAAGCCATTTTCAATCCTTTTGAATGGAAGTGCTCTTCCAGGCGTCTCCAGCATTCGAGGAGATCTTCTTCACTCTTCAGATCACTGATCAGCTGAGTGAGCTCCACAGCCAATTTTCACTCCTATTGAATGGAAGTGCTCTTCCAGGCTTCTCCAGCATTCGAGAAGATCATCTTCACTCTTCAGATCACTGATCAGCTGAGTGAGCTCCGAAACCATTTTTACTCCTGTTGAATGGAAGTGCTCTTCCAGGCGTCTCCAGCATTCGAGGAGATCTTCTTCACTCTTAAGATCACTGATCAGCTGAGTGAGCTCCGAAGCCATTTTCAATCCTTTTGAATGGAAGTGCTCTTCCAGGCGTCTCCAGCATTCGAGGAGATCTTCTTCACTCTTCAGATCACTGATCAGCTGAGTGAGCTCCAAAGCCAATTTTTACTCCTATTGAATGGAAGTGCTCTTCCAGGCTTCTCCAGCATTCGAGAAGATCTTCTTCACTCTTCAGATCGCTGATCAGCTGAGTGAGCTCCAAAGCCATTTTTACTCCTGATGAATGGAAGTGCTCTTCCAGGCGTCTCCAGCATTCGAGGAGATCTTTTTCACTCTTCACATCACTGATCAGCTGAGTGAGCTCCGAAGCCATTTTCAATCCTTTTGAATGGAAGTGCTCTTCCAGGCGTCTCCAGCATTCGAGGAGATCTTCTTCACTCTTCAGATCACTGATCAGCTGAGTGAGCTCCACAGCCAATTTTTACTCCTATTGAATGGAAGTGCTCTTCCAGGCTTCTCCAGCATTCGAGAAGATCATCTTCACTCTTCAGATCACTGATCAGCTGAGTGAGCTCCGAAACCATTTTTACTCCTGTTGAATGGAAGTGCTCTTCCAGGCGTCTCCAGCATTCGAGGAGATCTTCTTCACTCTTAAGATCACTGATCAGCTGAGTGAGCTCCGAAGCCATTTTCAATCCTTTTGAATGGAAGTGCTCTTCCAGGCGTCTCCAGCATTCGAGGAGATCTTCTTCACTCTTCAGATCACTGATCAGCTGAGTGAGCTCCAAAGCCATTTTTACTCCTATTGAATGGAAGTGGTCTTCCAGGCTTCTCCAGCATTCGAGAAGATCTTCTTCACTCTTCAGATCGCTGATCAGCTGAGTGAGCTCCAAAGCCATTTTTACTCCTGTTGAATGGAAGTGCTCTTCCAGGCGTCTCCAGCATTCGAGGAGATCTTTTTCACTCTTCACATCACTGATCAGCTGAGTGAGCTCCGAAGCCATTTTCAATCCTATTGAACGCAGGAAGCTGAAATTTGAGAGGGAAGGTCAAGGGAGAATACAGATGGTGGTGGGTACTATTGATGGAGAACCAGTGATCTATACAGAAGGGTGACCTATACAGAAAATAATAAACCTTTGAGCAATGATTTGCAGCGTTTTTTTTGTAAATTTCATGCAAGTACCTACCTACTCGTATTTCACACAAGTACCTACCTACCTGTACTTTTTTTTAAGTGAAAAAAATCGAAGATATACTTTTTACAAGTAAGATATTTAATTTTAGGACTTTTAAAATATTAATTATGTAAAGAAGTGATAAAAGTTTTTCTTTCAAAGAAATATTGATTTTTTTGTAAATTATATTTTTCGTTGATTTCTTTTTCCAATAAAACACGATTTTGTTTTATGTATAGGTACCTACTGCGTTTGGAGTATTGTTTTCAGCCCAGTCCCCAATCACAGACAAGCATTTGATACTACGTTTAGGGTTTGTAGGTATTTTTCGTAAATTCCCTAAAAATGGTGAAAAGGTTTAATTTGAGTTGGTAAAGGTTGAATTTGTTTTGGAAAAGGTTGAACATGACTTGGAAAAGGTTGGATTTGAGTTGAAAAAGGGTGAATCTGACTTGGAAAAGGTTGAATTTGACTTGGGAAAAGGTGGAATTTGACTTGAAAAAGGTTGAATTTGACTTGGGAAAAGGTGGAATTTGACTTGGAAAAGGTTGAATTTGACTTGGGAAAAGGTGGAATTTGACTTGGAAAAGGTTGAATTTGACTTGGGAAAAGGTGGAATTTGACTTGGGAAAAGGTGGAATTTGACTTGGAAAAGGTTGAATTTGACTTGGGAAAAGGTGGAATTTGACTTGGAAAAGGTTGAATTTGACTTATAAATGCTATAAATGAAACCTTTCACTGTTAGTTGGATCCATCTGATTGGGTACGCCCAGCCCTTTCTCGACCAATGGGATTCGAGCTTTTTTTCTACCTCTGAATTTATGTAGGTAAGTTGTACTTTCTGTGTTACGGGATTTTCAAGGGTTGAATGCTTGAGGGTTCTATAATCGTCATTTGACTTTACATCATCGTCGTCTCCGAAGTTGGAGGGTATTGGAAGATACTTGGAGATTGAAAATTATCCATGCCCAACATAATATGCATAATATGCATATTATGCTCACGTTAGGTACTCGCTTGAGGTGAATTGGTAATTCAAATCCACAAAAAATGTTCTCCCAATTTTAGCTAAACTGCTCCATTGAAACTTCTTCTGAGTTCTCAAAAATCCCGAAATCGTTTTGTGCTCGTTGCGACGTTCATGCTAATTCCTGTCATCCGATCCATTGTTTGGCGACTGATAGGTCGCACAAGTCGAGAATTGAAACAGTGTTCTTTGTCAATTCTGCAGGCCTCATGACCTCTCTGTTTTTCCTCTTGGGGGAATTTCATTGATGAATAATGAATAATTCATGACACATCCGAATGGTATATTCGAATATAAACTATCCCATAAGTATCCTATTATAATTTGAGTACAAAGAAGTAAGTGAAGAACGATTTGACGTTCAGTTTTTTCGGGTTTTTTTAACTCAGAATCAGGTATCTTTAATTTTAATGGTCTGTAACCTCTCGAGATAAATAAATCGAGTCAAGATGATAATTATATGCCATCGTTAAGTCATGAGGTGCCTGGTAGTTTATTGAACTGCACGGGCCAAGGTTTGAAGAATAAGTTGGAGCGGTGTCATTAAAAGCTAATCGGAGATTACCATCACTAAACTGGTATGCTAAACTTCCTCTCACACTGATATACGAAATAAAAAATAGACAGAGTTCGTATTAAATTCCACCTCCCCAGGAACAGGGAGGAGGAAAATCATGGCTGGGAGGCTGTGGCAAAAAGGAAACAGAAAAAAGCCTTTAACGATCTAGGAAGACTAGCATAGAAGAGAGATAACAAATGTTGGCCAAGAAGGTTGTGGTGGCCTATAATAAGTCAAAGAAGCAGCTGAATGATTATCGTAAAAACCCTTGGGTGGTTCAGGAATGTAAGTTCGACCAGAGTGAAGAAAGGTAGTATGGTCTACAGCTCAAGTAAATGCAGTAGCTGCTACCCTCGAACAAGCTTGGATCGACTCAGATTGGATCGACTGGCTAGCTGTTGCTGGGTTCATAGTAGAGAAAGAGCGTCTACCAGAAAGGCATCTCAGGGTGAAGATACGGCCTATTGGTCGCTCAATCAAAAAGGAAGATCTATCACACATATCCTGTGATCAAGAATTTAATCTAATTCATACATTGATTATGATTTTAATCATACTCTTATGAGTGAATGAAAATTTCATCATATTTTTAGCCATAAAAAACATATTTTTGTCATTACAAATCTTAACACACTCATGAGTGGGATTTCGCCCAACTTTACCAACCCCTCCCATCGTACAATCCCTCAAGTCGTCAGCCGGAGCGCTGATTTCGTTGAAAAAATTCACATTTTTCCGCGTTAAAACACAAATTTCTTTGATAAGCCCCTCTTTCAAAATAAAAATGTCTATACCGTTGGAAAGCTGAAATTTTCGCGCATCTTTTAGGCCTACAGGTAAAAATTAACATGTCGGATTTCAGAACCTACGAGCGTTTAAAAATATATGAAATTTCCAAGTTTTAACCAACTTTTCGTTTCAGGTCCAATTTTCACACGTTTTTCCGATTTAAAATTTTTCTTCCATCGAGGAAATCGGAAATTTTATGCTCTTTCCAACGGTGTAATCAGATTTAATTTTTCATGAAAAATAGAAGAGTTATAGCCGTTTTATTGAGATAAGGTAAAAAACACGAAAAAATCTCAAAACGCTGCAAATTATTACACAAGGTTTATTATTTTTCTATATAGATCACTCGTCTGCAAAGAACACGGTTAAAATTTGAACGGAGATTCGGCCTCTTTTGCGATTCACACTCGTGTTTCTGATTTATCGTGTGTCCAACCCTTAAATTCTAGTAGGGAGCGAACAGTTTGTCCTACAGGGCTTCGCGTGGTCTCTAAACATTCTATAAATTCAATACTATCTTAAATTGATGGAAAAACAATACCTTTATATCAAAATGGTCTGAGTTAGGACGTTTCCAAACTTTTAACCCTTATTTTCCAACCCTTAGAAATGACTGACATCAACCAAAATCTTCGGGGCACAACTAGACCCCAAATGGAGCCTACATACCAAATTTCATTAAAATCGGTCAAGCTAACTGAGGAAAGTGCGGCGTACGGCGGACAGACGGCCAAATTTTGGAATCGACCTAGAAAAAAACGTTTTTAACCCCCTTCGAAATTTGTTGGTTTACGTTTCAGGGTAAGTAGGATCCAAAAATCGAATAAAAAATAACAAACCAAAACCTAAAAATCCCAAAAGATTTTCTCAAATGATTGTTTTCAAGTAATGGTCGTGATACTTGGAAAGTACCATTCGTCCCTAATGGGTTTGAAATACGGATGTAAGCACTAAGAAACACTTGGAAAGTTAACTGAGGTGTAATGTTTATTAACTACAACGAGAAAAAGACATCTTTCTGTCATAAAAATTCATAGGAGAGTGTTTGATTTACTGAGCAGCTGTAGCTTATCAGCAGCAGCAGCTTTAGTTTTTTCAGAGCGCCTGTACCTTTGATGCTGACAAAAGTGCTGATAAATGTATTTTTGAGTCCATATTGAGTTTTCCAGAGTTGACGGTCAGTAACACGCTTGAGAAGTCAAAAGAGTGTGCTATGATGGATCTTTCGTTTAAACAATGAACAATATTGATTACACAGGTCCCGGAACTAATACTGTAACTCGTGGTATCAAAAAGAAGAAGAGGGAAAAAAGTAATTATTAATTTATTGAACAATAAAAAAAGACCATTAGGTGATTCGAACTTGTGACTCGCTCTTCAAAACATGTTGTATTAAATGCCTGAAAAAATTATTTAGTTGGCGAATTCGACTCCGAGCAGAGCGTTAAAAGAGTAAGTTAGTCATTAAAATCCATTGAGAAATCTTCAGGTGGCGTTTCTGGTTCCAACTTGGTTTAGTGTCCTTTTGTAACAACTTGTGATTCATCTCAGTAGAGTATGAGTGACAATTTAACTTAGTTACGCAAGACGAAGAATAAATGGAGCTTCATTGAACATAATCGATCTTAATGCGAGATTCGGGTTACATTAAGAACACATTAAGTGTAGCATATCCAAGTCAAATTAACAAACAAAATGAATTTTTTTCCAAACCAAAAGAATCTTTTTCCAAACCACACTAATTTTTTTCCAAACCGAATTAAACTTTTTCCTAATCAAATTAAACTTTTTCCAAATCAAATTAACCCTTTCAATTCAAATCAAAACGTGCATTACAAAAACGTTGCAAAGCGTTACGCCCCACATTATTAATAATTAATAGTAGAGTTTGCGGAGTAATAAAGAAGAAATAATAAAGAAAACACTTCATAAGTAGAAAAAAGAATGTTTTTGAAAGTGGGGAAAAATTTGAAATATATCCTCGTCATATTAACCCATTTCATGCCAAGGGTGGAAATAAAAGAGAAGTGAGAGGAGGAGGATGAACTCTTTTACAAAATGGCGGCCACAATAAGGCATAATTTGCTCACCAATAGGGTGTGCGCCTGGGTAGGAAAAACTGTTTATTGTTATTTTTAATGTAAGGTAGACCTCATTCTGAGAATTTTGATACCAACCGCGACCTTCTAGCGTGTGTAAATCTTTTCCTATGAATTTTTTGAAGTTTCGACCTTTTATGACGTCACAGTGGGCTGGGGGTCCTCATAACGTCATAAACGGTCGAAACTTAAAAAAATCATAGAAACAGATCTACTCACGCTAGAAGGTCGCGGTTGGTGCCAAAATTCTCAAGATATAGTCTACTTTCGATTAAAAATCTAAAAAAAATCAAGGCGCACCCCCCATTGAGAGCGAAAATACTTCTAATATTATTGTTTTCACATTTTAATGGGATTTAAGAGGCCTCAGTCTTCCAAATCGATGTTCACTCAATCGCCCAGGATCGAATTTGAGCCACCATAATCATGCTTTCGGCCATCCCTAACCTGCTGTGCACTCATCTGGTTTTCGGATTGTATCGAGGCCATAGGCCCATGACAATCTCATGCTTGCTCATTATCTTGACTCTCTTGTTTAGCACAGCAGGTCCCCCTTTTCTGCCTCCACCAGCGTTAGTCATGCATACAGCATGTCCAGGATGGACCACGTGGAGGTGCTGGCTTTTTTAGGGATGCTGGAGGCAGAGGGGTAATGCAATTCATGGATAACATTGGCATTTTATAGCTTAGCCTCCGTACTCCCCGCCTCTTCTTATATCTTGCGGTTTTTCCTTCATCGGCAAGCATAGGCAATCGTTGAGCTTTTGTTTCTTCAGCTAGGCCTCCGTACTCCCCGCCTCTTCGTATGGCTTGCGGTTCTTCCTTCATTGGCATGCTTAATGGCAGTATTCTTGGTACAGCCGAGACAAGGCGAGTGCTTTACAAATATTCTCCCTTGTCCTAGAACGCATATCCCAATATTCCAAACAATCAATATCACAGACAGCTATCACAGTTGTTTCGTACACGCTAGTTTCAATCAGTCAATAAATTACTCGCTATCTTTCATACTAACCATCCCTAACTATCCCTAACCATCAAACAAAAAAATCCAAAATCGCATTCAGCTCCCGAATGTCGAAGAATTTTTTTTGACGAGCATAGGAACAGCATGAACGAGAAAGAATTCTTCTATGAAGATTTTCCGCTATTTTCAATTTAAAAAAAAAGTCGATGCAAAAACGCATCAGTGGCCGGAAATGGGTTAATTACGATCGTAGTATTGACTTAATGGCTGAAGTATTATAATCACATTAATCCTTTTGCGATAATTAGACCAGTTTTTTTCAATATTTTTTATTGCACCAAGTATAACTTATTAACTATATTATTTTGGAAATATGGACAAATATTCAAAACTAAGATACATCACTGAGTTTTGTTGATTATGGTTGATGTTTCTCTTCACTGCATCACAAGTAAGCTAGGTTAAGTGGTTTGGTACGCTTCAATCTTCTGATGATATCACTTGTATGAAGGAGTTGGACAGCTTCCTCGTTGATGTGACATCTAAGCCGCTGTAGGTGTCTCACAGCTTGTCGCTTTATAGCATCATTTATTGTTTCGATCCGAAGCTTATGATGAAGATGTTCGCTTCGGAAGTACCATGGTGCTTTGACAACCGTTCTTACCACATTGCTCTGGAATCTTTGGATGATGTCTCGATTTGACTGAGCCGTACAGCCCCAAAGCTGAGCTCCGTATGCCCAGACTGGTTTAAGGACTTGGTTGTACAATATAAGCTTGTTCTGGATTGACAACTTCGACCGTCTCCCCATTATCCAATGCATTTTTCTGAATTTTAGAAGGAGTTCTTCCTTCTTTTTTTTTAGGACGTCCCACAGTAAAGACTTGGGCGTCCCACATACGACCCCTTAGGACGTCCCACATAAGACTTGGGCGTCCTTATGCGATCGATCTGGGGTGGAGGAGGACAACACTCAACAGAAAAAAAAATAACCACACAGAAATCCGTTTTAGACCATTCTGAATCTGAATTTATTTCATCTATTGTTGATAATGGCAAAGCTGTCTTCTTTGCTGGCTCTTGATCTACACAGAAAAATAAACCTTTGTGTAATAATTTGCTGCGTTCATTACTGTTTATTCCTCTAAGACTGGTCAAGGTGTTTGCCTGACGAATATTCTCACCTGACGCCACTGGTGAACTCGAATTCGCATGTTGGGTATCGTAGATCATGGATTTTCAATTGCTCCATTTGTGGCAGCGTGGTAGGCCATAGCTTTAACATGTTCGGAGCCGAGCATTGCTGTGAGATGCTTGAAAAGCAGGCTGTCAAACTGCTTACTCCGATTGATACGTCCCCCTACTGGCCTTTGGAAGTCTAGGGGGAATATAATTTTGTATGTTTATTAACGGAGCTAATTAAATTTTATTATGGCGCGCCATAGGTATCAATAGACTCGGAGGGTCACAAAATATGCCAGCCTGTTATCGTAAACTCTCCTCACTCTCAGATAGTTGAGGGAATTCAGGAAGTTGCAAGGAGACACAGATTCAAAACAATGCTTATATTGACCAAAAGACCATAAATAAGGTAATTAAAGTGTTTCAGTCAAGTAAATTATGATCCAATTCGATTCAAGGTACTTTAAAATTCAAAGGGTTTTACGAGTAGATGTGAGTTGTTCAAATGAACCATGGGAGTATTAAGCGTCGTATTTCAAGCGATTAATCGAACCAAGAATAAATGAACTGCTGAAAAAGTTTTATGTACAGTTCTCGTATATTACTTGTGGTTAATCGACAACCATAAACAGACGATCACGAAGATAGAAATATCTATGAATTTTAGTTGTCGAACAACCATGAACAGCAATTTACGGTGTTAGATTTACGAATGTTGAAACTTGCTGATTCAAAACCATGAACGAAAATCGATTACGGTAGTGGTATTGCGAAACGTAGAAATTAGTTGACTTACAACCATGGACTACTGATAGATTTTGATAATTTTGTAATAAATTGAATCTTCTCGATTAATTCATTATAAATTTTTCGAGTGAAGTGAACGGGCGAGGAAGTGGGGAGGGGAACTTCGTCAATGGGCTCTGTGTTGCTAGTGAGACGTCCTCGTCGTCTAGGTCGAGCTTGATTGCCCTCAAAATGCTTATCATGGGATGAAATTCGCATAGGATCGAGAACTTCAGCTCTGGTTTCAAGTAGTTAAAATATCCTAGGTGCATTTTTTCTTGTACTTGATATTCAAATTCAAATTATCCTTTATTCCTTCACCTTTACATAAGGTATGGGTACGTCAAAATCAATCTCTACAAACAAACAATAATTAAGCAAGAATACAGCACATATGGATACAATACTAAAACTAAATTTACGAACAAAGAGAAACGGGTCAAACACTGTGAAAAAATCAAATTAAATAGGAATTTAAATGATATAGGAACTCCCGTGATTTGGATTTCTTGCAACAAGGTGTGTGTGGAGCGCCATCGCACCGGCCGGGGTGTCCCGACCGGCCCGGACCCACCCACCACGGCGGCTCCCGGGGCTGCCAATCCATTTCTGGAGAGGCAGCCCTTACGAACAGCGTGGTCCACCATAGAGGTAGACCACCTATTCCAAGCGCCAAGGGGGGCCGCCCCCAGACCGGCCAAGACCCCGGGCCACAGCCCGAAAACACGCAACACTAATCACACACACACACATATACATACATACACACTCACAGGCAATTCCTAATATCACAGTCGAAGCATTAAACAAAACAAAAAAATCACAGTCGGTTTAAGATCACAGTATAGTTGATAACTATACATGAAATAATTAAAATCTTTGCAAGCAAGAGTACTAGGTATATATACCTACTAGGAATATATTCCTCTGCTGCTTAAAACTTGAAAAACTTTCTACAATAATATTAATATAAATAACGATGTAACAATATAATAAAAATATAAATATAAATATAATGTTGATAATAAATAATAATTTCAAGTAATATCAAGTACAAGGGCAAAATTTAGATGAAGAATAACCTGTCACTATAAACGTCCAGCCAATAATTGGGGCCTTTGCCCTGGTACTACGTACTACCCTACAGGTTCTTTACAGCTTACTTGTTTTTTTCAGCTCGGTACCATCTGGAGCTAAGACGTCTTAATTCGCTCATAGAAGTCCTCGGACATGTCGCAGTGGATGATCGTCTTCATAACAGTATTTCTTTACTTATCCGTCGTTGACTGTACGTTCTCAGTCCATCGAGGAATACGACTTTTGAATAGTTCTACCAGTATATCTTCGCTCAAATTACCCAAACATACTCCGTATCCCAAGGTGCAGGATGAAACTACATTGGTAAGATGCTCTTGGATTAGGCAATTCATAACACGTAATTTATGTGTAACTAATTATCATTTCTGATTCCTGCAGAACAATGGGGTATTTCGGTGGGTCGGAAATTCAGGTTTTTGACCTCAAATTTGGATTCAGCACCCTTGAAAACCTATATACTACAACTTTCAGCCCAATGATACTATAAAATGTGGTAGGAAAATTAATTAAAGAGATCACACGTTTGAAAAAGGCGGGCCGCTATAAATGCACACACACTAGGCCGCACGCGTGTGTGAGTAGTATTTTGTAGTATCCAAGAGGTCCACCAAGGGTTTCTGTGCATGGATACTTTTTTCAAAGACAGTTGGCTAGCTACGTCACACCATTCAAATCTTCAACTTTCCTTAGCTTCTCTGATTTTTTAAAAACATTTTCTCGACGAACAGACCCGATTACCGTTATTCCTGAGCCATACTCTTTTGAAAAAAAAAATAAATAAATAAAATTTAAAAAAATGACTGAAATACCCCATTGTACAGAAAGATTCTTGGCAGTAATTGCTAGGCTACTGAACTAGGTACTGAACAGAATTCATCGTTTTAGAAAGCACTTGTCCAGGGTTTGGGACTCACTTACGAGGCTCACGATGTGGTCACTGAAGACGGTTACGTGCTGACCCTCAGCAGGATCGGGAATCCGCGTCGAAATGTCACACATGAACGGGATAGAGGTCCTCCCATTCTCATGGTCAACGGCCTCATGATGCAGTCGGAAGCTTGGCTCGTCCAGGGCAACCCTCGTCACAACGCTGGTAAGTACCTGATAGTTCACTCAAAGCCCACTTCAAATAGTATCTGAAGACCACTGGGGAAGAACGTACCAAGTCGATTTTTTGCGAAAAGTAGGTTATGTCGGTTCCTTATAGATTTTTTCACGGCGGAGTCGATGGCGACAACCAAAATGGGCAGAAACGATCCAATATAAGAGAAAAATGCGAGAAACGAAACACCGTATGGGGGAAGAACGCACCAAGCCGAGCGCAACCGGGGAAGAACGTGCCAACTTTCGGGCTCCCTCCCCCTGGTCGTATTCCCCTACCTGATGGATCTTTGTGATTCACTCATTCATGCGGTTTTCCTGGGTTTCACAGTATTATTTTCGATTGTTAGCAGCGATAAATATTATTTTCTTCATACCAATAAGTGAATGAATCGGACAACGGATCTCCGCAATCGTGGCTCAAAGGGAACCAGGAAGAAAAAGTGGGAAACAACCGGGAAAACCCAGGAAAAACTCTCAGTAGCAGCCAACCACGAGGAAGGAGAAGCTTGGGGAAAATGAATTTCGGTTCCCTGGAAGAGCTTTCAAAAAGGAATTGCCAATCTCAAGACAGAAGTACCAGGACCTCCAACATCTGATGCAGTTCTGCAGTTCCAGCGATCAGTCCTATTTCAAGAAATTGAAGATCAAAAAATGAAAACACGTGTCTTGAGTTTTTTGGTAGGTAATTTTTTCAGAACAAAGGGTTATCCTTGATTTTTAAAAATACAAACATCAGTTTCCTCAAATTTTATTAAATGAACAATTTTTTCAAAATCAATGTTAATGTCCTTAATTTTTTTGTAATACTTACCCCTTTTTTGCAAGAACAAAAATGAATTTCCTGGATTTTATTCTATTAAAATATTTTGCAAAACTTCTTCGTGAGTGAACTTTTGAAAATACCAAATCATTATAATATAATGATATCGATACCTTAAAGCACAAAGGGGCTATGTCCATCCATCTTCCACTTTTTAATTTTTTTTTCAACTTCGGAAAAACTCAAATTTAGCAAATTATTATTGGCCTTCTTGACGATTATAGCTCGAAAATTTCTTGAAGAAATTAAAGAGTTTGGTGTAATAAGCCATTATTTTAGGAATCTTTTGCGTTTTTCTCAAAACTCCGTTTTTGGACATAGCCCCTCTGTGCTTTAAGGTATCGATATAATAATATATATTGTTGGGAAACATGGAAACTCAATTCTCCAAGATACAATTTACGTTTGGCTAAATAAAATATCAGTTTGATTCTGGATTGCAACGAGTGCAATTGTGTTTTTACTAGAATCATTACATTGGCGGCAGCGGTGGGATGCAGAGGAATTATAGTGATTTTTGTAGCTTTGCTCCTCCAGAACAGAGGAGAAGAGGCCAGAGAACCAAAACTCAGCCAAGATCGAGAAGACCGGCAGTTTCCCCTCTTCCTGCCAGGTATTTCATGGTTGATGAAGAAGATGAGAAACATATGTGCCGGGAGTGCGGAATTTTATATTTTCATCTCGTGTCTTGCCCGCTGAACTTTGAAGCGGCAAGGGAGATAGCTGAGTACGCTCGAATTGAAGAAGAGAG
The DNA here is from genome assembly GCA_009739505.2 of Apolygus lucorum. Classification (NCBI taxonomy): domain Eukaryota; kingdom Metazoa; phylum Arthropoda; class Insecta; order Hemiptera; family Miridae; genus Apolygus; species Apolygus lucorum. The sequence goes on along the minus strand of CM019170.2, from coordinate 691,155 downwards.
AAATATTAGTGAATTAGGAAATTTGAACTTGACGACCTATAAAGATCAGTGGTTACCTAGAAATACCAAGTTGCCAAGTTCCGATGTTGATAGTTTCAGTTCCGGTAACGAAAATAATTGTGACAGTCGCGGAAGTAGTGATGAAAATGATAAATTGATTAAAATTGCAGAGGTTGAATTGTGTCAGTTTCCTGAGATTCAAACCATAGAAGATGAAGATATGGAAAATATGCGAGAAGCACGGCGACAGGAGCAAGCAATGAATCCAAACTACCTGAAGTCAAGTTCCAAGGAGGATAAGAGTGTTCCTGTAGCTCTAATAGATTTAACTGTCCCCCTCATCATTCCTGGCTTGGCTTCTTCTGACAAATACCTTCCAAAGGACAGGTCTATACACGACAAGAAGAAAAAGAAGAAGCGAAAAGACAAGAAAGGGAAGGGGACGGATGAAGAGGAAGAAGGAGAAGTACCTAGTGTTGGAGCTGAGAGCGTACAAGTCTACACAGGTCGAGGGGAGATGCCAGATGGTGTGGAGGAGACAGGTGATGATGGCAAGTCCGATGGAGACGTTGATGTTTATGACCTTGATATCTTTTCTTTATCTCTTTTTGAAAATTTTGAAAATGGAACTACATTCAGCCCAGAAGCTGGGGTGTTTTCACCACCAGAATTGGCGGTTTATGACGAAACGCTTCCATCTCCTTGTGACACGACAAATAGTATGAGTGGAAAGACTGGAAGCAATGTTGAAACTACAAAACCCGCGGAATGGCACAGAAAACTATTGCAATCAATGAAGGTAACTAAATCCTACGAGTCGGGATGTAGTGAACCCAACGTGAATGAGGAAGAAAGGGAGGAAGCCTATAAGATCAAGAAGAAAAAATGTAGTCATAGTCGAGGGAAAAAGTTGGTGAGCCATCGAATTAACTGTGTGGTTAATGTGGATAAAAATCAAGGAAAGAAGAGAAAGAAGAAGAGCCATAGAGCTGAAACGGTCAAGGAGGTGATCAGAAGAAAGAAGAGATTCAGAGAAGGAGAAAGAGGCAACGTGAGGATGAGAAAAGGAGACATAAACAAGCAGAGAATCAGAAAACGGGAGAGGGATAAAAAGAGAATCAGAAAAGCTGCGAGGAACGAGGAGAAAATGACTCGGAAGCAGACTGGTTGTCAGCGTAATTGGTGGAAGCCACCGAAGAAACTTACCCCTATGCTCAAGGAAAATTCAGGATACTTGGAACGGTGGCCAGTAAACTGTATGACTGAATCAAATAAAACATATTTGGGATCTAGACAAGGCAAAAATGTGCAGTACTCCCGTTTAACCGGTAAGCGTTTGGAGACTCAAGAAGCAGAAGATAGCATTTCATGAAGGAGGAGCAGGACGGATGCTGGTAAGAGAGGAAAATATCCGGGACTGGGATATATAGGACTCCAGCAGGGAGAGAACCAAAAGAAATAACAATAAGAAAATTAGAACAAACAAATCAAGAAAAACACAAAAAAAAAGGTGGGGGTAGTGTTGGGAAACATGGAAACTCAATTCTCCAAGATACAATTTACGTTTGGCTAAATAAAATATCAGTTTGATTCTGGATTGCAACGAGTGCAGTTGTGTTTTTACTAGAATCATTACAATATTATATATTATTAAAATAAAGCCCTGATAAAGAGAGAAATCTTATGGCAGGATACTATGAATAAAACCAGCAATACACGTTCATGGTGCGTTCTTCCTCTGTACAGATGGACCTTTGCAACTTTGGATAGCAATATGGAGTTACTTTTTGCAGTAGTTTTGATTGTACCACCGCATTCTACAGTACGCTGAGATACAAATCCCATTTTTCAAAAAAAAAATTGTATCGACCAAATTCGAACTAATATTGGGTTTTTGCCGGAAAAAATTATTTCCTGAAAAGTTTACAAAATGGGACATGGTGCGTTCTTCCCATGTAGTCTTGATCTACCTTATAGGAAAGTGACGGAAATTTGAGCTGACGTGATTTGAACAGCTCTTGCGTGGCTGGAGGCTGGATATGACATTTGGCTTGGAGACCAGAGAGGAACACTCAGATCTCGTAAACACATCGTTTACAACGAAAGTCAGGATACTTTTTGGGATTTCACGTAAGTGTTTTTCCGTTCATTTGCAAATAAATAACTACTGGCACTTACTTACTACTTAAGTACCCTAACAAGTTAAGATCCTCATCGATGTGGAGGTTCCTGCGAGGCCCTTCTAATTGGACAAGGTGAAACACTTATTAAAAGACTTAGACATAAGTCAGACCCAGAAAACCGTAATAATGCTAATAATAGTTGTGTGGTTTATACGTTTTATTTATTTTCACTAAACACTTACAAATTAGAGTAAGTAAAGCAGTTCTCAACAATAATGATTGTGGACTACATGGTAAAAAAATCATTGGTGCAATACAGTTCTTTCTTCTCAAGATATTCGTACTTTTTCACACTTGTTTTGGGGAAGAGAAGACGCACCTCAACCTTGCAGACAATTGGTTCCAAGTGAGCGACGTAGCAGTTCCTCAAAGGATGGCTGTACAAACATAGGAGTGCCGTCAGACATCTTTGCTCAGTGTTGATGGTGAGGTACCTTGTGACGCCATCGACCAGCAGCAAACCCACCTACCCACCATAAGAACACGTCTGGTTCAAATTCGTCAGCCTTCCTATTTATTGTCGAAGTGAACGACTGATTCCACTACGAGGAAAGGCAGTTACATGAGCCCTTTTACACGAGCGATTTTTTCCGGCAATAACTGCAGAAAAAAGTATTGCGCAACTATTTCAAAAAAGTTGGACAACTATTCTCTCCTCGAAAAAGTTGCCGAAGATTGCAGGCAATTAATTGACAGGAGTTGTACAACATTTCAGGCCCACGAGCCCTCTCGGCAACTGTTGCATCGTGTTGAAATGAAATCCAAGGGGTTTGGAAAATTATCGCATTATTGCGGCAATTTTTCGGCCTTGGGTCGGGAGAGGGAACGAAACAGCCAATCACATTGAGAGTTTTCTGTGATTCACATTTTTCGCCGATCATCTTCCTCACCAGTGTTACCTTAAGTGAGCTTACCTTAATGAACTCCTTCAATCAGAGCCTGGAGTACTTCTGGCACTATTTGGCTTATCGTAGGTACTGTAGTGCACCCGAAACGTGTACATCTAACTCTTGAACGAATCGCCTGTTGCCAAAAAGCGCAGAACGATGGCCAGTCTAGTTGCCACTGGAATGCTCAGCCGCATATTCGTATTTGTCTGCAGACTCGGGGTCCAACCATTCCAATTAGCATTTCAAAATCTGCTTTTGACATTCGGGCGAAGATCAAAAATAGATCACTGTCAAACAGAATTTCAGAGGTGAGAGCCAACCCACATTCTCTCTGGCTCAGAAACTGGCGCTGCCAAATTCCCCTCTTTTTCCTTTGGTTGGCAGCAGCAGCGACGACGACCACCTCTTCACCGTCCATGGCGCAAACTGTTGTCGCCCGTGTAAACGAAACAATTGAGCAATTTCTATTGCTCAACTTTATTGGTGTAACACAGTGCAATTAATTCCTTGCAACATCTTGACGCAACACGAGGCAATTTTATTGCTTTGTGTTGTGTTCAACATTTCTAGTGCAATTTTTTTGGAATTGCGCAACTTTTGTTGCTCGTGTAATCGGCCCTTTAGGTGCCTATTTTTATTATAAGAAAATAGATATTAGAGGCATTTGACTTGACCAATCGTCGGGTTGAGTTGAAGTTACTCGGCACAGTCAGACCAAATATATTGTCTCCCTGACACCCTCCATGGGTCAGCAGTCCGCCCACATGAAGCTCAAGCAGAACCTTCAATGCCAAGGAAGGCTGTCCTGCGAAAAGTTTGATATTCCAGTACCCAGGGTGATGCTAATGGTGATCTTCAGCTGGGCGCTCCATCCTAGCAGCATAATTAATTCTTTTACTTCCTTTTTTATATAATATGATGCATCACCTGCAACCCAATGTGTAGTTGACCAGTAAAATTTTTAAAAAGTCTGTTCTCAGGGACTTATCCTAGACTTGACCCAACAAGCGCGTAGGATGGAATATCATTAAAACATGACACAAATAAAGATCAAAATAAAATAATCAATTGTTTTTTTTTCATGGTGATTTGTTGAAAAAGGATTCACGAAGTGGGTGTCTACGACCTTCCGGCCTTCATAGACTTCATCCTGGCAGCAACTGGATACCCAAAGCTAGTCTACGTGGGGCTCTCACTCGGCACCACCTTCTACTTCGTCATGTGCTCAGAACGGCCTGAGTTTCAGAACAAAATTGTCGGTTCTATCCTGCTCATGCCTATCGGAGTGGTTCCAGGCTATGGAAAGATGTCTCTCGAAACCTTGTTGACGATGGCTACCGTCGACAGGGTTATGGTGAGTGAAGTACGGGGCTCTGAATTGAAACTGACCATCCAGCCTGGGACTGTCCTAGGCTGGTGTCAGGTTGTCAAGCCTTGCAGCTTGAAAACACTTTCGGTTCGTAGGAGGTATAAATGCCGAAAACCACGTAACTAGCTACTGAATATCCAGGACTTATTGAGTACTTATTTCCAACAGGAAGTACATTTGTGCAATTTTTAACTTCCTGTATTCTGAAGAACGTACCTACATCAATTTTCAACCCTCTGCTTGTATTTTGCCTTTAACTATTGAATAATCATTGCTGGAAACTCAAAAATTAGAATACCAATGGGATGGATTCATACTATCAGATTTCAGAGTAATTTCTTTGTGAAAAGGAAATTTTTCCATATGAGTTATAGCAAGAAATATTGCTAGGATATTCGAATTTACTTCAATTCCACTTCTATGATTCGTGTATCTCATGAATATTATGGATTTCTACAAAACGAATGCTGCTTTCCATTCTGAAACAATTAATACCTAATCAATAACAATTAATTTTATAATGAATTAAGGGGGTCTCATTCGGTCGCCGTTAGTACCTCGTTCCCGGTCAGTATTTCCCTAAATTGCAGGGGCAAAAACGTTTAAAAATGTACTTACCTAAATCCTAGAACATTTCAAATTTAGGTACATTTTAAAAGTTATTGCCCCACATATCAACTAGCAATTAGTTCTTAAATAAAGAAGCGAACAGGAGTATCCCTGAGTGAGTCATCACCCACCGGGGGAGACGAGGTACGGGGAAACACGTCAACATGACGTCACCCTTCCACCTCTCTCTCCCCCGAGGAAACTATACGAGTATATAAGCCCACTCAGGGATGCTCCCTTATGCCAATATAGTTCAGTCAACCGTCTTACTCATTTTGCTCTCTACCTTCTCCTCAAATAATGATCTCCTCGAAGTACTAGGCTCACTAGGTAAATCTCCCGCCTCCTGATGGTCGGTTTCTGATGAAACGCCGGGGCTGCTGGGCTAGCCTATGTTCCATGCACTCCGCACGTCAGTAGGGCTAATAAGCCACCGGTGCGACAGTGCAAGTCACTAGCTTCGTTGAGTAGGGGTTAAAGAAAACACAAACGCCGCATCAAGAAGGTCATCTCCTTCACTCAACGACACGCAAACATAACACCCCAGCAATTTACTGAAATACTGACCCAGAACGAGGTACTAACGGTGATTGACTGAGACCCCCTACACTGGTTACCAAATACCTACTCAAGCTAAGTATGTAGTGCGTAATATAAGAACCAATGAATCATAAGGACTCACTGTTAACTGTTGTTCATGTTCCAGTCATTATACTTGAAATATAGAGCGCCGTTCATTAAGAACCTGATATTAATAAAGGAGGCTATGGTTTTCTGGTGTAAAGCTATGACTGATGATTGGATCGCCGTTTTCGGTTTCACTATTGGATTTGGCGGAAAATATCAAAAAGTGAGTGAAATATAACAGGTGAGGGATCTAGTAATCATGAGAACGAGACATGAAATTTGATACTAGTAATAAATTTATAAATTTGCCACACTGATGGCAGTAATGCTCCTTTGTGAGTGGACGTAGCTTCCTCGTCATAACATTGCTGCAACTGGAGAGTACTTTATCGAGTCGGTTTGGTGAACCCCCCTCTACTTAAGGGAGTGAGGCCGTAAGTAGCCTTGAGCGAAATCATCTGAACCCGCGAAGCCATCAATCGGATAAAAATCCAACCAGAAATGGTTGCTTACTCCCCCCCCCCCCCTCTGGCAGGCAGGTGACAAAATCTTCAAGATCCATAGGTGGAGTGGCATCTCGTAAGATAACTTGAAGGGTCCGCGTCTTCAAGGTTATGTATTCAAACCCACTTAAGAAACTCCTCCTTTCACCCCACGTTGGAAGCTCAGCCTGGAACCATTTAACACATTACTTCAGGCTGAGTCCTGGGGAGCTTCATCAGTTCTGGATGGGAGTACAGACCAAGTGCTCCCTTCGCTCCCCCCCACCTCTTTCCAACAGTGTCTTCTGTAATGACTCATACTCTTAGCTATGTTAGTTCTCCAATAAAGGACACAAGGGAAACCCTGAGTGACTCATCGTGCCAGGTAGGTAGAGTGAGGTACAGGGAACAAACACGTCACTTGACATCACCTTCCTCCACTCTCCCCTTACCTTGTTTAACCAATGTAAAAGGAGGACTCAGGGCTTCCCCTTCATGCAATTCGTCTTCGAAAACTCGACTTGATTATTTCTCGCTCTACCTTGCCTTCTCTTAGAAGCCCAAAGTTCCTCGGAGGTCTCAGCAGGCGATAAGCTCATTGCGCCGGCCTCCACTCCCGTTTCACTTTGTCGTTGTCTGCCCCCAACTAGGCCTAGGCAAATGTGCTACCTCCCTCTGGTAGGCAAGCAATCGCGCCAAGGTCCATAGCTGAGCTGAAGTCTTTAAGCACTCATGCGTGCGGTAGGCGGTAACCCGCGCCAGGCAGAAAGTGCTGTCCCATCCTTCACCTTCGTTGAGTAGGAACCAATACAAACCGACAAGCCGACGTGAAGCCATTCGCCTTCATACGCCGATGTAACATCTTCCTAGACAGGATACGCTCTGTGTACTCTGCCACAAGACTCCAGCTCCTTTCACTTTCCATCGTCTTGCTGACAACAGCCCCTGGTGTTGAACTTTGGGGAGAAATCCCCAGCTCTGCTAGCAGCTGATTTCATTTAGCCGCCCATTTGGTGCTTTTGAAAAAGGCGTATTTCATCTCTTCTGGCAGTTCATACATGTTAGGGCAGTTACCTTTCCCATTTTATACATCTCGAGGAAGAGGATTGGAAATGCGGTGCACCCGTGGAATGACCGCCGCCACTAGCGCTACCTATGATGACGAAAGGGTCCTTGGCTGGAGGGCTCTCTAGGCAGTCAAGTTTGTACCTTCGAGGTGTTTGGAAGCTCAGTGATATTGTGGCGAGGCTTTATTCAGTTCCACAGTGGAAGTAACCGAATATTGTTTCCAATCTATGTAAATCTGTGGCGAAGCTTTATTCAGTTACACTGTAGGAGTAACCGAATATTGTTTCCACTCTATGTAAATCATAATCGTGTCAAACAGTTTAATTAATTTACCCAGTTATCTTCATTCAATCAGTTAAATTCCTCAATAGATTATTCGCAAGTATACCTCACCATTTGTTAATCCAGTACCTACTATCGAATATTAAATTCAGTGTTCTCCATCCGTTTGTTCTTCATATTTCTATGGAATCCGACAATGAAGAAGGGGAAATATCTTCGGATATACATCCTGACGACAGTAACGCCTATACAGATAGTTAATTCAAGTTACTTAAAGTTTGATGTTTTGAGATACTATGCATCAGATCATCTACACAACAGGGCTATGGGTACGAGGAAGCTATGTGCCACGCCTCTTTGGCAGACTTTTTGTTCCTAAACTTTGTTCAAGGTATCTCACATGCAGAATCCAGGTTTCTCTCAAAACGTGAATACCTTCATGTTTTCAGAAGAACTTCTGCTATCAAATCGCTTTGTCCTTCGGTGGCACCTCAGTAGTAACAGTTCTCCACACGATTCAGTTCTTCAAAACTGGTAAGTCTCGTCAAACCTCGAGAAATGCTCCAGTAACTGGAAATTATTCATGCTAATATTCAGTTTTTCCGATTATTTAGGTAAGTTCCAGAGATACGACTATGGAATTGAAGAGAACCTGAAGAGATATAAACAGAGTTTTCCTCCGCCCTACGACCTTCACCGGATTTCCACTCCCACAGCACTTTATTACAGCGACATCGATGTTTTTGCTCCTGCAGAGGTGAGCTTGCATTTTCCCAAGTCAAATATATAATAAGTTATTTGTCTGATTCACCCTATAATGACTTAAGACTTTCGAAAAAGGAGAAAATGAAAGAAATAAATCGTCCTTAGCAAAATCTCTGCTACCACCCCATTTCTCTAGGGAAAAACACCCAAAATAGAGCCCAAATGAAAAGGGCAAAAGGAAAAAGGAAATGAAGAATAAAAACCAAATAAGGGAAAACGAAATGTACCTACTCAACGAAAATGAGAAAAACATTAAAGACAAAAATGAAAACTCCTACTGCTTGAGGTACCTAATGAAAAAATGGAAAAAACGAAAGAATGAAAATAACGAACCTGAATCCACTGGATTGAATGAAAACAATGAAAAGTAGAAAATCGAACTGAAAAAAGGAAAACTGAGACCTCAAGGGATTTTAGAAGAAATCCAAAATGGAGAGAAAGAGAAAGAGAAAGAAATACTGCGCGAGATGCTAACAGTCTATCAGGACAGAGTTGAGTGGTGAAAATCTTAGTTAGTCAAATGAACTAGGGAAATAGCTAGAGAGAGGGTAGCCCCCTCCATAGAGTTGAACTAATTCTACCATCTACCGACAGATGGTGTAAGGTTCCTAATTCGTAGAGTAGCGCACTTTCACAACCCTTATTTGATTAAACTGCTAGGTACCTATAGAACACTCAGAGTGTTGTTGAAGAGAAATTGGTCAATAAGACAAAGTTTGAGACCCAATCAAGTTTCTTTTAACATGAAAACTATTTAGATTCCAGCGATGATTTGAAAGCCAAACCTACTTCGAACTCGACCAATAGATTAATAATGTTTTCAGGAGGTGGAAAAGCTGATAGAAAACTTCAGTGGACCAACATATCGGTGAGTACAAGGACCTACAGGTAATCTAGACAGGTAATTCCTTTGTTAGCGAATTTTCAAGGAAAATGGAGCTACTCCAGTGAACTCCTACCATGGACTTTCTTGAATTTTTTTTTCACTGAAAACCCCTTTTAGAAGATTCTAAAAGGATTCCTGAAGCTTTTCCAAAAATGTAACTGTATGAAAATACAGGATGTCCCTAGTCGAATGAACAATACTACTGAAATCAATTCTACAACTAATTTGCGACAACTTTTCACTCCTCGAATTTTTTTGTTTTTTCGACCGTGAGGCACTAAACTGGTTATTTATTTATGGATATTCTAAATTTTAGAATTTCCATGGAAAATATGCATAATAATATTAAATATTAAATAAATTAAATTCAGATTTAATCTGAAAACACCGTTGACAAGAGCATTAAATTTCCTAAATTATGTGTAATGTCATACATCTATGTTAGTTAGTTCTCCAATAAAGTGACGTGTAGGAAAACCCATAGTGGCATGAGTCATCACCAACAAGGACGAGGTGAGGAAGGGAAAGAACACGTCATCTGACGTCACCTCTTTTCCACTCTCCCCTCACCATAATAGCTAGAGTATAAAAGCCACACTCAAGGGTCTTCCTTCATGCATTCGTACCTCGTCTATCCGACTTATCATTTCTTGTCTTACCTGCAGCCCAGTTCCTCAGAGGGAACGGTTTGCCCCATGAAGGCGCCGAACCTCTAGCTACTCTTAGGGACCTCTCCAGAACACTAGGCTTCATTAAGTAAATGCTCTGCTTCCCGCCAGTAGGTCTGGGTTTAGACGCCGAGGTTTGCGGATAGATATTTCAAGCACTTATCTGGACGGTTGGCCGCGTGGCGCCGCGGATGTAGTGCCAAAGCTGTAGGCTTAGGGATCAATCTCTCCGTTGAGTAGGGTTCAGGCTAGTTTACAATTCAGCGCATCGAGAGGACCATCGCCCTCACTCGAATACACGCAGAACACAACATTATGAGCCCCGGACCATTCCAGAAAAAAATGTACACGAGGAAAGTCTTTAACTTGAAACTCAATTACTGCTTTTTTTCCCAACATTTTTCCGATTTTTTCCTGATGAAACACGGTTTTTTCCACAGTCCCTCAAGAGCTTAAAACATGCTCCGTTTCATCAGTTTTCCACCTATTTTTTAGATTTACTATGACATTTGAGGGGGGAAATGGTATTTTAATGGGAGAAAACGTGATTGTTTTCAACGAATCTAGCAAGTGAATATGAGGGGGGGGGGGGGGTAGTAGCACATAGCTCCCCCCAGTACGAGCCTCCCTTCGCCAGCCTCGGATTCTTGATTCTGTACTGGTCTCTGGAGAGAAGTAGGAGACCCAGTTTTCGTCTCCAGTGACGATAGACTTCATGTAAGCATCCCCATCAATTCTGTAGTGCTAAACCACCAAATCGACAGCCCCACTGCAAAACCCTGTATGTTCAATACCAAAAAGTTTCCAGGAGACGAGAAAAACTGTGACATTTTTAACATATGAACCTGGCTTACAGGTTATTGTATTTCACCACAGAAAAGAAATGAGAAGCCATAGCCCGATTTTGGCGACACTATAATGTGCAGCATATACATAAGAGCATAACATAAGACCACAATCTATCGGAAAGGCTCAAATCCTTATTTTTGGAAAAATTGGAACTTACAGGGTTTTGCAGTGGGGCTGTCGAAATGTTCGTTCTTGCTCCATTCCAAAGGTTCATTAGTGTGTATCTATTGAAAATAATTGATCAAAGCAGTCCGGATTTTACCGATTTTAGACTGAAACATTTTGTGGCAGGTGCCTGATGAAGGGATTGACTCACATCGCTGAAGCCTCCGACCCGCGTTTCCGTTTCTACCTAAAAGACCTCGTCGAAGTTGCGGACTCGATGACAGGGCGCAGCAGCAGCTCTCGTAGGAAGTGTGCGATTGTATCTAATTATTTGTAGTAAACAATTTCAAGAATCTCTCCAATTTCTGTCTAAAAATAATACTTTCCTCGCCACTTTTCGTTGAAATACCGTAGTTCTTATCCCTAATTGGACCATGGTGTCACCAGTGTCACCGAAAACATCGCACCCGTCCTAGAATAGGGGCACAACTCAAAAAACGTGATTTTTGGGAAATTGCGTTTGAAGTTTCAACCCCAGTGGCTTGCGGTTCCACTCAATAGAAACGTACCCCCAACATTTACTGTTGCATAACTGTGTACTGTAACATCTGAGCTAATGTTTCATGGCGAGTAAAAGATAATTAAATTATTTTAATTTATTATTTAAAATTTGTTGTTTAGGGGCCAAGAGGGGGGTTAATGTTGGTCAAATTTCGATGATATTTCGAGTTGTTACCTTTTTAACCGAACATTCTCTAAGATATTTTGAAATGTTACCTTATCCAATGATGCCAAATTATAACTTTCTGAGCCAGTAGTAAAGATAATTACTCACTTGTGTTTCCCAACGGAAAATTATTACCCGTTCGTCAACAATAATAATGAACATAACACTAAATGGTTTGGAATCTTTTATGGCCTCTGCTGGACTGTAGTTGGCTGTCTAGAAGTTTGAACCTAATAGAGAATTTTAATAGGTATAATTTCGTCTTCATCAGATTGATTCTTAAAGAGCCAAAGCATAATTATTATGCAAGTTTGACACTCTAACAATCAATCACGACTTTTAGTTTAAAATCCTCCTAATTTATGAGACATTTCAGTTTTTAAAATCGCCAATTTTACTTTAATAACACAATTTTATTAAACCTCAAATTTTAATTTTACCTTAGAAATGAGCAAAAAACCGAATTAGGTAATTGTAGGTACAAGTAAGTAATAATCCAAGTAATCCAAAACAATCAATATCATCATCAGCAACATCATCAACAGCAATATCATCAACAAACAAAACATCACATCAATAATCATCACTACAAAATATTGCCAGTCAAATTTCAGGAAAAATTCGTTGTGTTGTGATCAGCGACCTCTTCGCATTTCTGTCCATTCGCTTCCTTAGCTCAGTGGTAACGAGCTCCGACTCAGAAGTGTAAATATAGTTTAGTCGGACGATAGGAGATCGATCCCCAGTCGAGAGAAGTTAACTTTTGATGATTCAACACTGTGGCGCAGTCATACCGGACACGAATTGTCTCCTAAGCATTTCTCAGAGAAACATTAATTCATTAAAACATTGGGTCATCAAAACAACTCCCTCTCAAGACACGAGTCGAGCCACCGCCTATTCGGACAAACGTTGAAGTCAGCAGATCCCCCGCCCCGTCAATAAGGAAGAATAACAAAACCTCTGAAGCCAGTCAAAAATAGCGAGTTCTCCGTATCAACATCTGAGTCGGAGCTCGTTACCACTGAGCTAAGGAAGCGAATGGACAGAAATGCGAAGAGGTTGCTGATCACAACATCTCCCCCCCCCACATTAGGAAACTAGGTACTCCGTTACCTAGTCAGGGAGGTGAGGGCAGCTTTGGCCGGCATTTTCCAACCCAGTGAGAACGCGCTATTTTTGACTGGCTTCAGAGGTTTTGTTATTCTTCCTTATTGACGGGGCGGGGGATCTGCTGACCTCAACGTTTGTCCGAATAGGCGGTGGCTCGACTCGTGTCTTGAGAGGGAGTTGTTTTTGATGACCCAATCTTTTAACACGTTCAGTGCGTATGAAAAAACCAAGCCACCCCACCAGGCGGATCGGTTTTTTTTCTCATAAATCTGACCGAAATGGTTCCAATATTAGTATTTTATAGGTAATTAATCTTAATAAGTAGTCGAATTTGATTAAATTTTGCTCATCACGCACCATGTGCGTGGTACGCCTGGTGAGAGTGATCACAGATTTTCTGAGGAACGGCGCCGGCTTGGGTCCAATAGGAAAATCGTGTATTATAAGGTTCGTTTGAAAAATACTCATAGAATATACGAGAAACAAGAAATGTTGCAAAACCATGAGAGAGGGCAAAAACCATGAGAGAGGGCCAGGTCGTGCATGCCCGCTACTGCCTTCGAGAGTGCACCGAAACAGTTTGCTCTGAAAATGGTTCTTTGCACTGCCCCTCCGTGAGAATGCCGCAGTTTCGATGCCCCTACGCTGGCTTTTGAGAATAGCATGCTCTTGAACTACTACCTCTGCGTGGAATGCGGTCGTTTCGACGTGTATTCTATTGTGTCAAGATGTAGGTAGGTAGCGTGTATGCACGACCCTTAGCTCCCACTCCCGTACCTGATGGTACGTATCAAGATGAATTTTGCCATCTTAGGAGTCCAACATGCCACTCTCAAAAAGAGGCATGGGGACGTCGAAACTCCGGCCTTTGCATTCCACGCAGAGGTAATAGTTTAAGAGCATGTTGTGGGGGCACCTACAATTATTATTACCTACCAGTATCATAATATGATATCATATTATATCATAATATTATTATATCATGATATTACCTACCAGTATCATAATATAAACATATTATGTTTCCTACTTGACAGAGGCGTCTGGATCTCCAGCGGCTCGTCCTCGACCCAAGCGCTCCCAGCGGCCTTCCTGCTAACTCTCATATCTCCTCTGTTTCCAAGGACCTTTTCTGTCTCACTTTTTCCTCAACTCCACTACCACCCGGTTTAGCATTAACTTTTTTGGATGGATTGCTTTTATGAAAAACATTGTTTTTGACAACAATATGAATCATTCCCGACCTAAAATTGAATTGCAATGACAGAAAAGTCGAGAATGTTTTTTTCCCGAAAACGTCCGACCGCCCTTCGAGTTTAGTTCATCAATCGCAGTTTTAATTTTATATCTCCTGGACCATTTGCTCTCTCTCCTTAAGAACTTGGTGAGGATGTTGGGTATGTAGAAAGGAATGGATTCCAATTTCTCCGGGCGGCCCTCAGGGACGGGGAAATGTGTTTCGCGATTATCAGGGTTCCGGAAAAAGTGGCAAATATGGGTCAAGGAGGGGGTCTCTCACTTTGCAACTATCTTTCCTAGATTCCTGGATAATTTCTATGGTGGATAGCTAAGCCAGATTTGGTCGGGCGACCATCAGGGGGCGGGGGGATTTTTCAAAAAAAGTTATTGCTAACTTCACTTTTGCCTAACTTCACCACCCCCGAGTTTAGTATGGGCGAACACTGTTTTAATTTAATATCTCCTGAACCACTTGCTCTCTCACCTTGAAACTTGGTGAGGATATTGGGTATGTAGAGAGGAATGGATTCCTAATGTCAATATTCCCTGGGCGGCCGGGAATTCAAAATGCCCTAATTCAATGCCGGGAATTCAAAATGCCCTAATTCAATGCCGGGAATTCAAAATGCCCTAATTCAGGGGCGGAGGGGAGGGGGAAATGTGTTTCGCGATTATCAGGTTTCCGGGAAAAGTGGCAAAATTGGGTCAAGGAGGGGTCTCTCACTTTGCAAATATTTTTCCTAGATTCCTGGATAGCTTCTCTGGGGGATAGCAAAGCCAGATTTGGTAGGGCAGCCGTCAGGGGATGGGGGGGATTTGATCCAGGAATCTAGGAAAAATAGATGCAAAGTGAGAGACCCCCTCTTTGACCCATTTTTGTCACTTTTCCCGGAAACCTGATAATCGCGAAACAATTTCGCCCTCCCCTCCGTCCCTGACGGCCGCCCAGGGAAATTGGAATCCATTCCTCTCTACATACCCAACATCCTCACCAAGTTTCAAGGTGAGTGAGCAAGTGGTTCAGGAGATATTAAATTAAAACAGTGTTCGCCCATACTAAACTCGGAAGGCGGTGGGACTGACCTTTTCGGGAGAAAAACATTCTCGACTTTTCTGTCTTTGCAAATCAATTTTAAGTCGGGAATGATTCATATTGTTGTAAAAAAAAAAATGTTTTTCATAACAGCAATCCATCCGAACAGAAAAAAGTTATTGCGAGAATCTATTGCTAGGTTCCCCATCGATTTTTTCTGTTGCTAGAATCTATTGCTAACTTCACCCCGGTTTTTTTAGACGATTGCAATAGCTTCATTTTTTTGGAAAATTCGCTACAAGTGCCTTCGGTTACCGAAGAATGAAGCTTGTCCTGTAAAAACAATTACCTATTTTTTTAGGTAAACATTTTATGCTCAACCATAGCCTCCTCCCTCGTAGGACACAAGCTCAAATTGAGCGTGAGAATGAGACTTGTCTCCAGTACTCTGTGGAATGAGATAAGAGAGTTAGCAGGAAGGCCGCTGGGAGCGCTTGTGTCGGGGACGAGCCGCTGGAGATCCAGACACCTCTCTACTTGACGTGTGGTTAATCATCAATAAATCATTCTACTAGTTTCCTCTCAAGTTGTATGTCCATTCTTACTTTAAATTAGAGTTCAATAACTTCACACATGCTATTCTCTCAAGCCAGCGTAGGGGCATCGAAACTGCGGCATTCTCACGGAGGGGCAGTGCAAAGAACCATTTTCAGAGCAAACTGTTTCGGTGCACTCTCGAAGGCAGTAGCGGGCATGCATGCACGACCTGGCCCTCTCTCATGGTTTTTGCCCTGTCTCATTCCCCCTACTGATATCGTTGTCAGGAAAGAGAAGGCCATGGTGAGACATTTCTCTCTTATTGTCATTGTCGAATGAGGCCATTTCTTTTTTCAACACAGTTTCCAAGTACAGAGTGATTGTTATTCACAGGATCCACGCAGAATCCTGCAGTATCCGCACCACCCAAAAAGCGGCAGGGTCGTGCAATTGCAGGATTCAAGATTGGGATCGCTATTCCATATTCACGAATTCATCCAGTACCCAGTCGGCTAATGCATTTTCGGGTGCAACGAATATACGCGAGTTTCGATTATTTCGTATATTTACAATTTTTATACAATTTTCAATTCCTGAAATATGGTGCTGAATACGCATACACCAAATTACTGTGATTCTATTGGTAATATCCACACAAAAAATACGTTTTTGTCGCATTTTTGCTTCCGAGTCTTCTGAGGTAGCGAAAGCTTTGTTTTCACTTTTCAAGGAAGAAAAAAAAAATTCTCCAAAATCGAAATTTTCACTCGCGTTTTGCGTTTTAGACCTTTCTGTACAATTTTGGTTCCGTTTCTGTCTGTCTGTCCGGAATTCCTTGTAACGCGCATAACTATACGAAGTTATTGTCCGATTTCTATGAAATTTTCAGGGATTGTGCAGGTTGGTGTGTAGACGGTCCCCTATGAAAATCATCATCCCCGGACTGATAGAAGCGACTGCGCATGCGCAAACGTGAATTCCTTGTAACGGCCATAACTTCTACATTTTCCATCCGATTTCAATGGAATTTTCAGGGATGTTACAGATTAGTATTTAGATGGTCCCATATGAAAATCATCACCTTCGGACTGTTAGTAGCCACTGCGCATGCGCAAACGTGAATTTCCTAGTAACGGCCATAACTTCCACATTTTCTACCCGATTTCGATGACATTTTCAGGGATTACGCGGATTAGGTAATGCGGATGGTCCCCGAAGAAAATCAAGGCCTTAAAATTTACAGAAGCCTCTGCGCATGCGCATACGTAAAATCCTTGTAATAGCCGTAACATTTACATTTTTCATCCGAATTTGATGAAATTTTCTAGGATTGTCCAGATTAGCGTGTAGATGGTCCCCTATGAGGGTAGTGAAGATATGTGCCTCTTCGGGCTGTCCAAAATTCCTGGTAATAAAGAATTCGTCTTTTCGTTTATTATGAACATTTTGGCAAAAAATTAAAATTAGTACGAAACAATTACTCAAGTGATCGTCCGGAGTGACACATAAATATTACATCGTTAATTGAATGAGATGAATTGAGGTGAAACACTTTGGAAGTTCTTGAATTCAATTTGTAGAAATTATCAATGTTGCCATAGAAAATATTATTACTGAAACCTTGAAATAAGATTTGCAGGATCTGCTGGGAACGTCAAATGAAGTTGTCAGCGCACAAAGATGGGGATAAGCTGAATGTTGGTTGCACTCAGTTCCACTCGGACACTTGCTGCACGGCTCTCCGATTTCATACATTTTGGCGTCCCACACGTTTCCTTCAGGACCATAATTGCAGACGAGAATTACCGCCTTGTACACCTTGTCATAATGCAGTTCGGTTTTTATCGCTGAACAACCCAATTTGAAGCTGTCGGCCCACACGACTTGAGTGAAGAATGCAGATTTGTCTCCTGGGAAACGCTCAATTATCGATTCAGGATTATCGATCATCGCTAATCTATCAACCCACAAGTGGAAACCTCCTGTATGTGTTGGGTAGACGTCGGTGTCGTCTTCCACAGCGTAGGTTTGTCCGACGTAGGGAAATTCAATCGTGCGACGACACTCGTCGTATCCTTCGACACACTGCTGAGCCCAGCGAAGGGCGACTGATTCGCTCGCGTCATCCCACGACATTTCCCTCATGTTGGCCGCTCGAGGCCATCCCTTCTTCAGACCTCCAGCAAGTTCGTTTCTGTACTCGTTGTGCATGTGCAGCAGTTCCTTCCTGTCTTCCTGCGTCAGGATGTCTTCGATATTCGTGCAGTTTCCGAAGTTCCGATGAGGTTTATAAATACACATTGTGTGCTCTACGTCACCATCGCAGCGCAATTTACACCAATCAACCTCACAGAGACACTGAGAACTCAAAACGACCAGTAAAACTATCACGACTACCATGTTTTCTGTAAGATGAATTTCAATTTCTGGAATTCTCGAACCAACGGCACCAACTAAACTCCCTTAATTGCGACAAGTCACCACGGATTTAAACTACTTTTGCACCAATCGCTTTTATTTTTCTTATTTCGAGTTTCTTCTCAGACTGGAAGTGAAACGCGAAGCGTGTCCGTTATAATAATCTAATACTCGTACATACAAAGTGCACAATCTACTTTCCTGTTACCAAGATAAGACATTAAATGAATAGGTGGCTGGAGCAACGTTCTCAATGTTAAAAAACTCTACTTTTCAGGAACGCTGTGATTAATGAAAATTTCCTTTTAATTTCAAATTCTCTCGTCGCGCATACATTGAACCTTGTTCCACAAGATCTATGAAACGGTTCTTAACAGCGTGTAAGAACGTTGCTCCACAACATGGAAACCAGATCGCCATGAAACCAGCTGTTTGCGCAGTGTATCGGACATTGTCGGAACTAATATTCTTACATATTCTGATCCTCCTTTTCACAATGAACGTTGTTCAACCAAAAACCGATTTTGCCTGAAAGTAACATTGAACGTTGCTCCAGCCACCTGGCTAAAATTGTAGCTTCCGAGTCTACCAACGTAGGTGTTACGTAGAAAGGGCATTCATAATTAAAAAACCAATTTCCATCGTTAAAAAAAAAATAAATAAAAGATAAATAAAAGTTAGAATTATGTAGGTATTTAAATGAAGTGGACTCTATTGGTGAACAAACGAATAGATGAAGAATTATAACACCTAAGGAGCTCTTTTTTTACTAAACTGATTAGTTGGTGTTGAATCCGAACGCGCCTTCTCCGCTGCTGGATATTCATGTGCATCGCGACTCAACTGTGACACTTTGAACGCATTATGCATGCTTCGGTCTTCCAGACTGAGTAAAAACATCCACTTTTCAATTCATACCATTTGTAATTGTAACAATCACACCTAATAATTACTATATTCAGTCATTATACAGGGTGTCCTCGAAAACGTCCCCTCCCCTAAAATCGTCCAGATAGTGGTAAAATCTTCTTTTTTTTGAATCTTCACGATTTTCCCCAAGGATTTTAAATATGACTACGGTGTGCACACCAACTTTGTTTTTTCAAATGAGACCCCCCCCCCCCCCCATTTTTTTATTGTAGATTCGGATTCTACGTGAAATTTCATGAACATTTCATCCCTCAACCGATATTTTTTTCGATGTCAAAATGTGCATGTACAAAGTACCCAAGTGTGACACATGATATTTTAGAATTATTTAACGCAGAATCACGTGGTGATGTTAGTTTCTTAATTTGACTGCATTTTGATCAAATCATCGACCAAAAACGAAATTTTTTAAAAAGAAACTCACTACTTGAAGATAATTTCTGAATGTTTATGACCTACCATCCTGTCTACTTGAAAATCGTTTTCCAATTATCTTGGAAAAAGTTTTTTAAGTAGACAGAATGGTTTTGCTTCTAAAGAAGACTATGAGCTTGAGAGTTGAACTTACGATAAATCAGAAACACGACTGGTAATCCCAAAAGACTGTCCAGTGAAGGAAATAGGCCTAAACTCCATTCCATTTTCTGCTGATCAAACGATATAATCGTTCGTTTTATTGAAATGATTTTAGTGTTTTACCTACAAAGTTGTGCTTTTGAAATATACAGCAGCCTTTTTTTTCAGAATCCAAGCTAAAACACATATCCATGTCAAAACGTTTTCAAAATGAGCGGAAATCAAGTTTATCATAGTTTAAAATTAATTAAACTATTTTTAATTCTTTGGGGTTGATTTTGTGAAGAACAGGATGTTGAATTTTAAGCAGGTGGGTCGTAAGTACTAATAATTTTTATTTACAACTGGTGTTATTTAAATAAATTTAACATCGAAAGGAAAATTGTAGTAGAAAAGCCCGAGGATAACAATTTGGTAAACTTCCTTTATAGAATGTTGTAATAATCTCGAAGATTTGATAGTAAATTCAGGTGTAAATTGATAGAACGATCCTGGAGATGTAGTGCTGACCACGGAATTCGAGTGCAGTCTTTTCTTCTGGAAATAAAACAAGAAAAAAAGAAGTTGAAGATAACGAGAAATTGAAGTACCGTAAAACCGTCAAACTTTACCCCACCAGGGGTAAGTTTACCCCAAAAAGTGAGAATCTTCAATTGTGACGTAAGCGTGGCAGAACTTAGATAAAAGTTAGCTATTGTGTTTTCGTCCACATCCCAGAGAATCGATGCGGCTTGCGATGGCGCCCTTATCCATGTTATCAGCTGTTATCAGTCATAGTTTCCTGTTCAGCTGTTTTTCGTGCTCCAAAATTTCTTCCATATCAGGTGTTTGGAGTGGATTTACCAGGCAAGCCCTCATCATATCACTTTCAATATCTTATTTTGAACAAAATACACTTATCACATTCTCAAAAAAGTGTTTTCTTGGTTATGCCTTTGTTTACCAAAAATTTGATGGTAACTTTACTCCAAAAACTGGGTATCTTTACTCCACTATAAAGGTTGGGATAAAGGTAGCCTCACTCATATTTTTCTTATTTAATCTCAAAAAATATTTGAGTTTTATAATTTTCGCAGTGTTGAATGTAAGGTTTCTAGTGTATCTCATGATGCAGAAGTAAGAGATGGGGAGAAGAAATGAGAAAAAGCTTGGTACGCGCCCCTACCGAAACTTTACCACAATGATATGAACATAAACGTGCTTTGGTCTCATAAGTTGTGATTTACAGTATTGTTTACTATTGGGTTAACTTTGAAATTTACCATCGCAATTCATTTGAAAGTTATCGAATGTGAAACAGACTTTTTCTGTGATTTTGTTAAGTCATTCGTTTATCGTTTATTGTCCTTTAACCCTTTCCTCCCGACGGGCGGCCTCCTGCCGCAAGGTCACCTTCCCGGCGCTTGAGCCAACTGCCTGTCAACCCCATACCGAAGGAATTTTCCAGGCCGCCCCCGCTGACTCCCGTTGTCTTCCTCTTTTATTTTTGCCCACTTTCACTCAACATCATTTCTCAACTGAATGATTTTTGTGTTTGATACATGTTACCCTATTGTTCATGTATTATAATGAAGATTTTTTCATGACTGAGTAAGATTTATATACTTTATTATATAGAAATATATTGCATTCCACTATACCAGAATAATTTTGATACCAGATTTTTGTAATAAATAGGCTGTAATCCCTAAAGATAAAAATGATCATAAAACTCCAACATTTCATCATGTGTTACCATAAACACATTCCAGAAACGTGTACCTACGTGATAAAAATAAATCCTCCTTGAATGGTTAGTAAAAGGCTCTTACCGAGAGGTCAACTTTGTCTCACTTTCTCTCGCCCAACACAATATCGCTACTGCGCTGAAATCTGTTGAGGACGGTGAAAATGAAAGGTACAATATTACCATAATGGAATGGAAGTGATTAGTTCAGAAATATGCCCACAGATCGCATCAGAAGCACGAAAAAGTACGAAACGGCGAAAGGCGTCCGTAGGGACGGGGGAAACATTGGGAGGCAGACGCCAAAAGCCGTCCAAAGGGACCTCAAAACGTTTCTCCCCAGACGCCTTTAGGCGTCCGTCGGGGGGGGGGGGGGGGGGGGAAAGGGTTAATATTTCTTTACTTGTAGAAAGTTTTGCTCGATAACCTACATAAGTCTGTCTATACTGAAGACTGAAATTGTGATCTATTAACCAGAAATATTGCATTTCAAGCAAATTCGTTAAAATAAATGATCATTGGAATTTATATTTTTCTTAGGTATAGCTTGTATTTTCAAGCTAAAAAGTTAAATTTTTCAGAATATATTTTATAATAATATTATAAATACTTGATATTATCAAGTATTTCTGGGGTAATGAATTCAATCCCGACTAGTATCATTGCACCACTGCCCGTTTCTGTAGCGATAACTGTGAGTTTTTCAGAGTGGAGTAAAGATAGACGCACTCGTAGGAAACTTTACTTCAACGTTTAAACGAAAAAAATAGGGAGTTACAATTGTCTGATCAATGAGCTCGACCACTCAAAATGTTCAGGCAGCCCTGGAGATCAATTCACTTATTAAAAAAAATCAATTTAACCCATTTCGAGTGGGAGAAATTGTATTTGGAAATGTTTTGGAGTAAATCTTGGGGTAAAGTTTGACGGTTTTACGGTAGCTTTGAGATTTTGATGAAATTTGGTATGTTGGCTCCATTTGGGGTCTAATTGTGCTCCGAAGATTTTGGTTGATGTAGGTCACTTCTAAGGATTGAAAAATAAGGTTTGAAATTTTGATAACGCCCTAGCTCAAAATCTGCTAAATCACAAATGTGATTATACGAAAGTCAGATCAGTTGTGTTGACGTCAAAACTAAAAATTTGACGTAGGTAATTTTTCCGAGATTTATATTAAAGAAATGCTTCAGAAATGCTTGCAAACGAGTCTGCAACACATTGGGACATTTTCATGTCAACCACTACACAACAAGGTAGTGAAGTAAGGTTGTTAGTTCATGTACCCAAGCATCAAAATAAGAAAACAGTTGATTGTTCTCTACGCAACACAGTGAGTCTATTTTATTAATTGGTCACGTGAGCAAGGCTTGCTTAGTTTTCGTGACGATTTTTCAGTTTATGTGCCAAAGCAAAGACATGAAAATGTCAAAAATGTATTGTTTTTTCATCAATTTAAAATAGTATTGAATTTTTAGAGACCACGTAGTTCTGTAGGACAATACGTTCACTCCCTACGAGAATTTTAGATTGAAAATAAATTGTAAATTCGTTTTGTAAGACTGATGGCAACTTATTGACTGTAACGACAGCAACGGATAAAGAAAAGAAATTTTGTTTAAATGTAACCATGAATTCAGTAGTATCCAACTTACGAGGTTGTGTAAGTCTTATGTGTTAAAATAAAAGATTATTTTTTCACCAATTTCATTAATTCACCCTTTCACCAGTTCCATTATATCAAGACTTTAATTATTCATTGAAAGTACCATTATAGTACTTGGTAAGTATCAAGATATAAAACTGTATGTGAAACTGGTATGTATCATGTTCCATCATAAGTTATAGTTTGTTGTTAAGTTATTACGCAATCATATTGAGCATCATAGTTTCATGAAATAGGGTAGGGTGGGGCAAAAATCCACAATGGGAAATGATCCGCACCCCCAATTTAAGATGACCGCCAAATATTGTCATGGTTTTAGACACATTTTTATGTTGGCAACATTGATAGCAGACGACTCACAAAAGTTAGTTGGCGTGCGACTGGCACAACAAAAACAATGAGGTGAGAACGCTTTTTACTTGTTTTGATGTAATAATCCCTAGGTCATCCTTAGTTGAAAATGTATATTCTGTATGCTTTGCTGACTTCAATTCTATACTGGTTCAATTCCATAATTCAGGTTTTGTAAGGGGATCTAAGGACAATATTTTGGCCAAATGCGAATCTCTTGTCTTTAGGTTAGTTTTGTGTTGAAAAAGTGTTGGCAAATGACCGCGCGGATAGTGGGTTTATATTCACTGTTCTAATTTTTTCAAAATTTTCACATTTTTTTCAAATTTTTAAGTTTCAAAAACCCATGCCACTGGACGTCCCCTGGAATGCATGCATTACTAAACAATATGTTTTTTCTCTAAATGGTGCTTATTTCGCTACTAATAAAATGGTACATTGTAGCACATAAATTGAGCTTTCCATTGACGCCAAAACATGCGGGACTTTTTACTTATTGGGTGAGAAAAAAAGTTAAAACCTAAAATTGCGGATCTTTGCCCCACCCTACCCTACATTCATTCTCACATCAAATCTCGGCTAATCAATATTACTCTAGAGAGATATTTCATTGGCGAACGAGGAGAAAAGTTGATTAGGTATGAGTAGTAGAAGAAGAGGTCGGGGGTCACGTCAAGAGGACGTACCTGAGGATCATGGCACAGGAGGAGATGACCATCCTGACGTAAGATCGTTGAATAGAATTAAGATCGACATAAGGCCGTTCAATCCTAAAAATCAAAGTTGGGAGTACTATCTACCCTATTTTGAATTAGAATTGAAGATAGCTAGGATTACAGGTGAGGAAGATCGGAGGGATTTGTTGCTCACGAAAATAGGTGATTAAGCATTCAAAATGTTGAGAGATTATTTTAGACCAGCCTCGGTAACAGAACAATCATATCACGAATTGATTGGAGTCATCAATAAATTTTACAATAAACACTACACTGTTACAACAGATAGAGTCACATTTGCCAAGCGAAGTAGGTCAGAAGAAGAAGATGTTGGAAAGTTTATCAACGACCTAAGAGCGTTAGCTGGCAAATTATCACATGCTATCTAATGAATTTTTTTATTATTGCAGTTTTGAACAAACCATTGATTATCGTCGGATTCTAATCACTCAACTAACATAAAAATATTTAAAAAACAGCAACTAAGCCGAAAGTGGCCCCTCAAATCGGTTTTTTGTCTCTCCTGAAAAGTTGAAAAAAGTAAGATAGCCCATGATAGATCTTAACCCTCGGAATTCAGAATGTTTTGACTAAGCAGCGTAGCATCCGTGAGCATGAAGATGATTTCAGTGGCATCAGTGAGAGTTAAAACCCATATTGGTTTGAATTTCAGTGATAATCTGACTCAGTGTTTTGTAGTGAGGGGAAAGAAACCTGTTTAGTCGAGCTGACGTCAGCGGCGAAGCTTCCTTTTCAGAAATTCACGATTCCGCGGGTTTCGGCGTCGTCAGCGTGAACCATATCGTCGCCCCAGAGGACTTCGACCATCTGAACGCTGCCGTCTTCGGCTACCGACAGCATCTGCTTCGTAGGGTCGGAACTGTCGGGCATCTGGACGTAGAGCGTGCCGTCTTCAGCCTGCTCAACTCGCTGGACTATCATGCCGTTCTCGTCGACCATGCAGAGGGTGTTGTTGCCGTCTTCGCCTTCCACGCTTTGCAGCGTCACCTACAAGTATGACGTACAATCATGTAGCATAATAATAGAAACGAATGATACTTAATTGGACCGTGTTAAGCAATAACCATCCAAGTTCAAAAAAGCTGATTTCGGTAAAGGCATATTTTCCTAAAATGCTGCCTTCACTTTACGTATTGCTATTTTACTGCACTTTTTTCATTCGTAAAGAACCAGTACGATCTGCTTTCCTTGAAAAATCAAAATTAAATCCTATCCAATGAAATTTTGAGTACCAACATTGATAAATTGGTTATTGCATAACTGATTTTATAGAGTGATCCATTCATGCAATAACCATTCAAGTGATAAAAGAGGCTCTTCTTTTCACTCCTGCCTAGAGATTATGACTGCCGTAATTCTTAAAACTATGATTGAATTAATAACCATCATAATAGAGAGTTCCTAAACTGCATCTTGCTTAACAACGAACGTTACAGGCATCGCCGTTATGAATCTGTCTAGGGCGAGTCAAATAGGATGCTAACCCTAGATGAACGTTAGCGAAAATAACGGCGATGTTGAACAATTTAACGGCGATGACAAAAGTGACGCGAAAGTTAAAGAGACAGGAATTTCTGGCTTCGCCGTTAGATCCTCAGTTCTCTACTGTTGACTGCCTTCGTTTTTCAAGTTCGTTGTTCGCTATTTCAAGTACATCTTGTCAAGGTGTTTGTTCGAGATGGATCATTTTATGAATTTGTACGTTTCGGGTCTACTTTCCGCTGAAGATATGTTCACCGTGCTGGAGACGTACGTCGAAAACGTTCCACGAAGACGGCCGCTCTTGGAGTACGGGCTTTTCTCACTGCCAAGTCTATCTTACTACAAGGTAAGGAATCGTATTGTTATTTACTGTGATAGGTACTCACACATAGCCTACCGACTTATTGGTATTTTCAACTACTTTGAGTGAGAAGAGAATAGCAAAATCCCTAATTGTGTGCGGTATAAATTTTGTTCCAGATTCCGGGAAACGAGTACCTTCCTACTAACGAACAATTCGGAGTTCCCGATGTCTTTTCAGAACAAAATATATTTATTTCACTCAACCCAATATCTCTTCAAAATTGATGAATCGCTATTTTACTCATGTAAAGTTTCATGTACCTAACTTAAAAGACTGAATGAACATTATAATATTATTGTATTCAATAAAACGTAAGATTTAATATAACCTAAGTTATTTCTACCTTCACATTCATATTTCAATATCAAGTCAATTTCATGTTACACTTTTCATCTATCTCGTCATACGTCATCTAACTATGTCGATTACGGATATTAAAAGAATCATAAATTCGTGTTAAATAGTTTTTCAAGTAAAAGAAGGTAAATTGGTATAAAATACGACTATCAGCGTGATTATTTGAGCAAAAATTATCAATTTTAGGGTTTTTCTTAATTTTTGGAAGTTTTTATGCAGATAGGTACACATTTTATAGAATAATTAAAAATTAACTACCTTTTTTTTAACTCAACTATTTTAATTTTAAAGTACCTAACAATTTCCGAAAATGACGATATAATTATTTTTTATTGTTTTAATCTCACTTACTGTCACATGGACATCATCATTCAATATTGATATAAAAAATTCTGTTGATAATTTGCTGGGTTGTCAAAAACTCAATTCCATTGGAAATACTTTCTAGACTAGGTTTAATAAAGTGCCTACGTAGTTATATTAATTAATATTAATAATAATATCAATTAATATAATTAATTAATAAAAAATCAGTTCGAAAAATAATAAAACGTCAAAAAACCACTCATGACGATCGGATATTATTTTTTAAATATTTACCAGAAATTATATACCGTCAACTGGGGTGATAGTGATCAATTTCTACAGTTTTTCCTTGAAAACTACCAGTGTAATAATTCAAAAAAATCTGAAAAAAATAATTTATACTCTCCCACATCTTACGAACAGTATCCTATATCGAACTTTAAAATTTCGTTGAATTAAGCTCGTTAAAAAAAAAAAAAAATGATCAGTATCACCCCCCACATAGGGGGTGATAGTGATCACTAATTTAAAATCGAACTTAAACGTATTAAAAACAATTAAAAATCGAACTTAAACTATTAAAAATTGTTTTTTAGTACCCTGAGGTAAAAAAAAACCACTAGCAACTCATTTCAGAACAATTTTTGTTGAAAAACTAATGAAAACCAACTCTTTACTTATAAAAATCAGAATCAAGCTGAAATTCAAGACTCGTAATATCCTCTTCAGTATTTTTTATTATAACAATTTGGTGTGGCACATGTTTGGTAACTGACAAGAAACAACTTATTTTAAAGCACTTGTTGCCAAAAATAATGATGGACCAATCACGTTTTGATAGTTTCGGGGCATTTCGGCCGTGATCACTATCACCCCCTGGAAATGAGTTGTTTTTGTTTTTAATAGATAACCAACTGTAGTAACACGGAAAGAACAAACTAATTGCAGATATTTCATGCTTACCTCTAGTAGAAACAAAATCTTTTCGCTAGAACTTCACCACACAACACCCGACACCGGCACAACAGAAGTTACAATCACAATGTCAGCTGGGCCCGATTTTGAGATTTGTTTATTTCCTTATCAGCTACCATGGTAACCTAGACTATCGGGCGGGAACGATATCTCCCCAGAGGAGACATTGTTACGAACACATAACACGACCTAACTTTCCAATTTAGGACTGTGTGGAGTTCTGCAATCGCATGCAAATGAAAAAAGGCGTGTTGATCAGTATCACCCCAGCATATCAGTATCACCCCAGTTGACGGTACGTATGTATCAATTTTATTCTCACAATCATTTAATTAACAAAACTAATAACCCAAAATACGGAAAAAATGCACACAGCTACTCGGAAACTGAAATATGACTTCGGATAGGTTAGAAAATAAAGAGCTTTTTTTTTCATAAAGACAAGCTACCAAGGTACGTTTAATTTCACACCTAACTCCCCACTGACATGCATCATCAGATTCTGTTAACAGAGTACAAAAATATCTAAAATTTACTTGTAATTTTACTAACACTGTATGTTGTCGTTGTTCCTCGCTTTGATCTGCCTTACAATCGTGAACATGAGGTGAGGTGAGGCTTTGTTTTGAAATTGATGTTGGTGGTTGCAAAACTGTTACCGGCATGTCAGGTTCACTCTGCTCTAACGGCAGCCCGTTAGCACATCGACGTTAGCAAGATCGCCGTAAGTTAGCGGCCAGAACGTTCGCCGTTATTTGCTCGAACGTTATTTGATCGCCGTAATTTTCTGCGCATGCGCAGAAGGTGATCTACGGTTGCCGTTAGCTTCGCCGTTATGCCAAAATCATCTTTAGGAACTCTCTAATTTCTTTAATGTTTTTTTAAAATAGAAAATCATAAAATTGTAATTTAAGAAAGAAACAATCATACAACTTTCTGGAACTCAGTTAGGGAACATTTTCCTCCTCCGGCTCTTCCATGTATTCTACCGTACCCATCCTTCGATGACATTAGGATAGAAAAGAGAGAGCAACCCCTCCCCCCCTGAAACGCCCTCTCTCATTTTCAGGGTTTTTCAGAGGGGTCTTTCACGTTCGAGTAGTTTCAGGAGGACATACACGGTAGACAACATTGAGTGCATTTCGTTGCCCTCTCTCATTTTACAGAGCGTTTCAGGGGGGTTTGCTCTCTCTCTTCTATCCTACTGATGACGTCACACAAGAAGTCTTCCTTCTCGATCTTGCTTACTACAAATTTGTTTTTCTTTCAGCAAGCCTTCATTACATTAACATAATCGTCAAGAGTGTAAAGTCTGACTTGGTGTTTTAATAAGCACTCCACATCTCTGAATTCGGCAGGTAATAGACCTGAGAGTAAATATTTTAATGCAATGGTATTTAAACTAAACACCTCCGAGTGAAGAAGGTGAAGCTTCATTACGACCGTCTTATTGCTCCGATTTTGCCTCCTATTCAGCGTGCTCTTCACGATCATTAGAGAGTTTTTGCACGCCACTAACGGGCCCGTGGAACCTTTCCACAGAGCGCGGTTTCCGCGGAGCCCGTCAAAATGACGTCATTTTCGCGGTGCCCGACACTTTGGTGACTGCCAATTCATGGGCCCCCGTCTTTGCAGGTTCCCGGTGCCAGAACATCCCTAACCTTCTCGAAATATAACCGTTTAATATTTCTCGATGTATTTTCCTTCCTTCCGAGTGTCTCCGTGGTTATCACAAGCTTTTTCTGTACCCGCTGATTACTATTAAAACATTCGCAGTCCATATATTTCTAAAAACGTGAGTGCTGTAAGTACTATAATGCAGAAGTGTTCGAACAAGCAGTGATCGTGGATGTGTCGACACCCAAATCCTACCATCGAACGTTAATTTCGTTGTAAATCATCAAAATAAATAAATAGAATTTCGTTGAAACGTTTTTCCGCATTCCCATACCAATTTCTCCCCGAAGTTCCTTTGTTTTTCATGTTTTTATTTCACCGTTGGAAAGCTGAGATTTGGAGGATGATTTTGATGAAAACCGCATTGACTGTCCTCTAATGAAAATGGGTGAGAATTTCGTCAAAAAAACTATTTTTCTACGAGGAACATTTTGTTCCAGAGCTTTCTCTGCACCCGCAGACTAAAGTTTTGTAGAACCGACGCCTTGATATCATGAATTGGCTCACAACAATCATGTTTTTCAATTTATTATTTTCTACAATGAACCATTGGAATCGAGCAAGAAAAAATCTAACCCTTCACCCCCTTCAAAATTGTATGGTTTACTTTTAAAAGTATGTAGAATACGAAAATAGAAAATCTGTTCGTCCGCCGTACGCGGCCCTTTTCTTAGCAACCGTTTGGTTGAAAGTTGAAATTTGGTACACCTACGAGCTTCTTTTGGAGTCAGGTTGTGCCGCGAAGCCTTTGGTTGATGTCAGACATTTCTAAGGGATGAGTGGTCAAGAGTGCCCTAGCTCAAAAACTTTCGAAATAAAGGTATTGTTTTTTCACCAATTTGAAATAGGTAGTATTGAATTTTTAGAATAGATTGAGACCACCCAGAGATCCATAGGACAAACCAAGAAACACCAAAGAGGTCTCCGTTGAAATGTTAGCTAACCAAAATGCGATCGCTATTCGTTTCTAAAAGTTGTATTCACTATTCAGTTTTGCATTCTTAGCAACCAGCACACAGTAGGTACCGGTGCTTCTTTAGCAACCAGTAATCAAATATCCATATGAAGGAACCACAACTCCCTATTTCTTTGAATCGAGTGTGAAGCGTTAATTGCTTCCAAATAAACCTGATTGTGAAAGTAGTAGGTAGGCAGTAGGCACCTATGGTTGGCAGGTATAAAAAGGACAATGCAAAGAAAATAATACAGAAAAATGATAAACCTTGCAGAGTTTTTAATGTGTAGAAGGCACGTTCGCGAAAGATGAGGTTTACAGCCGACATTTCCGTGACAGTTGATGAACAGAATGTTAAACTCGTTGTCGATGGTAGTATAAAGTAAAAAAAAGCGTGACTCTTTTTCATTTCCCGTTACTACAAACGTCAAAGGTACGCGGGGCCCATCATTCAACTGGGTAGCATCTTCGTTGCTCGCGCTATCTTCTCTAAACGGGGCCCGTCACTTTTTGGCAGCAAAAACTCTCTATTGGCTGAATCGGGCAGAACTTTTCTTGCAGCAAGGAGGCCTGCATTTCGAGCAGCTGCTTTGAAGTTTTTTTTCTCGTTTTTAGGACATCCCACAGTAAGACTTGGGCGTCCTTATGCGATCGATCTGGGGTGAAGTTGGACAACACTCAACAGAAAAAAAACTAACCACGCAGTAATCCGTTTTAGACCATTCTGAATCCAAATCCACGAAAAAAACCATAGGTGTATGTCTGTGTGTGTGTGCGTGTGTGTGTGTGTGTGACAAAATCTTGTGTCGTCTGCCCAGCCCTTAGTTCTCAACCGATTTTCCTGGTTCTTTTTTTGTTCGTCGCGGAAAACTATCTAGTTGTGCACTACGTCGCCGGAATTTCGAATTTTGCCTTTTAAGGGGGGGAAAGGGGGGGTTAATGCTCAAAAAACGTGCGTTTTTGGGCATAATCTTGTGTCGTCTGCCCAGGCCTTAGTTCTCAACCAATTTTCGTGGTTCTTTTTTTCTTCGACGCGAAAAACTATCTACTTGTGCACTACGGCGCCGGAATTTTGAATTTTCCTTTTAAGGGGGGGAAAGGGGGGGTTAATGATTAAAAAACGTGCGTTTGCAGGCATAATCTTATAAACTCTGCCCAGGCCTCAATTTCCAACCGATTTGTGTGTTTCTTTTTTTGTTCGATTAAAATGACTTCCGAGTTGTACATGATTTCACCAGAGTACCAAAATTCGCAAGGGGAGGGGATAAGTGGGGGGATAATATTCACAAAATATCCAATTTTTCAATGTTTCGGTTCCTTCACTGCTTACTAATTGTACCCAACCTTTGAAATTGAGGAAAAATTCTCATTATACCTCCGGATTTTCATGAATTATTCTATGTGCCACCATGGAACTGCATATCTCGTGGTTTTTTTTGTGTGCTTCACCTTGAGTACGTCGGATGTGAACCTCGAAGGACCGCCTACTAAAACTAATAGATGAAAGTTCAATCTTACGACGTATTTCCGCTTTGGTGCCAGACTGGCACCATGGTGGTGGGGGGAGGGGAGGGGGGTGAACTCGAATTCGCATGTTGGGTATCGTAGATCATGGATTTTAAAATGCTCTTCAGATTCGAGGCTCCCATGCCGCTAGAAATGTTATGGTGGATAAGGGTGAGGTGGGGGGGGTCACTATTTCTTGTCTAAAGTAATAAATAAATTACATCGAGTGAAACAGTTTTATCGCTTACCTACAGGTTAAACTGATCTAATGCTTATCCAATGGGACGTCCCCTGGAATGCATGCATTACTAAACAATATGTTTTAAAGAAGGAAATTTGATTCATTTTTTCCTTTTAACTTTGCTTGCAGCAAGGAGGCCTGCATTTCGAGCAGGTGCTTTGAAGTTTTTTTTGCGTTTTTTAAAGAATGAAATTTCATTTTATTTTTTTCTTTTAACTTCGCCGTAGCCGGTCCCCAGCCCGGTTGAGAAAGAAGGAGGGAAAGAAAATAACATTATTTAGCTCGTCAGAATCGTCTGTCTGTTGGGGTGGCGCCTATCTGGGAACCGCTCGGCGTAAACTCGAACTGCTCTTCTCAAAAAAGAGCAATTTATCGCTAAAAACAACCAAATTTTCGACCGTTTCGAGCCATTTCTAAAAATCCAATCAAATTCAAAAATGGATACCACCACATGATTCAGTATCCAGTACAATAAGTATACTATTTTTGCTTTTAATGTTAAACTCGACTTTAATTGAGAGGAGTAAGGTGGATAAGCCTGCCAGTGAAATGGTTTTGCCGTCCAGGCTGGTGAAAACCCAGAATTGGAGGCCCGTTTTTGGTAGGAGTTAGCCATCCAGTAGTATATACCTATAATTTTCCCAACCAGGACCAACCACAGGAATGTATTCCGTCAAGATGTGATCCAAAGCATTCTACACAGGCACCACACCTCCAACGCCGAAAAATTTTTTCATGGCAAAAATATGAATTTTGGCCATAACTAACCTTTAGGGGCCTAATTGGAGTCAGGAAAAAAATCAGACAAATTCTAGCATCATCGGTTTGGCCGTGCGGGGCTGTGACGGATACGTCACGCTAGGCGTCACAGCCACCATGTCAGCAGGACTGATGACAATCATAAGAATCATGTTTTCAAGGTTTAAAAAATGTTTTATTGAACAAGATTCAACTCAAAATGATTTTGACTGGTTTGGACTAGTTGTGTTTGGATTCGACCTTTTTTTTTTCTTAAAATAAAATTGAAGTTCACTTCATATGGTATTGACAATTACATTTAGCACAAGCCTACTTCACATTTCACGCATATTGGGGCAGCAGTGCATTGTTCATATGCACATCTCCTTTGCTTCTTAGTCTCTACTTCGACTAAGAAGTGGTCCATTTGGTCATACCGGACAATTTCCAGCACTCTTTTGGATCGAGCAGACGACCCTGAAGCTCCGGTTGACTTCTTAGGAGTATTGAACTTAGGTATGTCAGCACAATATCTCGTTTGAAACCCTACTTTGTTATTTTGCGGTCACTCTTCTTGCAAAGATGCCAAGCATTATTCAGAGCAGCATCTATAAATCAGGTAAGCAAAACCGAATACCACTATTTAGCTCTAACACCAATTCTATGTTGGTTGATGTCTTGATCCATCCGATCAGTCCCTCCCATATTCTTATTGTAGATAGCAATAGCTATCGAGTATGTGGTCTGGTCATTTTTTAGACTGGCCTCCCTCCCTAATATGTCCATGCACCAAGACGATTATTATGAAGAGTACTGGCAGACAAGCTTGATAATGGAGAAAACCAAGTCGGAAGAGACATTCCAGCTGAATTTAACAGTGCTTTAGTGACAGATCAGTGTGCCCTAAGTACTCAAATTTT
The DNA here is from genome assembly GCA_009739505.2 of Apolygus lucorum. Lineage (NCBI taxonomy): Eukaryota > Metazoa > Arthropoda > Insecta > Hemiptera > Miridae > Apolygus > Apolygus lucorum. Next base: position 657,801 of record CM019170.2, on the reverse strand, counting down.
CTTATATAAGTCTAACAGGAACAACATAATACTCTTTCCCACCATAAATGAAGGTGAACATGGAAAAAGATTGATTTCTTCTGGTGATTTAGTTGAGATGACACGGTGGCCATAACGCCTAGTGTGACGTATTCGTAACGTTGACGTTCTCCTCTACATAGGAGGCACCCTAATTGACCGAATTGACTCGAAACCAACTCAATCTATCAGGAAACTATCTTAGAACATAAAACAAGCTATAATAGATGATTCGTATGATGATTGAGAGGAATATTTCACTTACCAACGGTCAGTGTCAATGATGTTCGGTAATTTGATTTTCAAACTTACAAAAACAACACATTTAGAAACTTCACGGTCAAAATTCCAACGAAGACTTAACGGTCAAGTCCTATGGAACCGAACAAGCCTCTTTGCACGAGCAGTGATGAACATACAGAAACAGGAAAACAAATCTGCTGAGTTATGTTTCTCGTGACGAATACGTAACACTAGGTGTTGAAGCAACCTTCAGCGTCAGCCAAATTTCAAGTCCTGTACGCAGAACAGAGCTCTCATTCGGACAAAAGCTGATCTTGCGCTATCCAGGATGGAATCTCGACTTCCGGGTCCTATTCATGGACCAGCTCCGAGATACTTGAAATTCTAGACACACCAAGTAAATATCTCCTACTTTCAACGGTTTAACCGTTCTGTGGTCTCTGTGGACCATGTAAAGTCCACTCTTTGTGGACTTAATAACTAATATATTGAGTAAATGAGTTGTTTACGCTATGATGTATGTAATGAAGTATAACCTGTTTTCCTCCATCCATTTGCAGCATTTGTCCTGTTTCAACCGTCGCCATGGAGTCATCGTGGAAATCTGGAACGATGTCTCCAGTGATCATTTCCACTGTTTCTGCATCTTCCAACGCTTCAGTAGTGTCTTTTTTAACCTGCAGCAGATAAATTATTCAATTAAGAATGGGACGATAGAAATATCGTTTTTAGGACGTCCCACAGTAAGACTTGGGCGTCCTTATGCGATCTGGGGTGGAGAAGGATTGGATTGTGTAAAAGGGGCTTTAAAAATTACCTCCACAACATGTTCCATTCGGCCAACGTCCGTCAGGGGGTCTGAGGCGTCGTCTCCAAACCCATCAACGCGGATGACAGCAGTGGGCTTCCCGCCATTCAGCTTCTCAGGTGGTTGAATCTGCTGGATGATCATCGGCTGTTGGATTTCCGGATGGACAACTCGCTGAACCACCTGCTGCTGCTGAGGCATCGATTGATGAACCACTGGTTGCGGCTTTTCTACAGGTTTGGTTTGCGCGACGCGGGGCGACGGTGGAGGCGGTTGATTCGGGTTTTGATGTGTCGTGTATTTACACCTGTCACACTGCAACCACATCGTGTCTTTGTTGTCCTTTAGGTCCTCATTATCGATTTCTCCGCACATGGCTTTTCTTTTTCGAGCCTGAATAACATCACAATTTATCATCTTATGGTGTTGTTTGGTAAAACAAGTGAAAATTCAAAAAAGTATTACAAATTCAAACAAGCTACAAGCAAACGTAGATGTAAGGACCAACACATCAAGAACTCTAGCATAGATTGAAAACATATTGGAGCTCTATAAGGGTTCGAACTCAGAATGTTGGGCAACATATCAGCGATAGCAAACTGATCTGAAGTACATTTACATGCAACAAATGGTTCTAATTTTTCGACTGCTTGATACTGAATATAGGTGTGAAGGCTCTCGAGCTCTGACTGAACCTCAAGAGCCTTCACACCTATATTCAGTCGAAAAATTAGAACCATTTTTTGTCATTATGGAGGAAACAACAACGCCAATGGATCAATGGACTGACTGAACCTCAAGAGCCTTCACACCCATATTTACATGCAACGTCTCATCGTTAGGAATGGGTATCGATGTTCCAAAACATCGATGTTTTTTTTGTCACGAATTTTCACTGACTGAATAACCGGGTTTTCCTCTTTTTCTCTGATGATTCCAGCGGTGGTCTTTTAGTTTTTCAATGCCCTAATAAATTTCAAAAATCCTTCAAAATTTCAAATTTAGTTAAAATTTTAGCTTTTGAGCGCTGGTTTGTAAGAGATTTGACTATCACGCGAACCCCTTAACCTTTTCTCCTCGGTGGACGTCCTCCTGCTGCAACGTACCCTCCCGGCCACCACGTACTTGTCAATCCTGCGAATGCCGTGCGCGACTTAGGAGTGCTCCTCGACAGTCATCTATCGTTCTCGGACCGTGCAATGCGGGTCTTGGGATTCATCAAGCGGAACACCAGAGATTTAGATTATATACCAGCTATGACACTCTACAAAGTGCTGGTGACTCCAATTTTGGAGTATGCCTCGGTTGTCTGGAATCCATTTTACCAGTGCCACATCAGCTAACTTGAGAGGGTCCATCGTGGATTTTTGAGGTATGTGGCATACAAGCTTCGTATTGCGCGGGAGGACCTGGATTACAATTCCCTGGCTGCTGAGATTGGCCTGATGAGTCCCTCAGCTCGCAGACACCAAGCGGATGTGGGATTCCTATTGGGATTGGTTCGGGGATCGGTGGATGCACCAGCTCTCCTGGCGGAGATTAGATTTCTCATCCCTCGATTGGCCACACGTTCTCACGAACTCTTCTGGACACCATTCTCCCCCACTAACTACCTATACAACCGCCCACTATGCAGGATGCCCCGAGTGATGAATCAGGCCCTCCAGAAGTGCCCAGACCTGGATATTTTTCATCACTCAGTGAAGGTCATCAAAAACAAAATTATAAACAAATGGACTATTAACACCTAACCTTGTCTCCTCTATTATTTTCTATTATCTATCTATTATCATCTGCGCTTCTCTTCAATATGTAAATTTTCTATTATATCGTTGTATTGGGCTTGCCCGTATTGAATAAATAAATCCTCTACCGAAGGAATTTACAGCTGCCGCTCACTCTCGTTGTCTTCTTCTTTCATTTTCGCCCACTTTCACTCAACATTAATTCCTTCATCATCTATTCGCAGGATCAGTTCCTCCTGTATACACTGCTGAACAGTACCGAAAACAACGGGGGAGAAAACATTCCGACACTCATTGGCACAAAGCGTCAAACTGAAGGGTCTCAATGAAGGTTAGCTGAAGGTAGAACCCCACTCCTTCCATCCCTCTATTGACAGAACTAAACACACTCCAGACACGTATAACTGATTTAAAAAAAAAATCGTCATTGAATGGTGCGTAAAAGATGCTTACCGAGAATGAATAGGTAAGAGGCTGAAAGTCTAATCTGTCGTATTTTCCTCACCCCCTACAATATCGCTACTGCCCTGAAATCTGTTGGAAGAGGGTGAAAATGGAAGGTATATTGGAGAGTTTTTGAACGCCACTACTGGGGCCTGCGGAACCTCTTCACAAAGCTTGAAGTTTGTGGGTGACGATGAATTTGTCTCCCGCCAACAGCGGGCGACCATAAAAGGGTTCTCCAGACAGCCCCCCCCCCCCCCCCGTCAATAGTTAACGGGTCTCCTCCTTCAACTGGGTAGCATCCTCAGTTGCTCGCTCTAGTCTCCTCCTAACAGGGCCCATCAAATTTTGGCAGCAAAAACTCTATTGTTCCCGAAAATAACAGTAAAAGAATGGAAGTGATTAGTTCAGAAATAAGCCCACAGATCGCATCAAAGGTCGAAAAACTACAATACGGCAAAAGGCCTCTGTAGGGACCTGGAAACAATGAGAGGGAGACTCTTAACACGTTGGATGCAGATTGAGTCTATGTCACGCAAATCCCGGGGTCCCTGTGGCTGGCCGTGTCTATGTCATGCAAACACCTCTCGCAAAAGGTTCAAGAATATCTGCTCCTATTCTTTTGTTCTCGGTTACCGCTATTTTCTAGCTGTTTTTCATGATAGATGAACTATTTATGAGATGAACGGTTCAATCCAGAGATGAATCGGTCGATGTTGAAGGTCATGATCAGTCATCAAAGTGACACCTTATCATTGCGCGCTTCATGAAAAAAATGTCTCCGCCACAGTGGACTAACGTGTTTTTTCCCCCGTGTTCAAGGTGTTAAAGGCGTTCAAAGGGATCTCAAAACGTTGCTCCTTAGACGCCTTAAGGCGTCCTTCGGAGGGAAAAGGTTAAGGGAGGTGGAAATATTTCAACGACAATGCTTCTTAGAGGTGTGTCAGTACAGCTGTACTGGGACTGTGGAACTGAGTATCAACTTGTAATGGTTCCGTGCAGTGACAAAAACTCAGCCCTTACCAGTCCAGTTCCATGTACTGGGAAACGCTTTTACCGATTCCACAAACCGAGAAGATATTTATCATGGAATGGCTGGAAAGGACTGGGAAGATATCTTCTGGACCAATTAGCATGGGAGTTGTCTCCAGTATTGTTGTTTTATGTTAAGCTCTTAAAATGTTTAGGGTGGAGTGGGGCAATTGCGACCCAAAATGTCAATAGTTTAACTTTGATCCTCTGTAACTTTCCTTTGAAAACCCTATTTTCACTTTTTTAAAATGAGTAGCTTATTTTACGTAGATTACGATGCACTCTTCAAATTGTACAAAAGATTTACTTCTCATGGTCCAAACTGTGTTTTTTAAAATTCCGACCGACTTCCGCATTTGCCCCACTAATCGGGGCAAATGCGGAAACGGCCTGCGAATCCCATAAAAACATTTAGTTGCATTAATGGGGTAAATGCAAACAAAGCTCATTTCTATACGAACAGAACGCTATATTTAATTTTTTTCTCCTCCACTTTTTTATGACCAATGAGCCCGCCTTTTCCGACAGGTAAGGGTTACCAACATAACTGGGTACACATTGAGAAGGTTTCTGAGGCAAGGCGCTCAAATGGCGCCATTTTCAAAACCATTTCCGCATTTCCACATTTACCCCACTCCACCCTAATTATTTCCTTCTTTGATCCGATCATGAGAGTGGGATTTGACCACGTTCAGTAAGCAGTACCAGTAATTCGGAATGGTTACATATTTGTCACTGTAACCGTTGGAACAGTTCCAGGGAAATACCTGAACTGACACACCCCTACCGCATCTCTCAATTTCGTAGCTGACAGATCAAAACCATCTGCCTTTGAGGGTAAAATAGTTGTAAACTGACCAGATTACACGAACTGAATAGTCAACTTAAAAATAATTCGTAAATAATTACCTGAAAATCCAAAAATTCGTTTTTCTGACTTTCCGTTCTTATGTCTGAAAATCAATGATAAAGTATTAGGAGCATTTAAGTTGATGAGTTTTTAAAATAGAAAGAGTTTGCGGCTTAACCAGTGATATTGAATCTGGCTTTTCCTATGATACTGAGCGCGTCATTTCAGAGATTGGCAGACACGAAAAACCGCTTGAAATGAGCCAAAAATCGAAGGTTTGTCCAGAGAAGCAGTCCCGAGGGGTTCTGGGCTGGACGCCCATTTTTGTTTCAAGAAACTCAGAACAAGTTCTGAGGAGTCCAGAACTGCAAGTTCGTTGTTTAGCGGTTTAGTGGCGTAGGTTGATCCTTAATGTTGGGTTTGAGGGTGTGGAGTTAGAAGCCGATCCTCTCTTGCAGCTAGTCTCAAGTGCAGATAGTTTCAAGTTATTGGCGGTATTGCTTATTTAAATAATATAATCGAGCAAATAATAGGCATAAAAGGTAAACCTTTCATATTATATTATATTATTTAAAATAAGCAATACAACCAATAACTTGAAACTATCTTTATAAATGCAATCTTTGTTGGAAAAGAAATAACATAAACAAGAAGAATTGGGTGAAGTACAAATTCAGTATGATTGAGAGAGAACGACAAAATACATGCAGCATAAGTATACAAAAAAAAAAAAGGAATGTGACAACTACATCACTAAAATAAATCTGAAGATGTTTATTAAACGAAAGCGCTAGGACAAGCTGCGAGGGCCGTTTTCACCAACAATCCATTAACTCCGTTCGACGAAAACTGTGTTAAAAAAGTAAACTGAGATTGATCTCCAGTCAACATTTGTTTCGGTTTCACCAAGTTGAACGACTTCTCAGGAATGGCGCTTTCGTTGATCTCTGGTAAACTTCTTCTTCGCCATCGAAAATCAGTCATACAACTCTGATCTGGAAGGCAGTGAATTAGAATACGAGAGATAACGAAATTTTTTTGGGACAGTTTTCCCGCAGAATCACTTTTTCGTTAGTTTTGACTTCATTCAAGCCGTGATATTTAATCAATCCGTCAACTATCCTCTTTCAGCGCTATAATTTGTCCGATTAACCACCCAAAATTGAGCGATCAGCGCCAAACGCCGAATGAACCGAGGAAAGCATTGATCGCCTCTGGTGATATCCATTTTCTCGGTTCAGTAGTTGAATCGGCCCTCGAACTCCGATCAAAATGCTGGTGAAAACGGCCCTAAGTTCGTTGTTTGGAAAAGGAGTTCAGAACCGTTTAGAACCAAGTTCAAGTGGTTCTAGATTTTTTTTCAGAACTTTCAGATTGAGACATGCGAAGTAGACTTTTAGAAAACCGATTGATAAGTCTCCCACCTCAGTTCAAGTTCCTGGGTGTCTCAACATGCCACTTTTTTCACTTTGGATTTTTTTTCTATGTTTTCGACCACGCGGGATCCTAAAACGTTCATAACATCCTCATTTTCTGTGCAAATTCAAATCTGATTACATTATGGAGAGAGCGTAAAATTTACCATTTGATGACCTTTTGATCAGTTCGAAAAAAATTGTACACTGGATAGTCTTTCTACCTCAAAGTTCAAAATTTGTCAATCTCTGTTTGGTAAACAGCAGTTGGAATTTCTCTAACCCCTCCTGGACGCCTCTATCCCCTCCCCTTGTTATTTCTATAGGTTCTGGTTCGGGACTGCTTCTCCGGACAAACCTCAAATCATAATTAGTTCCTTTGTGACAAATTTAATTTCTTATTTATCACTTTCATTTTGTTTTTCACTTACTGTAGCTGAGAATTGTTGAAAAATTCTTAATATGTAATTGGGAATAAAATCCCGTAATGTTTAATAAATAAAAAAATAAATAATTGTACTTTTTCTTTCTCACCTTTTGACGAAACGTTTGCTCTTGTGCTGACAAGCTCGCCTTCGTTCAAGTCGTATTTCTTCTCTAAATACCTAAGTACCATCGATCTCAGAGACGTGAGTTCTTTTTCCAGTCTGTCCAAAGAATTTATCATAGTAGCGCAGCCTCTGCAGATTATATCATCTTCGGATACAACTACCATGTAGCTGAAATCATAGATTAACTAGTAAGGTGATAGAATATATCAACATCAAATGGACCTTTCAATGATTTTGGTTGAACTTCCCTCCTAGATCTGGCGGTTGGTCCAAAAGTAACGAAGTAGTCCCTTTAGTTCCAGCTTCTGCCGCTAGGTAACTGTGCCCAGAACGGGCTAAATTAGCTCTGATCATGCAACTACTAGGTTCCAATCCTCATTCCTTTAAAGCAGCAATCATCCACTTACTCATCTCCAACTAATTGTCCAAGTTTTTCGATTAGACGGATTTTGGTGGCCTGAGTTCGGCAAGACGCTAGAGTGTAGTACCTTCCCACCACACCGATGTCGCAGACGAAGCAAACCAACCCCTCGCTCCCGGAAGCCAGAGAAGTTGAAGCGATTTTGGACATCCTGGAAAACGAGGATTTTCTGTTAACCCTTATTATCCTGAGGTATCTTTTAGGAAGACCGATTTTTACCTAGAACATTTTATTCACTTTTAAACCAAAACTGATAGGTAACTGTTGGCTATCTTGATAATTCAACTATTGAATGTTTATGAAACTAAATTAGCAAAATAATTCTCCAGTTGACAGACTGTAATAGGGCCTTCGAGGTACCTTCTGCCCTCATTTCTTATATTGTAGGCTATTAGTTAGGTTTCCTCGTCAGAGATAGCGCCACTGTCAAAGGCACCAAAGATCCCTCTTAGTGAACCTTCTCCGTCTTATTCCTTGGTTCTTTACTTTATGAGAAATAACAGACCCAACATTCCACCAAAGATTTTCCCAAGCTTCCTTCTTCTACTCTAACAAAATAGGATATAGACAGGTTCAGTTGATAGCGCTATCCTTGGAAAGATCATTCTTGACCTGACAGACTGTAATGGGGCATTTTAGGTACCTTCTGGTCAAATATTCTATAGATTTGTCAAAATACATCTTAATTTGATGAAAAATAATTTTTTTACAAACAATTGAACATTTTTTGAACAAATGAGATATTAAGGGTTATGAATATATTTTTTTTTCTTAAAATCACGACTTATGCTGGGCGGTAGTTTCGACTAGGAGAGTCTAGCCCCCAGAAAGTATTGTCGGGTTTCAGCGCTACCTACTGCCACTTCAGCGAACTACCATCTTTTTCAGCTCGATGTGGGCGTGGTCAAGCGGCATTTCTGAAAAGTAGGCTTACCTCGATTTTACCACTCTCTAATTTCTAAGTTTGGCGGCTTTACTTCCCTGCCTTTTAGTACATCTTTTTTTGTACATATTTTTTTTAGTACATTTCTAAGTTTGGCGGCTATACTTCCCTGCCTTTTAGTACATTTTTTTAGTACATCGCTACATTGTAATCTTAGGATAACTGCAAGTTAGAGGAGCGACGGTAATATGGTCGCGAGCGTGATCACCTGATAAGATAATATCTTATCATAAGATAACCTGATAAGATAATTTCTGATATTATCAGAAATGGCAGTTCGTTGAAGTGGCGGTAGGTAGCGCTGAAACCCGACAACACTTTATGGGGGCTAGACTCTCCTGTTGCGACTGCCTTGCATGGTAAAGTGCACGTGTAACTCTACATGTAGGCGTAATAATCATTCAACATTCACAACTTCAGTTGAATCACCAATTTTCACAGAGGCCAACTGAAAGACGGATTCGTGGGAACAGTTTAGTCATCCTGGAATAATATTCCCTATCATGTTACCCTCAAAAAACAAAGTACTATTATTAACATGAGTGAAAAATGACTTTCTGTCAGCTTCAATAACGTAGAAAATGAAAGAGCCCACTAGCATTGAGTGGATACCTAACAGGATTTCGCTGAATCCCAGTAATTCAATTCAATTTATTTGTGTTGAGCATACAAAGTAAAGTAGGTATATAACACTCGTCAAACAATTTCTAGTCATTAGGCACAACAAGTCAACAAAACAAACTCATAAATAATTAGGTACAGCAACAAAGATATAAAAAAAGTCCATAACAATTAACCAAATCTTAAAAAACGTTAAAAAGTGACATCACACACAATCATGGAAACGGATTTCTGAACACCTCATCAAGTGAGTAGGGCGTTAGTCCAACGAGCCAAGCCCTCACTACAACTTTGAAACGTCGGAGTGGAAGGGCCCTGACATCCTTGGGTAGGTGGTAGAAGAGCCTGACACCTAGGTAGTCAGGGCTGCGTTTCTGGGTGAGGGCTAGGCGGTGTCGGGATGTGAAGTCTTCAGAGTGTCTAGTGTCGTGGTCATGGACCTCAGATTGGCGTGCGAAATTTCCCTCGTTCAATCTGATCCTGACTACTAGAGCTTCTGCTAGCAAAGCAGGAAGGATCCTTAATCCCAGTCTGGCGAACAACGGCCGACAAAGGGTCCTGGGGGCCCTCCGACCCAAAATTCGCACAGCAGCCTTCTGAAGTTTCAGAACCCTCGCAGCACCACCGGAGTTTCCCCACAACAAGACCGCGTACTGCAGTCGAGACTCAAACAGCGCATAATAGACGCTCTTCAGAACACTGCTCGACACTGACAGAGAGAGCCTACGTAGCAGACAGACATACAGTAGAGGGCGGCCATGGACGAGGAGGCGGAGGTTTCTTTCCACTTGGCGCCGTTGACTTTTATTTCAAGGATGAGTTCAGATGCCAGCCAGAGAGAATGGAACCGCGAGTGGAACTTGAGTCAGAAGGGGCGGCATACTTGGAATTTCTACTCAAGTATTTCTGCGAGGAGGAAGTCTGAGCTCCAAATATCATACAAGATGACCCAGGCCCTAACTGGCCATGGAACTCACTCTTCCGTTTCGGCCAGGCCGAGGACCCTTTTTGTGGATGTGATGGAGTGACTGAGCAGACGTGGGACCACCTCATCAATGGCTGCCAATGGGGTATTTCGGTCAATTTTTTTTATTTATTTTTTCAAAAGAGTAAGGCTCTGGAATAACGGTAATCGGGTCTGTTCGTCGAGAAAATGTTTTTAAAAAATCAGAGAAGCTAAGGAAAGTTGAAGATTTGAATGGTGTGACGTAGCTAGCCAATCGTGACGTAGCTAGCCAACTGTCTTTGAAAAAAGTATCCATGCACAGAATCCCTTGGAGGACGTCTTGGATACTACAAAAATACCTACTCACACACGCGCGCGGCGTAGTCCTTGCCTAGTGTGTGTGCATTTATAGCCGCCCGCCTTTTTCAAACGCGTGATCTCTTTAATTAATTTTTCTTCCACATGTTATAGTATCATTGGGCTAAAAGTTGGAGTATATAGGTTTTCAAGGGTGCTGAATCCAAATTTGAGGTCAAAAACCTGAATTTCCGACCCACCGAAATACCCCATTGTTTGAGCAGGAGCGAAGTAGACTCATTCGGAAAGTGATGCTGACGGGTGAGCTGTGGCCTCCTGATGCGCGAATGTTGGTTGGGAGATTTCTCGACCCTTTCTCCACATTCATTAATAGTGTGGACTTTGAGTTGTTGTGATACCAATTGATAAATTGTAATTGTGAAATACATGTAGTCATGCAAATGGGAGCATGTTGAATAAAGTCCCTCAGCCCAGGGTGTACTGGCTGCTGAAGAAAAAAGAAAAAAAAATACAGTAGAGGATAAGGACTTGGAGAGTGCTCTGATGTGACAGCTCCAAGTCAAGGATTCGTCCAACCTCAATCCAAGTAACATCGGAATCGCCACCTCGACGAGAGACAAACCTTATACTTTGGGTCTTGTCAGCGTTAAGGACAAGCTTGTTGTTCCTGCACCAAGAAGAAACTAAATCCCTCAAGATGCTGCAGGCTAAGTGAAAAGCATTTTCTGAGGTGGCAGTGATCAGAGCTGAAATGTCATCAGCATACAGGACGACCTCGACCCAGGCATCCACACACTTGGGAAACGAGTGCTGAACGAAAAGTGGCAAATCGTTTGTGAAGACGATGAAACAGAGAGGCCAGAGGTAGGGTAAATGTACCAGTAGTAGACACTGCACCAAAAGTAGACACTTGAACTTTAACTTGAAAAAAATAAGAACCCAGCTCATCAAAAAGGTTTGTAATTGGCACCAATTTAAAAAATATCATCTGCTGCTTTCCCACCAGAAAGACATTGATCACCAAGTCAGCCATCTTCTAATAATATAAAACGCCAACCGTACGTACGTACGTACGTATGCAAGGAGGGGTTGGAGGGGTCGTGGGGAGAGTCGGAGGCTGGAGGAGCTGGGGACGGGAGGAGTCGGAGTTGGGGGCGGGAGGAGCTGGGGACGGGAGGAGTCGGAGTTGGGGGCGGGAGGTGACGGAGGGAGTGGGTGGAGGAGAGAGTTGGAGGAATCATTTTTGCCTACTTTTAGTAGGCTTTTCAGCTAGTAGAAGAATAATAGAGCATTTGTTAACGCGGCTTAGTTTGAGGTGCTGTTATTGCCACATCTGCTAAGGAGGTAAGTTTGGTTTTACGAAGTTCTTAGTCAGTTTTTACATATAATCTGCACCAATTTGATTTCTACGTGCTATTTCATGTATTTCCTCCACAGTTGCGATGTTTATTTTGGGTAATATTGTATAATTTCGTTCAAACAGAGACTGTCTACAATTGGGTCATTGATAACGCGTCCTTTCCAGTAGTAGACATTCGTGTCTACTACTGGTTTTTTCTCTGCTTTTTAGAACTTTATTAAAACTTATTCGTAATTCAATTGTGAACACGAGGATGCTTGAGTTTTTGCCAGGGAAATGACTGGTTCCAGTAGTAGACAGGGGTGTCTACTACTAGTAGACAGGGGTCTCTACAACTGGAACCAGAAAATTTTAATGTTACCTACCTAAGGAAGAAATTTATTGTGAAGGTTATGGTGCTTTGACACATGTTTAACGTTGTTTACAGAAGCACAGCCATGCCACCTGTGGAGGGGAAAATGTGGAATTATTCGGAAAACGCTGCAAATTATGAACGCTAAAATTTGAACGGAGATTAGGCCTCATTTGCGATTCACACTCGTGTTTCTGATTTATCGTACGTCCAACATATACTAACATATACATATACATTTTTGGTCCAAAATATACCTAGGTAAGTAGGTAGTTTGTTTTATATTAGTATGAAAAGAACGTAGCTGAGTAATTAAAGACTAAAATGAGATTCCTAAACAATAATTACAAAGCTGTGATTAAAGCTGGGTTCGTTTTTAATGATTTATGAAATACAAAGTTTGTATTAAAGTGAACTGTCTACTAGTGGTGTAATGTCTACTTCAGGCAAACTGGTGTCATCTACTGGTGCAAAAACCTGTCTCCGAAGATTAACGAAAAAACGTTTTAATATGAACTTACAGTGACATTTAAAAAGGTATTTACGTAAAGGAAGAGTTATTTTAGTAAAAATAAATTGTCAGAAAACCAATACAATAAAAATTAACGCATCGCAGCCAGAAAAACGAAAAATGTTTATTGAGAGTTTCTACTACTGGTGCATTTACCCTAGATGGTTGTAAACAATCATCCAAGAAACTGAAGTAGGTAGTTGTATTATACACGAATATTAGGAAACCAAGATCTACCTTCCTCGTGTCCCATAACTGAGACATTTTTCCCATATCGAGGTGTTTTGAATGCTTTATCACCGGAGTCCAACACAATCATGATACTTCATGATCCTCACGCGGAGCCCAAAACTTTTCACTATTTTTTCTTAAAACGTAACATTTGTATGAGCATTTGGAAAATTTAAACTAACGAAATAATGCATGTTCACCAAAAGGACGTTCCGATGACACCCGTTCAGATCGATTGTGATGGGGCAGTTTTACACCTCATAAAATCTACTCGTTGCAAGCTCCATCCCAAAACGAATAAACCCACCAAGGTACCAAATACTGCGACTTCTTGAGACACATTTCAACTAAACAAGCGAGTTTTCTGTAGAAATAAACAAAAACAAGCCATTATCGCTCCAAGAATGGCTTCAAACGCCCGTTTGAAGGGTGCCTGATACGGGCGGGCCGTCCGCGGGTACTCGCCTCAAAATAAACCAGAAATATTCCCTATTAAAATATTACCACCGTCCAATAAAAAAATTACGATTCCACACTTACTTTCGAGTATTTGAAACGAACGATTTTTTTGAAATAAATATCAAAATATCATCAAGCAACCATCGCCGACGGACCGGCCACTACGCTAATATGGCGGCCATATCGGAAACTTTTCACAAATTACTTGAAAACTCTTGGAAAAACCGCTAAATTTGTGACACGACTAGGAAATCACCGAATATTTCCGATTTGGAGCATCAATTTGGAAAACTAGACAGAACCACGCGTTTATTGGAAATGTTATCAAAATTCGGCTTTTGCTTAGCTTTGCGCATCCAGTGTTGACACTGTTGACGAACTCGATTCAAAAAATAAAAAAAAATGGAAATTTTGAGATGTGTACGCAAGACGCTAAGAAAATTCAAGTATGATAATTTATTTTGCATTTTGAATGTTATAAATTTTTGTATTAATGTTTGAGAGATTTTGTTTGGAAATAAATTCAACACGTTCAAACATGGAGGTGCGAGTTTTGGTGTTGTTGTGTTGTCATCTTGCGTCCTGCGGTCTTGAAGATCGCACGGGAGTCGGGGTCGGTGGTGTTCGAACATTTTTTTATTTTTGTTTAGTGACTATTTAACTTAAATATCCTATATTTTTTATTGATTAAATGGGTACGGACAACCCAACAAGTGACGTAGAAAATGAGTTTAGAGAAATCGACTCGAGACACGGATGGGCCGAAGTATTTCATGTAAGTTGTTGTTGATAAGGCATGACATGAAGGTAATCTACGAATTGACGGAGATTTCTAGGAATAAGTTGCAATTTCATTGATATTCGGTGGTATTTGTCGATATTTGGGGGATAATGAAGTGTTTCGGGGGGAATTGGTTGATGAATGAGGGAGATAAAGTGTGAGATGTACCGGCGTGATCAATATGCTCTGCCGTGATTGATTATATCCATCCTATTTGGCATTTTATCTCACGGTTTCGGCAGCTTGCTACGCCCTTTTCGTCATGTCTCGAGGGTGGGGATAAATACCATTCGAATTACTTTCGTAAAATCGTCCTTCGTTTGACGGAATTCTCCGCCTTTTACAGGGGATTCGAACGGAAAGTTTGAAAAACAAGTTCACGACTCAGGCCGCCACGAATAACAAGAACAAAAATCTCAATCGGTACAGAGATGTCAGCCCCTACGACCACAGCCGAATCATCCTCAACAAAGGGAAATGCGACTACATCAACGCAAATTTGGTTAAGGTATGTATTGTGCGGAAGTTTCCCTGACATGGATTACTCGGAAGACACATCGACTCATAAGGAATAATGAGTCAGAGTGCGGTATTTTTCAGAATAGATGTCACACCTACCGATCGAACTGCAGTTGCATTCGTTCCAGCACTAGACAATGTTCAAAAATTTTTCTTAGTCAATTCGTCTAATTGAACGTGAAAGAGTCGATTCTTTCGGTATCCAATGGTTTTCTGTGTGTTTATCTGTTCAGATTCTATGAACGGTGATGACAACACCGATTGATGTAATACAGATTACTTACTCTTTTAGTGAAAACTGTCTGAGTAATGGAAATTACCCATCATGAACAGTTCAAACCCATGATAACTCCGATATTATAAATTTGAGGAATAATAAAGTTCCCTTCTCATTTCACTCCCAAATTTAGCAGTAATTTGGAAACGACCGTAAAGTAGAGTTTGTTATTAACCACTAGGAATCAACAGTTTTGTTAGAGAGAGAGAAAATATGTTGATTCTTTATCGCCAACTCATCAACGACGAATCAGAGTGACATTAGTTAGACCTATCTTGTTGGACCAATACAGGGCAGAGATGGGCGAATTCTCATTCATAAATACGATTATGAATACAAATCATATCTGCGACTTTATGATTAGGAATACGAATACAGGTATGAATACGAATACGAATACAATCTTATTCACACTTTGAATACGATTTTCCCCCGTATTTGTATTTTGAATACGATTTTATGATTTTTTCTATAATGGGGTATTTCAGTCAATTTTGGTTTATTATTTCTAATAATAAGCCTATGTGATCGTATCGCAAAAAATTTTTATAACCCCCCCTCAAACTTTGTCACTTTACGTTTCAAGGTGCGTAGAATCCAAATTTGCAATGTCCGTCCGCCGTTCGCCGTCCGGGCCATAAAAGGCCTTAGAATCGGTCTAAAAAACCCGATCTTTCGCACATAGACTCCATTTGGGGTCTAGTTGGTCCTAACGTCGAACTATTCCGATCGCTTAATTCGTATAGAAGTTATGGGCAAATAACCGGCCAAAAAAGAGGTTTTTGCTTAAATATGCGTGGGGTGACATTTTCCAAGTATTTTTCTTCATGTTGGATGGTTGGTGGCTTTATAGACGATTGTATAGAAAAATAATTAACCATTAAAAACCAATAAACCATAAAAATAATAAACGTACGATAAATCAGAAACACGAGTGTGAATCGCAAAAGAGGTCTAATCTCCGTGGCTTTATAGACGATTATATAGAAAAATAATAAACCATTAAAATAATAATAATAAATAATAAAATAATAAACCATAAAAATAATAATCGTGCGATAAATCAGAAACACGAGTGTGAATCGCAAAAGAGGCCTAATCTCCGTTCAAATTAAAGCTGACCGAAATGCCATCGATGTTTCTCTTCATGTTGGATGGTCGGTGGCTTTATAGACGATTATATAGAAAAATAATAAACCATTGTGTAATAATTTGCAGCGTTTTTTAATTTTGTTTTTTCAAAAGAGTATGGCTCAGCAATAACGGTAATCGGGGTCTATTCGTCGAGAAAATGTTTTTAAAAAATCAGAGAAGCTAAGGAAAGTTGAAGATTTGAAAGGTGTGACGTAGCTAGCCAACTGTCTTTGAAAAAAGTATCCATGCACAGAAACCCTTGGGGGACCTCTTGGATACTACAAAATACTACTCACACACGCGCGCGGCGTAGTCCTTGCCTAGTGTGTGTGCATTTATAGCGGCCCACCTTTTTCAAACGTGTGATCTCTTCAATTAATTTTTCTACCACATGTTATAGTATCATTTTTTTTTAATGCCATTTATTTACACAAAAATAAATATTAATATCTTGGTAAGAAAGAAAATAAAGTATTTTATACTTGAGATTAATAAACATTATATATACTAAAAAAGTAGTATGACAATTACTGATCTCCATAATTTAAAGAAATTGTCCGGAGATCAGGAGTTGCTTACATTAAAATAGGTAAAAATTAATCGACGCCATGGCATAACCAATTGAAACATACTCGTGTTAGAGAAGTAAACAAAACAAACTAATGAAGAAGAACAAAACGGAAATAAACAAAATAATGCTTATACAATTTGATGGCAAAATCATATAGTTTAAACAACAAGGAGGATTAACAATGAAAATTCATCACTCAACCCATCCGAATAATGCTGCATCAAAAACTCATTTACAGCAGCCTTGAATTTATTAAATTTCTCAATGCGCTTAACATGAGGAGGCAGTTCGATGAAAAGTCTGGGTCCCATTGGGCTTAGAGTTGTAGTATATAGGTTTTCAAGGGTGCTGAATCCAAATTTGAGGTAAAAAACCTGAACTTTCGACCACCGAAATACCCCATTCCCAAGAAATCGATTTTTTAAAACAATTTTTCCTGAAAATCATGCTTTTTTAAAATGATTTTCTCCCGAAATCTGGATATATTTATGACCTAACTTTGTCAAAATAATCAATCGAAATTCGAATCGCTCACCAATTCTTATAGGATCTTTCACGCAGAATCGAATGAGACCAACCCCAGGTCGCTACGACCAACCGAATAGAAACTACGACGAAATTTCCGCAGAAACCCGTATTTTTGTAAACAAAAAAATTTTTTTTTAGCACTGGAAATCATTTAAAAATCATGATTTTTACCAGATATTTCGTCGTACTTTCTATTCAGTTGATCGTAGCGACCTGGTATTGGTCTCATTCGATTCTGCCGAAAAATCATATAAGAATTGGTGAGCGTTTCGATTTTTATGAATTATTTTGGCAATTTTATGGAATAAACACGACCAAAATTGCGTAAAAATCTTAATTTATTGAAATGATTTTCAGTGCAAATTGTGAAAAAATACGATTTTCAGCGGAAATGTCGTCGTAGTTTCTATACTGTTGGTCTTAGCGACTTGGGGTTGGTCTCATTCGATTCTGCGTGAAAAATCCTATTAGAGTTTGTGAGTATTTCGAATTTTGATTGATTGTTTTGACAATGTTAGGTTATAATTATGTCGAGAGTTCGGGAGAAAATCATAAAAAAAGTAGGTGTGATTTTCAGGGAAAATCGTTTGAAAAAATTCGATTTTTGGGGAAATTATAGAGTAAAATCATTAAATTCAAAATACGAATACGGGGGGAAATCGTATTCAAAGTGTGAATACGATTGTATTCGTATTCATATTCATACATGTATTCGTATTCATAATCATAAAGTCGCAGATTTGATTTTTATTCATAATCGTATTAATGAATAAGAATTCGCCCATCTCTGATACAGGGTGTCACAGTGACTAGGTACGCTCTCCTACTCATTTTCCCTAATTGCTAACGAAAAATATCTGAACAGCGCTGTCCTTTATATTTTCTGCGTACAATTCAAAAATTACCAGAAATTACGCTGTAAATTATTACACAAAGGTTTATTGATTTTCTACAGGGTGTCTACACTTAAGATGGGCATAACTTGAGGGTTCGATTCTACGAGGTATTTCCAACAAAACATTTCTCTTAGCAATGGGGTATTTCAGTCAATTTTTTTTTTTTTTTTTTTTCCAAAGAGTAAGGCTCAGGGATAACGGTAATTGGGTCTGTTCGTCGAGAAAATGTTTTTAAAAAATCAGAGAAGCTAAGGAAAGTTGAAGATTTGAATGGTGTGACGTAGCTAGCCAATCGTGACGTAGCTAGCCAACTGTCTTTGAAAAAGTATCCATGCACAGAAACCCTTGGAGGACCTCCTGGATACTACAAAATAGTACTCACACACGCGCGCGGCGTAGTCCTTTCCTAGTGTGTGTGCATTTATAGCGGCCCGCCTTTTTCAAACGTGTGATCTCTTTAATTAATTTTTCTACCACATGTTATAGTATCATTGGGCTTAAAGTTGTAGTATATAGGTTTTCAAGGGTGCTGAATCCAAATTTGATGTCAAAAACCTGAATTTCAGACCCACTGAAATACCCCATTTTCTTTTAACCCACTCAAAATGTCTTATTTTTAACACAGAATGTGTTTTAGCGATGGACTAACTAGCCAAAAAAGCTAACGAAATTTCATAACGGAATCTGGGACGACAACATGGATACCGATGAATCGGAACTAAGGATCGTGTAACCTGGCGTAACCCATGCGATATTTTGTTACGACGCGGTGATTATATAAGATTCTGATTTAGTGGGAGGAAAGTAGCGAAATTATGTGAAACGCGTGAGCTAAAACACATTCTGTGTTTCAATAATTCCGTCCGAAGTATGTAAATAGAGGTAACCGGGGGTCTCGACTTTTTCAATCAATCGAAGGTGGAAAACAAGCCTTTGAAGTGGTCGTTTCTCTCGAGCAAACCAACAAGTTTTGATGATTTGAACGTTCAATTTCGACTTTTTTGAACAAGTTTTGATGATTTTAACGTTGATTCTAGACTTTTTCAAACAATCGAAGGTGAAAGGTGAGAAAACAAGCAAAAATAAGTTTCTATGAATTTAATGATCATTCCTGACTTTATTCAAGAAGTCTTCGTTGTGTCTGTCATGAAGTCTTTGCAACGTGCAAAACTATTCGAAGTTGTTCTTCGATATTCAGGAATTGAACGAATTGTGTTGCAGATGGTCCCCTATGAAACCATCACTCTCTGAATGAAGCCCACTTCTACAGTTTTTATCCAATTTCGATGATATTTTCAGGGATTATGCGGATTGGAGTGCAGATGAAAATCATCCCACCGGACTGATTGGTACCTTCAGATTGCTTTTTTGAGATAAGCTTCTACATTTCCAAATCGTTCTCACCCCATAATGTCCGTAAAACCCTGATTTTTGAGAAATTATGATCACATTTATTTATATTTCAATTCATATAGAACCCTGGAATAAGTCGGAAAACTCAGGTATTTTTTATCGGGGAATCGCTGGACACCCTGCAAATTGTTTCCCTCTGACACAATTTTATAAATTTTACATTTTTTTTAACATCATTAGGATTGATACCCTTCATTAAAAAATCCATAATTTCCTCCTCAAAAAGCCACCTTTTCAGCTATAAAAGCGTTAAAATGAAATCAACTCAAGAAAGGCAGTGCTAAGTGTTATGCCACACTTGAGGTCTACCTTCATCTTAATGGGATTTTTTAAAATTTTTTAATCGAACGTAGACTTCCGATAATGTTGACATTCATAATTTGACGTTCTCTTTGCTGAAGAGTTTTTTTTCCATGAATTTTCAAAGTTTCGAATGTTCATGACGTCACGCCCCCCTCCCGCCTAGGCGGGACCCCCCAGCCCACTGTGACGTCATAAACATTCGCATCTTCGAAAAATCGTAGAAAAAGATCTTCTCACGCTAGACGGTCGCGGTTTGTATCAAAATTCTCCGAATGAGGTCTAGCTTGAAGGGTTGACCCTTTACTTGGCAAAAGTACCCCATGACGATTCTTCACAATTTTCCCTCCTAAAGCGTACTTTTGGCCATCCAAAATCATGGTAAATTGACAAAGCTTGTAAAATATTCAAATTCGAGCAGGTTTTGAACACATGTGGTATAGTAAAGTAAGTACGTATATCGTACACTGCCGAGTCACCGATGAATGAGAATTGTTATCAAATAAAATATATTTCGTTCTATTTCAATCAGAATAAAATTGGAAGAGAAAGAAGAATCTATAAAGTAAAATATTGGAAGAATCGGCAGTAATTATACTTTCTCACATACTTTCTCATATTAGATAAAGTAGTAAACGTGAAAAATACATAAACGCACGTAAACGCAGTAGTAAACGTGGTAAATACATCTATGCAGTCTCAATTGAAGACGTAACGAGTTTATCTAAAATTTTGGCAGTTTTCCTGTGGCGATTTGTTTCATTTTTTCCCTTGAAATGTACCCTTGGCCCTCTAAATACATGGTAAAACTGAAAAAGCTTCTATAATGAACAGAAAACACGTATGGTATATTAGACGTTGCGAAGCATAGGATTAAAAATAGCAATAAACAGTTTTTCCGACCCATGCGCACACTCCATTCCGAATTAGACTTGGAAATCCTATACATGTCATGGAGAGAAAAATTTCGAGACTCCTCTGCTGATGAAATTATTTTTATTGGAGACCGGTTTCGGGTCAGAACCCCATCATCAGTCGAGAGACTATCAAGAGATGTACAAAATAGTAGCTGTTCAGCTTTTGAACGTGGCGGTTCTGCTTGTCTCTCGACTGATGATGGGGTTCTGACCCGAAACTGGTCTTCAATAAAGAGAATTTTATCAGCAGAGGAGTCTCGGAATTTTTCTCTTCAGGATTTCGATTTTGACTAAAACTTGGTATATTTTGTACTGCAGTAGGTTCGAGAGACTCAGTTATATTTCCAGAAAAAGAACTTTGGAATCTAACTACCGTTTTTCTCCAATCTCAAGTAGTTATTTCTGTAAAGTGCATCTTTCATCGTTGCATTGGATCGTCGACAATCGCATCGCACGAGCTCTTGAAGTTTCTCAGAAACCGACGCTATCTTATCTGCGGCTTCCTGGTTGAAATGTTCACCTCCCTTTGATTCCGTCCGCCTTATGAATGACATTCGTATCTCCTCGGCAGTCAATCAAAATTCAAATAGGCAGCCGCTCATCGATAGTTGAAGACCCTGCTGGAATAACGAGCCAACTCCAAAATTGAATTTTCGAGTTTTGAACTCGTATTTACTCGCCTATACTACTTAAGGCGGAATTCACAGTTATTCCTCAACGCCGAGGAAATCCTCAAGGAGGCGACGAGGAACCGTCGCATGCTCTGCGCTATTCACAGTCGTCATGTCGAGGAAATCCTTGAGGAGTTCCTCGAGTCGTATGACCATTTCCTCAGCGTCAAATTCACAATCCTAACTCGACGTTGAGGAAATCCTTGAAATCGGCTCAAAAGGAGCAGAATATCGAGGTACATGAAAAAGTCCCTCAAGGAGTTCCTCAGCACTTTTTTTTTGTTAACTATAGGGTTGGGTTACCCACTTTTTTCCAATTTCCTGTAGTCAGAATCCGTACATAATGCTTCGATAATCATAATTGAAGGCCTTGCTCAAAAACGCTGCAAATTATTACACAATGGTTTATTATTTTCTATATAGATCACTCGTCTACAAAATCACCAACCATCCAATATGAAAAGAAAAGAAAGAAAAAAAAAAATCAAAAAAAAAATAAATAAATAAAAATCAAAATCACCAACCATCGATTGCATTTCGGTCTGCTCTAATTTGAACGGAGATTAGGCCTCTTTTGCGATTCACACTCGTGTTTTGATTTATATGTATATATATATTTCAATATAAACACTTAAATTTTCGTAGTGAGCGAACGGTTTGTCCTACAGAGCTCCGCGTGGTCTCAAAAAATTCTAAAAATTCTATAGAATCTTAAATTGAAGGAAAAACAATACCTTTATATCGAAATTTTTTGAGTTAGAGCGTTTTCAAAATTTCAAAATTGATTTTGGAACCCTTAGGAGTGACCTACATCAACCAAAAGCTTCGGGGCACAACTAGACCCCAAATGGAGCCTACATACCAAATTTCATCAAAATCGGTCAATGCTAAGTGGCGAAAGTGCCGCGTACGGCGGACGGACGGCCAAATGTTTATTCGATTTTTGGATTCTACGTACCTTGAAACGTAAACCATCAAATTTTGAGGGGGTGTTAAAATTTTTTTTTTCTTGGTCGATTCCAAAGGTTCATTATTGAAAATAATAAACCAAAAACGAGTATATGCATTTTTCACAATTTTTTGGTAATCGAAAAAAGTTTCAGAAATCCCTGCTTCAAAATTTTAAAAATCCAAGTATACTACAATTAATTATTACTAAGGACAGATAGAAACTATATAATTGAGGGGTTTCCTACAAGAACAAGATTAGTCCGAAATCGAAAATTCTAAACCTGCTGAATTTTGTGAAAGGCCTTTTCCTGAATTTTCCCCCTCCTGTTGCAAAACGTGACTTGTTTGGTTCTTGCTGAATTTTCATTGAAGCCCAAGTACTGCATGTTTTTGACGTGAACACGTTTTGCATGTTTATGACGGTAATCAAATTTTCTGTTTTTATAATAATAATGAAGCTATTTCCGAACTGTGTTTAAAAACTGACAACTAGAATATTTTAAATGTTTTTTTAGATGCCTATGTTGCTGGTTCAATTTCCATGTTTTCTTTGTTTCACCATCAGTAACATGAAGGAGAAAATAATAGTTCCTACTATCTTAAGGATTTGAAAAATGAATGAATAGATAAGTAGACAAGCAGTCGTTTCATCAAAAACCTTTATTAGGGAAAAAAGAAAATGTTCAGAAACTCCAGATATTTTGGTTTCAAACAGCTGGGAATGCGACGCCCTGACCTTCAGGCGCAGTGTTGCCACGCGCGCGCGGACTTATTTCGTTCTTGCGGAAATAGAGAGGACTAGAATTATCCTGCAAAGTGCGCTCATTTTGAAGCCTCCCGTAGACTTGGACCTGTTCGGTTCTTGCCGAAATGAACTTGTTACTAGATATCGCACACATTCAGGAACAAAATGGCGCCTTAACCGGGTTTTTTCAAACTTTGGACTTATCTTGTTGTTGTAGGAAACCCCTCAATTATGATTTGGTTTGATGATTTTGGTGTTGAAACGTCCGGACGTCTGGGAGACCCAGATTCGATCCCAACCTGTGACATCAAACATTTTTTTTGTGTAATGTCAACTAAAGGCCATATCACACGAGCGATTTTTCAGCTTTTTTCCGCAGAAAAATCGCTGGAACGTGAAGAGGAAGAAGTACAGTGATTCAAGTATCCATGCAAGGGAAGAAGTACAGTGTTTCAAGTATCCATGCAGCGGGTTTTTAATTCCACTTCCCCACCCCCCCCCATAGCTCAGCCTGCACCCTGGTGGAGCGATTTTTCTAGCTTTGGAATATTTAGAACGCGTTCTAATTTTTCTAGTCCGCCATTTTGTGCGGGAAAAAAAGCTGGAAGGAAACCATTCGAAGGTTCTCCATCGATAGGTAATTTGTGGTTGTAGCATTCCTTGATCTACTAGTCGACGTCTGTTCAGTTTTCTACAGTTTTCCGAGAGAAAAATTAATCAGTTCTTCGTTCATTTTTAACCTTTTGCGGTCGTACGGCATGTGTGACATGCCAGCCCACCGTTGTTAGCCTGGACGTCAGCTATTGACGAGGTTGAGTGGCTAGTGGTCGTATGACATGTGTCACATGCACTTGTTGTTAGCTCGATCTAGTCGTATGGCATGTGAGACATGCCACCACTTTTATCCTCAATTACTTATTCCTACGAACTTCTAAATAATTTCTGGGCGGTATTTACCTATCTCAGATTCCTAGGCAACAAAATGCTTCAATAATTCGGGCGTCAAACTTTTTTCCGCTCCCTCCATATGAATTGCCAAACGGGGAACTCGTTGGAGGGATTTTCAGCTGGGAATTTTTTGGTTGCGATCATACTCTTTTCTCTTTTCCAACTGTGCTACCTATTCTATTCAATCAATCCAATTATTTTGACTTATATTATCTAAATATTTATTTTCTCGAGTTACTTTTATCGAGTTACTTTTATCTCGAGTTATTATTATTATTATTTATACTCGATGGCGAAACGCCTGTGGCGACGCCAATTTTTATTTTCAAAATAAATATTCTTACCAATTACTGCAAAAAAGTAACAGTTTATATTTTTAATGCTCTTTAATCAATTTGTCATAGTTTATAATAATGGTTTGAAGGATAAATACCCCCAAGTACTCTTGTCAGACCAAATGGAAAATGCGGGTCCTGACCTTGGTGTACCCGTCGCATTCCAAATAATGTTCTACCCAAGCCATTGAGCTTAGGTAGTTGAAATTTTTGCACCGTGGATCAAAGGTAGGTAGCACGATTTGATCAAAATATGAAAGTATTCCGCCGATCAGAACCCATGAAAATGGTCCATTGAAAAACTAAAAAAAGCGAGTGCCAAATTTTACCTTATTTTTAAGAGTGAAATAGTAATATTTTAAAAATAATTACGAAAAAATTAATTTGATCATAGGATCCAGTCATTTATCCAGATTACAAATCAGTCGGGGAAATTTGGAAAATTTGACTCAATTTGGAACACAAACAATATTTGTAAGAGTGTTAGATAATTCCAATGTCGACGTAAATACCATTACGTCCAGGCTAACTCATCATCCCAGAATAAGCTTCGTCCAGGCTACCAAATGGCGGCTGGCATGTGACACATGCCATACGACCACAACGCTTGGTTCACCTTCGCAGCCTCGCGACCGCAAAAGGTTAAACCTCCAACAAGTATGCCGCCGAAGGATATAGTGAATAGGTGGACAACAAGTGAAACTTCGCTTCTCATCAATTGTGTAGAGTGAAAATCGCTGGCCGCCAGAATGCGCTCTATTCGCAGTTTTCTGCGGTTATTCTTCTTCAACTTCGCCTAACTTATTCTAACTTCCTCTTCACGTTCCAGCGATTTTCCAGCCGTAAAAAAGCCAAAAAATCGCTCGTGTGATATGGCCTTAACCTTGCGAGAGAACCAACTGTCTCAAGGAACATGGGTCGGTTGGAGGGGGGGGGGGGGTACGTGTCTTAGCGACTAGCTTCGCAAGGCCCAGGTGCCCTGATTAATTTCACAATGAACGCGTATTTAATAATATTGTCGATAGTCTTGGTGATTTCATTCGTTACTCCAAATTTAATACTATCTTTAATTAACCCATTTCAAGCCGAGGGTAGAAATAACAGAGTAATGGGAGGAGAAGGATGAACTATTTCACAGAATTCCGGCCGAAATAAGGCATCATTTGCTCACCAATCGATAGCAAAAATGCTCTAAATTTTATGAATTTAACATTTTATAGGATTTGAGAGGTCTCAGTTTTACAAATCGATATAATTTAACCATTTCATTGTTAAAAATCTAAAACAAAATCTAGGTAAAATGTGAAAATCTATTTATGGACCAGAATCTGTTTCGACTCATGGCCCAGAACGCTCACTCCGCCAGGATCGAATTTGAGCCACATATTTCAAAAAAAATTTCCCAAATCTCATTGAGCTCCCGTATTTTGAGGAAAAATTTAAAAAAAGTTTTGGAACTGCATGAACGAGAAAAAATTCTTCTACAAAGATTTCCCATTATTTCAATATTCAAAAAAATCATTGTTATGACGATGCAAAAATGCATCAGTGGCCGGAAATGGGTTAATTCCGTGTTGGTTGAAACGAATCTGGGTCCTCTTCTTGGGAATAAAAAGGCTGCACGTTGATACCTCCCTCACGACTCCACAAAGTTCAACAGACCTATCTTTAATTGACGAAAAAAGTCAAGGAAAATTCATTAATTAGGTAATTATTAGTCCTCATTAGCGAACGGTTGGTTCCACAGACCTCTGTTTGGTATCATTCGACTCTAAAACTTTCTGGAAATCCTAAACTAACGAAAAAATGACACCTGCTTACCGAAATAGTTCGAAGTAGGGTGTTATAAAAACATGTAGATGGTAACTAAGAAACTATTCGATTTTCGGATTCTACGTACCTTGAAACGTAAACCAACAAACTTTGATTAGAGTGATGGGGGGGGGGGGTAAATTATTTTGTTCTTGGTCGATTCTAAAGGTTCATCGGAATTAACAAACCAAAAGAAGGTAATTATGAGATAAATAAACAAACAAACTATAAATTTTCTAATTGTTGTAGTTTCCAATATTGTGACAAACTGATGGTTCAACCTGTCAAACATAGCCTGCTAACATTATTACTCAGATTTACGGTAAAATATGACCTTCACTTCAAATTGAGAGGATGGGTATAGAAAATGCTGCAAATTATTGCCCTAAGGTTTATTATTTTCTGTATAGATCACCCTTCTGTATAGATCCCTCCCTACCAACCGTAGGGCACCTACTACCTACTAGGGCATTTTTGAAAATTTCAACCCCAACCACCAACCAAATGGAAATGAAGGGTTGAAATTTTCAAAAATTCCCTAGTAGGTAGTAGGTGCCCTATGGTTGGTAGGGAGGGATCTATACAGAAGGGTGATCTATACAGAAAATAATAAACCTTTGGGCAATAATTTGCAGTGTTTTCTATACCCATCCTCTCAATTTGATGTGAAGGTCATATTTTAATGAATCTTCTTAATTTTCACCCCTTAGAAGTGACTGACATCAATCAAAAGTAGGGATGGGTATCGATACTCGATATTTCAAAATATCGATATTTTCGTACCGATACTCGGTATTTTAGTATCGATACTGCACTATCCGATATTTTTTGATATCGATACTTTGGATCCGATATTTCTAAATATCGAATATCGATACTGTTCTCGCGGAAAATTCAACATAATGTCTAAAAAATGAAGAAGATAGAGAGGCTTTTGGGTCATTACTCTTTGGTTGCACAAATAACGTTATATCATGGAAAAAAAAATCACTCTACTTGGACTCTTAATAGTGAAAAATGAATGAAAGTTGTTGAAAAAATTATTTTTCTTGAGAAAATTGGATGATGTTGATAGTTTGTGACACGAAAGTATCGATACTCGATATTTTAAAATATCGATACTCATGCGCAACGATGCTTGGGATATCAATACTCGGATACGATACAGTATCGATACAAAATATCGATACTTTTATAACGATACCCAACCCTAATCAAAAGCTTTGCGGCACAACTAGACCCCAAGTGGAGCCCATATACCAAATTTGAACCAAATCGGTCCAGTGTTGCTTAGAAAAGTACCGCATACGGCGGACCGAACCAACGGACAATTTTTATTCGATTTTCGGATTCTACTTACCTTGACACGTAAAACATCAAATTTTGAGGGGGGGTTAAACATTTTTTTTTTTGCTCGATTCCAAAGGCTTATTATTGAAAATAATAAACCCAAATAACCTTCACTGAATCGAACTTTTGTCAACTGATTTGTTTACCATTTTTAAGAATATTGATAAATTACTGTTACCGGTCAAAATGCAGCAGAAAAAAACACTCAAAATTTGGTTCTCAGAGAAAACTCCTCCATTGCAATCTCATGAAAATTGAAAATGTTATCTAATAAACAACAAGAAGGGAAAGTGGAAAAACTACTCATTCTAGTGTTACTTCTGTAATTGAGGGTGCCAAGAGTGTGGGAAGTATAAACACGATCAAAGACCTACTGCCCAACCCGATATGCCCGCAAGACTCCAAATCTTAATCCCTTGATGAGCTAGTCAGTTGATGTACGATAATTAATAGTTGTTTACCTCGGGAATGAGAAGTAAGTAAACCACACTGGTTGAGAACGTTTGTATTAAACAGAAAAATAGAGCGCAGAGTTAACTTGAGTAGGTAGTACGTTCTAGGTATGGCCATCGAACTATACTCCTGGAACTCTCGCCCTGTGTAGAGTCGTAGAGTCGTGTAGAGCGCGGTCCGGCTGGCGTAGGGCCCTTCCCCCACCCAGAGTAGGTCGGTCGGGGCTCGGGGCCCTCTCAGAAGCGCCTGTTTCCCGAATATCTTCCTTTCTCTCCCGATGAATTTGTGTTGATTCGACATAGGAATCATGCCTTAGCCAATCTCTTGATTTCTATAATGTCTAGAGACGAAGATTGTGAGACAACATGGATTTTTACGTTCTAAAGAACCTAGCAAAAGCAGTCTGTAAACCTCTGAACTAAACTCGAATTAGAATTCGAATGAATTATAGGTAATTCAGCGTAAGAGTGTTCAGCAGGAGGAGTATTTTGTATTCATTCGATACTTGAAGGCATATTTTCTTGAAAAATGATTATTCGTTTAGAAATAAAACTTTCTCAAATAATGATAATTAATATAATTACCCCTAATAATGAGATTCTTGACCCAATTGATGAAATAACATTTCAGGTTGTAAATCTATCAGGATAGTCTGAGTACCGTCGTGGCATTCCACTTAATCCTAAAAAGTGTTGAGGGAAAAATGTTATATTTACTCCAATGAATATAGTCACAAATTGGATTTTTAATCATTTAGGGTTTAATGTTATCCCTGTAAATAATGGATATCATTGGATAAATCTTCCAATAATTGCAAATACTGCTCCTATAGATAAAACATAGTGAAAATGAGCTACTACATAATAAGTATCATGTAAAATGATGTCAATTGATGAGTTGGCTAAAATTACTCCTGTTAATCCTCCTATAGTAAATAGGAAAATGAATCCTATACTTGATTAGAAAGTTGATATTTTTATTCTAGTTGCTGGATCAAAAGTTGAGAATAAATTTGTTATCATATTCAGTTCATATTTTTTATTTTTTTATCAATATTTTTATTTATATTAATTTAATTTAATTTTTTTATTTATATATTATATAAAATTAATATAAATAAAAATATTGATAAAAAAATAAGCAATATGAACTGAATATGATAACAAATTTATTCTCAACTTTTGATCCAGCTTCCATCATATTATGATGAAAAAATATATAATAATTATATATAATATATATGCTATGATAAATGTTATAAATAATATTGTTCATCAGATTGGTGCTATTTGTGGAATAAAGAAATATTAAAATAATATTTTTAATTTGACAAATTAATGTTTTAGATAAACTATTTTCTTTCATTAAGAGTAAGTGATAATTACTATAATTTGGTTTAAGAGACCAATGCTTTCTTTCAGCCACTTAATGTTAATTAGAATTTAATCAGTTTATAAATTGATTTATTGATACACTTTCGATCACAATTGGTATAAATCTGTGGTTTGCCCCACAGATTTCAGAGCATTGCCCATATATTAATCCTGGTCGATTAATATTTATTCTACCTTGATTTAATCGACCGGGTGTACCATCAATTTTAATTCCTATACTTGGAATTGTTCATGAATAAATTACGTCGAAAGATGTAACTAAAATTCGAATTGTTGATTTTATAGGTAAAATAATTCGATTATCTACTTCTAATAGTCGGAAATCTCCCTCTTCTAATGAGTTTGTTGGTTTTATATATGACTCTATTTCAATATTGTTTATATCACAATATTCATATCTTCAATATCATTGGTGTCCAATTGCCTTAATAGTTAACATTGAATTAGAACTTTGAACTATAAACAACATTAATACAAACAAAGAGTGTTTTTCCCACTAACTGAGGCGGCGTTGGCGGTAGCGCCCTACTGTGGGTGGGGGAAGACATTCAAGGTCACCGATCAGGCCGCCCGGCCGAGTCTTACCTCCAAGCTGTCAGGCGAGCGTTCCAGGAGTATAGTTCGATGGGTATGGCCGAGGCATCGGGACTGCGGAGGAGTATTTACGCCGCGGCCGTCTTGATCTGCCCTGTGCATTCATGTTCTATGTTGTTCTTAAGGCTAAATGTCACGATGTTTTAGTGTGATTCTGAAATGAGGGATGGCAGCACCATCGGGGCCAAATTTCGTTTACTCCTCAGTTGAGAACGGATCGAGATATTTTAGTTCTGCAAACGGATTTCTTTTCAAGATCACCGTAGAATTCCGGGTAATTGGTTTAGAAAGTGTGCAAACATTTTTTGCACACAGTTCCAGCAAAAATTTGTTCAAATTTTGAGCTTTTTCAAAAAGTGGCCTTATAGCCACTTGCAGAACCTTCATCAGAATACGAATCCGTTTGCGGAATTTTTCTAACTTGATCATAGCCGTCGGATTCACGTTTTTACGATTTGGTGAGGTGGGGCGATCATGGGCTGGGGTGGAGGGCGGCGATCAAACGCCCCGCCGCCCGCCCGACCTTCACATTCATGTTTTGGTAGTCTGCACCCTTTGGTCTCTATTCCTTTTCCTGGCCTCCTAATAGGTAGCTACCATCAACATTTTCCTTTTCCAACTTCTCTGTCTTGAGGTTGATCGAATTGGGCGAAATTTCCATAAAAAGCAAGACACATAGACAAATAACTTATGAGAAAGATTCTGATAATGGTTTGGTAGCTTGTTATACATATTATTGATTGATACTGGGGCGATGATTTTCATAGGGGGTCTACACGTCAACTCGCATAATACCCCTCAACAATTTTCATCGAAATTGGACATTAACTTCGTATAGTTTCGGGTGTTACAAGGATTTCATGACAGACAGGCAGACACGGAACCAAAATTGTTCAGGAAGGTCTAAAACATAAAACTCGAGTAGGAATCCAAACCAAAGGAGGTACTTTTTTAAACGTTGAAAAGTGAAAACAATAGTAGCGGAAGTATTGTTCTAACTTTTCAAGGATGAAGAAAAAAAATATCTCCAAAATCAAAATTTCCACTCGCGTTCTACAACTACAACTTCCTGAACAATTTTGGTTCCGTGTCTGTCTGTCTTTGAATCTGTCGTGAAATCCTTGTATCGAGCAGAACTATAAGAAGTTATTGTCCGATTTCGACGAAATTTTCAGGAATTGTGCGGGTTGGCGAGCAGATGGTCCCCTATGAAAATAATCACTCCCGCACTAATAGTAGTGACTGCGTAACAGTCTTAACTTCTTCATTCCCCATCTGATTTCGATGACATTTTCAGGGATTATGGAGATTGGGGTGTAGATGGTCTACTAAAATCACGGCCTCCAAATTGACAAAAGCATCTGCGCATGCGCAAACAATCCTTGAAAGAGCCATAATTTCTACATATATCATACGAATTAGACGAAATTTGTCAGGATTGTTCACATTGGCATGTAGATAGTCCCCTATGAAAATTATGACACCGGAACTGATAGTAGCACTTCGCAGATTTTTTCCGTTGATTGAGTACTCCTTTACCCCAGATTAATCGCATACCGACGCCCAATTCTTACTGTGGGACGTCCTAAAAAACGATGTAGTGATCGCTGCACAATCACGGAATATTGAAGGGTAAAATCACCAACGCCGTGCCCAAGTACTACTACCTATAGTATTCGAACGTCAACAGTGCCCGATGTACCCGGGATTGCTAGCGAATGAGAAAGGTGTGCGACCTTGAACTCTTCTCGAACTTTTTGAGTAATCCGAAAAGGTAAACACGTAGGGTTGCCATCTGTATGGTAATTACCTTGTAAGACCACAGCACTA
Source organism: Apolygus lucorum (assembly GCA_009739505.2). Classification (NCBI taxonomy): domain Eukaryota; kingdom Metazoa; phylum Arthropoda; class Insecta; order Hemiptera; family Miridae; genus Apolygus; species Apolygus lucorum. The sequence continues at coordinate 626,114 of CM019170.2, read as the reverse complement.
TTCCTAGTTCTAGGGTATTATTAGTGCACTAACGGTAATTTTGGGACAGTCATGTTTGTAATTTGCGTTATAATTACATGAAATCAAAAATGACATTAAAAAACAGAGAAAATTGATAATTTAACTCTTAGAAGAGAGAATTCGAGAATAAAAATTCAGACACGGGGGATTTTAGTTTCAATTATTTAGATTTATTTTGATATTATTTCAAAGATATTTGAATTTTTGGTAAATAATGAACAGGTTTTTTTACCTTTTTCAACACTATTGCAGAGTGAATTACCTACTAATTATTTTTTCATCGTCATTAGCTGTTCACAAAATTTGGAAATCAACGTCAAACGTCAAGAATTAGCTCCTCAAACCATCTATTGCTAGTGCAACTAGAACGGTGTGAGATGACTTTTGCAACTAGATTTTGTATAACGAAACTTGAACAACTAAGGTAGGTACCTACCTACCTAGTCCATGTACAGTGAACTGAAATTACCACAATTTCTGAACCAACTATTTAGTAGTGCCATTATCTAAATCAAATTAACGCAGAATCTTTCTCATAAGTTATTTGTCTATGTGTCTTGCTTTTTATGGAAATTTCGCCCAATTCGATCAACCTCAAGACAGAGAAGTTGGAAAAGGAAAATGTTGATGGTAGCTACCTATTAGGAGGCCAGGAAAAGGAATAGAGACCAAAGGGTGCAGACTAGCAAAACATGAATGTGAAGGTCGGGCGGGCGGCGGGGCGTTTGATCGCCGCCCTCCCCCCCAGCCCATGATCGCCCCCCTCGCCACCTCTCCAAATCGTAAAAACGTGAATCCGACGGCTATGATCAAGTTAGAAAAATTCCGCAAACGGATTCGTATTCTGATGAAGGTTCTGCAAGTGGCTATAAGGCCACTTTTTGAAAAAGTTCAAAATTTGAACAAATTTTTGCTGGAACTGTGTGCAAAAAATGTTTGCACACTTTCTAAACCAATTACCCGGAATTCTACGGTGATCTTGAAAAGAAATCCGTTTGCAGAACTAAAATATCTCGATCCGTTCTCAACTGAGGAGTAAACGAAATTTTCTTCATTTTGGTGCTGCCACGTGGTGGCAGATTTCACAACTAAAGTCGGGACATTTAGCCTTAATTATGATTAATTATGATCGTCCTTGGTCTACTAGTTCATTAACTCTTACAGATCTAATACTGGCCTATTAGTTCTGAATGCAATAACCCATTGAATGATGATCTAATTTGGTTCATTCTTAGGGAACTACTTTGTTGGTAAAAGGGACTCTTTGGGCCAACTGCCCACTTTGGGCGGGAAGGTCCAAACAATAGTCATCTATTTAAATTATTCAGTATGCAATTTATAAATTTTCAGATTGACAAGGCTGGACGACGATACATTCTGACACAAGGACCTCTTCAAATCACCACCGGTCACTTCTGGTTGATGGTATGGGAGCAGAAGAGCGAAGCCATTATCATGCTGAACAGAATTATAGAAAAGAACCAGGTTGGTCTGCGCCATCATAAACATATCGACAATGCACAAGTATCATCGACTATTATTGTGAAAAAACGATTTATGTAATCATAGCCGTTGATAGGCATCATAATCTCTAGACTTGTTATCAACTTGCTATCAACGAAATCCTAGTTATCAAAATGTTTTTTCATTTTCTTTTATTTAGGAAAAGTGCAGCTTATATTGGCCAATGGGATGTGATAATCGTGGAGAGGATGTCGTGAGTTTCACTGACGTCGGTTTGGAAGTCACCTACATCAAAGAAGACGAGGCTTCGTACTACACAACGCGGACACTAAAGTAATATTTATTATTTTAAGGATTGAACCTAATTGAAAGTATCGAATTTCAAGTTTCATCTTTGAAATGTAGAGGGCTTTTGATAGAAATGAACAGGTTACGTTGTAGTTTGTTTCTGCGGGTAGATTCTTCTGTGGGATCATGAGCGTCACCCACGAATTTACATTTTTATATGAAAGTAGATTCTATTTTTAAAATGTTGACCAATCGCATTTCATGTTTTTATTCTATGATTTGTCAAAGGTGCTCACAGTTGCTCTGTCTACGGTTTAAGCCCAGACGATAGTGGTGGTGCTTTAAAAATCTTGGAATATGAAATATTTATCTAAAGTGCAGTTGAGTAAAAAAGTTTGGAATCCTACTTTCATTCAAAAATATAAAAGAAACGCTCATTATTCATAAGTATAATGCAGCATCCATGCTTGCTGTCACTAGCAGCTTTTTTGCACGTTTAAGTGAAAATAAATACGAGAAGAACATCAGCAGTGTGATATCCTGGGCTATGAAAGCGAAGGCTAAGAACCAGAGATTAGTTTTGGTTGCATACTGAAGGCAGATGTCACGAGAGAACAGCAATGCAGAATTCTCATTCATCAATGTAACGCTTAATTAATGTTCATTGCCATGTTATCGATGTAACGCTCATAAACTATGAGAGAAAGCCATATCAATGCCTTGGTCCAAAGCCCTTGGAGCATCAACCAATCAGAACGCTTCTCCAGTCCTCAGCTTTGGCTTTCACAGCCCTGATGCTTGCCGCCCATTTGAACCTTAGCTTCCTATCTGTTAAGTTGTCTCAGATACCAGGGGGTCTCAGTCGGTTGCCCTTCGTCCCTCTTTCCGGGTTAGTATTTCCCTAAATTACAGGGACTCATATTTAAAAAGTTGTACCTTAATTTGCAATTTACAAGGATTTTTGAAATTCATTAGTGCAGCAGTCTAAAGAATTGAAAAACTAAAATATTGCCGCTGAAATCATCAAACTCCAACAATAATTGCCAGAGAAAGATGGGAAAAACCTAACTTAATAAACAGTTTTTGATAGTTCGATGTTGATGATTTCAGCGGCAATCTTTTATTTTTTCAATTCCCTAACTGCTGCACTAATGACCTTCGAAAATCCTTACAAATTTTAAATTTAGGTACTACTTTTAAAGTTTGAGCGCCAGTAATCTAGGGAAATACTAACCCGGAACACGCGACTGACTGAGACCCCCTTAACTTACTCAGTTGGCAGTTGCACTTGGTTCAATTGCCGTGGATGCATCATTCTGGGAATACCAGTATGATAAGAGATCCAGAACTAAGTTATGAGAGGTGTATACTGAAAATCCACAATATCTCTTCCAGACTGAAAGATCTTGAAAGCGGAGAGTCGAGGACCGTCCTTCATTTCCACTACACCGCCTGGCCCGACTTCGGGGTGCCTCAAAGTCCAGCAGCCTTCCTGCGATTCCTGAGCGCCGTCCGTCGAAGTGGCACCTTGGAGGCTGAAGGTCCCGCGATAGTCCACTGCTCAGCGGGTATCGGCCGATCCGGAACTTTCTGCCTCGTCGATTCCTGCCTTGTCCTTGTAAGTAAAACGGGGTGTTTGAGGATACTTATGTAAACTGGATACTTTTGGTAGTTGTCGGTGGTCTCTAACCTAGCATCATAACCCAAAAAGTCAATAACGCTAGAGTGCATCGGGAAAAATGGCGAAGTGGGTACGCTGTGACGTCATCCTTGGGTTTTTAATGATCTACCTGAGCTCTTGAACCGTCAGTCTGGTAACTGAAGTGCACCAAGCTGACGAGTCTCTTTTTTTTTTGTAAATATTTTATTTAGAGACCGTTTGTATATAAACATACCTCAATGAAAAAAACGTCTGCCAAGTGGGTGTGGCACATAGCTTCCTTGTATCCATAACCCGATTATATAGATGATCCGATGCATAGTAGTTAATCTGAAAACACCAATCTCTAAGTACCTTTCACTACCCCCATAGGGGACCATCTACACGCTAATCTGGACAATCCTAGAAAATTTCATCAAATTCGGACGAAAAATGTAAGTGCGGTAGTGATTGAATCAAAAAATTTCTTAGGCAGACTGGGAATCGAACCTGGAACTCCTGGGTGTGAGACCAGGACTTTGCTTACTGATTTACAGAGGGGTTTGTAGGATGGCTTTGAGATCCTCACCTCAGACGCAACTGTTACGGCTGTTACAAGTATTTTACGATTGCGCATGCGCAGAGGCTACTGTAAATTTTAAGGCCTTGATTTTCATTGGGGACCATCTACAACCTAATCCGCGTAATCCCTGAAAATGTCATCGAAATCGGGTAGAAATTGTGGAATTTATGGCTGTTACAAGCAATTCACGTTCGCGCATGCGCATCGGCTACTATCAATCCGGGGGTGATGATTTTCATAGGGGACCATCTAAACTCTAATCTGTAACATCCCTGAAAATTTCATTGAAATCGGATGGAAAATGTAGAAGTTATGGCCGTTACAAGGAATTCACGTTTGCGCATGCGCAGTCGCTTCTATCAGTCCGAGGATGATGATTTTCATAGGGGACCGTCTACACACCAACCCGCACAATCCCTGAAAATTTCATAGAAATCGGACAATAACTTCGTATAGTTATGCGCGTTACAAGGAATTCATGACTGACGGACAGACACACAGACAGACAGACACGGAACCAAAATTGTTCAGAAAGGTCTAAAACGCAAAACGCGAGTGAAAATTTTGATTTTGGAGAACTTTTTTTTTCGTCCTTGAAAAGTGAAAACAAAGCTTCCGCTTCCTTGGTAGACTCGGAAGCAAAATGATTACACTGTTGTACAAATAAAAGCTTTCGCCACTATTATTTTATAGTGGCGCGGTGAGTGTCACAAAATTGATGAAATAAAACTTAATAACATTTTCTCAAACGTCACAAATTGATAAAATAATGTAACAGTCTATTATTTTCTATGTAGAGCAGCGTTCAGGATTCTGGGTCCAGATCCCGAATGTGTCTCGGCCTTGACAGTCGTTGCAGAGTTGGTCGATCGAATCCAGTTGTTACAAGAGGGTTCGCGTGGAGTGCGTTGACGTTCATAAAGTGAGCCATGGTTGTTTTGAGGAAGGCAGTGGGCGATTCAAACTCGAAGTCGTGGTTTATGGTTTCGTGACGGACGTATGGCGGAGTATTCAACACGGACCTTTGAATCGTGCGATTTTGTTGCCCTTCAAGTCTCCGGAATTGGGATCTTGAGAAAGTTTCCCAGATGGGAAGACCATATACCCATATCGGACGTATCAACACCTTGTACATGAGCATCTTATTGGATAGACTGAGGTTTGGGTTGGAAAATAAGGCTAAAAGATGATACATTCGAGATTTGAGTCGTTGAAGTAGGTTTGTCACATGTTCCGCGAACGTGAGGCAAGAATCTAGCGTGATACCTGGGTAACAGTGAGCTTCTTTGTTTGGAATAGGCTGCTGCATGTATCGAAGTGTTGGCTCAGCGTAACGTACCCGATATGACATATCGTCCACGTGTAGGTACACACATTGTGTAGGTGACCGACGCTGATTTGGTCGGGTTGATTTTTAACACTCTCAACGCTGGCCCTGCCACTACGTCAACCCCCAGGACTGGAACTTCTGTGGCCCACAATACGCAACCGCAATGGGAGAAAATACGCGGAAAATCACCTATTTGGAAAAACACCTTGGTTATTTTCTTCTTGCAAAACATCCAAAACGGCAAACAAGTTCATTTGGGAGCACGAAAGAAAAATACTACTCAAAACAATCGATAAAATACAATGTACTTACGGAGAACGTCACGACTGGCATCTTCCACTTGTTAGGATGAACTTTGCTCTTGAAAACACTTCGATTTGAAAACGATGCACTCTAGCGGCTAACTGGGGATGTACTGAATGGGTTTCATCAGGAACAAACCCCATTCAACGATTTCCAAAGTAAATCTGTATATCCTTAGAAAGTGAGGTTCAACAGAGTGTCCCGTCATGGATGTCATAACGCCAGTACACGGCGAGCACCGGCGCGTCATGTACATCATGACACTAGCGTCGAGAGTACGACATGTGTTGGTGTGTACGACGCCATCTGTTGCACCATTTACCCAGTTCGTCGATATGCGTTTGAAGCCCTCTGTGTACTGTTTTCGTCTCCCTTTCTTACCGCATAAACCAAATCATCAGCTTACAAAGCAGAGAAATCAGGTTCAGCTGGGAGTGGTATGTCGTAGCAATAAAAAATATACAAATAAGGGCCCAAGACGCTCCCTTGCGGCTCAGATGCACGAACTGCTCTAGTGGTTGTGCACATTTACAACGAAGCTTCTTCCTGACAGGAAACTTTCAAAGAACGAATACAGGTTGTATGGAAGGTGTGGGTTAAGTTTCTGCAACAGGCCCTCGTGCCATACTCGATCAAAAGCTTGTTCAGCATCAAAGTAGGCGACCCGACATACCTCTCCTCTGTGGTAAACGCCCTTTATATAATTTGTAAGCCTCTGCAGTTGGAGAGGGCAAGAGAGCGACCCTCTGAAGCCAAACTGCTGTTCAGGAAGCAGGTGTTCGGTGAACGTTCAAAGATGAGGAAGCATGAGTTTTTCGAGGATTATAGCGAGAAGAGACAGAAGACAAATTGGGCGGTATGATGAGACCATATCGTCCGGTTTACCAGCCTTTGGAATCATAGTGACTGTGGTATGTCTCCAGTACTTCGGATAGTACCCAATCCGAGCACAGGCTGAAGACGAGTCTCTTGAACTGTTTTGCAACGCCCCTGGTGATAGCATCCGTTACTCAATATTTTTTTCAGCTTCCCTTTTGAAAATACGTCTAATGCGTGCTATGTGTGATTGCGAAGAAATGTGGAAAACAATATCATTAATGCAGTTGTCTACACTTTCGAGGTTTAGTGATTTTTTCGAATGTAACCAGACAGGCGCACCATCGTGGTAACCATTCTTCGATCGCCCCAGTACCCTCCTTTGATCTGACTTTCCCATTTTTTTCAGATGGATAAGAATGGTAATAACAGCGTGAACGTAAGAGATCTGCTCCTTGAAATGAGGAAATTCCGCATGGGCCTCATCCAAACGGCGGATCAGCTTCGTTTCTCGTATTTGGCTATCATCGAAGGGACTAGCAGAGATTGGGACACCATCAATGATGTGAGTTGGTATTATGGCTTTTCAATAAAAGTAAGTAAACATTGTGTCCAGCGACATGGAAAACCTGGAATACTCGAGGAATTTTGCTCGACTGGAAAACTCGGGGAATTTCATTTTTCTTCATAAAAACCCAGAAAAGCCTAAGCGCCGAACATTTTTTGTGGGAAGTTCCTATAGTCTGAGAGAGAAAAATTTTAATACGGTTTTAGTAGTTTTTTTCACAAAATTATATATAGCATTTCCAAACCAAATGAAACCTTTTCCAAGTCAAATAAAACCTTTTCCAAGTCAAATGAAACCTTTTCCAAGTCAAATGAAACCTTTTCCAAGTCAAATAAAACCTTTTCCAAGTCAAATGAAACCTTTTCCAAGTCAAATGAAACCTTTTCCAAACCAAATGAAACCTTTTCCAAACCAAATGAAACCTTTTCCAAACCAAATGAAACCTTTTCCAAACCAAATGAAACCTTTTCCAAACCAAATGAAACCTTTTCCAAACCAAATGAAACCTTTTCCAAACCAAATGAAACCTTTTCCAAACCAAATGAAACCTTTTCCAAACCAAATGAAACCTTTTCCAAACCAAATGAAACCGTAGGAGAAAATGCCTAAACAAGTGAAGCCTCTGTTACAAAACAACGCGAAAATCGAGGAATATTGTTGACGTCATACGAAAAAAAAACGACGCAAAAACAACTCCGACAACAGACAGAGTTCCAGACACGACAGACGTCGTCCAGACAGACGATCCAGTGAAATGGCTACTCGAATAATGTGATTCAAATCTTGAAACTAAATAAGAGAAGATGAAGACTAATAATGCTTGATAAACTAGTAGGTAGAATCGTATTGTAAAAAGGTGAGTAATATTGTTTCTTTTGGTCACTTTTGTGTCTTGAGTTCTTCCTGCCAGTTCGCGGCGCACTCTTGTGCGAACTACTTGTAAGCTGAAAGTTCGTGTATGTTCCGCTTCTGTGGTAAGCGCCACAGAACCTCCTTTGAAGTCAGATTGGTAGAATATCCGTCACGTTTCAAACATGGCTGCCTCTTACACATTGCCACCACATTTAAAATTTCCATCTTCCTTAAATTCTCTAAATTTTTTGGATGCGTTTTCGAGCAGCTCACTATGGTTTTATTCCATAAAAATAAACCCTCATTCGAAAAAAAAGTGAGGCAAATTCCCCATTGCATCGATCTGAAATTTTCAGATTATCTACCTATCTAGGTAAGTACCTCATTTTACTCATTTTCTCAATAGGTTTCATTTGATTTGGAAAAGATTTCAATTGGCTTGGAAATGCTTTAGATGTTCCAAATGTAGACAATATTCTCAACTATTGGTAATATTTCAAATATAGATTTCTATTTTTAAATGTTATTACATTTGTGTTAATAGAATTTTACAATGCTGGTTGCGTTTTACGTTTCAGACCTTCCTGAGCAATTTCGGTTTAGTGTTTATCCGTCTGCCATGAAATTCTTGTAGTGGGCAAAACTATACGAAGTTATTAGTTACGATTTGTTTTTGCCTGCATTTAGCAGGCTTCTCATCTAGTGTATAATCCTGGAAAAAGTCGAAAATGGACCCTGGAAAACCTGGAAAATTCAGGGAATTTCGTTTCTCGGGTAAACAACCTTCTCAAGTTGAATGTTCTTCCAACTGCCATTCTTGGCGTCCCGGACTCAATGCACTCAATAAATTCGTTAGTATTTGGATTATCCAGTATCAACTATTAGGTACTCACTTTTATGCAGATCTTATCTCGATGAAAATCAGAACCACTCCCTGGCTGCCTTGTCTTCAGGATAGTTATTGCAGTCAGACTGCCGAAAAGGAGGTCTGGTCATCGATGGGCACAATGCTGTCAGATGTGCGAGACTTGCAAGCCTTGCATGGGGGAGGTTTGGAATTAATCCCGTCATGTGGGAAGCTGAAAATGCTGAAAACGACTGCTCTCGTTGCAGATATCATGATCTCTGGGCTGTGGGGGAGAGAGTGGTGTTCTTGGATTACCGCATAATAAATGCCGACTCTTCTCAGGACTACTGACGATTCGATGTACCTTTCGATGCGATATTTAACATCGAAATAATATCGGAAGACAGTATCGATATCGATAAAATATCGGAAGAAAAATATCGATAGAATATCGAAACAAAAATATTGATGTGACATTTTCACTGAATTTTTTTTAAAATCTTTTTTCTATCAATATCAGTGATATTGATTGAATATCGAAAGAAAAATACTGATTTCACTGTAATCGAATATGTTTTTGCATCTTCTTTTTAACAAAAATATTGATGTGACGTTGTCACCGAATTTTTTTAAAATATTTTTTGTCATCAATATCAGTGTTTCGGTAGAATATCGAAAGAAAAAGACTGATTTCACTGATATCGAATATGTTTTTGCATCTTTTTTAGTCAATATCAGTGATCACCATAACTTATCGAAAGAAGAATATTGATTTCACCGATATCGATTATGTTTTGCATAGTTTTTTATCGATTTGGAGAAATTGATACATTTCAGTGGGAAGGGATATAACCATCACAAACGATAATTTTTTTCTTTGATATCAATATTTTCCTTTCGATATTCGATAATATCGCAAGAAAAATATCGATACAAATATCGGAAATATCTAAACAAAATATCGGTATCAATTAATATCGAAAGTATCGAATCGTCACTACTCTGGACTGGATTGCCATTTCAAGAGATACTGCTCGAGCCAAAACACCTTAAGATATCATGATCTCTGGGCTGTGGGAGAGAGAGAGAGAGAGTGGCGTTCTTGGATTACCGCACAATAAACGCCGACTCTTCTCAGGACTGGATTGCCATTTCAAGAGATGCTGCTTGAGCCGAAACACCTTAAGCTGGCCGTTCACTAGCGGCGTGATGCAGTGGATTTTGGACGGCCCGGATATCCGACCGAGCCGACCGCTCCATCGGAATCGAGGTGGTTTTTCCCATTTACACTACTACTTTGGCTGGATGGAGTGCTAGTGAATGGCCACCTTTAAATAGGCAGCTGAAGACCTACGTGGTTCTTTCATCCCTTCAATTTGTTCGTGAGAAGATGTTCTGCAAAAAGAATTTGAATCGTCTGAAAAATTTCTCTCACACACACTGGCAGAAAAGTGGGGTACGCTGATACCTGTGGTTGCTGGGTGGGTGCGAACTAAAGTTCAGTTTTCAATAATAACGTTTCCGTGGCTCCAGGAGGGAAATTAGGTGTTTAGGCCTCGAGGATTCTGAAAGACGAATGACTACGACGCTTCAGGTTTGTTCCAGCGCAAAAAGTTCCTGAACTCAAGTTCATGAACCCGCTGGGTGTGAGAACCCGAAAAAGTTGAAGAGTTCATGAACTTTTTAGGTTCAGGAACCTGTGCGCTGGAACGTTTTTAGTAGTTAACATGAAATTCGGCAGGGAGCGCGGAACTCGGCTTTCAACAAACCTTGAATAACCTCCTCTCATCTCAATCTTTAGCGGGATTTTTCAAGTTTAACATTGAACGATTCTTCACAATTTTTAACAAACAATGTCTCCTAGCTATTTTGTTTCAACCCCTTGTTTTTTCAAGTTTCTCAATATAAAGATTTTTTTCGTGTCTACTGACTTACGTCATAAAAACTGTTGTAACTCCTGATATTTACCAAGTAAACTCAAATTTGAGGATGTTGTTAAAAAGAGCGTTAAATTCCCAAGCTAACGAGTGTGAAACCAAAATCTTTTAGCAATAAAACATGCTTAAAAAAAAAGCAAGTCAAAAAGCAAACTTCAAAGTTTTTACTCTGAATCCCTGCCTATTTCGATGGGCGCTCTTCGAAAAAACATGATCAAATTGTCAGTTTTCCAATGGTCTATCAATTTTTCTTTTTAAAATTCATACTGGAAGAGTAGGTACATAAATCAAGTTTTAGTGCCAAAAAAATGTGTTTACTAAAAAATCGAGTGTTATAGGTGGTTTATCATGGTCACCCTCGATCTCAAGATGAACTGACAGGTTTTTGGTATCATTAATTTCCTATGCATAGGAATTAAATGTAATTTCATGCTGAATCCAATGGTAATACTTCCTGACTGCAAGATAGTGGTTATTTCGATGAAATCCTTCATTTTTCGTTCAGAAAAATACGCATTATTCGTAGATAAGGTACTGAGCTTAAAGTAACACCTTTCTACTCAATAGCAACATCATCTTATTTGTGTTACGTTAAAATTCAATCTTATGAGACTCCAACAACATTGTTTCAGTAGAAAAAACATTGCAGAGTTCATACCTGGAGTTCGGAGGTTTATTTCATTGATCAGCTTCCACTATTTCTTCAAAAATTCACTTCCTAGCAGTCAGAATTATTCGGAAGTATCGCCATTGAATTCAGCGTGAAAAATTACTGAAGAAACGATACCAAAATCGTGAAGTCATCTTGAGATCGACGGGTGACCGGACTCTACGTAAAACATTCAATTTTCTCGAAAAAGCTTTCAATTCAAACGCAGCAACCCACACCCCCATTGTAGTCAACAAATCAACTTTTGCCCATGTCACATGAGTAATCAATCACCCCATTTTACGGTAAATAGTTTGCAGAAGAGAGGGATGATGTGAACTTCCTTGACACACTCTCCGAATAAATAGATAAAGCTCACTGTAGTGATAATGGAATAATCGTGTATTTGTGAAAAAAGAAAGAGTCGATCGAAAATAGTTCTGTTAGAACATAAGTAATTTCCAAAAATTTACACTTCATTCGAAAAACACTTCATTCCTATGGACGACTCGCTCTTTGAGAAAGAGGGGCTCAGCACAACGAAAAGAAAGTTTGCGAATGGAGCCAAGTGATTAGCGTGAAAACTGGTCAACAAATGAAAAATTAGTTGGTTTCACGTGAACGGCACAGGTTACCCTTCAGTTCGAGTTCACAACCCTGCCTTCGATGAGTGCAGAAAGTTCATGAACTGGAAGCGCTGGAACGCGGTTTATGTTTGAGAGTTCTCGAACTCGGCGCTGCTGGAACGCATCAGTTCATGAACTCAACATGCGCGCGTGTTGTGCGCAGGCTGGGTGTAAGAAAGTTCATGAACTGAGAGGCGCTGGAACAAACCTTTTGCCATACTACACCGCCCACTTCCGACAGGAAACGTCAACCTTATTCCAAGACTGCTTCAAAAAATAAAATCGTACGTTATTGAAAAACATGTTATTGCAGTTAGTTAGTTGTAGTGGCCACGTTTGGTTGCCATTCTGAGAGACCCAGGAACTCCTGCCAGAGAGCTCATACGAAGGAGCACTCTGGCAAGAGCCAACATGGAGAGTGGAAGCTAACAGGGCCTCCTTCACGATTCCCGGTGTTCGTTACCATCTGGAGTTTTTGTGTTTTTCACATTTTCAATCAAACTCAATTTATCCACTCAGGATTCGCAGTACAGTCGAAAAGTCTGGAGGTCTATCGCCTGGTCGAGGGGAATTCATTTCTATGACGTACTTAACACAATTTTCTCGTAAATCGTTTCGTTGACTCATATTGTTTCTTTTTCAGAACGATCCGCTTCCAGATGAGAACTCGAACGCCCCCACAACAGAAGTAGATACTTCGTCGTCTGACGATGAGCCTCCTCCACTGCCGCCTCCCAGATCGACCTCGCAGCAAGGAACGTGTCCCAGACCGCCAGCTGACTTGCCACCTCTGCCTCCGGTTCCTCCTACTCCTGAGTCCCAGCCAAGCACTCCAGTCTCTCCCACCGATGATAAGTAAGTCCATATTTCTGTTATCACTACCCTTTCATATTCAGAAACGTCAAGTACCTCTTGGCATTTTTTGGAATCCCCACTCAAAATGCCTTTTTTCGAATTTAAGGGAGAAATTTCTGTTTGAACGCGGAAAAACGATATATTTTTCAAGTGGAGTTGAGATGTGCAAACGACGTATGAAAAGCCAAAAGACCATTCTGAATCCAAATCCGTGAAAAAAACACCATAGGTGTGTGTGTGTGTGACAAAATCTTGTGTCATCTGCCGTGTTTTCCTGCCGACGGGTTATATTCCGTCGCGTCGAACGGAGTACGCCGGCGGGATCCCGTCGGGCGGAGAGTGACGTACCACGCAGCGTCTTAATGTTTTCCTGTGAGCGTGTTACTACCGATGTCACGCGGCGGGACAACCGTTTTCACTTGAGCTGTCTAGAAGTCAAAAAGTCAACCATGTCTTTCCGCGGTAAAAAATGAGTTTGTTGGCCATCATAGACCATTTAAATTGTGTTCATGATGGAGAAGATATAGTAATTGTTGCTGAACTCCTCCGATGGAAGCCTACGGATCAAATGTTCCTAGAAAGAGAAGAAGAATGAGCATACAACACTCTCATCACTCAACACCTACTAGACAATGGAGTTAGATTCAAAGAATATTGTCGGTTCACGCTTGTTCAATTCTCCTTCTCGAATTTCCCTGGTACGAGAAAAGTTGAGTTCCTTACGGTAGAGTATCAAAACCAATGTCACCCTGGGGTATGTTCATTAAATCAAAAAATATAATTTGGTGGTAATAAAGTTCATTGGTTGGTACATATGCAAGGGTGCTAGATAATAATATTATAAAGATTAAATATTGTAAAGATTAATATAGGTATAAAAATTAATTTTATTTGTAAAAAAATTAGTAAATGGAGTTAATCTTTTTACAAATAAAATTAATCTTTATATATTAATCTTTACAATATGTTATTATTATATATTATTAATCTTTACTATATATTATATAGTATTTCCAAATAGAGTTAATCTTTTTACAAATAAAATTAATCTTTATATATTAATCTTTACAATATTTAATCTTTATAATATTATTAACTAGCACCCTTGCATATATGCAATACATATATGTACCAACCAATGAACTTTATTACCACCAAGGTTTGATTATGTGTAAATAAAAAAATTACTTGTAAAAAGTTGAATTTTATTTTCAAAAAGATTAATTTTATTTACTATATAATACATAGTATTTCCAAATAGAGTTAATCTTTTTACAAATAAAATTAATCTTTTTGAAAATAAAATTCAATTTTTTACAAGTAATTTTTTTTTACACATATTCAAGCCTTTTTCAAATGAAATTAATCTCTTTGCGAATGAACTCAAACTTTTTGACAGTGAACAAATAGGAAGTGTCTGATGCGCATGCCTATCCCGTTAGCGTCGAGCGTCATGACACCTCCTGAAGCACTCGAGCGTCTTACGTCGACGGAACACGCCAGCGGAAGACGTACTCCGCTTGACAGGAAAACAGTTGCCTTCGTTTCCCATTGAAGGAGTGGTCGACGTGACCCCGCCAGCGTACTCCGTTCGACGCGACGGAATATAACCCGTCGCGTATATATAAAATCCTCATTCTTCAATTCATTTTACCGCGACCCCGAATATAAAGAACTCGCAAAAGATTCACCGAAACTCTTCAAAACGAAAGAAACAGACTGATCAGCTGATTGATGGCAGCAATTAGCTCAGCCACAAAAACCACAAAAGCAAGGAGTTGAGTATTAGGTTATCTCACGGGATTTACGCGAGAGGGCCGAGTCAACCGTGTTCCGTGAGCCTCACGTCATAAGTTAGGCTCGCGTTTTGGTTTATTATTTTCAATAATGAACCCTTGGAATCGACCAAGAAAAAAAAATTTTAACACCCCCTCAAAATTTGATGGTTTACGTTTCAAGGTACGTAAAATCCAAAAATCGAATAAAAATTTGGCCGGCCGTACGCGTCACTTTTGCCACTTAGCATTGACCGATTTTGATGAAATTTGGTATGTAGGCTCCTTCTGGGGTCTAGTTGTGCCCCGAAGATTTTGGTTGAGGTAGGTCACTTCTAAGGGTTCCAAAATCAAATTTGAAATTTTGAAAACGCCCTAACTCAAAACATTTTGATATAAAGGTATTGTTTTTCCTTCAATTTAAGATTCTATAGAATTTTTAGAATTTTTTGAGACCACCCGGAGCTCTGTAGGACAAACCATTCGCTCACTACGAGAATTTAAAGTTTGAACGTACGATAAATCAGAAACACGAGTGTGAATCGCAAAAGAGGCCTAATCTCCGTTCAAATTAAAGCTGACCGAAATACGATCGATGTTTTTCTTCATGTTGGATGGTTGGTGGGTTTGCAGACGAGTGATCTATATAGAAAAATAAAAAATAATAAACCATTGTGTAATAATTTGCAGCGTTTTTACGCATCTTGGCCCGCTGTAACTCTCTATTATTCAACGTTTTCGTGTTACGGTATTTTTATGTTATTATTGTATCAATTCGGTATTACACATATGATTATTATAAATTAACATGACACTCATTTAAAAACTTATAAATAAGAGACCTAACAATTAATTTACCTTATCCTCCTATTTTTCCATGTTCTTCAATCATTGCGTTACTCACTTTTCCCTCCTTTTTGCGTGTTCACAGCGGCGAAAGCAACAGGAAAAGGAAACACGACGAAGTTTCGAACCGGATAGCCGAAAGGGTGGCGGAAATGAAGAAGAAGCAAGAAGCGGACGAAAAATGGAGGAGCGTTAAGAGGTCAATAATGCAACCTTTCAGCCTTGGGATTGGCGCTTTCCTCGTCGGAGGGGGCGCCATTGCCCTGTATTTTTATTTGAATAGATAGAAAACAGTTGGGTCCTCCGTTAGTGTATCTGCGCATCCGGTACGGATATAAAATATGATCGACTTGGTGTCACGAGCGCAGTCGCGCACGGATCATGTTCTGGCGTCACTTTCAGTAGTAGAGTTCAGCTTCATGCCCATCAAAACACCTCCCCGTATTATTTCTTTATTCCCCTTGTTGTACAATTAGTAACCGTCGATTTTGATTTTTCCTTCGAATTAAAAGGTAGCAATACAACCCGTCTTATCTAACTTGACACAGCAATTATTACTTCAATAAATAGTTTTCGAGTTTTCTTCATACGCGCATCAAATTATATTTTATGTCATTTTCTTTCTTCTTGGGTCAAGTTGCCAAGTATTTGACGGCATAAGTTGGTTTTGTGATGAACTTTTCGCTAAATGTTGTTTTTTTCTATTTGATTTCGATCGTTCGATTTAATCAAATTTGTTCCTACATTATTTCCTCCTACTACGTATCCTTCGCACTGAGTCGTTGCCCTCACAATATCGTTGGTTTTGGGATTTCTGTGTTTGGCACGGAACGGGATTGGTTGGTTTGGTTGTCAAATTGCATTTGAGCTCATTTGACTTCATGAAGTCTTCTTTTAACGAAATCGCCAAGTTTTTAAGTTAAATTGAATTTTAGCTCATTGCATCAAGACTTTCAACGGAACTGGCTGGTTTAGTTATCTAATTGCCTTTGAGCTGACTTCATGAAGTATTCTTTGAACGAAATTGGCTAGTTTTGTTGTCAAATTGACGTCTTGTTTGAACGGAATTGGCTAGTTTGCTGTCAAATTGAATTTGAGGACTTCTTTGAACGAAATTGGCAAATTTCGTTGTCAAACTGAAGGGTTTTTTTTTTATCGGAATTGGCAAGTTTTGTTGTCAAATTGAATTCGAGCTCAATTCAGCACATTTCAAGTTCTTTTTAAAAGGAAATGTCAGTTTTGTGGTCAAATTGACGTCTTGTTTGAACGGAATTGGCTAGTTTGTTGTCAAATTGAATTTGAGGACTTTTTTGAACGAAATTGGCAGGTTTTGTTGTCAAATTGCATTTGCGCTCATTTGACTTCATGAAGTCTTTTTTTAACGGAATTGCATCAAGACTTTTTCATCGGAACTAGCTGGTTTAGTTATCTAATTGCATTTGAGCTCACTAAATAAAAAATATTATTTGAAAATAATTCAAAAGTTTTGTTGTCAAATTGAATTAGAGTAGAAAGACTTCATGAATACTTCTCTGAACGAAATTGCCAAGTTTTGATGTCAAGTTGAATTTGAGCTCAATTCAGCTCATTTCAAGTTCTGTTCAAAAGGAAATGTCAAGTTTTGTCTATGAAGTCTTGTTTAAATGAGATTGGCTGGCTTGTTGTCAAATAGAATTCGAGACCACTTCATGAAGGCTTCTTCAAACAAATTGCCAAGTTTTGATGTCAAATTGAATTTGAGCTCAATTCAGCTCATTTCAAGTTCTGTTCAAAAGGAAATGTCAAGTTTGTTGTCAAATTGATGTCTTGTTTGAACGGAATTGGCTGGTTTGTTGTCAAATTGAATTTGAGACCAATTTATGAAGACTTCTTTGAACGAAATGGGCAATTGTTGTTGTCAAATTGAATTTGAGCTCAATTCAGCTCATTCCAAGTTCTGTTCAATAGGAAATGTCAAGTTTGTTGTCAAATTGATGTCTTGTTTGAACGGAATTGGCTGGTTTGTTGTCAAATTGAATTTGAGACCAATTTATGAAGACTTCTTTGAACAAAATGAGCAAGTGTTGTTGTCAAATTGAATTTGAGCTCAATTCAGCTCATTTCAAGTTCTGTTCAAAAGGAAATGTCAAGTTTGTTGTCAAATTGATGTCTTGTTTGAACGGAATTGGCTGGTTGGTTGTCAAATTGAATTTGAGACCAATTTATGAAGACTTCTTTGAACAAAATGGGCAAGTGTTGTTATCAAATTGAATTTGAGCTCAATTCAGCTCATTTCAAGTTCTGTTCAAAAGGAAATGTCAAGTTTGTTGTCAAATTGATGTCTTGTTTGAACGGAATTGGCTGGTTTGTTGTCAAATTGAATTTGAGACCAATTTATGAAGACTTCTTTGAACAAAATGGGCAAGTGTTGTTATCAAATTGAATTTGAGCTCAATTCAGCTCATTTCAAGTTCTGTTCATTAGGAAATGTCAAGTTTGTTGTCAAATTGATGTCTTGTTTGAACGGAATTGGCTGGTTTGTTGTCAAATTGAATTTGAGACCAATTTATGAAGACTCCTTTGAATGAAATTGGCAAGTGTTATTGTCAAATTGAAGGTTTTTGGAACGGAATTGGCAATTTTTGTTGTCAAATTGAATTTGATCTCAATCCATGAAGTTTTTTTCAAAAGGAAATGTCAAGTTTGGTTGTCAAATTGAAGTTTTGTTTGAACTGAATTGGCAAATTTTGTTGTCAAATGCAATTCGAGGTCTCTTCATAAAGTCATCTGCTCTCCACGAGTTGCAAAATTTGACATTTCGGTGAGGAATTTTCGGTCCAATGTTTCAATTCTCCGAACATCTTGATATCCCAGTGAGAGGACGCACCAGCGTTCCCAACAGTCCCCCGTCAATGTTCTTGTAAAAACTTATCTATGGAAACGTGTTGACGAGGGGCTGGGGCGAGCACTCACCGATGCTAACCTTTCCATCAAAAAACATCCAGCACTCTTCTCGTTAACGGTGTTTCCCTCGTTTACTGTTCACGTGTAACGAATGGACTTAACGTGTTTACGTGAAGACAAATACGAAAGTGAAATTAATTATTTGAAAAATTTTTTCAATAATTTTGGTTTTGATTATTAGATAGGTACTTTCATATTACATCTTCTAATGCTCACTGAGGTGTTCAATTTCAGATGAAAAGTCGAAGCATCTGTCATTGCAATTTTTTCTTTTAGTTTTTTCGACCCTTGATTACTGTTATCATCGTCGGTACCCGTTTTGTTAACCAGTAAATGAGCAGTTATTTTTGCTTATAAGAGAAACTTCCCCACCGTTTTCATGCCATACTCCGGAAGTTGCCATTTTTTTAATTTCATTCTTCAAGATTCTTCCTATTTTCTTTTTGTATTTTTGTTTTCGGGCGTATTTCTCGTCTTTTCTTCGACAATATTTATATTGAAATTACGTATTTTGAGTATTTTCATCTAATCGTAGGTCTGGAATCATCGATTGTGGTTTTTGGATGGTGTTGAGGTTAATTGGCATTGAATCAATTCATGGATTATTTTGGAAGTTGATCCATCTTGTGAAGGTTAAGAATGTTAGCTAGAGCTATTATTGTTCCGCGGTAGTTTTCGACAAATATTGTGTTTCAAACTGCTGGTTGGATAAAGCGTAATTAGATTTGGTCGACTCCAACGAGGTCTGTCTGGAGAATACGTATAAAAAAATATAAAAAATCGTCTTCTCATGACACACCAAACTGTATACCTCCTTCCTTCGCGCAAAAAATGAACATTTTACAATCGGACAATACAAAGGTGTACTCTTCTCCTTGGGACAGAATACACTTCTGTTTGAAGTCGCCTTCAAAGACCTCTGGTCCAAAGCTTCTAAGTAGCCTCGTCATTGCTGTTTTTATAACCTCAATGACGCCCCAAATGCCAGTCCCCCCGAAGCTCCGATAGGAGAGTCTAGCCCCCAGAAAGTGTTGTTGGGTTTCAGCGCTACCTACCGCCACTTCAACGAACTACCATTTCTGATATCAGGTGATCACGCATCAGGTGACCGCATTACCATCGCTCCTCTAACTTGCAGTTATCTCCACTATAATAATGCATTCTGCTTGATTCGTGACTCCAAAACACAAAAATGCAATAACAAGTTCCTTTTCCTCGCAATTTAAAAAGGCAGGGAAGTAGAGCCGCCAAACTTAGAAATGAGCGGTAAAACCGAGGTAAGCCTACTTTTTAGAAATGCCGCTTGACCACGCTCACATCGAGCTGATAAGGATGGTAGTTCGCTGAAGTGGCGGTAGGTAGCGCTGAAACCTGACAACACATTCTGGGGCTAGACTCTCCTAGCTCCGATTTTGTTTTTGGGAATGAAAAGAAGTCACACGGTGCCAAATCTGGTGATTATGGGTGTGTTATGTGTGATTATATTCAGGCGAATTTTCAGGCAAAACGAGGAGGATCGAGGATTGCTGATTCTTGCTAGAAATGAACGGCATTAACCAGGACGGAACTAGCCATAAAAAATGGCAAAATGACTTGAGGACACTTGAGAAGGGCTAGGCTGGTCTACGCTGCCAGCAAAAAAAAGGCTGTTATTTTGTATAAGGCTTTCCCACCGAAATTTGAATTAGAAAAATTCATAGAATCCAGAATGGCCTTATCTGTTTCTCAAAAAAGAATCGCATTAAAAGGGTTTTTGTGGTTGGTTCCCTTGTAGTTTGTTTTTCTCCGTAGGGGGTGAGGAAATCTTTGAGATCCAGGGGTGGAAATTGGATCTCGTAAGATACCCGAGGGAACCGCTCGCACGGGTTATGTGGGATTCAAACCCACTAAAACCTCACCTCCTTTTCCCACGTTGTATCTCAGCCTGGACACGTTGGATCTCAGCCTGGAACTGTTCAACACATTACTTTAGGCTGAGTCCTGGGAGTCTTCTTAGTTCTCTGCTATGGGCTGGCCGGTCCACGGTTCTGCTTCGCTACCTCTCCCGTTCTTGAAGGATTTTTTTGTTCATTTTTTTTCCACATTATCTGCCACATCATCTTTCCTAGAACCGCCTCTGGGGTTGTGTCCTGTGCTGCGAGATGCAACTTCTCCCGTAGGCAGTTCCTCTGCCCTGTCCATCGCATGCATTCAAAGAATGTATGGAATGCGTCATCATCCTTGTTCTCCTTGCAGTTGGGACATTTTGGGAACCTCACCTTCGCCATCTCATGTAGGTAGGCGTAGAACAGTCCGTGCCCTGAAAGGAACTGGGTTAGGAAGAAATTCACCTCTCCATGCTTCCTCTGTAGCCAAGTCTTGATTTGAGGGATCAGCCTCGCAGTCCATCTGCCTCTGTTCTCTCCTGTCCTTATATCCTGCCATCTTTCCGTAGTGAGCTCCTTCTCCTCTTGTTCCTTTGTGCTTAGTGCTGTCCAAATGTGGTCGATGAGGGGCACGAAAAAGTGTTCACTTCAGAGGTAATGGAACCACTTCCTTTTTTTTGGGCTTTCAAGCGCCACTTGGATGGTCCTGGAGGGGGAAAGCAGCCAGCTGGCCTCCCCACTCACCTTCCAGACTTCCTGAGATCCCTTTATACAAACTTTCCAGACCGACCTCGCATGTCGGGATTACGGCTGGTCTTATTGCCTTCATGAATAATCCCAAATTTGGATCTTCGCTCCATTTGAGCAAGTACTGCCTGAATCAGTGTATCATCCCCATTTAGCAACCCACTCCAACGACAGATGTTCATTATTTTCAAGAGTCAGTCAAAAATGAAACCTATTCTGGGAGTATTCGTTGATACTTTCGAAAATCACACCTAAATTTCAACTATTTTTACCATAATTTTTTTTTTTTACTTACCTGGAATAGTCATTCCAATTATGAGAATTCAAGTTTTAACGAATTTGAAATTGCAGAAGTCGCGAATTGATTGCAGAGAAATGTGATTACGTTTTTATTGGTCAACGAAAAGTGAATGAATAATTCCGTAATGTGTTCTAGAGAAACACGATGTGATAAGATGGTGGTGTAGTGCCGTGTTGTGTCGCTGATTTATGTGTTTTGTTTGTTTCAAATAAGTTACTTGGCTCTTCCCCGTGGAGTCTTGAAAATCTTGGATTGGTTATAAATTTGTCCTCTTCCATGCTTAGGTACCTTAAGAGAATAGTGTCAAGAATTTGGGACGTGTCAATAATATCAATATTTGTTTAACTTCAAATATGGGAGGGTTCATGCTTCCCAAACAGTTTTTGATGATTAGTGATGTCAGCCTACGTCATCTAACCATTGCACCATCCAGTGAAGGAGAAGGCAAGCATGGATGTTCCTCCCTGTTGGCTCAATTGTAGTTGTGAGTTCCCCAAGGCTGATGACTGTCTTGTGAAGAGGAAAAGAACGTTTAGCCTCTATTGACAAAAATCTTGGATGAAATGTGTTTTCATGAGGAGGTTTCATGAGAAGGCATCCTGGAAATGGAAGAAGGGAGGGGATTCCTGCTCGGGAGTTCTCGCTGGCTCCTCCCTTATTCCTCTTCATCTTTCTGCCACGTTGTGACACCAACAGCTGAAGTATCGAGGTAAATCAGGCTTTGAGCGCCAATTGTGAAAATAATGTCCCACCGCTTAGAGAAATGTCACACTTCAGTGTGGATGAAGGAAAAGGGGAATGAACATGATAAGATGATGTACAGCATATGCTGACAAAAATCATGGACATAATCTCATATGTCTTGGATGAAATGTGTAATTGCATCACATGGATTTCTCAAAGGTCTCTGACTCATTTTAGTAGGATCTGAGGGCAGCCTGGAAATAGAAGAAGGGAGGGGATCCCTGCTCGGGAGTTCTCACTGGCTCCTCCCTTATTCCTCTTCACCTTTCAGCCATGTTGTGACACTAACAGCTGGAATGTTGAGGTGAATCAAGCTTTGAGCGCCAAACGTGAAAAACATTAGAGAGTTGTGATAAAAACGCGCCATATCCGATCCGGCGCCATAATATTACGATAGAATACGTCTCTAGGAGGCAATCCAGCTCGCCATATTGAGAAAATGGCGGATGATGTGGTTCCGGCGCTCCATATCCAAGCCAAATCGACCCTACTAGGAACTCTCTATTGTCGCACCACTTGGATAAACGCTCATGAACAATTTGGTTTTAAAACGGATAAATCCAACACTGAACCTTACTCAAACTACCATGTTTGTATCCTTATTTATTGCTTAAGGTACCTTTGTTTGGCGTTTATCATTTTTGAACACAATTCTCGATCAACCCACCTCTCATAATCATTAATATTTCTCCAATTGCATTTAGATTCCATCTCTTTCATCAAAGTAGCGAATAAGTTTGTCCCACTCGACCAATATTGACATGGAAAATCTATTCTATTCGAAACGAAGGAACAAGTAGTGTAATATAACTATAGTGGATTTACATTCTGCGTTCGACTAGTATGTTAAGTACAATTTGACATTTTCTGGTGGTAAAAAAATCACACCTATTTCCCACCCCTATAGTTTTTATAATGTTTGATTTTTGACAATCAAAATTTGTGTTTTCCCCCTTTGTTTATGCGTATTTGCTACTTGGTAATCATATTTTGACCAATTGTTAACCCCTTCACGTTTTAGAGCGTTGTTTCTTATTTATTCGATATTCTCGGTGTTTAACGGGTCTTATATTACTTGACAGATTTCGACGCGGTAGTTTACAAATTAATTAATACTTCCCTTTTCAGCTCCCCCTTTAGATGCCCCCACTTAGTTACTTGTAATCCCAGCTAATTAGTTGTTCCATGATAATGATCAGTATTCTCTATTGAATTGCATTTTGTAGGCACTTATTTCGTTGAGGTTCTCACATTACTGTGGTAGATTCATTCATTTAGGTAGTTATTATATTTGTTCTACTTGAAAATTGACAAATTCGTATTGTTGAAGTTCGAGGCTTCCTTGTACGAGGTGTTAACGTGGTTTTTGAGAGTTATCCTGCTATTTTTCCTTGTTCGAGCTTGTTTAACCTTGCGTCGGTCGCGCCTTCTCTCACGCAAGTCCCACAAGTAGGTCGCGCTGATGTGTTTACTCCGCAGTCATTCTTGTTGCCTATTTTGCTCAAAATTGGAAAATTTGACAATCTGAGAGACAATAAATTGAAGTACAAGGGGCGTCTCAAAAGTATGTTTCCCTATTTTTTTTTTTTTTGAAAAATGAAAAAGTTTTTCTTTAAAAAAAAAAGATATATTCTGAAAGCTACAGATCTAAACTATTTTTCTACGTAGTCACCGTTTTTTGCAATGCACTTGGTAAAGCGGGAGTGAAGTTTTTTCAGACCCTCCTCGTAGAACTGCGGGTCCACCTCCAGTAAGTAGGCGCGGACTGCGTTGCAAAGTTCCTCGTTGGTGGTGAACCTCTTGCCTCCCAAAAACGCTTTCAATTTTGGGAATAAATAATAATCCGATGGTGCAAGATCTGGATAGTACGGGGGGTGGGGGGAAATGTCCCAATTGATTCCAACACTTCTTGTGTGATGCGAGCTGAATGAGGGCGCGCATTGTCATGAAGAAGGACTCCTTTTGACAATAGGCCTGGTCTTTTCCGTTTGATCGCCTGCCTTAACTTTTTCAAAACCTCGCAGTAATGGGCAGCATTAATGGTTTGACCTCTTGGGAGGTAATCAATCAAGAGAGTCCCCTTGGCATCCCAAAAAACAGTGCTCATCACCTTCCCAGCTGAAAAACAGACTTTCGCTTTTTTGGGAGGATTTTGTTGGGCTGGACCACTGCATACTCTGCCTTTTCATTTCTGGGGTGTAGTGGTGTACCCACGTCTCGTCCCCAGTAACGATTCGCGAATGGAGATTATCACCTTCCTCATCAAAATGTTCAAAAAATTTGCGGGCTGAAGCGAGTCTGTTTTGCTTGTGATCGGCAGTCAACAAGCAAGGAACCCACCTTGCGCTGGTTTTTCTGTAACCCAGGGTGTTGGTGATCAGCCTGTGGATAGTGGCACGCAACATGTCGAATTTGGGATGCAATTCTTCCGTAATTTCATCAATAGTGAGGTGGCGATCCGAATCAACGATCGCTCTCACTGCATCCACAACCTTGTCGTCTTGTTCATTGGAAAGGCCTCCTGCTGCATGGTTTATCGCAAAGTTCTGCACGGCCATTTCTGAACTCTTTACACCAACGACGGACCATCTGAACACTTCTGATCGACTTTTCACCATAAACTACCGATATTTTTCGATGGATTTCAGTGTGATTTTTATTTTTTAAAGTGTAAAAACGAATCACTGCACGGAGGTCGGGGGTGGACACAGGTGGCTTGGAGGTTGCCATGGTAAAACTGATACTGATAACGAACTGCTTATCGCACAGTGTCGCTGCTTTGCCAGTGTTGCCACTACATCCGTACCAACAACTTTAGACAAAATAGAAGTCTGTAGAACGCACACATCCCGAGAAAAAAATAGGGAAACATACTTTTGAGACGCCCCTCGTAAGCTTGCTTCAGTTAACATTTTTATTCATACAATTGGAAAATGTTGGATTGAATATGAGCTTGAACAAAACAATAAAACCTCGGAAAGTCTCGTCGCGCAGCTCTCCAAACACCGCTAGGTACTCAGCGCATGCTTTACTCAACGACGCTTGAAGCAAAACTGAATAGTGAATTTTACATCGCTCACAAGGTGGCGACTCATATGCAATTTAGGGAGTGGGATCCTAAACAAAAATTACAGGGTTGGGTGAATTTTCGGAAATTTGGTCAGCATTTGGGTCTCGATCTTGAGCTCCAGCCGAAAGATATTACAGTCAACTTGATCGAGAGGCGTTAGCAATAGTCTTTGGAACACATCACTAAGTAATGGGAAGAAGTCTTTTTCACATAAACTTTTGCCCATCAACGACATATGAATGACTTACCAACTGCATGCTGCAATTTACATTTTATGGTCTGTTCAGAGAGGCAGTCCTGAACGGTTCAGAGGAGCCCAGAGGAACCCAAGCGCCTCTATCCCCTCCCCTTTTCAGTTCGGGGTTTGGTTCCGAACTGGTTCTGGACTGCCTCGCCAAACAGACCCATAATTGCTACACGAACACTCCATCGTGGTCTACTCAACAATCACTTCAAGGGAAAATACGAGTAAATCTTCAAAAATCACGGTGCACCCATTTGACAATTTAATCTCCTTAATTTATTCCACCGACGATTCAATTTTATCTGTAGGTAGTAAAAAACACTTACAACTTATTTCTTATACTATCTTTAGCCATTTAACGCGTGGAACACCCTTTTTTTGTGATCTTCAGGGCGTAGCTTGAACAAACTTAGAACAGATGATTTATTTTTCTGTGGCACTTAACAATTGGACCTTTGTGCCTTTCTTTATACCAATATTTTACTCTTTAACGACTAAAAATCAGAACTATGAATCTGATATGTTCCCGTCGTGGGGACCTCTTAGGAATAACCAATAATTTTATCGTATTTACCTTTTGGCTCCAATAAATTTGTTGACATCAGAACCGTTTTAAAATGGGTAAAGACTATGATTTGTGATTGAGTGTTAGGGTTTTCGTTGTCAATTGGTAGACATGAAGGATACGTTATGTTCCTCATATTATAACTTTTTGAAATATTTATTATTAATGGTATTGAGGCATGAGTATGGTGGTTATCTTATTTGCCACCAGGGGATGTGTTCTATTTTAACTAGATCTGAGCACTTTGCCACGTTAAGGTTCTGTTTACTATATTTTTCTTGTAATGGTCGTTCAAAATGACAGCAATGGGGTAAAGGAACGGTTGAATTGGATAAGGAGGTGGCTGTTATCAGTGTCATCATGGCCGACAGAAAGGTTGGCAATGGTTGACAAATCAGGGCTGCCACACAAAACCCCTTCCAAATCCACTCTTCAATAACACAGAATTCTTGAGAAAACCCACCTAACTCTCTAGATCTTGGTATAGAATAGAACACATCGCCAGATATCGGTTTGGTAGCTGGACAAAGAAAAATGAAAACAATAGACTGATGCGATCTTTCTTATTGGTGATAGGGTAAGGTCAGGATCATGTTTCATCCTGTTCCAATGATATGAAATTTTGTCAGTGTGTCGATCTTCTATCTATTTTGTACACTCCACAATGAAGTGTACGCCAGTCGAGAGATTCATCTCACATTTTTTAGAACAACGAATAAAACGTCGTCAGAAAGATAATTTCGCCTTTGACAAAAAGTTTAATCTGTAATTTATTTTCGTGAAAATTGGCTTTTTGGTGATGAACGGATTCATTTTTCACGACCCTATTTTGACAAGGTTCTAACTGGTCTCTTCCAAGAAGGTAAACTCATGGATCCTGCTGCATGTTCTCTGATGGGGCGATGATGAAATTTCATAGCATTTTAAGACGAACTCAAGTCTATATTACGATATTTGATAGTCTGTTAGGTGGTTTTTGTGCTCAGAAGGTGAATTAGAAGAAGATGAAGAGAGTGCATCTTTCAGTGGTCTATCTTATGTGCTTATTGATAAGAACGATCTACAACTTCTTCTTCTCCTTGTGAAATGTATTCTAGAGATGTATGCTCAGATCGCATCTGTTCTTTAAGGTTCGTTTGGAGAAGCAGTTTTGAATGGTTCGGAGGGGTTTTGAGAAGCCTGGAGGAGTTCAGAGGAGTCCAAGCGCCTCTATCCCCTCCCCTTTCCAGTTCCAGTTTGGTTCTGAACTGGTTCCGGACTTCTTCTCCAAAGAGACCATTTGTCTATTAGATTGAAGATGAGATCTCAATGTTCGATGAAACCAAAAAGTCATAAAAAAACAAGCTCGACAGGTGGAAAAAAGGCTGTGGTGGGCGGCGTTGCCTCGAAAATCGGTAACAACAATCCTGTCATCTTCTCCTGTGAGCTGGAGTCAATTCCTGGACCTCAGCAATATTTACGAGTGAAACTCGTGTGGTCGTCATTTAAAATTCGTCCCACAGTTCTTTCTGAAAGTCGAAGAGGAGCAGTTTCTGTTCTGAGTGCCCTGAAAACTGCTCAATCGATGCCCTCACTTTGGCCATGGTTTTGGGGGAAGGCTGATGATGTGGTCTTGAAGTTCAGAAAACAACGCAAAATCGTTTTTCAATCTAGGACTGGATATGTAAACTGCAAACCATACCTGGTGTGGAATGCCCTCTGAATGGCTGTAACGGGCTCGCCATTTTTGATCATCATCCAACAACGTAAGCAGTTTTTGAAAAGTGGGAGTTTAAAATACCTGAGCTCTTGATTGTCATTCAAGTCATTAAGCTTCTGGCGGCCAGTATGCCAATTTCTGGCAGTAATTCATTGTGTCAGTTGTTCTGATATCTGTCAGTTGGGAACATCTTGGTAACTGTCCATTTTTTCAAGATAACAGAAGGGACGTGTAGAGGAGTCGACCACTCCAATGCGGTGATGGTGCTTCTGGAGGTTATCAATTTGGAGGAAATCAAAAGCAATTGCCACTGCTGACCCTCTGCCAGGCCCAAACCCTTCTGACTTCACTTGCAAACCGACTGGAGCAAATTTTCCTTGCCCGGCTGATAGATTTTGCTGAGCTGGGCTGCACTTACAAAGAGCCATGGCCACAGCCGAATGGTGTGATGGCACGCCAAAGTACTTGTGTGAATGGGAAATACCACCAATGAAGCGGTTGGATATCCGGGCCACCCAAAATCCACTGCACCATTCCTGCCAGAATCATGTGAATGGGAAATCCTACCGACTGCGCCAGACGGGAATCACCATTCATTGTCCCCCCAACGCTCCAAACTGTGAAACTCAGAGCAAAACTTCAGCTCTTCATAGTTCATTCCTGTGGCTAAAAATCTCAGGGTTGCCACGAGCCTCTCATGAGGGCTGGACTCAATTTCTCATGGGCGTATCTTTCTTTTGAATCAGTGGAGTTATCAAATGAAGTAAGAGATGGTTCGACTCTTCATCCATCCTCAAAAAATTTCTCCAGTCTGCAGGTTCGAGAACTAGGTCATTTAATAAGTTCACCGAGTGAACTGGTTTCTCTTGAGAAGCCATCGTGTCACCCATTTACTTTTGGGTTTTCTCATCTTGATTTAGAGGCAAACAGCTATACAGTGCGCTACAGCAGCTGTACGTACGCGCAATAAGTAACAACACAACACTTTGCCAGTCAGATCAGCACTGGAGGCGTGATGGTGAATGGCTCAGCATATCTCCGACATTTTCTCCCTGGGCTAGTGAATGGCCAGCTTTGGATTGCCCATTTCGCAGTGTCCAGACGTCATTCCTCGAGGTTTCAGTTTCTGGCCACACCAGATGTGTTCTACTTGTCTTTCATTCTGCAAGCTGAAAGCTGTGCTCTCTGCTAAGCGAGCATCTCTTCAATCTTCTTCTCCTCTTTCTGTGCATGAAATCAAATGGGTTCTTCCATGAAGATGTAAAAGATGAACAAAAACCACCATAGCATCTGAATTCATACGTTTTTAGTTGCCTTGAACATTCAATTTTCATGTCCCATATAATGTTGTTTGGAACCATCTCAAACTAAGGTCGTGTTTTTTCTGATATACGCTCGTAATTTCGTGCATTTTGTACGCTCTTTTTTTAAACTTTCAGAAAAATTTGGTACCTTTTGGATAGGCATTTACTTACATCATTGGTGCCCAAAATTGTCACCTTCGAGCAGCTTAATTTAATAAGGTTAATCCTGGCAATTTTCAATTTGCATCATTCGAAATCTTCATTCATAATTTTGAATTTTATGATTCCATTTCTCTCTATTATTACTCTTGGAACTGTACAGGTTATGCACCTTCTACTTGTTTGTAACCTCAAGTGTACCAGGTGTGTTGGGTACCGCTCTACTATTCAATTGTCCCAACCATGGAGTATCATCAATTTCTCAGAGGTTTTCAACCGTTTTTGAATCCACGATAGCATTTTTTGGTTTCTGGTCTATTTGATGTTTATCTTACATTCTACACGCCATTTTCGGGTCGTGTAAAATAATTTTCAGTCTATTAAAACGATGTTTGGTGTAGCTTGTTAGGCAGTATCTGTAGAGGAGGTGGCAACTCCCGCTAGGCGCGCTGGTGGTAAAAGTAGTTTCTCGTACGTCCAATAGAGTGCTCTGATTAAAATTACCTTGGAGAGATCACTCATCAACTTTTTACGAGTACCAAGTTTTTACATTTTTTCTGTTGGGCGAAACGACTCTGGGTTTTTTGGGTCCTTTTGTAATAGAAAAAGGGGTCTTTTCGACATTATCTTATACAGACAGAAGACATAATTAATGTTGAAAATTATCTAATATATTATGACACTCGGAAAAAGTTGATGTGGTCTCTCCAAGGTCAATAGAGAGTTTTTGGCAACCACTGACGGGCCCGTGGAACCTCTTCACAAAGCTCGGAGTTTGCGGGTGACGATGAATTTGCCTCCCGACAACAGCAGGCGACGATGAAAGGGTGCCCCCAGATAGTCACCCGTTCCTAGAGGCCCACCGCCACGAGCGCCTCTCTTCCCCCCTGTCCATAGTTAGCAGGCTTCCTCCTTCAACTGGGTAGCATCCTTGGTTGCTCGCGCTAGTCTCCTCCTAACGGGGCCTGTCAGATTTTGGCACCAAAAACTCTCTATTGTTTGGTTCCCAAATTCACTGACAGGACCTTTGCGTCTGTAGCGAGTCAGAAGAGCACCTCAAAGAGACTCCTTCAACCCCATCAGCAGGATAGGATTTTGTTTTAATAACCAATGTTGATTTGTGTTCCTTTCCAAAAAGAAACTAATTGTATTGTACCTACTTCGTTTTGGGGAAATAATATATCTTGTCGTCTTATTTAAAGTGAAAGATTACTGTGAAATTTAATTCTTCTCTTCTTCATTAAGGGGGTATCAGTCGGTCGCCATTCATTTTTAGTATTTAGCCAAATCGAAGGGGCAAAAAATAAAAAGTTGTACTTAAATTGGAAATTTTAGCGGATTTTAGAAATGCAGTACTGCACGGACCTAGGGAATGGGAACAACTTGTGAATAAACGGGTTTTTCCATGTTTTTCCCTTATTTCTTCGGCAATTATTGTTCGATTTTGAGGATTCCAGAGGCAATATTTCAGTTTCTCAATTCCGTAGGTCCGTGCACTTATGAATTTCTAAAATCCTTTAAAATGTCGAATTTAAGTATAACTTAATGTTTTTGCACCTTCGATTTAGCTAAATACTAACCCGGAATGAGGAACAAACAGCAACCGACTGAGACCTAGGGATGGGTATCGATACTCGATATTTCAAAATACCAATCGATACTTTCGTAACGATACTAGATATTTTAGCATCGATACTGCATTATCCGATATTTATGGGTATCGAATATCGATACAGTTCTCGCGGAAGTTCACCATGATGACTAGAAAATGAAGAAGGTACTGATTGCAGATTGAAAGAATGCGGATGGTTTGGTGAGGTGTCAGTGTGTATTACAATCCCAAAAACATCGTCTTTCTTCTACCTGCCACTCAAGCTAGGAAAAATGAGACCGAGGGTTGATGACTACCAACCGATGATGAAGTAAGGATTGAGCGACTCGAGTAGCTCGATGCCTGGATTACAATTACTGAGGCTCACTTTCACCAAACATTCAAAACGAGTTTAAACCAAACGAGGCGAGAGATAAACGACGTTCAGTAAAAATCGTCTTTCACCAGAGCGATTTACGAGTTTAAACACCATCTTGGGGGGTTCGAGTTTAAACGGTCGAAAATCGGCCGAATAAACTAGGAAACCTCGTTTAACTACCAATTCAATATGACCGCGCATTGATTTGTGATTGTTTTCGAAATGAAATTGCGAATTATTTTTGCATTTCGAATTATTTTTGACTCGTCTGACGATGACGACGACGTCCGAGTCGAATCCTGGATCGGATTCCACATTCCGAGATTATGTAGGTTACTGAGTTTCCGCCTTTCCAAGCCCCGAGTCGTCCAAGAGCTCGACTAGATTGACACTCGCCTCGAGTTCCCGTCATACAAATAAGTTCAACACGTTAATTTAAAATGAATAATGGTTCTTTCAATAACATAATAGTGCAACCTACATTCCTTGGTTGTTTCTATTCGGACCAATTATACAAATTGACCACCATAAAAGACCAGTTCGACCAAAATAAATTTTTATTGAGGTGAAATCGGGGGCATCATCTTCGAGTTTACATCCATCAGTAATCATTCAAATTATCGAAGTAAATTCCTACCGTTCAGAACAAGGCGGCGGCCACTGTGTTTCACTAGGATACATCAAGGAAGGTACTTGAGTCTGGAGAAATACTGGAGTTATTGCGCTCGTTGTGGCTGAAAGTGATGATGTGTAATAACTCAATAGGTAGGTGATGAAAATATTGAGCAAAATAAAACGAAGGGAACCGGAAAACTCGAAACAAACCGCAGGAATCAGCAAATAATAAAAACAAGGAATTCGAAAAACTGACACTGATAAAGATAAACGAGGCGGCAATCTGCTGATATCAAGCGCGGTAGTGGTTGTTGTTCAACGTTTCTATTGCCCAAATAAGTCATAATGTCCAACTTTCATTCGTTTTGCTCAACATTTCAAGTTTAGACAAACTCGATTGTCTTAAACAACGTTTAACGATGATTTGGGTTGGTGAAAGACGCTCGCCATCTTGCCGGGTTTATTCCTTCAGATTAACTATTAACGCGTTTAAGGCTCTGGCACACAGAACGCGATCTGTCGCGGCGGGCAGCGATCACCGACCGCCGTGATCCGGCGATATAGTTGTAAGATGCAACATTGCATCATCCCTGTCACACACAGCGCGATCTGTCAAAGCGATCCAGTCTTGATCGCGGCGACAGGCGATACACTTGTACAAAACTACAAAATTATAACGCGATCCGGCGATCCAGTTTCAAGATGGGGGATGAAATAACCGAGCTTTTGATTGAAAAAGTGAGAAAATACGTGTATTTGTATGACAGATCTTACCACCACTACAAAAATGTTGTGAAAAAGGCAGAAGCATGGGCCGTGATTGGACAAGAGCTGAACTTTGCCTCGACATACGAAAATATGAAAAAAACCTGTCTTCATGAGACTTCACGACACAGGCGGTGGTATTCACCAAGTTCTTCTCTTTTTTGATTTATTGGGTGCACCCAAAATCGTCTTCTTGTGCTGGTACTCTGTACTAACGCGAAAAGAAGCAAGAGTTCCTCTTCGTCAGAACTACTCATTTTTTTCTAGAGAACCATACGAACTTGTTGATAATGTACAATACTGGATCGCTCACACAGATATCGCGTTGCATGTGGCGTAGCTGCATCACCGATCGCCAAGGAGATCACGGGATCGCTGCCCGCCGCGACAGATCGCGTTCTGTGTGCCAGAGCCTTTAGCTAAGCAAGTTTAGAACAACTTTTGGTGAAAGTGGGCCTGAGGCTCTTCCCTTTCCCCTGACGACTCAACAGGATACCTAAGATTTTGGAACAGGTAGTCGTCTATGTTAGAAGGTATACCCTTCGGGAAATTGACCAGCCGCATTCTTTCTATCTGCGAACAGTAGAGAGACTTCTGGGTCATTACTCTTTGGTTGCACAAATAACGTTTATATCATGGAGAAAATCACTTTGCTTCAACTCTTGATAGTAAAAAATGAATACAAATTGTTTTTGTTTTTTTTAATTTCTTGAGAATATTGGATAATATTGATTTTTGTGACACTTAAGTGTCAATACTCGATATTTTAAAATGTCGATACTCATGCCCAACGATACTTGGAATATCAATACTTGGATACGATACAGTATCGATACTTTTATAACGATACCCAACCCTACTGAGACCCCTTTAAGGGGGTTCATGAGTCGGTTCTAATTTAACACTTTTTCATGTACCTGTTTCTCTGGATATATTCATGATATCTTCATACTTTTTTTAAATTCTTTATCTACTCTTCACATAACCACTGAGCGAGTTTCAACTCTGTTGTGTAAATATTATTTTACCAAGAGACAATATAGCAAAACAGTTTTTTCATATTTTTCATGCTTATGATTTTTTAATTCTAGCCGTGTTTCTGTTGGGCGTTTTCCGTTCAAACTTGTTCAATGACTGTATTAAACCCCTCTCGACAATATAAAAAAATTGAAGTTCCCAGCTCAATTGGCTGTCGAGAAACAGGAGAGACATTTGGAGAGAAACCGCGATTTGTGAAAGGTTACCGTTTTTTGAGGTATTTGATCGATAGTTCGTAATTATTTCATATTGAAGGAATTGAAAATGAGATCTGATTATTCCTTATCTATGATTCTTATCAGTCATTGTTTGCACCTGTTAGGTAAGGTTATTTCATATCTCGTAGTACTGATAAGAATAATGGTTATACACTTGACTATGGTTCACTAGGTTCACTTAACTATGGTTCACTTGATTTCTTCATCAATCTAGTGCTATGCTATTTTTGTACTATTTGGTGGCATGGTAACCTGTGCTGGAACCATGGAGTAGGACATAGTATATCAATCAGAACTTATGAACAGCAAAAGAATGGTAGGTAGGCACAGAAATATAGAAACTATGAACCTGGAGCGGGAAACAGCTTACCCCCGGAAACAGCGATTGGCTCCTCAATATTTGAAAATTCATATCTCTGCTTTCCACTGCTCAAATTTAATATTTTTATATACCAAAATGTCTGGGAAAACCAGCAGACTTTTATAAAAATAAAATCGAAAAATTTTCGAATTTGACTCTTGAACCCCCTTAACTATTATATTTCTCAGTTCAAACAGTCATTTTAACCAGAGCACTCTATTGGACGTACGAGAAACTACTTTTACCACCAGCGCGCCTAGCGGGAGTTGCCACCTCTACAGATACCGCCTACTGTGTAGCTTTTACACAAAAACTGAGTGCGAACCAGTTTTACGGATTTTGTTTCGTGATAAGATGTAAAATGCAAGATGTATTTTCATGTTTTAGGCCCTCAGAAATGCCATTGATTCTTTGAAATGTTAATTTTGTACCCACGTTGTGCAATAATTCCCTCTCTCCACTTCATATCCTCGTTCCTTTGTGTTCATTCGCTCGTAACTTCCCTTCAGTGCTGTCAAAGTTCTCCCCTTCACAAGGAGTTTTTTCGTGGGTAAACACCAAATTGGAATAGTCAATCACTCATTGATCATTCCTACGTTTCTGTATTTGATTTTCACATTGTTAACGACTTTTTTTCCATTTTGCATCTCATTCGTTTCCTTCGACGCAGACGCTGCAAAGTGCGTTCACAACATAAACAATAAAAAAAGGACAAACTGTACTTGTAACAAAGTATTTATTTGAATCAATGAACAGAATAATAAATTATAAAAAAACTGAAATGTGATATTTTTTACGACTATCATTGTAATACGCTTGGTCAATTTTGAATTTCCTCAAATTCATTTGCCTTGTAAAGAATATTTCTTTACAGTATTTTTTCTATACCTACTAACTAATACAACAGTAGATGGATGAAAATTTCATGTCATTGGTTATATATTTAATCTGAAGTAGTTCTTTAAATAAATGTAATTTGAAACGTACATGAAATGAGTCGTTTTTTAATTCTGCAAGTTCTTTATGGGCAGCTGTGTTGATTTTGTGTTCGCTTGTAAATCCTGGACAAAACATGCGTTTTCATTGCAATTTTCAGTTTTGGATTTCTTTGTCGTGATTTTGGTTTTTACGTTGGCTTATCAAAAATAAGTTCTGTTTTCTTTTTAAATTGAATTTTTGTTGAAAAATGACGAAATTGTCAGGAATTATGTAGAATGTCTATTGTTTTTCTATAAAATCGTCAGTATTCTTTGTATTTCGAATACCTTGAAACGAGCTACGAAATGCCCTCTGCGTTTTCCACAGAGTGTAACACCTACGTTCCTGCCATAGCCTAGGGATTGATAATACAACTAATTTGTGACTTTTTCGTTTATAATTTTCAATAATGAACCTT
Source organism: Apolygus lucorum (assembly GCA_009739505.2). NCBI lineage: Eukaryota > Metazoa > Arthropoda > Insecta > Hemiptera > Miridae > Apolygus > Apolygus lucorum. The sequence goes on along the minus strand of CM019170.2, from coordinate 590,711 downwards.
TGGAATCGACCAAGAAAAAAATTGTTTAACCCCCCTCAAAATTTGTTGTTTCATGTTTCAAGGTACGTAGAAGATTTTGGTTGATGTAGGTCACTTCCAAGGGTTGAAATTTTGAAAACGCTCTAACTCAAAAAATGTTATATAAAGGCATTGTTTTTCCATCAATTTAAGATAGTATACAATTTTTAAACATTTTTGAGAGCACGCGGAGCCCTGTAGGACAAACCGTTCGCTCCCTACGAGAACTTAAGGTTTGGACTTACGATAAATCAGAAACACGAGTGTGAATCGCAAAACAGGCCTAATCTCCGTTCATATCTTAGCTGACCAATGCGATCGTTGTTCGTTTCTTCGAGTTGTACTCAGTTTGCGTCCTTCAGTAATCAAATTTCCTAATGAAGGCGCCATAACTCTTTATTTCTTCTAACTAAACTTGATTGTGAAGCTGAAATTTGTTTGGTAGGTAGTGGCAATGGCAAAGCTGTGTTCATTGCAGCCGAGTGATCAAAACCTTTGTGTAATAATTTGCATCGATTTGGATGTAAACACCATTTCCTTCCTTAAATTTCATGGTAAATCTAAACCAAAATGAAATCTGTTGAGATCATTTTAAAGTCCGCACGACCCTGTGAATTTCGTCAAATTTGGATGAATTCTGTGGCGGTTATGAAAAAGATTTTAAATTTGTTCATCAATTCTGAAGCTATTTCATAGACCACTCTCACCTGAACCCACACAATCCTTGGAAATTTAATCGAGATGGGACTGTAATTTTGTGGTTACGTGGACTTAAAAACCAACCCTGTTCAGAATGGTCAAAAACGTGAAATGCGAGTTGAAATCTTAATTTTGAAAGATGAACACAGTTCATTGTTCTACCAAGGTAGGCGAAGCAATTGAGGAATTTCACCGATTTCTGTTTGCATTTTTCCTGAATAGTTAATGGTGTGGGATAGATGAAAATCGGGTTGATTTCGGAGAATAAATCTCCTGTTATTTTTGGGAGACAGTCAAAATTTTTAATTTCAAAACTAACCGGGAAAACAGACGTGCAGCGGGAACGCTCGCTGATTGGGCTGTTCGGATAGCCGTCTCCTCCCAGTGTTGCCCATTGGGACGACGAAATTGTGTTTTCTAAGAGAAAAGTTATCAAACAAAAACAGAGGAAACCTAAGTTTCCCCATCTTGCTGTTTCTATTTTTTTCTTCAGTTTTTCGATTTCGAACTTTACTGTTTCATGAAATTTTGCATCTGAGGACTATGGATTTCTCGATCTCAGCGCTTCGAGCGGCCATAAATGAACTATTCCAGTATGACGTCATTTTCCCGGTTTTTTAAACATTCGTATTTTCTGCACTGTTTTGTTTATTCGTAAATTAGGCAGTTTGGGCTGAAAGTTTGCCTTAGGGGGTTTTTCGAGGTGCTGAATCCGATTTTGGGGTCAAAAATAGGAAATTCCGACATGGTGAAATTCCTCATTGCGAGGTTTGCGTTTCTACGCTCAAAATCCATCTCTAATCAAGATGATCCTCTACGTGTTTTATTTATCGAAATTCGGACGTACCTAGTACTGCGTCAACTACCTAAAAAGGCTGGAAGTCCTCACTAGACAAATCTAGAAGGTACGCAGGTTCCTACCAGTCAATCGTATTTGAAAATCATACTGTAAATTTCATAACGAGCTTAGTCGAGTAGGTAGGTAATTTTATTTTTAATTTTGGTTTTGTCCTATTATATTTGTCTTATTCATCTTGTTTTTTGGTGTTTTTCTAAATCGAAAAACCTTTATTGTTGATTTCACTCGATTGAGTTGACTATTCCAGTTTTTGTTCGTGTTGCCCATAAAGAACTCCTTCCCTTATTTCTGCATGTTCACTTGCTCGTATTATTATAAACACTAGTTTTATGGTCTATTACTACTTATTCTTCATATTTATGAGTGTAAGTTGGAGTGTCAGTCGAGGGCAGAGATGGGCAAATTCCTATTCATAAATACGATTATGAATACAAATCATATCTGCGATTTTATGATTATGAATACGAATACAGGTATGAATATGAATACGAATACAATCGTATTCACACTTTGAATATGTACGATTTTTCCCCGTATTCGTATTTTGAATACGATTTTATGATTTTTTCTATAATTCCCCCAAAAATCGAATTTTTTCAACGATTTTACCTGAAAATCATACTTTTTTAAATGATTTTCTCCCGAACTCTGGACATATTTCTGCGACCCCGGTGAATAAGTGGTCAAGTCAAATTTGCCCATTTTACAGGGGAGCATTATTAAAATTTGAACCTTCACCTAAAATACGGATTTTGTCGTAGAAGGTTGAAATTTGGAATGAATGATGTAGTCGTTCATCCCAAATTTCAACCTTCTACGACAAAATCCGGATTTTAGGAGAAGGTTCAAATTTTAATAATGCTCCCCTGTAAAATGGGCAAATTTGACTTGACCACTTATTCACCGGGGTCGCAGATTTATAACCTAACATTGTCAAAATAATCAATCGAAATTCGAAAAGCTCACAAATTCTTATAGGATTTTTCATACAGAATCGAATGGGACCAACCCTAGGTCACTACGACCAACCGTATAGAAACTAAGACAACATTTCCGCTGAAAATCGTATTTTTTTTTTACCAATTGCACTGAAAATCGTAAAAAAATTATGATTTTTACCGCAATTTTGGTCTTATTTATTCCCTAAAATTGCCAAAATAATTAATAAAAATCGAAACGCTCACCAATTCTTATAGGATTTTTCACGCAGAATCGAATGAGACCAATACCAGATCGCTACGACCAACCGAATAGAAAGTACGACGAAATATCTGGTAAAAATCATAATTTTTTAATGATTTCCTTCCAGTTATATGCGTTTAAGGGGGTTCGGTAATCGAAAATTTTCAAAAATTTCATTTTTCAGATTTTTTAAAAATATCATTCTACACATTATCCCCGACATTTTGGTATATAAAACTTTCATGTTTGAGTCAGGAAATGTCCTGCAATCGTTGCCTGAAGTTGAGTATCTCCGAACCGCTTTTCGGTACCAGCGGAGTTACTCTGCTATTGCTTGTTCAAGATTTGCACAAGCCATTTATGGAAGTTGCTGTGTAGCACATTATTCATGTAGCAACAAAAAAAAAAGTTTGGTGACGAGGTTTCATAAAGGTTTATGGAAAAGAAAAACAAGTTGGCACGCATCGTGACGTAATCGTCGTAGTAGGTACCTTTTCAGTACCGTGAACTGGGGTGATACTGATATGCCGGGGTGATACTGATCAACACGCCTTTTTCCATATGCATGCGATTGCAGAACTCCACACAGTCCTAAATTGGAAAGTTAGGTCGCGTTATGTGTTCGTAACAATGTCTTCTCTGGGGGGATATCGTTCCCGCCCGATAGCATAGGTTACCATGGTAGCTGATAAGGAAATAAACAAATCTCAAAATCGGGCCCAGCTGACATTGTGATTGTAACTTCTGTTGTGCCGGTGTCGGGTATTGTGTGGTGAAGTTCTAGCGAAAAGATTTTGTTTCTACTAGAGGTAAGCATGAAATATCAGCAATTAGTTTTTTTTTCGTGTTACTACAGTTGGTTATCTGTTAAAAACAGAAACAAATCATTTTCAGGGGGTGATAGTGATCACGGCCAAAATGCCCCGAAACTATCAAAACGTGATTGGTCCATCATTATTTTTGGTAACAAGTGCTTTAAAATCAGTTCTTTCTTGTCAGTTACCAATCATGTGCCACGAATGGTCTTATTATAATAATAATAACTGAAGAGGATATTACAAGTCTTGAATTTTGGCTTGATTCTGGTTTTTATAAGTGAAGAGTTGGTTTTCATTAGTTTTTCAATAAAAATTGTTCTGAAATCAGTTGTTAGTGGTTTTTTTTTTACCTCAGGGTACTAAAAAACAATTTTTAATAGTTTAAGTTCGATTTTTAATTGTTTTTAATATGTTTAAGTTCGATTTTAAATTAGTGATCACTATCCCCCCCTATGTGGGGGGTGATACTGATCAATTTAATTTTTTTTTTAAATGAGCTTAATTCAACAAAATTTCAAAGTTTGATATAGGATACTGTTCGTAAGATGTGGGAGAATATAAACTATTTTTTCAGATTTTTTTGAATTATTACACTGGTAGTTTTCAAGGAAAAACTGTAGAAATTGATCACTATCACCCCAGTCTACGGTATATTGCGTTTTTCTCAAAACTATGTTTTTCAATGCGTTTGACCCATTATCTCTGGAACTACGCATGATATCGAGATGATTCTTTTTTTGTGTTATGAAAGAATAATAGTTCTACACATTAGCATATGCTTTTTGTAAAAAAAATACTTGGAAGCCGAGAAAATTTTTTTTTGTTTGACTCAAAAAAAGGGTTATCTAAAATAGCTGTAAAAAAAAGTTTAGAGATATTTTTGGAAAGCAATATGCTTATTTGTTGTCCTTAAGTAGCTGAACAACATGAAAAAAAAAAAAAATCATCACGAAAAAGGTTATTTTTACCCTATGACTACCGAACAGAAAAAAATACGATTTTCTGCGGAAATTTCGTCGTACTTTCTATTCGGTTGGTCGTAGCGACCTGGGGTTGGTCTCATTCGATTCTGCGTGACAAATCCTATAAGAATTTGTGAGTTTTTCGAATTTCGATTGATTATTTTGACAAGTTTAGGGAATGAATACAACCATGAATACGATGGTTATAAAAATGTCCAGAGTTCGGGAGAAAATCATTTTAAAAGCATGTTTTTCAGGAAAAATCGTTTTAAAAAAATCGATTTTTGGGGAAATCGTAGAAAAAATTATAAAGTCATACGACTTTATGATTTTTTCGACGATTCAAAGTACGAATACAGGGGAAAATCGTATTCAAAGTGTGAATACGATTGTATTCGTATTCATGTTCATATTCATACCTATATGATTTGTATTCATAGGTACCTAATCGTATTTATAAATAAGAATTCGCCTATCTCTGGTCGAGGGAGGCTGTTAGATTTTCTGTAACGATAAACCGTTGAATGTTTGGTTCTAAATGTAACGAGTTTTGTTGTGAAATTTGCCACCACGTGGCAGCACCAAAGTGAAGAAAATTTCGTTTAGGTACACCTGATTTGAGAACGGATCGAGGTACTTTAATTCCGCTAACGGATTTCTCTTCGAGATTACCGTGAAATTGTGGGTAATTGGTTCAGAAAGTGTGCAAAAATTTAGAGTGAATTAACTCCTAATTTTTTTCACAAAATTTGGAAATCAACGTCAAACGCCAAGAATGGAGTGCTCCCTCTTCAAACCTTCTATTGCTAATGCTACTAAACGGTCGAGACTAAAACGGTGTGAGATCACTTTTGCAACTAGGTATATCGAAAATTGAACGACTATGTGGGTAACTACCTAGTCCATGTCTGCCGTGTGAAGGAAGATCGACTCAACTCAAAATTTTCGAAATCCCAGAAATCAGCTTCGAAGTTTTTCAGGAAAACTCGCCATAAATTGACTCTAGATCACTCGCGTGACCCCATTTTTTTCAGACCTCATATCGTCGGCTTACAAGTGAAATTCACTAAGTCAATTTTGGTTTATTATTTTCAATAAGATATATCGTTTCCGAAAAAAAAATTTTAACACCCCCTCAAAATTTGATGGTTTACGTTTCAAGGTACGTAGAATCCAAAAATCGAATAAAAATTTGGCCGGCCGTACGTGGCACTTTTGCCACTTAGCATTGACCGATTTTGATGAAATTTGGTATGTAGGCTCCATTTGGGGTCTAGTTGTGCCCCGAAGATTTTGGTTGATGTATGTCACTTCTAAGGGTTCCAAAATCAATTTTGACATTTGAAAACGCCCTAACTCAAAAAATTTTGATATAAAGGTATTTTTTCCTTCAATAAAAGATTCTATAGAATTTTTTGAGACCACCCGGAGCTCTGTAGGACAAACCGTTCGCTCACTACGAGAATTTAAAGTTTGGACGTATGATAAATCAGAAACACGAGTGTGAATCGCAAAAGAGGCCTAATCTCCGTTCAAATTAAAGCTGACCGAAATGCGATCGATGTTTTTCTTCATGTTGGATGGGTGGTGGCTTTGCAGACGAGTGATCTATATAGAAAAATAAAAAATAATAAACCATTGTGTAATAATTTGCAGCGTTTTTTCAATTTTCGGTTTATTGGTTACTCCTATGTATTGTTTAACGCCCGATCGATTGGTGACGTTAGTTTTTGGATCCGAGCAACCGTTTCCTCGGAAAAATGCAAAATGGCTTTTCACTAAGTCAAATTTAAAAAAAAATATTCAGGAGAAAATCATTAAGTCCTTGCTGTGATGATTATAATATATCTGCTGTGATGATATTATCAAGACTTAGTGAATTTCTCCAGAGTAATGGTTCATAATGGCAATATTATTGCTGTTGAAATGAAATTCACTAAGTCACTTGAATGGATTCATTTCTGATCTAAAAAGAATTGTAAAGGCAGTCGAAAATCAGATTTTAAATAAGTTATTTATAACCACGCTCCTTATTAAAATCTTTCTCCTCCCAAATTAATGCGATCAAAATTCAGGGAGAAATTAATAGAAGAATCCTTAAGTCATCACATCTCAAGAGTGAAAATCATTAAGTCACTACTGTCAGGTGAAATTCACTAAGTCAGGTCCCTTCGTACGAAAAGAACCTTTTTAAGTTAGATGTGAATGCGCTAACCACATGGGGTTCACATGGAAGTAACTAGACATCATGAAGCAGCTGCACATCAAATTTCAACCCTTTAATCCAATTTCTTCCTAGCAAAACGGCTCTCACCACAAACTAAATTTTTCTAATTTGATTTTCTCAAAACTATAATATTTGACTTAGTGAGTTTCTCTTGTAAGCCGACGATATGTTGTTCAACTCAATCGATTGGTACAATTATTCCTCTTTACACACGTACCTTCAATCGATTCGTGTCATTTGAGTCAAATATCGACAACCATACGAGGCGCCTCAACCCGATCTTGAAGCCAACAATGTGGAGGAAAAACAACTCAGTTTTCAGCGAGTTGAGTCTTTTTTTTCTCCACAAATAAATAGCAAATCTAGCTAGTTAGGGTGTTTTAATCGAGGAGTTGAGACGTTTTTGCTTAAAATTAGGCAATTTTCAAATTACACCACTAACGATTTCAACCCCTTTCGGGGTGAATTTCGGAATTTTGATTCGTTCATCGGAAAGGTGGGGGGGGGGGGATTAGAGGGGATACGTAAAAACTCCATTTTCGAGTTGAGTCGTTCTTCCTTCACACGGCAGATGTACAGTGAATTAAAATTACCACAATTCCAGAACCAACTAGTTAGTAGGTAGTGCAAACCATTATATGTATCAAATTAACACAAAATCTTGTTTAACATGACCGCTGTGTCACCCAAAAAGTGAACTTTCCATGAGCCTCAAGGTGCCTACAGACCGGACGATAACATTGTTGAAAACATTGCTATTAACATTTTTCAGTAAGATTTCTTTCAGACCGGAGGCAACACTGTTGACGACAATGTTATCGACATCGGGCGAGTGGAATTGTTAATAACATTGTTACGGCGCACGAAAAATGCTGACAACAATTCCTCCTTCGAAATGTTACCAAAAACATTGTTGGCAACATTTTCGGTAACAAAGTTATTTTTTCCGTCAACATTGTTAGTAACACTGTTGTCAACACTGAGTTTTGTTATCGAGCCATGAGCGATAACAAACCGGGATTTTCGGTAACATTGTGTTTCACAGGATTTTGAGCCTTTGAATTGGTGGGAGAAGGGTAGACTGTGATTCACACTGTTGCACTGACGACGAACTGTGGAGGACATTTTGGTTTCTTTGATTAATTATGTGCAGTAGTGACAAGGGAAGTAGTGAAGTGGGAATAATGAATTGGGAAAAGGACGAAGTAGTAAGGTTGATTGAGGAATACAGAAAGCAGAGATGCTTATGGGACGTGCAGCTGCCTCAGTACAAAGACAAACAGAAAAAGTGTGATGCTTGGAAAGTGCTTGGGATTGCTCACACCCAAATGTTATTACTTTGAATGTTAACAACATTGTGGATAACATTGTTAGAAAACTAGACCCAAAAAAGCAGATGGATGAATTTTTGGCAACAAAAAAGTTGACGACATTGTTGCCAACAATGTAGGTAACTAATTTTCCAGATCATCACTTTTTGTTTCCAACATTTTTGTTATCTACAATGTTGTGTTAATAACAATGTTTTCCGCTAACATTTGGTCTGTAAAGGCCTTAAAAGGAAATTTGCAGAATTTCCACTTTTTCGAAATTTCAAATTAAATTTGATGTATAAAGTTTTCTATTGGTCTGACAGCGGAACGAAAGGTATCACGATCTTCGTGCACTATCAGAAATCAATTATCAACATTGAATCGATTTTTAACTCCGTAATCGAATCGCTGTGCAACCAAAATTAGTAAAATTGCGACTTGGGTCGCTCCAAGTTTCTGGTTACCTGTCCATCAAGATGCAAGAAACGTGTTATTTTGCTTAATTTTGCTATTTATTAATTTAAGACGTTGGAAATGGGAAGGTTGATGGTACCTATTAGGTGGCCAGGAAAAAGAATGGGGCCAAAGGGTGCATACTAGCAAAACATGATTCAGGCAGTCGGCTGGGCGTTTGAACGCTCCCCCCCCAGCCTGTAATCGCCCCCCCCCCCCCTATAGGTTCCCCTACCACAGAAACTTTGCATCCGTGTGGCGCCCTCTAGGTGGCGGATACACGAACTATAACGATCGAGTCAACCTTCCATGGTGAAACCTTGACACGGAAAATGGAGCGGTGAGAAATTTGATGTTCGTGTAGTGGCACGATATTTCAATTTCGGAAATGCACAAACTTCAATGGGGGGTCTACCTTGATTTTTTTAAAGATTTTTAATCGAAAGTAGACTACATCCTGAGAATTTTGGCACCAACCACGACCTTCTAGCGTGAGTAGATCTGTTTATGATTTTTCAAAGTTTCGGCCGTTTATGACGTCACGCGCCCCTCCCGCCTGGGCGGGACCCCCCAGCCCACTGTGACGTCATAAATGATCGAAACTTTATAAATTCATAGGAAAAGATTTACACATGCTAGAAGGTCGAGGTTGGTACCAAAATTATCAGAATGAGGTCTACCTTAGATTAAAAATAACAATAAACAGTTTTTCCTACCCAGGCGCAGTTCCCTATTTGCAGTAGGAGGGAAATCATGTCACTTTCGAGGGGATAAATTCCCGAAAAATGATTGTACGCGTGGGAATCTTCTTGATGATAAAAGATAAGTAGTTCTATGTTCTCCAGAAGAATGCGCCAAAGGGATGCAAAGTTTCAGTGGCAGACCTATAGCCACTGCTCCATATCGTAGAATCGAGAATCCACCAGCTATGATCAAGTTAGACAAATTCCGCAAACGGATTCGTACTCTTAAATAAGTTCTGCAAGTAGCTATAAGGCCACTTTTTGAAAACGTTCAAAATTTGAACAAAGTTTTGTTGGAGCAGTGTGAAAAAAAAAAGAAAAAAAATAGCAGACTTTCTGAACCAATTACCTTCAATTCTACAGTAATCTAATAGAGAAATCCGTTTGCAGCATTAAAATATCTCGATCCGTTCTGAAATGAGGAGTAAACAAAATTTGGTCGTGATGGTGCTGCCATCTCTTATCTCGGAATCTCACTAAAACCTCGTGGCATTTATTGAATATGACCAAAATGGGCCACAAAGGTGACCAGTTACATCAACGCAGTTTTCCTTGATCGTTGAGTGGAGATATTTTTACATTGAGGAAAAACAGCACAATATCAGGAATACTTGGGAAAGGGGGAGTGCTCGTATGTATGTAAATGAGCCTGAAAGCCTTGAATGAGCCTCAGAAGCGGTTATTCGTCTGCGTGGTACTGCAGGATAATTTCCAAGTGGATTTGTTACTGATCACTCGATGCGAGATCTAACTTAACTCCTTCGGATGGGCAGAAAAGTTCCTAATGTAAATTTGAATACAGTACCTACTGGTATTTTATAGAACCCACGCAGAGACGTCAAATCTTCATGAACATCTAATTCCTGAGTTACCCTGGGAGAATGTCAAATTATAAACGAGCTGCAATCTTCTCTACAATTTTCACCAAATTTACACTCCATGGGGAAAATTTTGCAAATGAATACCAACGAAATTAGTTGATTTTTAAAAAGTAAACCACCCACAATAGTTCTTAGGTACGTTTCGTACTCTTCAATCTACGCTGAAAGTTGAATTTGAGTTTAAAAATCGTAAAAATTAGTAAAAATTGTATTCCTGTAGATACCTACCATAGATAGATAGATAATTGTATTATTTGTTGTTCTACTCAATGTGCACAATCCTTAATGGGGCCATGGTGTCACCGAAAATATTACAGGAACTCCACAGCTCTCCCAAGGTACCACCAGAGTAACCAAAATTGAATTGTAATTTAAAATTTAATGGACCAGAATTTTTCGTGGATTATTGGGTCTCAAAATAGAGTTTTGACAAAAAGATTTCCAAAAAATCAATGAAAAATCTTTCAAAATTTTTCTTAAAACATCATTGTTTGACTGTTAGTCTATCTATACAGCTCTGCCCATTAATGTTTAAATTGCAATTTAAATAGTTAATCTGGTGATTTAAGATAGTATTGCATTTTTAGAATTTTTAGAGACCACGCGGAGCCCTGCAGGACTCACCGTTCGCTCCCTACGAGAACTTAAAGGGCTGGACTTACGATAAATCAGAAACACGAGTGTGAATCGCAAAAGCGAAAAATTGAATGTTCAATTCTCGCAACTCCCCTTGCACATTATTCTAGAGGATTAAATTATGAAATAATTGTGATTCAAATCGTGTTTGTGTTGTTGTTTTTCTTGATTAGCTTCAAGGAAAGTGTTGGTATTCGAAACTTACGTCTGACGTTGTTTTCAAGAGGAAGGTCCTAAGATGTTTACAGTGAGGTCTGATAAAGAAGTGGAGGAAGCAGGAAAAGGCATGCGGTCTCACCTTCATGTTCTGATGAACTAGCCTTTATTTCATTTATTTACACCGATCAGTCGCAATGGCCCCATTCACCAATGTCGAATACAGGGACATGCTTTTCATATGAAAAGCATGCCTTTTCCTGCTTCCCTCAACTTCTTTATCAGACCTCACTGTAAACATCTTTACAGCCCTCTTTCACAGACCTCACTTTTTTTAAAAACTTTAAAACTGTAAAATGTTCAATACTGAGCTTTCACATACCAACGGTGATGGAATCAGTCTAATAGCGTTGAAAATGACGTGGAATTCCACCCCTAATTCGTCGAACTTGCCCGAGGCCCAACGATCCAGAAAACCTTGATTTCCATGAGCGCAACCACGTTTTTTAGCATTCAAACGTATTTTTCACCCCTGATTGGCGGAGTAAAATTAAAACAAATTATACCATTAGAAAGCGGAGATCTTTGCGCAGTTTTTGATGTAGAGGTACGTGAAAAATCATGTGGAAGTACAACCTTAACAACCAAAAGAAAAAGTAGAAAATTTTGACAATTTTACAAAAATGACTACGAGTTGATTTTTCACCTATCACGACCTTACAAAAAATTTTGTATAACCACTAGAAAGATGGCAAATTTAACGCCCTATCCAACGGTGTAATTAGATTTTGAATTGCTTGTAAATTAAGCGAGTTATAGTAATTTTTATGGCTTAAGGTCGAAAACACGAAAAAAAAATCTTAAAATTAAAATAACTCGGAAATTAAGCGTCTAACGAAAAATTGCTAAGAGACACTTTCTTACTAAAATTAGTTGAAGAATCGACTCCCGAAGTTTTTCGGTCCTTAACATGGGACACCCTGTATAGAAAAATAAACTTTTGTGTAATAATTTGCAGCGTTTTTATTTTTGCGCTAAAACTATAGGAAGATGTCCGATTTCGGTGACATTTTCAAGTATTGTGCAGGTTAGGGTGTAGATAGTTCCCTATGAAAAACATCGCTCCGTGATAGATAGTAGCCTCTGCGCATGCGCAAACTTAAAGACCTTGTAACAGCCACAACTTCTTCATTTTCCGCCCGAATTTGATTAAATTTTCAGAGATTGTGCGGGTTGACGTTTAGACAGTCCCCTATGAGGGTAGTGGAAGGTATTTAGAGATTAGCTACTATCGGATAATCTGTACAAGAGTCCCTTAAGGTGATCTTTTGCAGTTTCCACATTTGGAAGAATCAGAATAGGTGATCCAGAATTCCAGAGCTTCGTCTTGTTTCATTCAATAAATTGAAACATGATTCAACAGCCACTTCTTGTAAATTCCCAGAGAAAATGGTGATTTTTTTATAACGAGCAGTTTTGGTTTAACATTCAAAATACCCCCTCAAAATTTTAATCAATTTATTGCCATGATTATTGATGGGAAAGAATATAAGAGAGCAAAAGGGGTGCAAAGGTGTGTAGTTGAAAAGAAAATCACTGTCGTCCACTATCTTGATTGCTTGTCATCATTATCAATTTGCTGTATTTCGATTAGGAGCATCTAGGGAGAGAAAGTGGTGGAACGGCCTGAGCGCTGCCTGGCGACGATTAGATGAACCTTTCGGAGCTAAAAACCTACGTTATCTCTTATCAGTCTGCTGATGTGATGACAACTCGGTATTGAAACATTTTACCGAGAATTCTAGTAGTTTTGCCTTGCTGATTTTCCGCGCGTTTTGCCTGATTTCACGAATCCCTAAGTGCAAGAATCTGGACGACGGGTTCTCCGTATATTAACTCGCTGTGACGAAGTGCTACCCTGAACTTACTTTCATTTCATCAAATCCAAAATTTGTAAGCTCTGTAGGAACCTAAATGGCGTAGTCATTTTATTGATTTATTTTGTATGCCACCTAAAGTTGTGATTGCTAAGGCCCACTTTCCCCAAAAGTTGTTCAAATCGCGTTTAACTAAACGCCTTGATTGTTAATCTGAAGGAATAAACCCCGCAAGATGGCGAGCGTCTTTCACCAACTCAAATCAAAGTTAAACGGCGATTGAGATAATCGAGCTTAGCTAACCTTGAAATTTCAATTGAAATGAACGAAAGTTGGACATTATGGCGCATTTGGGGCAATAGAATCGTTGAACAACAACCACTCCTGCGCTTGCTATCAGTAAATTCTCGGCTTTATCAGTGATGTTCAGTGATACAAGTTCCCGCGAGTCATTTCGATGTCTTTATTGCCAATCACCTACTTCTGATACAATATCGGTTCTTTTAATTTTTTATTTGTTAATAATTCGTATTATTAAAGGTAGGTAAGTTAAGGACGACCTTTCTTCTGTTCGACCTGTTCCCGGTTGACAAGGTATTTCGTCGGAAACTCTAGCTGAGTATCAATCAAATTTAGGACTTTGATGACCATGGGCTTGGTAGTGTCGAACACATTGAAGGATTCTCCACGGACGTCTCCTGGGGACATCGTCGTCGTCAGAGGAGTCATACATTATTTGTAATGGCATATCCATTTCCAAACACAAAACACTTCCGAGAACACACAAAAAATCTCACAACAATAAAAAATATTCACTGCGCGGCCATATTGAATTTGTACTTAAAAGGGCATACCGAGTTTATTCGACCGTTCAAACTCGAACCCCTCGAGATGGAGGGGACGTTTATTGCTAAACGTCGATTATCTCTTGGCACTCTTGGTTTAAACTTGTTTCAAATGTTTGGTGAAAGTGGGCATAAGTAATTTAATTGTGTGGTAAAGTATCTGAACTAAAGTATTAATTAATCCCTACTTCATGTATAAATCTGTCCGTAATCCGTAAAATATCTAATTTTTAAATTAGTTAGTTGACATCCGCAAAGCTCACTCCCACCTCATCAATTCGTCCTACGGAACCCGGCTTTAGGAATCGCCTACATCACATTGGGGGACTGATAAGAGAGATAACGCATGTTTTGAGCTCCGGAAGGTTCATCTAATCGTCGCTAGGCAGCGCTCAGGCCGTTCCACCACTTTCTCTCCCTAGATACTCCTCTTTCGATTAATCTAACCAACTGTTTACCATGGAATTACGTTTACTGATATCCCCAATCAACCGCATTTTGGTTTTGGCGAGCCAAGCGCTGAACTTGCTTGCACGAACCTGGCAACCCTGGTACCTTCTAAACTACAGCTCAGACACAACTAACCTTCCCACCGTGTTCTCTCTATTTCAGAAAACGCAAAACCCTTTAGACTGAAGTGCTGGTCACTCCGAGAATCGTCCATCATCATCTACTACTCGTCAACTACTCGCAAGAAGTTTTCGTTTTTTCCACATCCTATGGTATCTGATTATCATGCCCACAAATAATAGCAACAAATTTTTGTTTACTGTCGTCCAATCGCAATATCACTGTCTCAGATTTTAATCTATATATTTATTTAGGTGTTCTACTGGAGAGTAGCAGGCATATTTTACATCTAAATAATAAATCGTCTTTTATCAACACCGTAAGTAATAATTATTGCTGCATAAATGATAATATTTTATCGTGCCTTTTAATAATAAGACCCTTAATCCTGCCATTACAATATATTATTGATTTAGCTGGTAAATAAATTGAGATTACCCTTGGTTCTATGGGTACTTATGTAAGGTCTGATTATATGAAATAAAAGTGTACACTCACAATTGACTTTCTTCCTTCATTTGTATCCTCAGTTCCTATCTCTAATAATTGAGATATTATCGGCACTGCGAACTGATTGCATGTGAAAAACACCCTAAAACATTATTTTAACATATATATTAACCCTATATGTATATTAACCCTAAAACATGATTATTTTAAAATAAATTTGTTGTCGATTGATTTACACATGTTTCACAAATAAAACCACAGGTGTGATGGTACCCCAGGAAGTAACAGACGAGATTAGAGGCGCCAACCTCCCTTCGTCTATCGCCCATCTGACCTAGGGCGCCCACACTGTCAGTTTCAACTGCTGATTTAACTGCAGGCCGCCGTATTGTCTCCGGTACTCTGAGGATCAGTGTATTTGGCATATCTTAAGGTCCATTTAGACTTATTTAGATTTATCGCTCAAACAATAATTGCAGCCCTTGCGAAAATTGCAGGGAAATTATTTCCCTGCTTTGGCAATGGGGTATTTTGGTGGGTCGGAAATTCAGGTTTTTGACTTCAAATTTGGATTCAGCACCCTTGAAAACCTGTATACTCCAACTTTAAGCCCAATGATACTATAACATGTGGTAGAAAAATTAATTAAAGGCGGGCCTCCCTTAACGCACACACACTTATGCCGCGCGCATGTGTGAGTAGTATTTTGTAGTATCCAAGACGTCCTCCAAGGGTTTCATCGCTTCTCTGTGCATGGATACTTTTTTCAAAGACAGTTGGCTAGCTACGTCACACCGTTCAAATCTTCAACTTTCCTTAGCTTCTCTGATTTTTTAAAAACATTTTCTTGACGAACAGACCCGATTACCGTTATTCCTGAGCCATACTCTTTTGAAAAAAAATTGACTGAAATACCCCATTTTCTCCTTACTGAGAGATACATCGAGTCCCCGGCAATAATTGCCTGGTGTTGCTCCATATTGTTGGGAGTAGTCTTGAAGCGGGCAATGAGGAATTTCACCATGTCGTAATTTCCTATTTTTGACCCCAAAATCGGAATCAGCACTTTGAAAAACCACCTACGGCGAACTTTCAGCCCGTACTTCCTAATTTACGAATAAACAAAACAGTGTTGAAAATGTGAACGTTTAAAAAAACCGGGAGGATGACGTCGTCCTGGAATAGTTCATTTACCGCCGCTTGAAGCGCTGAGATCAAGAAATCTATAGTCCTCGAATGCAACATTTCACAAAACCAGTAAAGTTCAAAATCGAAAAACTGAAGAAAAAATTAGAAAAAGCATGATGGGGAAAATTAGGTTTCCCCTGTTTTTGTTTGATAACTTTCCTCTTAGATAACACGATTTCTTTGAACCATCAGGCAACACTGGGAGGAGAGGGCGATCCGAACAGCCAATCAGCGAGTGATCCCGCTTCACGTTGAAGAGGTCCGTTTTCCCGGTTATTTTTTGAAATCATAAATTTGTATTGTCTCCCAAAAATAACAGGAGACTTATTTCCCGAAATCAACCCGATTCTCATCTATCCCACACCATTAACTATTCAGGAAAAATGCCAACAGAATTCGGTGAAATTCCTCAATTTTGAAGTCCATCGCCATTGGGCTTCAATTGCTCGTTTTCGGCAATTTTTTTTGTGGAGAGATAGGGAGGAAGGTTACATTCGAAGAAATCACAAGGAAGTACGATTGATCGATTTGTAGTTTTGTAAATATAGATTCAAATATACTTTAGTTAAATTTTAGTTGCTCGTCTAAATGGACCTTTACGTTCGCCTGTGTACGGGCGCCCTCTCAAGACTCTCAGGATACCTACCTGGCCTTCTCCAAGAACGACCAGTACCGATTCAAGTCTTGCTAAGGGGGTCTCAGTCAGTCGCCGTTCGTTCCTCGTTCCAGATTTGAGTTTCTTTCAAGAACTGGCGCTCAAAGTTTAAAAGTTGTATCTAATTCTGACATTTTCAAGGATTTTTGAAATTCATTAGTGCGGCTGCCTAGGGAATAGAAAAACTAAAAGTCTGCCGCTGGAATCATCAAAATCGAATAATAATTGCCGGCAAAATGTAGGGAAACCCATTTATTCATTAACGTTTTTCCCATTTTTCTCTGGCAATGGGGTATTTCAGTCAATTTTTTTAAATTTGTTTTTCAAAAGAGTATGGCTCAGGAATAACGGTAATCGGATCTGTTTGTCGAGAAAATGTTTTTTAAAAAACAGAGAAGCTAAGGAAAGTTGAAGATTTGAATGGTGTGACGAGCTAGCCAATCATGACGTAGCTAGCCAACTGTCTTTGAAAAAAGTATCCATGCACAGAGAAGAGATTGGAATCTCATTGGTAGCAGGTTCAAATTGAGGCTCCAGAACGTTGATCTTCCTCCTCTTTTCCGTCACATTTAAAATGAAAGAAAGAAAAGAAATCATGGGCTGAAAATATGATAAGTCAAAACCACAAACAAAGCGAACAGAAAACAACCGATTACAGAAGGCAGATGTAGGTAACGCTAACGATTGAACCATAAAGTAACGCTATCCGATGAGAATCTCTTGGATTCCACAAAATACTACTCACACACGCGCGTGGCGTAGTGTGTGTGCATTCATGGAGGCCCACCTTTTTTTCAAACGTGTGATCTCTTTAATTCATTTTTCTACCACATGTTAACTTATCATGTAGTAGTAGGTTTTCAAGGGTGCTAAATCCAAATTTGAGGTCAAAAACCTGAATTTCAGACCCACCGAAATATCCCATTATTGTTCGATTTTGATGATTCCAGCGTCTATCTATTAGTTTTTCAATTCCCTAGGTAGGTGCTCTAATGAATATCGAAAACCCTTAAAAATTTCAAATTTAGGCACTAGGAGAGATTATAGTAACCCGGAACGAGAGGAACGAACAACAACCAACTGAGACCCCTTTAACCCTTGGACCCCCAGTGGGACAATACGTCCCAGTGCAACTTCAAAAATTACCAATGGGCAAAGTGGTCTTTGACACGCTTGTAAAACCATGCCTGTATGTCCCACAGGTCTCTAACGTTCATTTGGGGTAGCAGTTTACCGCTTGCTCGGTAGATCGCAGCACAGAGAGAGTTCTGGGAGAACCATGGTGTACTGTTGAGACAGTTTTTCTCATCCATAACATGCAGCTGGGACAAACGTCCCAGTGATGCAATACCGCTGGGACTAGAACGTCCCACTCTTAAAATACTAGTGGGACACTTGGTCCCAGTCTTCATGTGCCAGTGGCACACCTGTGCCCCACCACCCCCCTTCTCAATTATGTATCAGAAAATCATAACTGGACCAGTTCTCTGGCCGTTGGACATTATTAAAACACTGCGCCAAATTTGATCCAATATTTCCCATTAACCCTTAACTTCACCAGCTATCATAATATGATATGATATATATATGTATATATAATAAGCTATGATATGATATATATATATATAATATGATATGATAAGCTATCATATATTATATGATATGGAACTTTAAACGAGGCTCAAGAGCATTCTGGTGGTCTTCTCGAGCTCTTTGTGGTATTTTTACTTTAGTCAACTACCGCTAGATCTCATAAGAATCCAAGAATATCCATAACCCCTCCTGTAAGGTTATAACCTCTTTCAAATCAGCAGAAATCACGAGTTGACAACACGCGTGAGAAGTGTTGTTTTGCTGTGCCTCCTACAACAACATTTTTGAAGATTTTTGGCTTAAAAAATACTACGTGCTGTCTCAAGATATGTAGAAATGAAATATGAAAAGAACTAATCGATCAAGTTTCCAGTGTTTATGGAAACTGCGCTTTTGCTTTGATATCTCATATGATAGAACGTGAAGGAGGAGGACCTGGGGGAATTTCATATATGATAGAACGTGGACTTCTCCACTGCATTACCATCTCGTTCAAACGTGATACAAGCCACTTGCTGCACATGATGTTTTTTAAATATAATTTTATTTTATGTTTTTGATGATTTTATAAATTTTATTTGACGTCAGCATAAATTTCACATTAGGTATCCCTACTATATTTCAGAAATGGTTCCTAACCACTTCACTTATGTGGACAGAGATGGAACCAAAAGAATCTAATTACATAAAACCCCAACCGTATGTACATGCATGTATGTATGCATGTCGCCGATCGCGAGGAGTTAGAGTGGTCGTGGGAGTAGGGAGAGTCTGAGGAATCGGAGGGAGTGGGTGGCGGGGAGAGTCGGAGTAATCGTTTTTGCCTGCTTTTAGTAGGCTTTTCAGCTAGTATGGCATAATGATGAACTACAAAAATTCCTTGAAATACCAATTGGAAGAGAAGATGAGGATGAAGATGATTTATTAGATCTGGATGAATTAGATTATGATGATGCTGAGTTAGACCAGCCTGATGACTTTTTGCCAACATATTCATTATGGACACTCCTCTGCCAAATGAATTTCAAGAAATCGTCATGGGGCTGTCAGAAGAAGTGGAGATGTCACATGAAGCCGAAGCCACCTTGTCAAAAATTGTCTACTTATTGTTTACTCTTCAACTATTCTTGTCTATAGTCTGGCCAATGATAAGAGGAAAATTTATTGCCGCCTGCAGGCCTTTTTTTAAAATTACATACATGCAAATTTTCGTAATAAATTCTTTGAAAAAATGTCTATGTATAATATATCACTAGATTTTTGTCCATAATCCTACTAAGTTTCTAAATAGGTGATAGAAACTCCAAATGAGCATTTATGCTTTCTTATAGCATTATAAATGTGATTTTTAAATAGCAGTATGCGAAAAACCTATTTGGTCATACGTATTTCTTCCAACCATTTTACTCGCATTATATCACATATGAAATCATCGTCTCAGCTGCTTAACCACGTTCTATCATATATGATAAGGGCATAAATTAGGGATTATCGGTCAAACTATGTAATTTAGGGACTTTTCCTTGTCATTTTCGTTTTCAGGGGGCCAAAATACATGAAATTAATTTTTTTCAAGAAAATAGGAAATTGTGTGCAGTTAAGGGTTAAAAACGCTGCAAATTATTACACAATGGTTTATTATTTTTCTATATAGATCTCTCGTCTACAAAATCACCAACCATCCAATATGAAGGGGAAAAAAAAAAAATCAAAAACAATTTTTAAAAAATCAAAAGCACCAACTATCGATTACATTTCGATCAGCTCTAATTTGAACGGAGATTAGGCCTCTTTTGCGATTCACACTCGTGTTTTGATTTATATATATATATATTTCAAAATAAACACTTAAATTTTCGTAGGAAGCGAACGGTTTGTCCTACAGAGCTCCACGTGGTCTCAAAAAATTCTAAAAATTCTATAGAATCTTAAATTGAAGTGAAAACAATACCTTTATATTGAAATTTTTTGAGTTAGGGCGTTTTCAAAATTTCAAAATTGATTTTGGAACCCATAGAAGTGACCTACCTCAACCAAAAGCTTCGGGGCACAACTAGACCCCAAATGGAGCCTACATACCAAATTTCATCAAAATCGGTCAATGGTAAGTGGCAAAAGTGCCGCGTACGGCGGACGGCGGACGGACGGCCAAATTTTTATTCGATTTTTGGATTCTACGTACCTTGAAACGTAAACCATCAAATTTTGAGGGGGTGTTAAAAATTTTTTTTCTTGGTCGATTCCAAAGGTTCATTATTGAAAATAATAAACCAAAATACGTCTGCCAAGTGGATGTGGCTTCCTCGTATCCATAACCCGATTGTATAGATGATCCGATGCATAGTAGTTGATCTGAAAACGTCAATCTCTAAATACCTTGCAATACCCTCATAGGGGACTCTACACGCCAACTCGCACAACCTCTGAAAATTTCGTCGAAATCGGATCAGTATTGTAAAAGTTATGGCTGTGGCAAGGATTTCATGACTCACAGACACGGAACCAAAATTGTTCAGGAAGGTCTGAAACGTAAAACGCGAATGGAAATTTTGATTTTGGAGAACTTTTTTTCAACCTTGAAAAGTGAAAACAAAGCTTCCGCTACGGGAGTCAAGGGGTTAAGATGTTCAATTTAGGAAATTTCCCTCCTCCTCTCTTCTTCCCCCATTTCCACTCCTATCTGGGGTGCATAATTGAGCACGTTGCTCAAATTTGGTCCAGTTTGGCTACGTATTAACGATTTTACGGTATTTTTTCAGAATATTGTCCTCTTGTCCGGTTTAACATATTTATAAACGAAGTCGTGTTATTTTGTTCTTCATTCCTTAAGAAAACTTAAGGCCAGTTTCTCTCTTTGTGTGGTCCAATTAGATACAGTAATAACCATTTTTTGGACCAGTTTCCCACCCCCATCTTCTCTAGGAACCTGCCTAACGAAAAGGAAATGAGTTTTCATTTAGTGAAATGAGAAATTCGCCGGCTTGAAAATGTTTTTTTGCCCGTTCAATTCGAATTGAACAAAAGACGAAGGGACAAAGACGAGAAAACACAAACATTAACTTCTGGAGGGCGAACTGAGAGCTTTCTTATTTCTGATTTTCGGATTCCCTCGGGACACGTTCTACAGAGGTGGGTTTTTAGGGAGCAGAAGGATAATGGAAAAGGTGGATCCGGTGGGGCTTAGTCAGGCCTAAAAATCATTATTGGAGTCAACCGCTTGGGACCTAATTTCAGCCTGGTAGCTTGTAGGTAGGTACGTCTTAGTTAGCCCTCCTGTTATTCTCGGAGAAACAATGTATTTTCACCAGGCTTTCGCTAAGCCTCTATTTTGAAGGAGCTCTTGGTCGATGTATAAGACCTCCGTACGGTCGTTTAGGTGTGAAAAAGAGGTTACCGAATTGAATTTCGGGCAGTTACCAAAATGAAGGTTAGATTCTACTTATACAGTAGTTTGTAGTTTGTAGTTGTAATTAGTTAGCTTAGTCAATTATTTATACCGGGTGTCCCAGAAGTTATGGTCCACCCTTTTTATCTCCGTTGTTTTTAGGGGTAGACACCCCTTAATTTTTTACGAGGAATTCAACTATCACACTTTCGCGCATTGCGCACCTGCGCAATCGTGCGCAACGCACACCAACTTTGTTATTTCAAATGAGAACCCCTATTTTTTATTGCAGATTCAGATTCTACGCAAAATTTCATGGATTTTAGACCCCTCAATCGAGTTTTTTGGTTGCGCACAACCCGTCTAATGAGCGCGCAAACATGCGCAACCCCTGGATTGCGCCAAAATTGAGATGGAGGTAGACCCCAAGTGTGACACATGTTTTTTTTTTTCATTAATTTTCGACGCTGAATCACGTAGTGGTATCCATTTTCGGATTTTACTCAAATTTCTCGAAACGGCGGCTGAAAAATAGGTAGTTGAGCCGGTTTTATCGTCAGAATCTGACTGGCGGAGGGATGACAAGTCGATAAAAGCTTCAGAGTATCTCATTTGTATTAGGCAACTATCCACTTATTCCAAAGTAAACAATGTAAACAAGAAATCAAGGAGTAAACCATTAAATGCTTGCTTGCTCTCAAATGATTCAAGTCGCGATTTCTTTGAGTAACCATTTTCAATTAAGTACTAATTATTTTAAAATTATTACTCGATCCACATTGAGAGTTAAATGACCAATAAATGGTGAGTTTTGATTGGAAAAATTGATTATTCCGGCAAAAGTCGCCATAAAATCAAGTTGAATAATAAATATCATGGATATCATGCCCTGATTCGGTGTTGAAAAATAGCGCTGAAGCATGTTGTGCGCGATGAAAGAATTCGTTCAATGGGTGAATTGTTTATGAAATTTGACGCAGAATTCGAATCTGCAATAAAAAATGTGGTTCCCATTTGAAATAACAAAGTTGGTGTGCGTGGTGCACGAATTTGCGTACACCCTGTATTAAAAACTACTCATTTTTCGGCCGCCGTTTCGAGAAATTTGAGTAAAATCCGTAAATGGATACCACCACGTGATTCAGCGTCGAAAATTAATGAAAAAACATGTATCACATTTGGGGTCTACCTCCATCTCAATTTTGGCGCAATCCAGGGGTTGCGCATGTTTGCGCGCTCATTAGACGGATTGTGCGCAACCAAAAAACTCGATTGAGGGGTCTAAAATTCATGAAATCTTGCGTAGAATCCGAATCTGCAATAAAAAATAGGGGTTCTCATTTGAAATAACAAAGTTGGTGTGCGTTGCGCACGATTACGCAGGTGCGCAATGCGCGAAAGTGTGATAGTTGAATTCCTCGTAAAAAATTAAGGGGGGTTATCGCTTGAAGTTTTTGTCTACCCCTCAAAACAACGGAGATAAAGAGGGTGGACCATAACTTCTGGGACACCCTGTATAGTAGGTAACAACTTAGTACCTACGTTTTCAAACTTAGAACACTTTATATTATATAGATTATCAGTTTTTATACGGCAGCGTTCAAACTTAGACACTACCTAGGTAATAATTATAAACGACTATCATGAATCGGTGAGGATTGAGTGACTTCATAAATGCTATTTCGATCATGGGCACTTCCTCCTGGTACGATTATACTTGGTGACCATGTTACTCAGTTTTACCCTAGCAAGGTTTCAGGAAGGTTTTAATTGGGGGATTTGGCACTTGCGGTTAAATTTTCAACTGAAATCGTCTGCCTATTGGAATGCCTATTGGAATTTGATGACATTTTAATTCAGTTGATGTTCACGCTTGATCATGAAAAGATGCTTCAAGGTGTAGAATTTCCGTTTACTCCATATTGTTAGGAGCGTAGCTCCATTGGTTATGATTAGAGCTCGGAAAATATGCACGAAAATTTCCCAAAAATATGCACCGGAAACTGGAAAAATATGCAAAATATGCATTTGCCCTTAAAACTGCGTACGACTTTGGAATTTCAGAATTTTAAGGAAGGATGTTCCATATTATTACATTTTTTTAGCCCTTTTTTCTCCTAGAAAAAAGTTATGAAGCATCAGGTAAAGTAACCAAGCAATTCAAAAAATCAGTTACACATTTTGGTTTATTATTTTCAATAATAAGCCTTTGGAATCGAGCAAGAAAAAAAATTTTTTAACCCCCCCTCAAAATTTGATGTTTTACGTTTCAAGGTACGTAGAATACGAAAATCGAATAAAAAAATTTCCGTCCGTCCGCCGTACGCGGCACTTTTCTTAGCAACACTGGACCGATTTGGTTCAAATTTGGTATATGGGCTCCATTTGTGGTCTAGTTGTGCCGCGAAGCTTTTGGTTGATGTAGGACACTTCTAAGGGGTGAAAATTAAGGGTTGAAATTTTCAAGAGTGCCCTAGCTCGAAAACTCTCGAAATAAAGGTATCGTTTTTTCACCAATTTTAAATAGTATTGAATTTTAAAAAAATTTTGAGACCACCCGGAGCTCTGTAGGACAAACCGTTCGGTCCCTACGAGTACTTGAAGGTTTTCCTTCGATAAAACAGAATCATGAGTGTGAATCTCAAAAGAGGTCTAATCTCCATTCAAATTTTATCGGACTAAAATGCGATCGCTGTTCATTTCTTCGATTTGTATACAGTTTTGCCTTCTGCGTAACCAGTAATCAAATTTCCATATCAAGCTTTCTATTTTTCGAATCGAGTGTGAAGCGTTTAGTTCTTTCTAATAAACTTGATTGTGAAGGTGTGAAGCCAGTATGGTGTGGTAGGTAGTACCTACCAATAGTTGGTAGGTAAAAAAAAGTTGGTAGGTAAAACAATGTTTGTAGGTAAAAAAAGCTGCAAATCATTGCTCACTGATCAGATCACTGATCAGCTGAGTGAGCTCCGAAGCCATTTTCAATCCTATTGAATGGAGGTGCTCTTCCAGGCGTCTCCAGCATTCGAGGATATCTTCTTCACTCCTCACATCACTGATCAGCTGAGTGAGCTCCAAAGCCATTTTCAATCCTATTGAATGGAAGTGCTCTTCCAGGCGTCTCCAGCATTCGAGGAGATCTTCTTCACTCTTCAGATCACTGATCAGCTGAGTGAGCTCCGAAGCCATTTTCAATCCTATTGAACGCAGGAAGCTGAAATTTGAGAGGGAAGGTCAAGGGAGAATACAGATGGTGGTAGGTGCTATTGATGGAGAACCAGTGATCTATACAGAAGGATGATCTATACACAAAATAATAAACCTTTGAGCAATGATTTGCAGCGTTTTTATTTACTTTTATACCTACATTTATACGAACTACGAGTAGGTAGTAGGTATAAAATGTAAAGATGAACTACATATTATATTGGACAACAATTACACGCTCCAAATTATCAGGTGTAAAACAGTGTCTCCTGTCACTTAAAATTTCTTTCAATGCAGAAAACGATCTGTCTACATCGCAAGATACAATAGGCAAAAATTTTAAAGTGGAAATCTCTTTTGGAGAGTAGGGAGAGTCCCATGAACTGTCTTCTCCTTTGAGAATCTTCGCGATTTGAACCACTGAAGACCACCCTGGATTTTTCGATAGGACCCCCTCCAGTTTATCCTTGACGGCTTTTCCAGTTGTTCCATGCCAGTGGGAGCTTTTTTCGAGCTGGTCGGAAACAGCACCTACGGCAGAGCAGAGATCCATCCCCCTGGTCTCCAGGCAAATGGGATCATTGGGCTGGGCTGATTCCAGGAATTCCAAAGTGTTTATTAGAAAGCCTTTACTTACCTGTTGGTTCAGTAAGCGGATTAGTCTCAAGGCTCCGAGCACGCACCGTTCACTTGCATTGTCACTCATCTATTCATTAGAGCATGTAATGGCCCATTACCTGCTGGGGTGATGTGAGTGAAGGGACAAAACATTCCAACATTCGATTTCGAATATTGTCAACTTCCAGCACTGACTTTTAAGAAAAAATCCAGAATACGCAAAAAACTGGTAAAATATGCTGCAAAATATGCAAAAATCCCCAAAATGACCAAAAAATGCAAAAATCCTCAAGATGACCGAAATATGCAAAAATACGCAATTTAAATGTCAATTTAAACCACCGCATACCCTTCAGAA
Source organism: Apolygus lucorum (assembly GCA_009739505.2). Taxonomy (NCBI): domain Eukaryota; kingdom Metazoa; phylum Arthropoda; class Insecta; order Hemiptera; family Miridae; genus Apolygus; species Apolygus lucorum. Next base: position 565,021 of record CM019170.2, on the reverse strand, counting down.
ACCTTCAAAACGTTCAAATACAAAGATATACCGCATAATAAAAGATATGCAAATTCCGAGCTCTAGTTATGATACATTGGAAAAGATGACAGCATGTGTTTAGGGTTGTTGACGTGAAGAAAAGTTGTTGTGAGGAAGGTTGAATTGTTCCGTGTTTATGTTTTTGTGATTCACGAATAAAAGACAAAGTTATTCATTGGAATTTGAAGACATTTAACAATATTATGACCCATCCTATTCATTAGTAAACCGAATGTGAACTTACTTGAGTTTCCTGTTGTAATTTTTGTTGCAACACAATGTACGTCCATACCAACAGTAAAACTTACTTGTAAGCAAGTACGAAGTTAACGGAACCTCAATGATCTATGCACCGTTCCCAATCTATCACTATTTTGAATAATCGACCAACAAAAACAGGTTACACCAAAGAAATAAAAAAAGTACTGCTTCGTTTTCGTGAAACCATAATATTTCTGAACATAATTTCTCATAATGACAGCACCGTGAAGGTATTGTTGATACGGAAATGTAATTACGACAGATACAGATTACTTCACTGTGGGTTCGTTATTTCACAACCTATACCTGCTTCATGAGTTCCTAGTTGCCTACCTATGAAAAAATATGAAGTGTTCATCACTCGTCAATTTCATCATTCATCGTCTGCATCAGTCCAACACCAGCCAAAATGAAATATCCATCTGTGACGCTCATTTTTGTGTTGAAATTTATAGCAGATTACTACACCATGGTTCATTATTTTGCGATCTGTACCTGCTTGATGAGTTCCTAGATAATGAAGTGTTTATTACTCGTCAATTTAATTCTCATCTGTCAACTTGCCCATTTTTGTGTTGAATGTATTAACAAAAGAAGTGGTTTTCAAAAGAGGTCGGCACTATGAAGACTGTTCAAATTTGTATGATACTCATATTTCCACTGATAATTCTCAATATTTTAATCTGTCCAACACTAACAAGAACGGAACTTGGATCTCGTGTCGACCATTTTTGTGATGACATTATTAGCAGATTACTACTCCATGGTTCATTATTTCACAACCACTATGTACCTACTTGATGAGTTCCACAGTATAGAGTTTTCAAATTTCAATGGATTTTTTTTTTAATTTTCTAAAAACGTCTACATTTTAAAGAACTTAAAAATGTGTCCAACTATTTCTTATAAATTCTAAAAATTCTACTCAGGAAATCTTGTTTTTTTTTTTGTGATGCAATTATTAGCAGATTACTACTCCATGGTTCATTATTTCACAGCCACTAGGTACCTACTTGATGAGTTCCTCGGTATAAAGTGTTCACATTTCAATGGATTTTATTAATTTTCTAAAAATGTCTACATTTTATAGAACTTAAAAATGTGTCCAACTATTTCTTATAAATTATAAAAATTCTACTCAAGAAATAACTTACTTTTTCCTCAAAAATGTCCTAAAATTACTAAAATTTGTATTTGCAAATGTATCTATACTCATTCAAATGGGGCTTATTGTTAATTATGGTTCTAACATGATAATGCCCATAATAGGGTGAACAGCATTGTTCCAACTGAAAGAGAAAACAATACATGATAGGTTGGTTTGTGATGAACACGAACAAAAGAAAGGATTAGTTGGGGGGTCGTCTCAAGGTCCTTCCTGGAAACCGAGCTTTTAGCTGCTGTTTTCGTTATGGAAACGGACCCCGCGCATGCGCAGTGCCGTCCAGCTCTCTCCCAAATACACAGTCAGTCAGTAGGTAGGTATCAATCTTCTTCTTCCGTCCGGGTGAAGGTGATATCAATTGTAGGTTCTAGTTTGTGGTTCCAGAATTCTTCCTAAATCAGTGAATTCTCACGTGCGATGTTATTTTTGATTAGGTCCGTAGGTTTACTGTACGGGTTGTGCATGGCCTTTTTCGAAACAGCGGTCGGAGTGGAAGTGATAATAAGTGACTCCATCATCCCTGGGACATAAAATCTACGCCTGTCGTACTTCTCAACAGGTATCTCGCTTTTCAAGCCCAATATATTGTAATGTAGTCACACTTCCAGATCTCTCCGTTTATGTACGGATTCTTCGGACAAAAAGTCGAACTCCAATCATAAAGGTGGAAAATGTATGAGTGACTTGGAGGTTAAAGCTCTTTCAGCTTCACACAATCTGACTTGAAAATTGATTTATTCTTCTTATGAAGAAATTCTTACTGCACCTTTATTTGGGACCATCCCCGTCTATTTTGGCATTGAACGGTTTCCGCATTTTTCAGTCAGATTTCGGTGTATTCCAACGCTGTTTCCGGTATTCTTTCTATTATTACTGTGGATTCTCACCATACATCAGGCAGATATTAAAATTAAAATTATAACACTAATTAAATAATAATATAAAAATTACGTGCATTTTTTCACAGTCAATTGTCGGCCTATTCCAAAGCGGTTTGCGGTGTTCTCTCTATTCTGAAATTCTATTGAGGCATCAAATTTAATATTATTTGAGGCATCAAATAATATTGAAAAAAAAAAAATAATAAATAAAAATATAAAATAAATAAATGTAAAATAAAAATATTTTATAATTACACAGGGTGTGTACTGTAGTGGTTACACTACAACAATTTCTGTAAATGAGGATTTGGTTACACCAAATGTACCATTCAATATTCGATTCTACAGCTAATTTGCAACATTTTTTGTCCTATAACTTAATTTTTTGGTTAATTATTTTCAATAATGAACCTTTGGAATCGACCAAGAAAAAAGATTTTCTAACACCCCCTCAAAATTTGATGGTTTACGTTTCAAGGTACGTAGAATCCAAAAATCGAATAAAAATTTGGCCGTCCGTCCGCCGTACGCGGCACTTTTGCCACTTAGCATTGACCGATTTTGATCAAGTTTGGTATGTAGGCTCCATTTGGGGTCTAGTTGTGCCCCAAAGATTTTGGTTGATGTAGGTCACTTCTAAGGGTTCCAAAATGAATTTTGAAATTTTCAAAACGCCCTAACTCAAAAAATTTTGATATAAAGGTATTGTTTTTCCTTCAATTTCAACTCTGTAGGACAAACCGTTCGCTCCCTACGAGAATTTAAGGGTTTTACGTACGATAAATCAGAAACACGAGTGTGAATCGCAAAAGAGGCCCGTTCAAATTAAAGCTGTCCGAAATGCGACCGATGTTTTTCTTCAAGTTGAATGGTTGGTGGCTTTGTAGACGAGTGATCTATATAGAAAAATAATAAACCATTGTGTAATAATTTGCAGCGTTTTTCTTATGAAAATTCTACTTTCTTACTTTAAAGATTTTTTGTGTGTTTTCGACCTTCCTTCATTAAAACGGTCATAACTCCTTTAATTTACGTGATAAACTCAAATATGATAGTACTCTTGGAAAGATCGATAAATCGATGGTGAAGACGAGAAACCTCGTATCTCCAATTTTTCCGAAAATGGGGTTTTTACTGCTACCTACCTATTTTACATTCCTCCACCGATTTTAGCGCTTGTAGCGTTGACAAATTGAGTTTTAAGCCTAAAAATCAGCTGTAGAGGTTCCTCGTAACCGTATGCAAGAGAAATAAGAAGAGATAACTCGTATCTCCCGCTAGGTACCACCAATTACAACAACGACGTATCACTCTGACCTAGGTAATTTCCTCATGTTCACTATATTTATTGAATAATTTGAAATATTTTACTATTGAAAGTAGTTCATTGGATGTTCTTCTGTGTATTGCATAAAAAATTTCGATGGCCTGTTTATTATTTGTCTCTGCAGTCTTCAAAATAAAATTAGAGTTAAGATACGAGCTACCTCTTTTAGCCCGAATGGTCCATACGAGTTTCCTCTGGATTTTTCTTAGTTAATTTTTGTAGGTTTTACTTCAATTTTTAGTAATTTTCGAGCTTTTAGCAACCACTGTAACAAAACGCTGCAAATCATTGCCCAAAGGTTTATTATTTTCTGTATAGATCACCCTTGTGTATAGATTCCTCCCTACCAACCATAGGTACTTACTACCTACTAGGGCATTTTTGAACATTTCAACCCCAACCACCAACCAAATGGAAATGAAGTGAAATGAATGAAATTTTAAATGAAATGAAATAAATGAAATTTTCAAAAATGTTCTAGTAAGTACGTAGTAGGCACCTACGGTTGGTAGGGAGGGATCTATACAGAAGGGTGATCTATACAGAAAATAATAAACCTTTGGGCAATGATTTGCAGCGTTTTTTAAAAATTTTTTTACCTACCAACATTTTTTTACCTACAAACTTTTTTTTAACCTACCAACTATTGGTAGGTACTACCTACCACACCATAAGCCTTCATACCTTCACAATCAAGTTTATTAGAAAGAACTAAACGCTTCACACACGATTCGAAAAATAGACAGCTTCATATGGAAATTTGATTACTGGTTGCTCAGAAAGCAAAACTGAATACAAATCGAAGAAATGATCGTTGTTAGTACAATACCTGCTGAAAACCAACGACTTCTCCAAAAATATCGTTCTTTGGAGCGACAACTGTACCTACCTATCAAAACAAATGTGCCACCATGTCCAACGCACTGCTCATTCTCAGTTGTGCCAAAAACGTGACAATCTTCCAAAAGTACTTGGTGCGCGGGCAAACACAAATGGAAGTAGATTCCTATAGAGAGAAGACTGGCCAACAGAAAAATATTTTTGCCGTCTAACTACGTGAGGTTCACTGAAGAAGCCAGGAGGGCAGTACCATACTCGGCATCCCTTATAACATACGATATTATAAACAAATTCAGCGACAAGAAGTTTATGGTTTACCAATCAATTCGTCTTGGAAGACAGAAGAAAGGAGATCCAACGGTCAGTCACATCAAAGGAATTAGGTACACTCCAGATGGCAAGATTCCTGTGAAGACTTCTTTCGAGGGCGAGCACCAAGAACTTCTGCAGAGACGATCGCGTAAGAGGGTTCCCAAACTTGAAGAAATTCCCAAACTTCGACGAGAACCCATTAAACTCAATACCAGGAAATCTCCAATCCAAAATCCAAAATCTCATCTCCAATCGTTGATGAGTGTTGTGCCTAATGACTGTCACTCTTTTTATAACAATTTACCTCACTGAAAATGTTTGAGTTCTTCTTTTGACATTTTCATGTCTTTGCTTTGGCACTTGAACTGAAAAATCGTCACGAAAACTTGCTCACGCGAAACCAATAAATAAAATAGACTCACTGTGTAGCGTAGAGAACAATCAACTGTTTTCTTATTTTGATGCTTGGGTACATGAACTAACAACCTTACTTTCAGACACATGAAAATGTCCCTATGTGTTGCAGACTCGTATGCAAGCAATTTCACTAAATTTGAAATCATATTAAATTATGGTTTCCTATAAGTTCTTATTTTTTCCTATTTGAAACAAATGCTGTTAAATAATTTAAAATAGAGTTCTTGTCAAAAAGAACTTTTTTTTCACATTCCTTTCAAAATGAGAAAATACCATCTCATTACATCAAAATATTATGTGCTTTGAGAAGAAATGTTCGAAGAAATTTTCATTTAGATCAGGAATAGAGTTTTTTGGTCATAAAAATGCTTACTGATGTTGTTTAGGAGGGTATGTTTAGGAGAGCAATGGCAGAGAAAACTCGTAAGTTGCCCCTTTTTATTCAGAGAATCCTCGTAACTCCTATTACCAAAGACGTGATAGTTGCCACCTCAGACTATTTTGAAGCACAGGTGTTTGAATCAAAAACTTGAAATATTTGTCGTAACCATGTACATAAGGTGTCATAGGAACCTAGAAAACAGTTTTTCCTCTCCCCTGAAAAGTTGGGATTTTGGAGATACGAGGTTTTTCGTCTTCACCGTCGAAATTTCCTATCCGTTTCGTGAGAAACGCAATTTTCAAAGTCATTAGTATTACCTAGTGAGTTGAGTGAGAGAAATGAATGAGTTTCTCGTATACAGGGTCAAGTTGAGTGAACTTCGAATGTGAAAAAAACAAAGCAGCTTTTTTTGTCTAATTACCCAGCATGTTTTACCAAGTTTTTGACAACTCGCAGAAGTGGGGGAAAGATTCTCTGGATATGAGGAGCTGGAAAGAGGGAAACAGGCCTATTTTCCTAATCCCAAAGGCCGTGACCTCAAGTCGCTCCACCCTTGGAAAGACCTCAACTGAAAAGAAACGCCCCTGAAATTCATCCCTCGAATTACCTGGCGGCGGTACCCTCCACTTTCTTCTCCTCGTTGGAGTAAAAGTTTCCCCCCGATGAGTCTGCCAACTGAAGTTCCCTTTTCCATTAGAAAAAGTGGTTCCGCCAACGAGCTCTTCATTTCCGTCTTGGTTTTCAGTTTTTGTTGCTACCCGACGCCCGCTCCTTTCAATTAGTCCTGAGCCTTGAGAGAAGAAAGTGAAACAGTGTGACAGACATTTTTGATCCAACTGAAATGTACCGAACCTACAGTTTTGGCCCGATTCTAACGGCCATGAATGAAAGACCTCAGAAGAAAGGCGTCTGCCAAGTGGGTGTGGCACATAGCTTCCTCGTATAACCCAAATGTATTGATGATCCGATGCATAGTCGATAATCTGAAAACAGTAATACCTCCTACTAACCTCCAATTTTGATGATCACATGACAATGACATTTATAGGGAACCATTCAGTCTCTACCAAACAACCCTAAGTTAACTTTGCTCTGGGTCTGTCACAGCTCTACCCTATAATTCTTTAATAAATTAATTTACAATAATTCATTTTCTAAATCTTTATAGGTGCTACTCTTCGGAGACACCAAACAATAATTCATGAAAGGGACAGCCCACACAATCTAGTGGAAGTCCAAAGAACTAGGAGTTACCTATGTCTAGTTCCACTTCAGTGTATGCTCTCCTTGATTCTGCCTCACATCTCTCCTAGCCTTGCTCTAGCTCAGTCGTACCTTCTCTTGGTCTTTCCAATCGCTTTTCATTTTCATTTTTACAGTTTTATTTTTTCTTCAGTTCTCAGTCTTCAGTTTTCAGTTCTCATTTTCATTTGTTTATTCTCCAGGAAAATCAGGTTCGTTTTGTATTTCTTTTTCTCTTTTCTCTTTTCTCTTTTTTCTTTTACCAAATCTAGAGGTTCTTTCTTTTGTTCTGTTCTATTGTATTGTCCAGAAGGATTTTTCATTTGTCCATTTTTTCAATTTCCTTTTTTTTTTTGTCCTAAGCAGAGGAGTTTATTTGATTTTTCTTTTTCCTTTTGATTCAGTATATTTCGTTTTTCCCTCATTTGCAGTTTCTTTTTCTTTGCCCTTTTCTCAGCCAGTGAGCTTTATTTTATTCTAGATTATAATTTAATTTAGAATTTAATTATTTCCCCAAAGTTTGGGGTGGTAGCAGAGTCTGCCTTAGTTTGAATTTAAAGACTAGTAGATTATAGCCTTTAACATCATCACAGGTCCCTGGTCATGAAGGAGTAGATGGCAATGAAGAAGCCGATCGACTCGCCAAGCAGGGATCGGAATCCCAATGTTTTGGTCCTGAACCACTACTCGGGGTTACTAAGAGCTTCATTACTCAACAGGTCCAAAAGTGGGAGGACAGCCAGAGAGCTGCGTACTGGCGCAACACTCCAAAGCAGAGGCAAGCCAAGCAGCTAATCACCATCTCTGAAAAAAGAGCAAAAGCTCTGCTGTCGCTAAACCTTCGCACCTTTGTGGGTCTCCTGACTGGCCATTGCCCCCTGAGATACCATCTCAACAAGACGGGCAAGGCCAGGACAGTTGAATGTCGGCTCTGCTGCGAAGGAGTCTAAACAGCAGAACACATCCTCTGTGAGTGTCCTGCTGTAGCATCTACCAGATTCCGGCATTTCGGTAAGGGTACTCATGTCCCGGCCGAAATTGCTCGGGAAACGCCCGAAAAACTTCTTCCCTTTGTGAAAGAAGAGGTTTTCAAACGGGCACTTAAGTGAAAAAGGGAATCCTGTCACAATAGATCAAACTTATGGTCTAAGTGACTAAGGGCTTGCCCCGTCCCAATAAAAGGAAAAAAAAAGTCTGCCAAGTGGGTGTGGCACATAGCTTCCTCGTATCCATAACCCGATTATATAGATGATCCGATGCATAGTAGCTAATCTCAAAACACCAATCTTAAAGTACCTTTCACTACCCTCACAGGGGACCATCTACACGCTAATCTGGTCAATCCTAGAAAATTTCATCAAATTCGGATGAAAAATGTAAATGTCATGGCTGTTACAAGGATTTTACGTATGCGCATGCGCAGAGGCCTCTGTACATTTTAAGGCCTTGATTTTCATTGGGGACCATCTACAACCTAATCCGCGTAATCCCTGAAAATGTCAACGAAATCGGGTAGAAAATGTGGAAGTTATGGCTGTTACAAGGAAATTCACGTTTGAGCATGCGCGGTGGCTACTATCAGTCGGAAGGTGATGATTTTCATAGGGGACCATCTAAATACTAATCTGTAACATCCCTGAAAATTTCATTGAAATCGGATTGAGATTGTGGAAGTTATGGCCGTTACAAGGAATTCACGTTTGCGCATGCGCAGTCGCTTCTATCAGTCCGGGGATGATGATTTACATAGGGGACCATCTACAACCTAATTCGCATAATCCCTGAAAATTTCATCGAAATCGAGTGGAAAATGTGGAAGTTATGGCCGTTACAAGGAAATTCACGTTTGCGCATGCGCAGTAGCTACTATCAATCCGAAGGTGGTGATTTTCATAGGGGACCATTTAAATACTAATCTGTAACATCCCTGAAAATTTCATTGAAATCGGATGGAAAATGTAGAAGTTATGGCCGTTACAAGGAATTCACGTTTGCGCATGCGCAGTCGCTTTTATCAGTCCGAGGATGATGATTTTCATAGGGGACCGTCTACACACCAACCCGCACAATCCCTGAAAATTTCATCGAAATCGGACAATAACTTCGTATAGTTATGCGCGTTACAAGGAATTGATGACAGACGGACAGACACACAGACAGACAGACAGACAGACACGGAACCAAAATTGTTCAGAAAGGTCTAAAACGCAAAACGCGAGTGAAAATTTTGATTTTGGAGAACTTTTTTTTTTCGTCCTTCAAAGTGAAAACAAAGTTTCCGCTACCTTGGTAGACTCGGAAGCAAAAACAACCCTTGAAAATCCCAACGAAATCTAATGAAAACAAGAAGAAGAGGGCAACCACATTGGGATCTCAAACTTTGAAAATTCAATATTTCACTATATTTGATAAACAATGATTAATGTGGTCAATTTTTCCAATTTATCCGATTTTTCTGGAAATTTTGCTATTTTTTCCGTTTTTTGGTGATTCGATATGAAATTCTCAACTATTTTGGGACCAGCACTACCTGGGGGAATTTTTGCCGCATGACAGACATGAAGGAAGGTGAAACCGAAATTTGCAACCTACTGGAACCCGGAAGCAACCTCAAATTGATGACGAGCCTATATCAATTTTTGACATTTTCATGTCTTTGCCCTGGTACATAGCACAAAAAACTGTCACGAAATTGCGTAACGAAATTGTGTTATAGTGCCTTTATAATGATTTCCGCTTACAACGACCCTGTTGTTAGGTTTGTTCCTTTTCTACACTTTTTAACCCACAAAAAACGTTCACCACTCGTTGGAAAGCTCTCGATTTAACGAACATTTTCATGTTCTCCATAACATTTTGACTACCTATACGAATAGCGGAGCTATGGGCATAACTGTTCTCATATTTTGTTTACAAACTAATGATCGTGAGTGTAGAAGATAATTAATCCGGAATCGTCTATTTTATTGAAATTAGGTACCTACCTCTTAATATTAATAATTGTGTCAATTTGTAACATAATATATCTATGTTATTATGTTAATGATTCGTTTCACATTCTGACAACAACGGAGGGTGGGTTATAAAATCCTATAGTGAGGTAAAAAGCAATAGGTAAAGACATGAAAATGTCCCAATGCGTTGCAGACTCGTATGCAAGCGTTTTTCGTTTTTTCTTTCGATATCAATATTTTCCAAGTTTTTTTCGTGTTTTTGACCTTATGTTACTAAAATGACCATAACAACCTTGATGTACCGTAAACATGTAACAATAAGGGCACCGTTGGAAAGGGCTCAAATGTACATGAGATTCATTTTATTCGATTTTCGTATTCTACGTATCTTGAAACGTAAAACATCAAATTTTGAGGGGGGGTTAAAATTTTTTTTTCTTGCTCGATCCCAAAGGCTTATTTTTTCTTAAAAAAAACCATGTATATCCCGAATTGTGTTTCAGATAAAAGTACCCGATTTTTTTGATTTTCATGTAGGTACTCGAGGTAACTATTTAGGTGTACAAAGTTTGAAATTGAAGAGAGAAAAAAAATAAAAATAATCGGTAAACCTCGATTTGATTTTGGATATATTTTGAAACGGAAATCTTTCTGCGCTCTTTGATGCTAAGGGAGCCCCCTAAACGAACTTTGATAGCCTCACTGGGAGACATAACTGAGACCTGTCAAACAAACAAGTCAGCTTGAACAAAAATCGAAGAAAAATGTACCTAATTTATATCAATTTACATATTTTTATTACTAATGGAAATGATACAATCAATAACAAATAATAACTGAAAAGAAATTGGTACCTACTTACCTATAATATGTAAAACTTGAAAATTTAATTTGTACTTAATTTAAACTTTAATGTAAACACATAATATCATATTATGATATTATAAATAACTAGGCAAAAGTGAACTTTAATGTAAACACATAATATCATATTATGATATTATAAATAACTAGGCAAAAGTGAACAGCTAAACGTGGAAAAGATGAATAAGTGATAATTTAAAAAGAAGGAGTACATACAAAAATTCAATTTAGGTTTACGTTTCAAGGTACATAGAATCCGAAAATCGAATAAAAATATTCCCGTCCATCCACCGTATATACCCGTATACTTTCCTTAGTTCCCATGGACCGATTTTGATGAAACTTGGTGTATGGGCTCCAATTGGGGTCTAGTTGAGCCCGAAGCTTTTCTTCTAAGGGTTGAAAAAAAGGGTTGACATTTTGAAAACGCCCTAGCTCAAAAAATTTTGATATAAAGGTATTGTTTTCCATCAATTTAAGATAGTATTGCATTTTTAGAATTTTTCGAGACCACCCGGAGCTTTGTAGGACAAACTTTTCGCTCCCTGGTCTTACGATAAATCAGAAACGCGAGTGTGAATCGCAAAAGAGGCCGAATCAATCAGCTAGAAATTTGATGTTTTTATTGAGTAGAAAGTTGTTCACTACCATATCTATGAATAATGCGTGTTTTATGTACGAAAAACGAAGGTTTTCTTCGGAAAATCCACTTTCTAACGGTCAGAATTATTCGAAAGTACCACCATTGTATTCAGCGTAAAAAATTACGTAGAAAATGATTCCAACGCATCTTGTGATCGAGGGGGACCATAAACCACTTAACGCACTGGATTTTCTTGTAAATCCCATGTTTTTTGGCATTCAAACTTGATTTACTCTTCCGATTTGAATCTTAAAAAGAAAAATTGATAGGTAGACCGTTGGAAATCTGACAATTTGATCATGTTTTTTTCGACGAACGCCCATTGAAATCAAAGAAAAAAAAAATCATCATCATGAAAAAAAAAACAAAAAAAAAAAAAAAAAAAGATTGAAATGATTTTTGAATCATTTGATCATGTTTTTTCGTTCAAAGTGAAAACTTCGAAAAGAAAAAATCAAATTCCGAAAAAAATTCCGAAATTCCGAAAAAAATTCCGAAAGTTTGCTTTTTGACTTGATTTTTTTTTGAAATTATTTATTGCAGGTGGCTCCACCGAGGCAGGCCAACCTATTATTATTATGAAGAGGATTCGAAGTTAGGAAGGTAACGAGAAGGGTACTCCACAAGAAGAGAGGGCATAGCAACCTTTCAAAACTAAATTTTATATCAATTTGATACCGTCCGTATCGGAGGGTTAACGCTTTTTTCGTTTATGTGCCAAGGTAAAGACATAAATTGTCAAAACATCCGAATTACAGTGACTTTGGTCTATTAGGAATTCACTTTCAACAGCCACGGAACTGTCAACTGTTCGAAAACTTCTGAAACTATTAAAATATTTGATTTTAGAGAACCCAAGTTTCTTCAACCTACCGCACAAATTCAAGACCTACCACCGGTAGTGAGGAAGCGAATAGAATTATCACAGCAATCGTCTCAAAAGGTTCCTAATCACCCTCCACATCGATCATGTCGAACTTTGAAGTCTCCCCTCACCGCTCAGCTTCATCTTTCAAAGTAAACACTTTCTGCTCCTTTTAAAAAGTAAATTGCGGATTTATTCCTCGTCCCTCCGCCTTCTTATCAAAACACGTTGATTAACTTGACGATGGAAGTTTTCCCAGCTGCAGCCAAAGCACTCTACGTTATTAAGGTGGTGATCGTTTTTAATTAGAGGCAAACAAAATTTGTCTTTAAAAAGTCCGAGAAAGCAACTAATTAATTTGCGTCATTAATATTGTGATTTCAATTGAACTTTTGTTTTTCTTACAAGGAAGTTCTGAGAGAAGTCTTTCGCCCTTCGTGGAACAGTTCGTCACTCTTTGGTTTATTATATTCCTTTATAGAATCTTTGTACACTAAAATAAATTAATTGGCGACTACACGTCAAAATTTGAGGTTGAAGAAGGTAGCAAAAATATTGTTTTGGTTCATTATTTTCAATAATAATCGACCAAGAAGAAAAATTGTCTGAAAATAGGTCATTCGAGGACCAGCAATGTGTAGTAATAATTTTATCATTCCTAAAAACGTAAAAAGTTAATGATATTCCGGGCAAATGAGTGGAGTTTTGACGTTTTTTAAAACAAAAAATGGAAAATTTGTAAATTCAACTCATTCACTGCACGAACGGGACTTTTCATTAATGGAAAAATGTCAATACAAAAAATAATTAAGAAGAAATAATTGTTAGGAGAAAATCAAAGACCCCCCCCCCACCCCTAAAAAACCCCTTTGTTACTTATAGTTACTCTATTAGTAAGTTTGAGTGAAACTATATTAAACAGTTAAAAATTACAAAAAATAAACAAATAATTACCTATTATTTCAGCTTTTGTTTACTTTTGATGTTGCTTCCGAGTCTACCAAGGTAGCGGAAGGTTGGTTTCACTTTTCGAGGATGAAAAAAAAGTTCTCCAAAATCTAAATTTTCTCTCGCGTTTTGCGTTTTAGACCTTTCTGAACAATTTTGGTTTCGTGTGTCTGTGTGTTTGTCATGAAATCCTTGTAACGGACATAACTATACGAAGTTATTGATATTGATATTTTATTATTCATACTGTAGGTACATATATGTACATAGTATAAGTCGATACAAATATTGCTACTTAACTTACTATCTAAATCTAACATGTAGGGCAAGGCATCAACAACAATTATTATTAGGCAAAAAAGTTAACAATGAAGAGCTACAACTATAAAATCCGATTTCGATGAAATTTTCAGGGATTGTGCGAATGAGGGGTGCGCCTTGATTTTTTTTAGATTTTTAATCGAAAGTAGACTACATTCTGAGAATTTTGGCACCAACCGCAACCTTCTAGCGTGAGTAGATCTTTTTCTATGATTTTTCAAAGTTTCGACCGTTTATGACGTCACGCGCCCTTCTCGCCTGGGCGGGACCCCCCAGCCCACTGTGACGTCATAAAGGGTCGAAACTTTAAAAATTCATAGGAAAAGTTTTACACTCGCTAGAAGGTCGCAGTTGGTACCAAAATTCTCGGAATGAGGTCTACCTTAGATTAAAAATAACAATAAACAGTATTTCCTACCCAGGCGCACACCCTGTCGGCGTGTAGACGGTCCCCTATGAAAATCATCATACCCGGACTGATAGAAGCGACTGCGCATGCGCAAACGTGAATTTCCTTGTAACAGCCATAACGTCTACATTTTTCATACGATTTCGATTAAATTTTCAGGGATTATACATGTCATATTAGTATTTAGATGGTCCCCAACGAAAATCACCACTTTCGACTGATAGTAGCCACTGCGCATACTCAAATGTGAATTTCCTTGTAACAGCCATAACTTCCACATTTTCCATCCGATTTCGATGACGTTTTCAGGGATTATGCGGATTAGGTTGTAGATGGTTCCGAATGAAGATCATCACCCCCGGACTAATAGAAGCGACTGCGCATGCGCAAACGTAAAATCCTTGTAGCAGCCATAACACATTTTTCATCCGAATTTGATGAAATTTTCTAGGATTGTCCAGATTAGCGTGTAGATGGTCCCCTATGAAGGTAGTGGAAAGTACTTAGAGGTTGGTGTTTTGAGATTAACTACTATGCATCAGATCATCTATATAGATGATATTAACATAACCCGATTGTATAATCGGGTTATGGATACGAGGAAGCTATGTGCCACACCCACTTGGCAGACTTTTTAAAAAATCCTTTCTCGTTAAAATTTCCATTTTTTCTTATTTTGCTTTCGAGTGTACCAAGGTAGCGGAAGCTTTGTTTTCACTTTTCAAATCAAAATTTTCACTCGCGTTTTGCATTTTAGACCTTTCTTAACAATTTTGGTTTCGTGTGTCTGTCTGTGTGTTTGTCATGAAATCCTTGTAACAGGCATAATTATACGAAGTTTTTCCGATTTCTATGAAATTTTCAGGGATTGGTGTGTAGACGGTCCCCTATGAAAATCATCATCCCCGGACAGATAGAAGCGACTGCGCATGCGCAAACGTGAATTCCTTGTAACAGCCATAACTTCCACATTTTCCACCCGATTTCTATGAAATTTTCAGGGATTATGTGGATTAGGTTGTAGATAGTCCCCTATGAAAATCGTCATCCCCGGACAGATAGAAGCGACTGCGCATGCGCAAACGTGAATTCCTTGTAACAGCCATAACGTCTACATTTTTCATACGATTTCGATGAAATTTTCAGGGATGTTACAGATCAGTATTTAGATGGTCCCCTACGAAATCACTACCTTCGACTGATAGCCACTGCGCATACTCAAATGTGAATTTCCTTGTAACGGCCATAACTTCTACATTTTCCATCCGATTTTGATGACATTTTCTGGAATTGAGGGGATTGGGATGTGAATGATTCCCTATGAAAATCATCACCTCCGGACTAATGGTAGCCACTGCGCATGCGCTGACGTAAATTTCCCTGTAACATCCATTAAATCTACATTTTCCATCCGATTTCGAAGAAATGTTCATAGATAGTCCGGGTTGACGTGTACGCGGTCCCCTAATATGGTAGTGCAATTGGTACTTTTCCGTTACACCCCCCCCCCCTCCAGTCTGTTTCGCGACTTTTTCACGCCCGCCCGATGTTTCTAGACACCGGTAATGATTCCTTTTCACATTTTAATAAATTAATGTACGCTCAGTTTGAGGGAGTAAAGAGACATCGGTGAATTCTTGGAAAAACAAGGGGGTAAAGTCATTGACCATGGGCGCTGTGCGCTTGCTTGGGTCCAATACCTTCCCGATGAATCGGTTGGTTCACAAACATCTCGTCACAAAGGACAAAGACAAAGACAATGCCAAACAGCTAATTCATTACTCGATACCTATTTGTGCGAATTTATGTGGAGGCAATCAAACCACAACCACGTCAATTTGTTTCAACAAATCCTCAACGACATTGGCAACTTCTAAAGACTCGGTAATTTTTGTTTTCCTTCTTTTTTAAAATATTATAATTTCTTCCCACAGCTTGAAATTGTGACGAATTCGACGTAAATATGTATTGTAAGACGGAATGCCTAGAAACACCTGGCGGGCCTGTTGAAGACAGACAGTGGGGGGGTGTATGACGGAAAAGTACTGTGCAATTAATGTTTTGAGATAAACTACTGTGCATCGGATCATCTATACAATTGGGTTATACAAGGAAGCCTCACGCACTTGGCAGACTTTTTTTTTAATCAAAAACGTTCAGAATATCCTGAAGTTGTATCGTACCTGGTCGCAGCTTCGACACTTCAGTCCGCCATAAACTTCACGCCTGGGAACGATACCCTTCGAATAAACTCCCCTAATCGTTTGCCGATAGCAGGCCTTCGGGGAAATAAGGAGAAAATATACCGCAAAGGCGCCTACATAAAAGTTAAGTAGGTTAATCCGAATGTCAGTATTTCACAAGGGAGGGTTGAACCGCACTTATGAAGTATGACGGAAATCGACGTTACTGTGTTCAAGAGAGAAGAAAAAATGTCAAGGCCTGAAGCAGAGAGAAGGGCGTCATTAGTAACTCTCAGTGGAGGGGAAATTTTCGGATTTGGCAAAAGGTAATGATTTACAATGAAGATAGGGAGGCTTAAATTTTTTTTCAAGGGAGGTAACAATATTTCACAGGTAGCTCATTGAGTTGGCATCGATTAGTGACTGGAAAGTGTCCAAGACCTCCTCTTTCATTCGCCAAAAGTAATCTATAAGTTACTCACAGACACCTGTCATGGGCAGGGTAGGCTGGTTTATAGGTTTTTTTTCCTTCTGGTAATTTTTAGCGACGAAATGGATTTTTTGGGGGTTTGGTTTTGGCACTCGAGGAATCAAAAGTACTAAGGAAAAAACACAACACGAATAAAAAAATTGAACTGTCCTATTTCAAAATAGTGTCATTTACCATTAGGAAGGCAATATCTCGGATCCAACATTATTTCTACATTCCTGGAGGCAAGACGGTACTCAAATACTGCAAATACAAATGTTGTGACCTTCCTATTCTTGTAAAATATTTTTAGGGAAAATTAAAGCACACGTGCAAGCCACGTGCAAACCTATAACAGTCAAGCCTTGTGTCCCTCCTGTGTCTTCTACCTACCTCAAGTTGTATAGCTTTTTTCAATAAAATTCATAATTTTTCAACCAATTTTATAAACTTTTCTACCAATTTTGCAATTTTTAACCAATTTCATGAACTTTTCAACCAATTTTATAATTTGTTCAACCGATTTCATACACTTTATTTTAAGAGGTATCGTTGTATTATAAGTAATTATAGGTCAAAAGGATAACAAAAAGTAGGTAGGCACATGAAAATCATTTTTCGTAATTGATGCTTGAAAAATGCCATTTGTACCTACACATATTTTGGTATGAATATTCAAATTTTGAAATATTTTGGTAGGTATGAATATTAATTTTTTGAAATGTTATACATATGAAAGGTAACCATTTTGTTCAGCACAGGCAGATGAGGAAATCTTTGAGACACACAGGCGGAGAATCGCGTAAGACACCTGCGTCTCCAGGTTATGCGGAATTCAAACCCCACCAAAAAACACCTGCTTTTTTTCTACGATGGAACTCAGTCCGGAACTGAAAAGGTAACCATTGATAAAAAATGGAAAAATAAATCAAAAAATAAAATTAAAATTGAAGTATAAAACGTAAAATTTTAAAATGAAATGCCTATTTCGTATCTAATGAAGACGATTGCCGGCAGAGTCAGCAAAAGTCTGGCTGTAAATCAGAACATAAATAATTAAGTTTCTTCTTCCTTCTCCAACTATGTTTTCTTGAGAACAATTCCTCATTAAATAATGTGTATAAAATTGGTTTAAAAAATAGATAGGTATACATTCGATTGAAAAAAAGAGATATTGGCTGAAAAAATCATGAAATTGGATGAAAAAATTATGAATATTACTGGAGAATGCTGTATACGAGTGTAAGGGCAGTGCGAGGGACCGCCATCATCCATCCTAGTCCAAGATGTTGTCTTGCTCAGTTACTAACTCACCTCTCCTTTACATGGTCATTTAACGGTTGCGTGGCAGGCGATCGTCATATCCACCTTTGTTGACGGTTTCGTGCCGGTTAGATACACCCTCGCATCACCAGAGTCGAGTAGCTGGTTTTGGGCCAGCCGATAAGCTCTACAGTAGAACTCCAATTATCCGAATTAATGGGGACCGGGACCCATTCGGATAATCAAATATTCGGATAATCGGAGTTTTTTTTTTAAATTGCCATTGGAGAGAAAAAAAGCTACGTTTTGATATTGCACTATTTTTTTATTGAATTAAATGAAAGAAACATGATATCGTCGCTTAAGATGCATCATAGCACATCTAACTTCTGCATACTTTTCAGGAGATCAAAAAAACCGATTTGGTCGATAAAATTTATAGTTTTTAACATTTTTATTCATCGGTCTGCCTTTATTTACAGTCTGCTAACTTGAATTGCATTTAATAGTACAGTAAACATCATATGTCAAAAAATCTTGTAGATGTGCTATGCTGTTGAAATTTTTCCTCTCACTTGTGCTATGATGTACCACATTTTCTCTGTGTTTCGTGGTGAAACGGCAATACTCTGTAGCTGGCAGTGATATACCAAGTTCACTGAAAAACTATGAAATTCATCCTTCTCCAAGTAAAAGCAAGAGTTCGAGAATTAAATAAGAGAAATCATTGAAATTCTGCAAATCCGCACAATCTCTGAAAATTTCATCGGAATCGGACAATAACTTCGATAGTTTTATGTCAGACAGACACGAAACCAAAATTGTTTAGGAAGGCTAGAAACGTAAAACACGAGTGGAAATTCTGATTTTGGAGAACTTTTTTTTTTCAACCATGAAAAGTAAAACAATGCTTCTGCTAGCTTGGTAGACTCGGAAGCAACATGTAATAGGTATAATATTATGGAGAAGTCACAATTTTAATGCAACTTTATCTTCAGAAGAGAGTTGAGAAGTTTCAAGGTTTCATTTGTGAGATCGTAGACCACCAATAAAATCACGTTTTTAGTTTTCCCAAGGCACAATCTCAATTCAAGAACCAAGATTGCCTAATATCACGTTAGTAGTACTAACACGGGTATTGAAATTTTTCTATTTTTAGATTTTTTTCTATCATTAGGTACAAAGCACAGCAAGCACTTAAATTTTCGATCTATGATAGGTAGTTTAGTTTTAGCTAATTTCCAATTTCTAAATAGAGAAATTTGTAAAGTGATGGAGACACTTACTGGCGCCTTACTTTCTGGCTTACAACTTGGGACTATAAGAATTTAAATTTTAGCTGTAAGGTCCCAAAAACTTTAATAAAGAAGTTTAGAGAACTCAGTTTTGTGATTTAGAGAATACAGCCATTGAGTAAGACCAATTGGAGAGAGTCTCTTTTTGGTCGGTACACTAGAATACCAGAATTGGGCCTGTTTTGCCTTTTATAAGGAAGGTCATGAGTGAAAGGTGTGTCTTCACTGTGGTTAGAGCCTTCCTCCTAACAATTTGTCATACATCGTGAATAAAAATCAGATCGTGCAGCAACGGAAGACTTAGGGCGTTTCTTCCCCTTGAAATTGGCAATGACTTTTCTATAAGAAAGCTGCTAGAAAAACATGAAACATCATGGCACATCAAACTTTCTCAGAACACACCATCATAGCACAAGTAAATCTGCAACTTTCAACGAAGAATTAGTTGTCATTCCAGATAGCTTGGGAGATGGTATTTTGTTTTTATTGAAGTTTATTCAGTGGAGAATAGATTACAAAATAATTTTTCAGGAAACACTCCCTAATCATTAACGTAGTCAAACAAAACCCAGCTCATCATCTGAGCTGTAGCCTTCCGCCATGTTGAAGATTGTAGATGTGCCAAGATGTCAGATGATTTTAGTTGTGTTATGATAACTAAATCAGAAATTACAGCGTTTCAAGTGGAGCAATCGAAAAACTAAGTCCACCAATCACTCAGGCGCGAAAATTCATATAAGAAACCGTTCTAACCTCATTTTCGACAAAATGTTAGATGTGCCATGATGCATCTTAAGCGACGATATTTTCACATGTTTTAAATATAAATAACATGTACTTATGTACAAGTTTAGAAATAAAAATCATTGTTTTTCAAACATCTCCGTCAATATAAGGAAGAATAATAGCGCACTTAGACTTTTTTTGGACAAATTTTTTTCTGAAAGTGATTCGGATAATCGGCGATTCGGATAGTCGGAGTTCGGATAATTGGAGTTCTACTGTAATAGAAACCCTACCCCTTTTTTCACACCCAAGTGTAAATAACGAATTCCAAGTCAAATTTTAAAAATTCAGTAAATTGACTGCTCTCAGATTTGATTGCTCTCAAGAATTTAAATTACAGTTTTTGACGTACTACCAACTAAGTGAGGTGGGTAGGAAAAGTCTTGTTGACAATCGACTGCGTGAGACTTCTAGGGATTGTTTCAAATTCGCTTCTCTCGAATTGACTGCCGTTGTAATAATAAACGAAAACAAACGCTTTCTTTCTTTGCTCAACGGTTGTTGTTGTTCGAGTGAGATGTACCTTAATAAAAGCTGAATCCTACAAACATCGTTCCAGGAGGCTTTACCAACAGTCGGTCCACGGACGGCAGATACCCATTCTATCGACCCAGGAAGCGGCATAAAAGGTAGGTAAGTCCACAGTTTTATCTCAGATATAAAGAGGACTGAAATATATTTCGTTCAAGTAGAAGGCAATATGCCACAAGGAAAAAAGGTCGGGGGGGGCTGTTGGTTTTTGCTCAAGCCCCGAACTGCCTACTTCCACGGCTATTGGTTTCGATTCGGGAGAAAATGACGTGTGCCCTTCTTGCTTTTCCCCTTCTCCTCCCATCTTTCCCCCAGATTTCCTATAAGTCGTAAACGTTGGAACATCTGGGTCGGATGCTGCAAATCCCGCGTTGTGTGGGAGGGGGGGGGAGGGAAGAGAAAAAAACCTTTTTAACCCCTACAGCCCTACAGAGGGGTCTCCCAGGCACTGATGTTCTGGGAGCGATTTCCCGCAAACATAACAGTAAACTATGGGCCTGGGGGATCTGTAGGGTGAGCCCATTTGCGCGGGGTATTTTCCATGGCTGGAAAGCGAGAGTCTCAGATATGGGCCTATCGGATTTGGTTGTAATGTGACAACAGGTTATCCCTTGAACCCCAGAGGTTACGTGTTACACAGTAGTTCTACGATAGGCCCTATCGAGATTCTTTACTCACATTTCGTAACACTTAAGTCATAAATACTGTTACGTAGAAAAGGATTCCAAACATGGATTTCCCATGTTTATTTCCATCGTTGAAGAATTTTTTCAAAATGAATTAATATATTTGAATAATGCTGTAAGATATAAAATGGCCGTATTCACGGTCTGTACATGTATTACTGTTCCAGTACTTGAATACTATTTAGCTCCCAGATAGTCATATTAATGTTCAATATGACTCCATATCAAGGTTCGAGATGACTTCATATTATTGTTCAATACGATTCCTTATAATATTTGATATGATTCCATATTAATGCTCAATATGATTCCAAATTAATGCTCAAAATGACCCCATATTAATGTTCAGTTTGATTCCTTATTAATGCTCAATATGATTCCATATTAATGCTCAATATGAGCCCATATTAATGTTCAGTATGATTCCAAATTAATACTCAAAATGACCCCATATAAATGTTCAATATGATTCCATATTAATGTTTAATATGACCCTATATTCATTTTAATTATGGTTCTATATTAATGCTCAATATGATTCCATATTAATGTTCAGTTTGATTCCTTATTAATGCTCAATATGACCCCATATTAACCCATTTCAAGCCAAGGGTATAAATAAGTGAACAATGAGGAGAGGTGGATGAACTGTTTTACAGAATACCGGCCGAAATAAAGCATCATTTGCTTTATAGAGAGCAAAAATACTCAATATTTTATGAATTTTACTTCTTAATGAGATTTGAGAGTTTTCCAAAGCGATTTGATTTATCCAGTTCGATATTTTTGGTAAAATATTAAAGTCTGAGGATCGACGAACGCTCACTCGCCCAGAATCGAATTTGAGCCACCATAATCATGCCTTTGGCCAAAAGGCCTCATTTTCAAAAACTTTCCAAAACGGCATTCAGCTCTTGTCGAAGAAAATTTTTTCTGAAAATTTTAGGAACATCATGAACGAGAAAAAATTCTTCTGCAAATATTTTCCATTATTTTCAATATTAAAAAAAATCATTTATGATTTTTATGATTATTTTACTTATAAGTATGACGATGCGAAAACGCATCAGGGGCCGGAAATGGGTTAATGTTCAATATATTGAACCCATATGTAGAACCATATATGGTTCTATATTAATGCTCAATATGACCTCATATTAATGTTCAATAAGATTCCATATTAATGTTCAGTTTGATTCCTTATTAATGCTAAATATGACCCCATATTAATGTTCAGTTTGATTCCTTATTAATGCTCAATATGACCCCATATTAATGTTCAATATGGTTCTATATCAATGCTCAATATGACCTCATATTAATGCTCAATATGATTCCATATTAATGCTCAGTATAATTCTATATTAATGCTCAATATGACTCTATATTAAGTAATCTTCAATAAAAATCAATAATATCGTGAAATATGACTCCATTTGGATAATAAGCGACAAAAGTGAGCCAAATTTCAGCTGATCAAAAGCGATCTTTTTTCGTTTGTTCGAATAGAATTTATTTCATGTCACTCGCTAGTGCTTCCTTAACAATTGAACCAATTAACAACTAACAACTGAACCAATTAATGAACCAATCGAACAATTAACAACTAGTACACCTCAACTTTGGGATAACAATGTTTAGCTGGTAGGAATTTTCTGGAGGAATGTGAGAAAGAAATTCCTCTCAAATTTATCAGTTTTGTGGGTTTTTTCTTCCAATATGATTTTTTTTTTTCAGAATATTATGATGGCAACTGGTGCGTTTATAGTTTCTAATTGAAGCTGTTCAAATTCCCATCAAATTACTCCCTATTTACTTTGTTGTCCAAAATATGTAGTTTTGCGACTAAACGGCTCAAAACACGACTAACACGAAATTTTCACTTCTTGGAATAAAATTACTTAACGTGTAAAACAAACGTGTTGCATTCACAATGTTCACTGAATAAATTGACTAGGATAATTATAATAATTAGGCAAAAAATTAGGCAAAAAATATAATATATAATAGGCAAAAAATTATAATAATAAATATAATAGGCAAAATATAATAGGCCTATTATATTATAATAAAATATAATAGGCAAAAAATTATAATAGGATAATTATTATCCTATTCAATATTCTGTAACTTCGTCAAATTGGGCGGAAAGTATATTTATATAGGTACTATAGTATATTTATATACTTTCCACCCAATTTGATGAAGTGACAGAATTTGTGATGATTATGGTGAATAATTCAGCAACTTCTGAAATCGGTTATGGTCGAGCCTTATTCATCAATAAGGGTTCTGAACCAAATCTTTATTGGAAAGACGCTTGACAAATTAGAAGAGCAATGGAGTTCAGAATTTGGATAATTTTATTTAAAGAGTTTCTCTCTAGTTTCATTAAAACGTCCAATTCGAACAGAGACTGGAATAAGACTTCCACATGTGGTTGGGAGGGTTAAGAAGTATAAAATGAAACATTCCGATCCCTTTCAACTCCGATAGAAACTTGGAGCAGGACGTAGCCTTTGATGGCGGATGGTCGAGGACACAGGACATTGATATGTAACTGCCACAAGAGGGCTGATGAAAGGTCCGACTAAGGCAGAGGTAAAGACATTTCGAACTGGTGTGGTGTATGGCTGTGTGTGTGGTGCACTGCCCTCCTACATTCCTCCCCACTCAAACCCTCTCTGCATCCGTTTCAAATGTATCACGGCGGTGGAATTCCAGCGGGAACCACCAGTCGAAGTTGAGTATTCCTTTGAAGCACGGCACAAGTGATTGCTTCTCTAGCCCATGAGGAACGCTAAAGAACAGAATTTAGGCTCGCGTTCAATAGATGAATGCTCTAATGAAAAAACTAGCATACACGTGACCATCAACGGAAAAACGTAGGTAATTTAAACTTTTATTTCGGAAATAGACGACGCAGATGAATCCAATAAGCTGTGGACTGTACGCTCATCAAGGCTTTGAACTCCAGGGCTTGCCAATTCACGCTATTACCGACTTATCTACGAGTTCCACGGTTCCTCAGAATCACTGAAAGCCAAGAGATCTCTCCAGAAGCTTATTCGCACCAGTTTTGATTTATAAATTCGATGAAAATAAGAATTCGAGATCCGTTTGCCTAAGTCTGATCAATCCAGTTTCGAGTTAGAGGCTTGTAGGGGGTACTTATCTGATACCACTCCTAAAAATTTGAAAGCGACTCATAGATGAAAGAAAATTATTAGGGTGAAGTGGGGTAAGTGCGTAGCAAAAAACGCATAGTGGCACTTCTACGGTCTGTCAATTGCAAATAAGTTAATATTTTTCTCTCAAACAAAAACCATCGGAACCAACTGCTTATCCTGAATTCAACGCGACATAAATTAATTTTCTATCTCCACCTCAAGTGAAAAAAATTGACCTTTCCTAAAAGCCTTTCAATAACGCACTTTCCCCGGCATTTGGGGTAAGTGCGCTTCTACCATGGGGTAAGTGCGTTCAACGTATTTTCTAAGAAAACTTGTTCATTTGAATCTTCCAGATGTTCAATTTAACACTAATAATAAAGAAAATCCAACATTTCCTCTGAACAATGTCAAATTTAATTAGTTAAATTCCAAAATAAGTCCCAGATACTTAGAAATAAAATAAATAATCATAAAAAGATTAAAAGGTAAATATAAATATAGATAAATAAATAAATGTTTTTCTAATATATGTACGTGGCATTCTGGAAAGAAATACATCACAAGGTCATGCATCGTGCATAATTGAATTCCGAACGCATAATTGAGGTCCGAAAATGCTCCCCATTCTGGAAAACGCACTTCCCCCATGCTGGGAAAACGCACTTCCCCCGATCCCTCCAAACCACGGGGGAAGTGCGTTTTGTGAAATTCAAGAGTAATTTCCACCTTTACCTATCCAATTATTTTTACGAAAATACAAACTACATCATGCGAGTAAACTATTACAAAAAAAAAAAAAAAAATGCAGAGAAATTCACGGATTTTACCCATTTAATTTCACTTGAAAGTGCCCACCTGTAAACTCGGCTTCACAGTAAAAATGACTAAGCGACAATGGACTAGGGATGGGTATCGATACTCGATATTTCAAAATATCGATACTTTCATACCGATACTCGATATTTTAGTATCGATACTGCACTATCCGATATTTTTGGATATCGATACTTTGGATCCGATATTTCTAAATATCGAATATCGATACTGTTCTCGCGGAAAAATTTACAAAATGGCTAAAAAATGAAGAAGATAGAGAGGCTTTTGGTTCATTACTCTTTGGTTGCACAAATAACGTTTATATCATGGAAAAAATCACTCTGCTTGGACTCTCAATAGTGAAAAATGAATGAAAGTTGTTGAAAAAATTATTTTTCTTGAAAAAATTGGATGATATTGATAGTTTGTGACACTAAAGTATCGATACGCGATATTTTAAAATATCGATACTCATGCCCAACGATACTTGATATACCTATATCGATACTCGGATACGATACAGTATCGATACAAAATATCGATACTTTTATAACGATACCCATCCCTACAATGGACCAATTTTTGCGGGTATTCCAAATACATGGTCCAATAAAACTATTTTACAGCTGGTAGCAGGCATCTGACGATTTAAAATATGGACAATAATAATGATGTAGAGTGGCCTGAACGGAAGTTATTAAAGGAAAACGCACTTACCCCAGAAACGCACTTATCCCACCTCACCCTAGTTATTGAGAAACTGAATTCCAGAGATTTCGGAAGATAACGAAAATTTTTATTGTTTTAACTTTTTAAGTGACTAGACTGACGCAAGGCCAAACTGGTTCAAATGATCGAATGAGTATAAATTATAAAACTGAAAAATGAAAATGACTGTAGGTAGATACCCTACAGCTACTCCCCCTCCAGCAATGAGCCAACGCTGAACTCAATCTTAGGGGAATCCTGAACCAATCCTGGAATCTCACAGTTCTTCTTGATTTTGTCTTTCCTCTCTTTTTACCATCTGTCTTCTGGCTTCTGGGTGTCTGTCTTATGTCTTCTGTGTCTGTTTGATGCTACACAAACCATCCAGGCACGCGAATCATAAATCTAGTCCAAACAGTAAATAATAGATAGATAGAAAAAATGTTTATTGGATCAAAACCAAAAATACAAAGCTACTAAATATTGCAATAAAACATTATAGAGCAAGGACCAAAGGCCAGCTGCCCGGAAGTGTCGAAAACGCTTTATCATACATAGCTCCATGATAGCAATATAGTAGTAAACATGATGTTAAGTAACAAGTTTTTTTCTCTCAATTTAATTTTTCTTATTTTTCAAATTGTATTTAGAAATCAATTGTACATTAATAAATTAATGTGGTATATAATAATATTAGTAATGTTAATTTTAACCCCTACAATAATACTGATAATAATACAATTTATGAATAAATTTACATATACTTAAATCAGCCTACGAAATTGAAATTTGTAATCAGGAATGCTCGATACCTCAGAGCTTCTCTGAGAAAATTATAAAGCCTGTACCAGTCATTTCCGTTTAGGCATTGAATGGCTTCCCACGACTTGAAGAACTTTTTGCCATAATGCCTAAACCTAAATTCTGCCATAATTGGGCATACACAAAAGAAATGGTAACTCGTTTCTTCCTCCGAGCGATTACACATGGAACATAGTACCCTTTCCGTTCCCTGATTCCATATTTTTCCATTCAGCTCAAGCTGCTCACATCGCGCCCTTGCTATTTGCTTGATTATTTTAAGGTTTGCGATTTTGAGATAGTCGGAGTTTTGTTCCAGCGAGGCTCTTTTTACCATCTGTCTTCTGGCTTCTGGGTGTCTGTCTTATGTCTTCTGTGTGTCTGTTTGATCCTACACAAACCATCCAGGCACGCGGATCATAAATCTAGTCCAACCAGTATAAAATTTATGAATCTCTGGAAGGTTGCTGGTGCATTTTTGAGACCAAAAGGCTTGTAATTGTACTCAGAAAGTTCGAATGGCGTGATATTTGCTGATTTTGATTTATGTCCTTCTGCCATTGGAATTTGGTTATTATTATTATTTTATCGGCGCTACAGCCCAATGTGGGCTTTGGCCTCTCGTGCTATCTTATTCCAAGCTGGCCTATCAAGAGCTTTCGTACTCCAATTGTCCACACCGATAATTCGGATGTCGTCCGTTACATCATCGATCCAGCTCTTCCTTGGTCTACCGCGTCTTCGAGTTCCATGCACTTCTTCCTTGAAGACCTTCTTCGGCATCCTTCCTTCTTCCATCCGAGATAAATGACCTAGCCAGCGCAGCCTCTGGGACTTTATGAAGCGCACGATGTCTTCATGATTGGTCAACTGATCGAGTTCATGGTTCCATCTAATCCTCCATCCCTCGCCGTCATAGACTGGCCCGAATATCTTCCTTAGGACCCTTCTTTCAAATACTCGGAGAGAGTTTTCGTCTGCGCTATTCATCACCCAGGTTTCGGCTCCATAGCAGGCAATAGGACGTATCAGCGCTTTATACAATGAAAGTTTTGTTTTCCTGGCCAAGAGTTTGGACTTGAAGTATGCTCTATTTGCTGCCATTATCCTACTTCTTATTTCGTGGCCAATCAAGTTCCCACTATTTATTGGAATTTGGTGGTTTGCCAAAAGTAAGTCGATTAAAAAAAAGGTTTTGACTTTCAGAATTTGATTGACATCTCCAATATGAGGTAGAGGGTACCTGTCTGGAATTCTCCGATCATTCAGACGACTGTAATCCCAGCAACATCTCCATGTCCCGATTTTCTTCTTGACGCTTTGGACTCGCCCATTCTGATTGAGAAGGCCTGATAATACTGGAATTCCTATTTTGCCTGCTTGAAATGGTTTAAATTGAATAGTCTTCAGTCAATAATCTGTTAGTCATTAATTTTCCAACAATACTAATAGACACTGCCGCATAGTGTTGTTGGCCAAAAAACCTTCTGATTGGTCCGATTCCACTAAAATATGACTTCAATTAATTCAATGTGGCCATATTGGGCGCTATTCCTGTGGTGTTTCATAAAATTAACACAGCGCTATCTCACAGACAAATACAGCCCTACAGCCAAGACACAAAAGTTTTCCACCTGCACAATCGTTTCCACCGCCTCATCCGCTATTCCAAGGGCTGACAAACAAGAAAAATGGCGCTCTGAAACGACTCCCAATAAATTAGACGAAACTTTCCCACTGGGTGACAAGAGAAGAATGGAAGTCAAAAGCCATACTGAGAAATGGGAATAATAATGATAAGACGTCCCAGAACGTCCTTTTCGCCACAATAACCTCCTCTCTCCCCGTCCCTCTCCATAAGACCTGTTTAGGTGTTTGAGGTGCTTTCCTGAGAGCAAAGCGGGTAGAAATATTCGGTGATTTATAACGCGGAATGTTTGCGGCGATAAGGAGGAAGGAAAAGGCATTTGTCTTCCTTTAAAAAGAGGGGGAAGGATTGATGGGTGAAGAAGCCCCGCGAGCGCATCTTTGCAACCGACAAGGAAAAACGGAACCTGAGGTCCTTCCCCGCTCACCAGCTGGGTCTCGCAGCTGCATATCCGCAACTTCTTCAATCTTCATCGGGAATTTTCATAATAAACATCCTCTTTGACTCTTGAGATCGCGGGGTAAAAACATAATACTTCGGGAAGGGAATTCATGGCGAATTTACGGAGGAAAACCAATGATGGGCTCAAAATGAGTAGGAGAAGTACAGTTTTGGGTACAAACAAATGGTTTCAGGATTACAGTTCTGAATATTGATTGTTAATGGTCGAAAGGACTCCAGGTTTTTGGGTCCTATTACGTTGGCTTTATGATATTTAATTTCGTTAGCTGCAGTTTAGCTGGACAAACTCGCCAGCATTCAGGGTAAAATTTTAAAAATTTTGTTACGCATCAGTAATTTGACTTCATAGGAATCGCCACCATTAGGAGGGAGAAGCGGATGCTGGCACAGGGAACTACTATATGAGCCTTTTCAAGGACGTTGGTGACTGCTTCTTTCCTCCCCAACTGACTGGACTGTGGAAACTTTCCTCTACTTCACTGTTCGAATGTTCTAGCATGGTGATACAGAGCCATCCAATGATTGGGTAAATAAATAATAAATAGATGTGCAAAAGAGTTGGAAATAATTTCTGGCTGTGCCATGTAATAATATGTATAATTTTTAAAACCCAGATGTTTATGGTAAATCATTTCTGATTTTCATCAACATTTCTGATTTATGTAAATGATGTTGACAGCGAAAAATAGACATGACTCTCCGCCCCGCGAAGCAAAAACAAACGGAACCAGTCAGGTTTCTGGGCATGATTTTGGACTCGGCACTAACATGGTCAGATCAGTGTACAGAACTGTCAAAAAAATTGAGTGTTACCATTTATTTAGCCTTCGAGACAGTGTTTCAAAGGATATATTGATGTACTGCTATTAAGGTTGTTTTCACTCCATTATGTCGTATGCCATTTTAGCTTGGGGTCATTGTCCATCTAGCAATAAGGTGTTTAGCTCGCAGAGACGATGTATCCGAGTAATTTCGTCGTTAAAATTTAGGGATGATTGTAAAAGCTCCTTTATCGCTTTGGGTATATTGACTCTCCCCTGTGTTTATATGAGAAAATGTTTAAAGTATGCTCATTAAAACAAGGAAACGTGGCAAAAAATTAATGAATTTCACGACCATTTTACTAGGGGTAGTGGAAAATGCAATTAAGCCAAAATCGGTTACGAAGATCAGATAATGCACATACCTACTGGGGAAAAAAATTATATAATAAAATGCCGTTCAGATTACAAGAAATTTATTAAGTTTATCACAAATATTTTGAAAAAAGAGGCTTTTTACTCTGTTGAGGAGTTTTTAGATTTTAATTTTGAAAATTTGACCTGCTAGCCATGTGATATTGACTAAACATGTTTTTGACTTTATTTAGATTGATTAATGATTTATTATGTTTATTATTATCTCAGTATACTGAATGTGGGCACGGTGTTATGCACATTATTAGTAACTATTATCGTGTCTCTAGTTTATCCAGCAGAGGAATACACCGAGTACTCTTGCTTGCGATGATTCTCATTGTTTCATGTGTAGTTTTGTAGTATAATCAATCTGTGATCTCTTTGCCGGGCTGTGATTTTGTTTGACTGTGATAATTGGAATGTCTATGATTGTGTTTAATTGTATATGTGTGTGTGATTATTGTGTTGCGTGTTTCGAGCGTTGGACCGGGGTTCTTGGCTCTTTTATTGAGGTGTGCGCTTTGCCTCTATGGTAGATCGCACAGTTCGTAGGGCTACCTCTCCAGTAATGGATTGGTGGCCCCGGGAGCTGCCATGGTGGGTGGGTCCGGGCCGGCGCGGCAGCGCCCCACATACATCTTATTCCTGGGAGTACCGATCACATCAGTTCCTATTACACTTAGTTCCTGTTCTTCATCGTTTTTCATATAGTTCGAGCTCTTTATTGTTGACTTTTTTGCCTAATAATTATTGTTGTTGATACCTTGCCCTATATGTTAGAATTAGATAGTAAGTTAAGTAACAAGCTTTAATCATTTGTATCGACTTATACTATGTACATATATGTACCTACAGTATGAAGAATAAAATATCATATCATAATATGATATGATATTTTATTCTTCAGACTATTCATGATATTATCATATCTCTTGGTTCGGCAGCCAATCAAACAAAGTGGTCGGACTGGGGAGCAGTCCAAAAAGTCAAAACTCGAGTTTACCATTCTTATTTTTTAATAAAACTAGACAAAATTCTGAACAGTTTTGTAAAAATAACATTAAAATCGGATGACTGTTTGATGAGTTACAATTTTTTAAACATTTTGAGTAGCGGAACTGAAAAATATCGAAAAGTTGTTAACAAAACCTAGTTAACTAACTAGTTAACTTTCTTGAAGTACATGGATTCATGGATACTAAAAAGTATCAACTCTTTTTCGATGAAAATGGTCTTTATTACCTTTTGGAATCAAACTCCTCAAATGAAGATTGTTATAACTGGTTTCTAGTGGTGCACCAGTGGTACACCTACATCCTCTGGTATCGAAAAACAGGTACCGATGTGAGTACGAATGGAAAGAGGCCCAATCTCGAAAAACCAACAGTAGTTACAATTAAATTAAACCAAACCAATAAGATTAGGCAGTTAGCAAATAAAACCAGAACTGACTAGATCCAGTCGAGAAAGAGGAAATAACCGGTTGGCTGAAGATAATGAGAAAGGACAAAAACAACATCGTACCTGCGGCAAAACTGATAATAAAAAGTTTAACAAAATATTTGTCAAATCAAATAGTCGAGCTGAAAAAGGTTTAAGATA
The DNA here is from genome assembly GCA_009739505.2 of Apolygus lucorum. Lineage (NCBI taxonomy): Eukaryota > Metazoa > Arthropoda > Insecta > Hemiptera > Miridae > Apolygus > Apolygus lucorum. Next base: position 533,568 of record CM019170.2, on the reverse strand, counting down.
ATTAGATTGAAAAACTGCAAATTATCATACATTCATTTTCTTCTCATTTTATGTTAACCTTGTGAAAGATCACGTTAACTATTATGGCACGTTGTGGTTAAAGGAAAATAATGTTTCATATATTTTACCATGGATGGTACTGGTGTGTGTACTACGTATGTGTGTACATACGTAGCTCTGTGTACTACGTATGTACTGATCCTGGTACCTACCAAAATAGAAATAGGTGGATCAATCACGTTTAGGTTCGTTGTTACCAATAAATCCACTGGAACCAACCTCACTTTCATTTTCCAGCTAGCTCAAAATTTAGAATTTTTCGTCCGAAATTGATTAATCAATATTGATTTGATTAATCAATATTAATTTGATTAAATTGATGATTTTAAATTAATTTTTCAATCTTTCTAAAACTTAAATTAGAAGAATCAACTGCCCTCGAAATTTGGAATTTTAGTTTGATTAAATTGCTTAAAACCCCTCAAAATTTTTAAGGTTGAAAAACAAATGTCCTCCAAAATCAAAATTTTCCACTCGCATATTTCATTTTAGACATTCTGGCACAATTTTGATTTCGTATCTGTCGGCCTGCGTGTCCTCAAATCTTTGAAACGGCCGAAACTATAGGGTAACGGACCCAATAGTTGGACACTTAAGGTACTAGCTTTCTCACTAAAATTCTCGCTGTAAGATCAGCATTTTAGTAAATCTTCCTAATTTTTCCCCATTATCATCTCAGAATCTGTGGCTATATGACAGAAGCTTTTTTGATTGAATAAGAGTGGAGTTTTCAAATAATTCATGAAAGTCAAAACTCAACATGACCCAGTAGTTGGACACTAGGTACTTTTCTTCGCACTTTTCTTGTGAAATTATAGTAAAATGTACTAAATCAAAAGATAACAGTTGTCCAATCCGATCTTTTGGAGTTTTTGTTGACTCAAACGAGCTTCCTTCAAAGAGCCAAATGACTATAATACCTGCGGATCTTTGGCTGGGAGCTCGTTTGAGTTAACAAAAACTCCTAAAGACAAGATTGAACAATTTTTTTATTTGACATTTTTGATATTAAACTGCGAAGAAAAGTGGTGTCTAACTACTGCTTCATTCGTTTCCTAAAATTATGAGATTCAGTGACGGCAATCGTGAAAAAATTCCACATTGGTTTTGAAGCTTTCTCCTGACTTAGTCTTTATTGTCTCAGTCTTATTGCTCACACTAAGAACTCAAAAAATACCTCACTGATCTTCATTAACATCAACGTCAGTATAATATGAGTACTAAAATGTAATACAAATAAATGTCGACTTAGGAAAAAAGAGAAAAAAAATAGATAAATAAAAAACAAAAAAAATAAAAAATAAAAAATGAAAAAAAATTAAAAAAATAAAATAAATAAATTGGAGAAACCTTTCAAAAATATCTTGAAGAGAGAAATAAGAAACAATCACGACTTAAGAAATGAAATATACAAAAAAAGATTCTAGTTATGAAAATCACAATTACAATTACAAAAGAATCTCATGAGAGCTGGGAAACCCACGGATGTCGAAGTATAGGGCCACTGCAAACCAGGCCTTGGCCCTGAAGTTGGACAACCGCCAACTTCTGGGCCACCAGCAGATTTGGGGTTCCACTAGTTGGACGGCCTTAGTATAAAATAAATATTTACTCTAATGGTCTACTTCCTAGATGGATACCTTAAAAAATAGCTCAACTATACGGAACAATAATTGAAATACACAAAAAAACATCGCAAATAATCAGAAAAACCTTATGAATATGCTCATGTTTACTTACCATAACCATAACGAACAGCATTCGTCCGGACACCACCATTTTCAAAACGAATTGAACAAACTATTTCCAACTCCTAGGTTAAACTAGGAGCCGAAGAAAGGGTCCACAGTACCGTACCCTTATTTATTAGGAAGAAATTAAGCAACTGTCCAACTATTGGGCCCGCTACCTCACGTAGTTATTGTCCAATTTTGATGTAAATTTCAGGCAATGTGCGGGTTGGCGAATGTTAGGGTGGAGGGCAAGCTATAAGTTATGTTCTTCCGTTTGTTCAAACTTTATTCTTACATCTACTGCTATATTAGGATGTCCTCAAACTATTCAGTATTGAAGAAAATAACAAATTTAAGTCACAAGCCTCATAAATTCGTTTTCACGAAATCAATTTTTTGACCCAGTGTTTGTTTGACTGCCAAATTTTTGGTTAGACCCGTGATTGACACCCAATGATTGACGCATCAGTATTTCTCCGATAAATGATTCAATGTATCACCAAAACATTTAAATTAAACAATTTTATACATAAAATGAACTTTTACGCTTAGTTGTCTTACGTAAATTTGGGTTTTCTCCCTCTCTACCAAAGATAGGATATTGAATAATTATTGAATCGAATAAATGAATAATTTCCTGTTCATGGTTGAGAGATGGTCTCAATGTACATCCCTAACGCACTTCATCCTAAATCCATCTTGGAACAGAGCCTTCAAAATTTGAGTACAGTGTGCAGAACAAAACAACAAAAATCCTTCTAAAAATTCTGTAAAATCCTAAATATAAAATAATAGATAGTTTTTAAACCTCTCGACAGTTTATTATCTCGGAGAGGAAAATGAAAAACCAATTTTTCTCGGGGAAAATTAAACGGTTTTATCGAAGCAAGAACCGCCACGTGGGTGGCCCTCCAAGGAGCTCTGGAGGGGGATGTAATCCTCACTTCTTATTTCAACGGGGTTTTAACCCCGCAGAACCCCGAAGGCTTCTTTTGAGGTGGAAATGAGGGAAGCTTTTTAACAGCTTCGAACCCCGAGAAAAACTCTTGTATAAACCACGTTTTTATTTCATTTTTATTACATTTTTAACACATCGTTTTCAGTGGGAAGTAATGTGTATGAAAATATTATTATTTTTTTAGAGGTCCCCGAGCGAACGAGACTCCCTAGAAAGATGAAATGTCACGGAAAGGTTAATTTATTCGAGGAAACCTCGAGTATTTTTGGTCGTTGTTATTCAATAGGCTTCACAAGACGCACATGTCCCCCCCCCCTCCCAAAAAACGCAAAAAATTTCACATCTTATTTCGAGTCTGGAGTAATCTACTTGCTGATAACCTGCATGAATCGTGAAAGTGTTATCACATCAGAACGAAAAGTTTTACAAAGGACGACGTATTGAACACTAATAGACGGACGGACAGAGAGAAACAGAGACAAAATTGTCCAAAAGCTCTAAAAAGAGAAATTATTGAAATCAGTAGCAAACATTTCGGCCAAGTTATGTGAGTGGTATAACTTTGTCACACTTATAAAACATTTGTTGTTATTGAGCAATGCTACTGATAAATTCCTGAAAAGGAGATTTGATTTTCACAATCATGTTGCTAGTTTTATGAGTCTAAAGTGTTCCTGTAGTCTCTGGAAGTAGGGATGGTTGTCGTCCATAAATTATCGATTAACGGAATCAAGGATTGTTTTATCGAACTAATCGATTCACCAACTAATCGTGGTGATGTTCGATTATGCAAAAACAGATTGGTAAAAAATTGGTTACAATGAATAAAACGAGCTTCAGGGGATGAATTCATTCACTAGAAGTAAGAAAAACATTGATGAAAGTTATAAAGTAGTTTATAATAATTATTTCGAATAGTCACTCACTGATGATAGTAGTTATTAATCGATACAAAATAATCAATTATCCAATTAATTTAGGCTTACTGATGTATATTATTCGAAAAATAATCGAACTGTTCTGATTTTTCGATAATTATTCGTAATTGCTTAATGATTAATCAGTAATAAATTAAATAAAGCAGCAACACGATTGTGAAATTGTTCTCGATTTTTCACTTTATCACACCTTGGCTCTTATAGATTGGGTCGGTTGAAATCATTGTGTTTCCTTCTACCCTCAGAATGTCAGCAAAATCAAGGTATCAGATCGTGAGAAATTTACGTTCGAGAAAAATCGTTGAGGACAGTCAGAAACGGAACCAAAGTTGTACAAGAAGCTCTGATACGCAAAATGTGAGTTGATATTTGAATTTTGGAGGACCTTTTTCGACCTGCTGCATAAATACAAAACCTGTTGCATCTTCCATATCTTCGATAGCGAGGGAACAAAATAATAAACTATTGTATAATAATTTGCATTTCGACCTACTGCAAGGATTTAAAGCTTTCGTGATCTCTAAAAGTGATAAGATGAAAGTCAATAAAGGTCATCATCAGTAACAAGCAATAACTTGTTAATAAAAACTGTCGGTTATGTCATAATTATTCGAAGTTTTTATTATCAAGTTATTGCTTGTTACTGATCATCATCAACCGTCGAAATCGATTTAACTTTGTAATTCATCATTTTCGTGGAAACAGACAACGTTCTTCTCAACTCCGTTATTATCTCTAAAACGCTGCAAATTGTTACACAATGGTTTATTATTTTTCTATATAGATCACTCGTCTACAAAATCACCAACCATCGATCGCATTTTGGTCAGCTCTAATTTTAACGGAGATTAGGCCTCTTTTGCGATTCACACTCGTGTTTTGATTTATATATATATTTCAATATTAACCCTTACATTTTTGTAGGGAGCGAACGGTTGGTCCTACAGAGCTCCGGGTGGTCTCAAAAAATTCTAAAAATTCTATAGAATCCAAAATCGAAGGAAAAACAATACCTTTATTTCGAAATTTTTTGAGTTAGGGCGTTTTCAAAATTTCAAAATTGATTTTGGAACCCTTAGAAGTGACCTACATCAACCAAAAGCTTCGGGGCACAACTAGACCCCAAATGGAGCCTACATACCAAATTTCATCAAAATCGGTCAATGCTAAGTGGCAAAAGTGCCGCGTACGTCGGACGGACGGCCAAATTTTTATTCGATTTTTGGATTCTACGTACCTTGAAACGTAAACCATCAAATTTTGAGGGGGTGTTAAAATTTTTTTTCTTGGTCGATTCCAAAGGTTCATTATTGAAAATAATAAACCAAAATGAGGTAGCAAGATGTTTTGTAGTTTTCTCAGGCGCACGTGTCATTCTTCAACACCTCCAAACAGTACAGATATCCAAGTGGTACTCTTTTACATTTTGTGTACCCTAAAATGGCGATGTTGAATGACTCGACGGTACAAATGACCCGAAGGTACGATATAAACCTGGAGCTTTCGTAACAATGGAGGAGAGAATTAACATTGAAGTCTCACAGTAGTTAAATCACTTGCGAAAATCTCTTACGACAGATTTACGGCGAGTTCCTGTTTGACAGTGACGTCAGATGAGGACGAGAGAAGAGTTCAACCTTTTATCAATTTTCATGTTATACAACGATTTATACAATCAGGATATTTAAGGCTACTGGTAGACCATAGAGAGGTCTCTATTCGCCAGGTGAGTGAGTCCCGCTCACAATGTTCGAGAGATTCGTAACGTTCGGCCCGTACGGCCAATGGGTAGCCGCTTTAGCAGGTGAGGATTTTCGGTTTCTTGAAAAATAAATTAAAGATACTGTAAACCAGTGCCAGACTTTGCAATACATCTCGAGTTTCAAGCTGAACTGTACACTTGTACAGTCCTTTGATTTGTGATGCACTCATTTAAACGATTAAATATTTTCTCCTACTCAACGGATCGTTTAATGCATCCTTAAAAAAGATTTAAACGTTAATAATTGTTTCTAGAGTAGTTACATTTTTTTGTACTTATGTACAAATGTACTTTGTTCAAATTGTACTGTATGCTTAATGGAGGTATTATTTTGTAAATTACGTATAATTATTTGTCAATTTATTGCGAATGAGGTCTTCAGAAATAAAACTCGTCCTTTGCCGAGCTTCTACAATTATTTGTAAATTAAGTATAACCACTTAATTTTAATTTATTGTCTCTAGTGTACTTGACAAAATAATAAAGATATTAAAGTGAACCAGAGTTGAAAGATTCAATGTAAGCTAAATAGAAATAAACCTAGTGTGAACTCGACAAGATCAAACCAAGAAGTGATTTTGGTTTATTATTTTCAATAATGAACCTTTGGAATCGACCAAGAAAAACTAAAAGTCCTGGAGGGTGGGGCACGAGCTCGAGGGGAGGGGGTCCCTAAAGGTCCCATTTTGGGATTTTTCGTGAATATCTCGAAAACGGTGCATTTCTCGATAAAACATGACCTATAGTAAATTAAAGCTGATAAAATTCTCTACAACTTTGATTCCATACGTTTTATCAAAATTCCGAACCGTTACCAAGTTTTATGCATCCAAAAATGGAGGAATTTTGAAAATTTGGTTTTTAGCTCACGTTTTCTGGATAACTTTGTTGAATTTCGTCCAAACGGTTGATCTGAGAAAAACCGTCTCTTAGAAATTGGTGAAAAACCAACATAAACACAAACAGTGGATACAGCTTTCGTACAAGTACGCAACCACGAGAGACATTTTATGTTTTATGTTTAATAAATTGAGAGCTTTCCAATGAGTGGTGAACGATTTTTGTGGGGTGGAAAATGAGGAAGTTAGTTTTTCCTAGGAACGATTGGTTGTACGTGAAAATCATCAGAAATTTCCGCGTAACGCTCCCCTCGTAACGCTCCCCGCGTGACGATTTTTCATTTATGTGCCATAGTAAAGACATGAAATGTCAAAAAATTTTTAACACCCCCTTAAAATTTGATGGTTTACGTTTCAAGGTACGTAGAATCCTAAAATCGAATAAAAATTTGGCCGTCCGTCCGCCGTACGCGACACTTTCCCCACTTTGCATTGACCGATTTTGATGAAATTTGGTATGTAGGCTCCATTTGGGGTCTAGTTGTGCCCCGAAGATTTTGGTTGATGTAGGTCACTTCTAAGGGTTCAAAAATAAATTTTGAAAACGCCCTAACTCAAAAAATTTTGATATAAAGGTATTGTTTTTCCTTCAATTTAAGATTCTATAGAATTTTAAGGATTTTTTGAGACCACGCGGAGCTCTGTAGGACAAACCGTTCGCTCCCTACGAAAATTTAAAGGTACGATAAGTCAGAAACACGAGTGTGAATCGCAGAAGAGACCTAATCTCCGTTCAAATTTTAGCTGACTGAAATGCGATAAATGTTTTTCTTCATGGATGGTTGGTGGCTTTGCAGACGAGTGATCATTATAGAAAAATAATAAACCATTGTGTAATGCTGCTAATTGTGTGCTTTTTTTATTAACAACAAATAAACCAGCAATTTGCTAACTACCCTGAATCACAACAATATTATTCAAGAAAAGGTCAATAAAATGATGAAAAATTCAGATTATCAAGTACTTAAAGTACGATGAAACGTATACACAATACTACTTTTCTAACCCGTTTAGAGTAAGAATGTGGACTAAACTGAGAACATCAGCCAAATGGGTGTAGCACATAGCTGTAATCGTAAACCCGATTGTATAGATGATCCGATGCATTTTAGCTCAAAAAATCAATCCCCAAGTACCTTTCGCTACTTTCATAGGGGACCATCTACACGCCAACCCGCAGACTCTGAAAATTTCACGTTTGCGCATGGAGGTACGATCTAGTCAACCAGCACAATCCTTGAAAATTTAATCGAATACTGGTTGACAATAACTTCGTATAGTTTTTCCCGTCACAAGGATTTCATGACAGACAGACAGACACGGAACCAAAATTGTTTAGGAAGGCCTTACACGTAAAACGCGAGTGGAAATTTTGATTTTGGAGAGCTTATTTTCAACCTTGAAAAGTGAAATCAGTGCTGTCGCTACTTGGTAGACTCTGAAGAAAAAATGTTTTGAAAAGTCTCATGAATGATTGAGAATAAACATTGAAGAATAAAAAGGGATTGTTTTGTATTCTACTCTGCGTACAATCTTTGAGAATTTCCCAAAAATTGACCAAACAGCTTGTAACGCGACTTGCTAAACCGGGAATATTCAGGGAATTTTACTGTACTAAAAAACTCGGGGGAATTTAATTTTTCCCGAAAAACTCTGGGAAAAGCCCTACCGCCTAACCTACCGGGAAGTTCCGGCAGTCTCACGGAAAAACGTCTGCCAAGTGGGTGTGGCACATAGCTTCCTCGTATCCATAACCCGATTGTATAGATGATCCGATGCATAGTAGTTAATCTCAAAACACCAATCTCTAAGTACCTTTCAATACCCTCATAGGGGACCATCTACACGCAAATCTGGAATCCTAGAAAATTTCATCAAATTCGGATGAAAAATGTAAGTGTTTTGGCCGTTACAAGGATTTTACGTTTGCGCATGCGCAGTGGCTACTATCAGTCCGAAGGTGGTGATTTTCATAGGGGACCATCTAAATACTGATTTGTAACATCCCTGAAAATTTCATCAAAATCGGATGGAAAATGTGGAAGTTATGGCTGTTACAAGGAATTCACGTTTGCGCATGCGCAGCGGCTACTATCAGTCCGGAGGTGATGATTTTCATAGGGGACCATCTACACACGAACCCGCACAATCCCTTGAAATTTCATAGAAATCGGACAATAACTTCGTATAGTTATGGCCGTTACAAGGATTTCATGACTGACACACAGACAGACAGACGGACAGACAAACACGGAACCAAAATTGTTCAAGAAGGTCTAAAACGTAAAACGCAAGAGAAAATTTTGATTTTGGAGAACTTTTTTTTTCCATCCTCGAAAAGTGAAAACAAAGTTTCCGCTACCTTGGTAGACTCGGAAGCAAAAAGTTTAAGTGCTTACCTACGGAAAAATCCCCACACTTGAAAGTTTGACCTAGTTCATGTATTCCACGGAACTAGCCGTAATAGATTGGACGTGTCCTCCTATGCAAATGACTAATCAGCGGTTTCCCGAAATGCGGAGGAGCGCCCTATTTGAGGGTTATGCAAACCAGCCGAAGTGGAGTCCTCTATACAAGCCGGTGTAAGGAAAAGGCTGATTTTTGGTGAATTTCTTTGAATACACCTACAGACTTCATTTCGTTGTTTCCTCCCCTGTTGTGAAGTTTTACCGTTCAAGTTATCATAAAGGATGGCCAATCACAAAAAAAATTGTTGGTCGGTGCTTAAGTATTATAGAAAAAACTTTTGTCCCAAAAATGTAAACAATTTTGGTTTATTATTGCTTCCGAGTCTACCAAGGTAGCGGAAGCTTTGTTTTCACTTTTCAAGGACGAAAAAAAAGTTCTCCAAAATCAGAATTTCCACTCGCGTTTAGCGTTTTAGACCTTTCTGAACAATTTTGGTTCCGTGTCTGTCTGCCTGTGTGTCTGTGTGTCTGTCATGAATTCCTTGTAACGCGCATAACTATACGAAGTTATTGTCCGATTTCTATGAAATTTTCAGGGATTGTGCGGGTTGGTGTGTAGACGGTCCCCTATGAAAATCATGATCCCCGGACTGATAGAAGCGACTGCGCATGCGCAAATGTGAATTCCTTGTAACGGCCATAACTTCTACATTTTCCATCCGATTTCAATGAAATTTTCAGGGATGTTACAGATTAGTATTTAGATGGTTTCCTATGAAAATCGTCAACTTCGGACTGATAGTAGCCACTGCGCATGCGCAAACGTGAATTTCCTTGTAACGGCCATAACATCCACATTTTCCACCCGATTTCAATGAAATTTTCAGGGTTTATGTGGATTAGGTTGTAGATGATCCTCTATGAAAATCATCATCCCCGGATCGATAGAAGCGACTGCGCATGCGCAAACGTAAATTCCTTGTAACAGAAGTAACTTCAACTGTCCCCCAGGGGTCGCGGGTTCGAATCCCAGCTGAGGCTAAGTATTTTTTGATCCAATCACATATCTACTCACTTAATTTTTCATCCGAATTTGATGAAATTTTCTAGGATTGTCCAGATTAGCGTGTAGATGGTCCTCTATGAGGGTAGTGGAAGTTACTTAGAGATTGGTGTTTTGAGATTAACAACTATGCATCTGATCATCTATATAATCGGGTTATGGATACGAGGAAGCTATGTGCCACACCCACTTGGCAGACGTTTTTGTTTTTTTTTCAATAATAAGCCTTTGGAATCTAGCAAGAAAAACAAATTTTAACCCCCCTCAAAATTTGATGTTTTACGTTTCAAGGTACGTAGAATCCGAAAATCAAATAAAAAATTTTCCGTCCGTACGCTGTACGCGGCACTTTTCTAAGCAACACTTGACCGATTTGATTCAAATTTGGTATATGGGCTCCATTTGGGGTCTAGTTGTGCCGCGAAGCTTTTGGTTGATGTCAGTCACTTCTAAGGGGTGAAAATTGAGGGTTGAAATTTTCAAGAATGCCCTAGCTCGAAAACTCTTGAAATAAAGGTATCGTCTTCTCACCAATTTTAAATAGTATTGAATTTAAAAAAAAATTTGGGACCACCCGGAGCTCTGTAGGACAAACCGTTCGCTCCCTACGAGTACTTAAAGGGTTTCCTTCGATAAAACAGAATCACGAGTGTGAATCACAAAAGAGGTCTAATCTCCGTTCAAATTTTATTTGACTAAAATGCGATCGCTGTTCATTCCTTCGATTTGTATTCAGTTTTGTTTTCTGAACAACCAGTAATCAAATTTCCGTGTAAAGTTCCCTTTTTTTCGAATCGAGTGTGAAGCGTTTAGTACTTTCTAATAAACTTGATTGTGAAGGTGTGAAGGCAGTATGGTGTGGTAAGTAGTACCTACCAATGGTTGGTAGGTAAAAAATAAAAACGCTTCAAATCATCGCCTTAAGGTTTATTATTTTCTGTATAGATCACCCTTCTGTATAGACCCCTCCCTACCTACCATGGGGTACCTACTACCTAGTAGGGCATTTTTGAACATTTTAACCCTTCATTTCCATTTGGTTAGTGGTTAGGCTTGAAATTTTCAAAAATTCCCTAGTAGGTGGTAGGTACCGATGGTTGGTAGGGAGAGATCTATACAGAAAATAATAAACCTTTGGGCAATTATTTGCAGCGTTTTTAAATGTTAATATTTCAAATATGGCTTTCTATAAAAACAATTTTCCCCCGTTTTTGTTATTAAAATTTATAGTTTTGCTAAAAGCGTTCATAAAGGCACACCTGCAGTTAATGAATGCTAACCCGCACTGCACAAGAGTGCTAGCCAGAGTGGAGCACTCTCCGTTGCCGCTTCCGTTGTGATAGGGTGTATTCGTTTGGTAGGTAGTATTCCTATGTAACATCCATGCGTTGTATAACGAGTTCCATGATTCATACAATCGCGTTTCTACATGGAACCAGAGCCCTGAGAGTAAAATCAAACTGGCTCTTCGAAAATCATTGTTTAGTAATGCATGCGTTCCGGAGGATGTTCCATTGGATAAGCATTAGGTCAATTTAAACCAGTTAGTAAGTGATAAAACTTGAATTTTTATTTCCTTCTTACTGCACACTCAAAGTAATTTAGTTAGTATCGAGTTCAACCCCCTCCCCTTCCTCTAACGGTGCCACTAATTTTGCTTCCTCACTACCGAAGGTAGGGAAGCTTTGTATTCGTGAAATCCCGAAACAGCCTCGCATGTGCTCCAGATTTGCCCAGCCATGGTAAGACCCAGGTGTGCCCGTCACAATTCTGCCCTGAACCTACTGGAAGCCTACGCTCGCCGTAAAGGATGGCCAGTATGGCTAGAGTCACACTTTAACCTGGAACAGCGAGGTTACCGTCTGGCTCCGGCCAGAGATCACTCGCAGACATCAATGCTTCCAAAATTCGAAAATATGAAGTTGACGCATTACTAGATGCTGCAGCAGCACTTGCAAACATTCAGCGAAACCAACTAAAGGTGATTGGAGCAACGATCACCTGGAGAGGGATATGGCATGGCAAGTCAGCGAAGGATCTGATTCGGGCTGGTTACCCACTGTTTATCCTGGAGTGGATGACCACCCGAGTCCTAACAGGAGGATCATTCATCTGGTCTAAATTCAGGGCTACGGCCACACGACGGCGTGCCACGGCTCGAGCAAGTGGGCTCCGTGGGACTTGGAGCTGAACTCGAACCCCATTGGGAGGAGAAGTGTCGACTGATGACATAGCCAGAAGAGGCACAATCCTCCCTCCATCATTTGTGGGATAAGGTGATTCTACCTTGTCCCTCACCCCAATGTCCGAGGTCGGATCTCGGACCCTGATACCAAGCAGCCAGATGGACATGACTGCTGAGTGCTGAAAGTGCTGATACGATACTGTGATGTAAATATTTATGTACAATACCATCAATTGTAGCGGTGAAGTATTTTTTCCAAATATAAATTGTTAATGAAAGAAGTGAAAAAAAAAAATGTCCTCCAAAATCAAAATTTCCACTTGCTTTTTGCGTTTTAGAGCTTCCCGAACAATTTTGGTTCCGTGTCTGTCTGTCTGTCGGTCTGTCTGTGGTCAATCCTTGTCCCGGGCAAGACTATACTAACCTGTGGTCTGATTTTGATGAAATTTTCAGGGATTGTGCGGGTTAGGTCCTAGACGGTCCCCTATAAATTTCAGCACCTTCGGATCAGCTGAGTGAGCTCCAAGGCCATTTTCTCTCCTGTTGAACGCAGGAAGCTGAAATTTGAGAGGCAGGGTCAATGGAGAATGCTGAAGGTGCCTGAGTGGTCACTGATCAGCTGAGTGAGCTCCAAGGCCATTTCCTCTCCTGTTGAACGCAGGAACCTGAAATTTGAGAGGGCGGGTCAATGGAGAATGCTGAAGGTGCCTGAGTGGTCACTGATCAGCTGAGTGAGCTTAAATATTACAGTGGAAGAAAGATAAAGAGGGAGAGGGAGCAAAAACCTTTTCAAGGTATGTCACATTTTAGCCATTAGGCTCTAAGCGGAAATCATCCGGGGGTGCAGGGGGCGAAGCCCCCGCCGAGGCGCGCAGCGCCGAGTTTTCGCCAACTGATTCTATACGTCCATGTTACAATGAGTGAGGAAGCTATACTGCCCACCCAACTTGGCAGACGTTTTTTCCATGGAGGCACAAAGGATAATTCTAGAAAATCCAGAGGTATATTGATAATTTTCTCTCAATTTCATAGCTTGGGTACAATTAGTAAGAAATAAAGGAATCCTAAATATTCAGAAATCGTATATTTTGTGAATATTGTCCCCTCAATTGCCCCCTCCCCATGCTGATTTGATCCTCAATACTCGTGATGACGACTACAATATTTGCTCATAAACGACTTCGAATTTGTTCAATTGTCAACTACGAGTACTTGGTCGAAACCCCAGATTTTGCTTGCATTAAGGCTGATTGAGGCAATCGCTGAATTGAAGAGCCGTCCAGGTCTTTGGTGAGTTCGCCCTTGGTTCGAAATATCTGACCGAATTGCTGTGGTTGCTGCGTCGCCCTTTTGATTTATTATTTTCAACAATGAACTTTTGGAATCGAACCATGAAAAAACATTTTTAACCCCCCTCAAAATTTGATGGTTTACGTTTCAAGGTACGTAGAATCCAAAAATCGAATGAAACGCTGCAAATTATTACACAATGGTTTATTATTTTTCTATATAGATCACTCGTCTGCAAAGCCACCAACCATCCAACATGAAGAAAAACATCGATCGCATTTCGGTCAGCTTTAATTTGAACGGAGATTAGGCCTCTTTTGCGATTCACACTCGTGTTTCTGATTTATCGTACGTCCAAACTTTAAATTCTCGTAGTGAGCGAACGGTTTGTCCTACAAAGCTCCGGGTGGTCTCAAAAAATGCTAAAAATTCTAAAAAATCAGAAAAAAATCAGTTCTAAGGGTTCCAAAATGAATTTTGAAAACGCCCTAACTCAAAAAATTTCAATATAAAGGTATTGTTTTTCCTTCAATTTAGGATTCTATAGAATTTTTAGCATTTTTTGAGACCACCCGGAGCTCTGTAGGACAAACCGTTCGCTCACTACGAGAATTTAAAGTTTGGACGTACGATAAATCAGAAACACGAGTGTGAATCGCAAAAGAGGCCTAATCTCCGTTCAAATTAAAGCTGACCGAAATACGATCGATGTTTTTCTTCATGTTGGATGGTTGGTGGCTTTGCAGACGAGTGGTCTATATAGAAAAATAAAAAACAATAAACCATTGGGTAATAATTTGCAGCGTTTGAGTTGCCAGTTTTGCCTGAGCTGGGACTAAGCCCGAACGAGAGAAATAATCCTTGTAGTCCAAGTTTCAGACAAAGGGTTCGTTGCCTAACCACGCCATCTTCTTCTGAGCATGTTAGTCAATATTGGCTCATAATGGGGTATTTCAGTCAATTTTTTTTAATTTTTTTTTCAAAACAGTATGGCTTAGGAATAACGGTAATTGGGTCTGTTCATCGAAAAAATGTTTTTAAAAAATCAGAGAAGCTAAGGAAAGTTGAAGATTTGAACGGTGTGACGTAGCTAGCCAACTGTCTTTGAAAAAAGTATCCATGCACAGAAACCCTTGGAGGACCTCTTGGATACTACAAAATACCACTCACACACGTGCACGGCATAAGTGTGTGTGCGTTAAGGGAGGCCCGCCTTTTTTCAAACGTGTGATCTCTTTAATTAATTTTTCTACCACATGTTATAGTATCATTGGGCTTAAAGTTGTAGTATATAGGTTTTCAAGGGTGCTGAATCCAAATTTGAGGTCAAAATCCTGAATTTCCGACCCACCGAAATACCCTATTCCCAAACATTCCTGTTGGCCTGGTACACAATTACAGTTATGAAATACCAGAACCTGATAACGAGATTTTATGTCTATGAACAAGAGACATGTCGATATACAACAGTAACAATGTGGAATTGCACATTGATAAGTGGTGAAGGTTGTTAATTCTTGAGACACGATTTTAAGAATGTTAAGTATAATATTTTGTGATTATTTATTTTTAGTTACGTGCTGTGTGGGGATAAGTGGCGTCACCGTAGCCTGGCCGGCTGCAGCGTTTCCCAAAATGGAGGACGGCTCTGCTGGAATCAACTTCTCGGAGTGGGAAAAGGGTTGGCTGGCTTGCCTACCTTTCACTGGCGCAGTCATCAGTCCACTTCCCGTGGCGTACCTCATGGACAGAATCGGCAGGAGGAGCACACTTCACTTATCTCTCCTACTGATTTTGGCAGGGTGGATGATCATTGCTTTTTGCAGCAACATCTACTTGTTGTGTCTCGCGAGGTTAATGTGTGGATTGTGGGGAGGTACAGAGTACATCACGGTGTCCATTTACGTTGCTGAAATGGTCGATCCTTCGATCAGAGGAACGCTGATATCTGTCACAGGCATGACGCTGTACATCGGTGCCCTGTACGTCAGCTTCATCTCTTACTTGAGCTACCAAGCTATGTCTTTAGTGTGTGCTGTGCCTGCCTTGTGCCTCTTCACCATATTTTTCTTCATCCCAGAATCTCCTTACTTCTATTTGATGCACGGCCGAAAGAAAGAAGCAGAAGAAGCCATCACGTGGTTGCGCGGCCACTGCGACAAAGATGAGCTCAAACGGATCGAAGATGGCGTCATAGAACAGAGCAAAAACCACGGAACATTCAAAGAAATCGTAGCAAACAAAGCTAACAGAAACGCTTTTATCATGATCGAATGGTTCAAAATCTTCTCGTCTTGCACAGCCAACATTGTTCTTTTCGCCTACAGCACACATTTAATTCCTGATTCGTTCGTATCAGCTCAAGACAGCAATATCTTACTTACAGTTCTTTGGGTGTTTGCTGCTCTTGTGTCATCAAGCATCATGGACAAATTCCCAAGAAGGACCATCTTAGGTGTATCCTGCGTTGGAACCATAGCTCTATTTACAATCACAACAGTTTGGTATTACCTGAAAGAATTTACTCAGGTAAACGTCACGACCACAACATGGGTTCCTCTCATCACCATAATTATAGGTTCGTTCTTCGAAGTCATCGGAATAGTCAACATTCCCAACGTCCTGAAAGGGGAAATATTCCCGATCAACATCAAAACCAAAGCCTGCGCCATCTCTTGCATGACGGCCAACATTTTCGAAACCATCAACGTTTTGTACTATTACGAAATTAATTACTACATTGGCGAGTATTTCCAATTCCTGAAGTCGGTGGTATCAGCGTCACTTTGCTTGTACATCACGGTCTTCCACATGTTCGAGACGAAAGGTCTGGACTTGGAGACCATACAGGATTTGCTCACAAGAAAGATGCAGAAGAAGAAAAAGCCGGTAGACGAAAAATCAGACGTGGAAAAAGTGTGAACCGTTCAAAGGAATGGAGGGTGTGTGTTCAGAACTAACGGCACCGGAGAGGTGGTCCCTTCGGCTGATAGCTAGTGACGATTCGATGTACCATTCGATGCGGTATTTAACATCGAAATAATATCGGAAGACACTATCGATATCGATAAAATATCGGAAGAAAAATATCGATATCACTAATATTGGAAGAAAAATATCGAAATCACTAATATCGATAGAATATTGAAACAAAAACATTAATGAGACACTGCCACTGAATTTTTTCTTTAAATCTTTTTTTTCCAATATCAGTGATAATCGATAGAATATCGAAAGAAAAATACTGATTTCACTGATATCGAATATGTTTTTGGATCTTTTTTAATCAATATAAGTGATATCGATAATAATTATCGATATCACTTATATTGATTTCGATAATTATTATCGAAAGAAAAATACTGATTTCGAATATGTTTTTTAAATCAATATCAGTAATTACGATAAATTATTGAAAGAAGATTATTGATTTCACTGATATCGTATACGTTTTTGCATCGTTTTTATCGATTAGGAGAAGTTGGTAACTTACAGTGGGTAGGAATATAACCATCACTACCGATAATTTTCTTCTTTCGATATCAATATTTTCCTTTCGATATGAGATAATATTGAAAGAAAAATATCGATACAAATATCGGAAATATCGATAAATATCGAAAGTATCGAATCGTCACTACTGATAGCAAAGGCCAAAGGAAGCCGTTGATGACACGTTTCTGTTGCATAGCTATGGGATAAAAACCATACGACTTCAGCCTCTTCCAAGTAGGGTGGTCAGTATAGTTCTAATCATGCATGCCTTTGTGGACGGAACCACATAAGGTGGAAGTAATCTCAGTGCCAATCCCTGACTGCCCTCCAATATCTGGAACACCAGGCTCTGGATTCCCAGCTTCCACAAAAGCTTTTTTCTCTTGGAAAACGGGGTTGTACTCAAAATAGGTAGGCCTAGATGAAAGCACGAATCATTAAGTTTTCACCATATCATACTTTTTTCATCATAAAATCTTGGAAATTGTTTGGTAACTTATGACTTTAAGAACAAAATTGGCTAGCTTGCATTATTTATGTTAATAAAACGTGACGGAAAGGGAAAACGAAAATGATGTGCTCTCATTGGTTGTCAGCAAATTGAGCTTGAGGTTTGTTGCCAAGCAACAAGTCTACGCCTACTTCTCCTGACCTTCCTTGGCTCACAAGATATGGAGCAGTAATAAAAGAAAGAGAGATTTCACTCCCGACTGTACCAAGTCACATTTGAATAATCATTTCCATTCAACAGTAAGCTGGTTTTCCGCGATTTTTCTTAACTATAACGGAATTTGAACGACTGGTTAAGGAAAATGATCAGAAACCTACTATGGATAACACTGGGGAACAATGTGAAACAAAATTTTTGTTGCCTTCGATTTTACAGCTGTTTTAGAGTTATTTAGGCATGTTACATTCAAATACGAAGTCAGTTTTCTTCTATCACGTCAAGTTTTTTTGCTACAGCTTATAGTAATGAGACCACTCCCTGCAGTGTGCTGCTTAGATCATAAAACGGGGTACGCTATTCTATAGACGGAAGTTTAATTTTTTTTAATTTGGAATAAGTGAATATCGCTGTAGGAGAATAGCAGCAGGTTCATACTTGTGACGACAATCGTATAGACGGTAGTTGGGACATGTATGAACCTTTCGTTGGTGACCTACGGCGTCATTCTCTTCTTCCCATACGAGCAAGTTCAGTTTCACACGAGATTGTGTGGTGAGACGTTACGTCCGGTTTTTTAAACAAGGATTTTTTTTTACATTTATTTCTGAGAACAACTTCTCTTTCCTTTAGATCATGTCTGTCTCTGGCATTTCACGTCGGAGGTGTATAAACAGTGCTGATTCGTTTTGCTATATTTGTGGCTTTTACTATTCCAAGTCAAAGGAGAAACATTAGTCCATTTGTCAGGCAAGCCTATTTAGCGTATTTTAAAATGAAAATCGGTGATCAGGATAAAGCTTGGGCCCCTCACAAGGTGTGCAAGCAGTGTGTCGATAGTTTACGAATGTGGACTAAGGGAACAGGTGATAAAATGCCATTTGGTATACCAATGAGTTGGCGAGAGCCCAGAGATCATTCAAGTGACTGTTATTTCTGTATGGTGTAAACGTCAGGTTATAACAAAAAAAATAAATGTAAGATAGAGTATCCTAGTTTACTATCGGCTATACGCCCAGTGCCTCATTCAGCTGAAATCCCAGTGCCAGTTTTCGAAGAACTACCCCTATCAAAACCATTATCAAAGATTTTCTTGGAAATACTAGAGCAGAGAACTACATTGACATTGTCAACCAACTCTTTTAGAGTTTCAAAAGGCTAGGTTGCAATATGAGCATCAAATTGCATTTTCTACATAGTCATCTCGCCAATTTCCCCACAAACCTTGGTGCAGTCAGTGATGAGCAGGGAGAGCGTTTCCACCAAGACCTGCAAACCATGGAGGCTCGGTATCAGGGAAGATGGGATGAGCACATGATGGCTGACTATTGTTGGAGCATCAAGCGAGATTGTCCACAAACTGAACACTCCAGAAAGAGTTATAAGAGAAAATTTTTACCGTAATATTAATGTCCGTGTTTGAGAAAACCATGTTATCCCTTCTACAATGACAATTTCACTTTACAAAAAATGTGATTTAATAGCATTTGTTCAAATTAAATTACAATTTGTGAACAGTATATTCAGTATAATTATTCATCTTTACTTTGTTTCGTGAGGATATTTTATATGACTATTGGGAGAAAGAGGGTATTCTGTAGCTTAAAAAGTTGATGTGCTAGACAAAAAACGAGGTTATTTTTGGATTCAGAGGCCAAAAGTGACTCTAAAACAAGTATTAAATCGAAGTCAACAAAAATTGTGTCCCCCAGTGTAATATTACGTATTGCATGGATGAACGAGATATTTTAGTAATCGAAAAATGTAGATTTGACTATTTTGCTTTTGAAGGTAAATTTAAAGATAAATATGAATTTATTTTTTGGGCGAATTTTTGAGCAGTTTTCTCACGATGGCTCCTCTAGGGACGTTTAGACAAAACCAAAATATAATATATTTTGAATACCTAATTATTAAAAATTCTAAATGTTATTTAGAATTGAACTAGATCGATCGGCTGTGAACGTATTTGAGGATAATGTTATTTTCTCTCTCGCATCAACTATCTTCCTCTTTAGTCTTAAACATCTCTTGTTTATGAATGAATTTGTTGCCTCAACCGCAATCTACTCAAAAACTCTGTCAATCAACTCAATGTGAACATGATCTGTTAAATTGCTCTTGCATAACGACACTTCTCTGTTTTCGTCATTGACTTGGGACACCTAATTGACTGATTGTACGTCAGTAGATTGTTGGTCTAAGCCAACAACAGTTGATGTTCTTATTTGTTGATTATAACTGACAATTCGTTGCAATGTCTTTATTGTATTATATTAATACGTGGTCTTTTAAAACTTTAAACTGAAAACAATTTGTAAATTGTTGATATATTTACGAGTTTCTTCGCGCATCAAAGTTTTTATATTCAAGTAGGAGAAAAGCTGTGATTCTTTTGAATTCCAAGAATGAGATGCTGCGAGTAGGAAACTAAAAGGATTTTATTCGACACATGAATAATGGAATATGAAATATGGATTTAAAAAATATAAATATGGATTTAAAACACCGTAGGTGTCTTTTTTATACCTAAGGCGTCCGATGTTAATGTGAACTATTCGAAAGAAGAAACAGCAAAATAATAAACTGATGAGTAATGACTTAGCTTGATGTTGTCCTTTCGCCTCATTTTTCAGAAAGATGAGCTGTATTTTGTCTGTTCTATTTTATTCATTTAACTGGAACATCCCAAGAATCGATGATGAGCCATGTTTGAAAACGAGGCGTATTTCGGTTGACATCAAACAGAACATCTTAGATGAAGAAGTCGCCTTTCGAATGCAAATAACCGAAAACACAAACAAATTAACCCTTAATCTTTTCCGAAGTCCGATTTTTCAAATATTCTGCAACACGGTTCAACCACTTTCAAGCCCAAACCGATATAATCTTTTGGCTAGCTTGATACTTCAACTATCGTGTAAAGAAAAAAAAAACTGGTAAAACCATCGATCCCTGAGATAATATCGTGTTAAGATCAGACCCACCTCTACCATGAACCGGAGGACAGTAAAGGTTAGTTTCATGAATCAGTTCAGGAACCTTATTATAACAACTAGGTATTCTACCAAATTTGATTTTGAATCTTACAGAAAAAACCGAGATGTTGGAAATATCCAAGAATAGAAGAAAATTTAGATTTTTCAATGGTGTCTTTTGGATGCCTTAGGAGCAGAGCAGATGTATTACTGGAAACCTCAGGATGTGGGGGCCACTGCATCAATATTCCATTAAAATAGGTACTCCTGAAGGGGGAGGTCTTATTGGACTAAAAATTTTATAATTTATTATTTCGTTTATTTATTTCTTTTAGAATAAAATGCTGCTGGTTCCGGCAAGCTGAAATTGGATAGAACGTATTCTAAGTACCTAGCTTATTTTAAAGATAACAATGGCGAACCCCCCCCCCCCCTATTGAAGTGCCTATCCTCCTGAGGTGTCCAAAAAATGCCATCCAGTTTTCCTCAAATTAAGAGGAAAACTGTTATAAGAAATACTTATAAGTCGATAAAGTGTTGCAGGTGAAAATCGGACTTCCAAAAAGATACTTCAGGATATTAAGGGTTAACAAATGACATATTGAATTTGGGAAGAAGCAAATATCTTATCTATGCAGAGGTTGGGTGGTGGTTTCAGTGGCGGCTTTGTAAAGTCAGCAGTGGATTTGTGTCAGAGAACGGCAGGATGTCCTGGGAGGTATTGCCTTATTTCCTTCTTTTGTACTTGATCCCTTCCGAGTGCATATCTGTAGGCACTTTCATACTCACAACACAATCCACCTGTCAACTTCAGTGATTGAACAAGTGTCCAGCAATGAGGAATTTCATCATGTCGGAATTTCCTATTTTTGACCCCAAAATCGGATTCAGCACCTCGAAAAACCTCCTAAGGCAAACTTTCAGCCCGTACTTCCTAATTTACGAATAAACAAAACAGTGTGGAAAATACGAATGTTTAAAAAACCGGGAAAATGACGTCATGCTGGAATATTTCATTTATGGCCGCTTGAAGCGCTGAGATCGAGAAATCCATAGTCCCCAGATGCAAAATTTCACGAAACAGTAAAGTTCGAAATCAAAGAACTGAAGAAAAAAATAGAAAAAGCAAAATGGGGAAAGTGAGGTTTCCCCTGTTTTTGTTTGATAACTTTTCTCTTAGAAAACACGATTTCGTCGTCCCAATGGGCAACACTGGGAGGAGACGGCGATCCAAACAGCCAATCAGCGAGCGTTCCCGCTGCACGTCTGTTTTCCCGGTTAGTTTTGAAATTAAAAATTTTGACTGTCTCCCAAAAATATCAGGACACTTATTTTCCCAAATCAGCCCGATTTTCATCTATCCCACACCATTAACTATTCAGGAAAAATGCAAACAGAATTCGGTGAAATTCCTCATTAACAGGTAGATCTGTTCTTTCCTTATTAATGAAAATCTGACTTCAAAATTATGAAACTATGAATTTCAATCTGAATAGTAAATAATGCAATCAAAAGCGTTAACGAACGTAATTAAAAATGCTCACATTGTAACAGAGATAACAGAAAATGATAAGCCATAACCAATGTTCCATTGGAAACTCAGAAGCAGGCTGTTCTTTACAGCTGCGCATCACAGGTTACGTCTGAATTCTACGTTGAAGGTATTTAGGTTAGACCAGAAAGTGTCATCACAGAAAACTCGCAAGTAAAAATGGGCTTGTTCGGTTAATTTGTTGTCAGCTTACGTCTGAATTCTACGTTGAAGGTATCCAGGTTAGACTAGAAAGCTCCTCACTAAGGATCTAGGTTAGGGCCTAAGGGTTTGGAGGTTTATTTGTTCTAATTCCTAACAATGCACAAAAGTTAAAAAATATTTACCCAGGTAGTGCCATTACTCTACTCACGGGTAGTCGGCCGGGAAGATTATCGGGATTGGTGACTGCTCGAGGGTTGTAACGCAGGTCTTGGTAATTTTTCGGGTTGGGCCGTTGGTGAACCCCTCTCCACTTAAGCGGGTGAGGCAATAAGCATGAACGAAATCATCAGAACCAATTCAGATCTTCCCTTCGGAAGACAGCTGATGACGTCCGCGACATCAGCAATGATAGTTGGACGAAAATTCAACCTAAGATGGATTTTACTTCAATTTACTATTTTATTTTCATTACTCTGCTCAAATACATTAAAACAGGAGGCAAAATGCTAAACATAACTTAAAATAAATATACAATATTCTAGATCCCACAAAATTCCAACAGTTCAAGTTTTGCATGGAGGCAAGATGTTTCAAGTCAAACCTCAGCTGGTTTTGAATGGGCTGAAGGCAATTTTGGGAGAACATCATGAGAGCCTTTTTGTATTCTTCAATGGGGTGGTTCGTTATTTGTTGTCTACTGGGACATCTTTCTGTACAAGTACCTTACTGCAACTTCGATTGGAATATCAGAACTACCAGGTCCTACTGCTGAGTCAGTCCGTTTCCAATTTCCTTGATTATTTTTCCTGTCCGATGTAACTTGCTTGTGGATCCTTGTATTTTCATCAGGGACAAAAGGACATTTGGCACATTGAAAATAACTATGAAAATACCAAAAAATGTTATGTATAATGGGAAAACAAATTTTTGATATTTTTGTTTATTATTTCAATAATAAACCTTTAGAATCGACCAAGAACAAAATTTCAACTCTCCTTCAAAATTTGTTGGTTTACGTTTCAAGGTACTTGGAATCCAAAAATAGAATAAAACGCTGCAAATCATTGCTCAAAGGTTTATTATTTTATGTATAGATCATCCTTCTGTACAGATCACTGGTTCTCCATCAATAGCACCTACCACCATCTGTATTCTCCCTTGACCTTCCCTCTCAAATTTCAGCTCCTGCGTTCAATAGGATTGAAAATGGCTTCGGAGCTCACTCAGCTGATCAGTGATGTGAGGAGTGAAGAAGATCTCCTCGAATGCTAGAGACGCCTGGAAGAGCACTTCCATTCAATAGGATTGAAAATGGCTTTCGAGCTCACTCAGCTGATCAGTGATCTGATCAGTGAGCAATGATTTGCAGCGTTTTTTACCTACAAACATTGTTTTACCTACCATTTTTTTTTACCTACCAACTATTGGTAGGTACTACCTACCACACTATAATGGCTTCACACCTTCACAATCAAGTTTATTAGAAAGAACTAAACGCTTCACACTCGATTCGAAAAATAGAAAGCTTGATATGGAAATTTGATTACTGGTTACGCAGAAGGCAAAACTGAATACAACTCGAAGAAATGAACAGCGATCGCATTTTAGTCAGATAAAATTTGAACGGCGATTAGACCTCTTTTGCGATTCACACTCATGATTCTGTTTTATCGAAGGAAAACCTTCAAATACTCGTAGGGACCGAACGGTTTGTCCTACAGAGCTCCGGGTGGTCTCAAAAATTTTTAAAAATTCTGTACTATTTAAAATTGGTGAAAAAACGATACCTTTATTTTGAGAGTTTTCGAGCTAGGGCACTCTTGAAAATTTCAACCCTTAATTTTCACCCCTTAGAAGTGACCTACATCAACCAAAAGCTTCGCGGCACAACTAGACCCCAAATGGAGCCCATATACCAAATTTGAACCAAATCGGTCCAGTGTTGCTAAGAAAAGTGCCGCGTACGGCGGACGGCGGACGGCGTACGGCGGACGGCGTACGGCGGACGGCGTACGGCGTACGGCGGACGGACGGAAATTTTGGTTTATTATTTTCAATAATAAGCCTTTGGAATCGAGCAAGAAAAAAAAAATTTTAACCCCCCCTCAAAATTTTATGTTTTAAGTTTCAAGGTACGTAGAATCCGAAAATCGAATAAAAAAATTTCGGATTCTACGTACCTTGAAACGTAAAACATAAAATTTTGAGGGGGGGTTAAAATTTTTTTTTTCTTGCTCGATTCCAAAGGCTTATTATTGAAAATAATAAACCAAAATTTGGCCGTCCGGCCGCCGTACGCGGCACTTTTGCCACTTAGCATTGACCGATTTTGATGAAATTTGGTATGTAGGCTCCATTTAGGGTCTAGTTGTGCCCCGAAGATTTTGGTTAATTTAGGTCAGTTGTAAGGGTTTCAAAATGAATTTGAAATTTTGAAAACGCTCTAACTCAAAAAATTTAGATATAAAGGTATTGTTTTTCCTTCAATTTAAGATTCTATTGAATTTTTAGAATTTTTTGTGACCACGCGAAGCTCTGTAGGACAAACCGTTCGCTCACTACGAGAATTTAAAGTTTGAACGTACGATAAATCAGAAACACGAGTGTGAATCGCAAAAGAGGCCTAATCTCCGTTCAAATTAAAGCTGACCGAAATACGATCGCTGTTTTTCTTCATGTTGGATGGTTGGTGGCTTTCAGACGAGTGATCTATTTAGAAAAATAAAAAATAATAAACCATTGTGTAATAATTTGCAATGTTTTGCCTTCTGTGTACTGCTAGACTGTACCCACCTTGCTACTTTGACCAATGAACTGTAGGATAGGAAGTGAAGGTGGTTATTGGAGGTGCATTGCCATCTATTCATAGGGTTTTGAACATAGCTGACACCCATAGGTCCCAATAATTCCTGGGGACCATATGAGTATCGACGATGTTCAAAACCACCTTCAAGGAAGGTTCTAGTTAAGTGAAACCAAGACGAGAGCACGTGTTTTGGTGAGCTCTGTAATTAGTGCACGCGTAATAATTTTAGTTGGGACGAGGAAAGTGTACCTCCTGCTCGACACTCAAGTTCTTCGTATTACTCCGAGTCATTTGTGTGATTACAACAGTTGATCCTCGAGATTAAATCAGTAATCACCTTTTAAAAAGACCTTTTCCTTCTTCTGTAGCGAAAATGCTAAGCGAAGTGATGCATCGAATTATTGCATTGTCAACTTCAGAGATAAAAAAGAGTATTATGTGGGTTAACAGAAAAATCCACCTTCCACAGGAAAACAACACCTTAACTGACGTGTTTTTTTTTGTTGTTTTTTTGAAAACGCGATTTTCTATGTCGATTTTCCTTGTTTGGTTACATCATTCTCAATTCTCATAAAGACATCTCTGGACTCATAGATAGATAAGGTGTATATTTGTCCTCGACAAAACCAAAAACAAATCATGTATAATACGTATTACGCCTTGGTAAAAACCGTTAGGTGTAGTATTATGTGGGTTAAGGGAAAGAATCTTCCACAAAAAAACAACACCTGCTGATTTGCTACACGATACGTGGATTTTACTTGTTTTGTTACATCATTCTCAATTCTCGTGAGGAACTCTCTGGACTCTTAGTAACATACCTATTATACAGAGTGTCTACACTTAAGGTGAGCATAACTTCAGGGTTCGATTCTACAAGGTATTTCCAACAGAAATGTCTCTTAGCAATTTTCTTTTAACCCATTCAAAATTCCTTTTTTCCGATGAGAGCGAATTGTAAAAAAATGAATTGAACTTGGAAAGTGGACAGGTAGGTATAACAAATATTGATGAATATTAATGGAATACATACGGGTGATTTTAAATACTCACAATAACTAAGGTTATTCTAGCTGATTGGTACTTACCAATTAAGCAAGTAACCGGAATTTGAAACAGACGAAAAATGGAAGAATTTCAGCCAAAAATGCGATTATTATAACTAAAAAAGTAAAAATATTAAATAATATTTATCTTTCATTAAATGTGATTTCAACTACCAATAGTGATGGCAACAACATATCGATATTTTTGAAATATCGATATTTTGCTTCCGATATATCGATATATCGCCATCGAAAAATCGTGCTACGATATATCGGGAATATCGATATTTTTTAACCGATATATCGCCCTAGTAGATAATAACTGGTGAATGTCAGAAACTCGCGTTTTCGTGGGTTGTGTTGAGTTTATCGAATATATTTATTTCTTTTAAATTTATATTCTTAGTCTACTCAAATTCCCAGTAATTTAGAGTACCCACATGACGCATTTTGACCAAAACAATGTTTTTCCTATTTTTAGCCATTTTCCGGGCTTTTCCTACAAAAAAAAACAATCATTTTCAGAATCAGCGTCAAATTTCGAGCATATTAGAAAAAAATCCCATTTTTCTTTACATGCGTGCACATGATATAATTACTCATTGTGAGAAACCATAAGAGATTTAAATATGTAATAGGCCAATGGTTATTTTGGTAATTTTTATGAAATAAATGTGTTATTGAATGAATTATGTTTGTTGTATGATCTTCCAATCATTTATTTAACCACCAGTTTCGACTTATATTTAGCAATATTTTAATATTGCTTATTTTTTTGCAGTAGGCCTCTATATTTTTATTGTGTTAAAGTAGTAAATAATTAAATAAATCAACTCAAATAAAGTGTGTTTTCACGGTAAAGCTAATGGGAGGATCAATATATTATATGTTCTGTGTTTTAAACCAAAGAAAACAAATTAAAATTATTATTTACAAGAACAAATATGGTTCGATATTTTTGCTCCCGATATATCGGTGCCATCGATATTTCCCTTCCGATATATCGCAAACCCGATATATCGATTTTTGTAAAACTTTTGTCATCACTAACTACCAACAATTACGAAGGTTATACAAGGTTACACACATCGACTTATGGAAATACCTAAAGTCCGCAATTTGTAACGGGTCAAAAATGGAAGATTTTTGGACGAAAAACGGGAGTAATATGATTAAAATATTAATGTTTTGTTATTTATAATATTCGACAATACAACCTGGCCGTTGAATATCTCGGAAATTCTTTTTCGTGAAAAAAATGTAAGATTTGTGGTCTATTAACGGTACTATTTTCCTGAGACTATCTTGAAAATTCAATATAATTTTAATCTTTTTAATTCAATTAAAAAAAATAAGTGGTTCACGTTTTCCTTTGTCATAACAATGATTAGAAACATCCTGAAAACGATTATGTCCGAAATGCAACACTCCATCCAGTACCTAGTGAAAGTTACTTCTTCCATGGGTCAACGACATCGAGAAGTGATAGACCAGCTGATTAATTAGAAAATACTTTTTAGCTTGCCCCGTCGCGTCTCCCACCCCGCACACTTCTCCACTTCCCTTCGCTTGGTCTGTTCACTATAATCATATTACTGTGGACTTTCAACCGGAGTACTGAATCATTTACTGGAATGCTGGGTTTTCAAAGTAAATTTCAAAGGCATTTCTCCTTTATCATATGTTATTTTAGGCCGAGTTAAATGAGAAGACATGTATTGAGAAACAGGATTTAATTGTACAAAGAGCGAGAACACGAGACTTTAGAAAAAACATGGAGGCACAGAGAGAACTACTGATAGTCCAGGAGCCAGCTCGAAAAAGTGGTCGTATCATGCGGAGAACGTTAATATGCAAAAGATGATAGAGCTTCTTGGGCTGAACATCTTACAGCTTGTCTGCCATCTCAAAGCCGGGGGGTTCAGAAATGGCGGCCATTGGAAATTGCGGAAATTCGTCAAAATTGAAAGTACTTGTGGAGAGCTGAAAATTATGAGGGAGTTGCTACAAAGCGAGGACATACGAGAAATCAAAGTCTGCCACTCCATACCGGGTGGGAACTACTGGCAGACGGTACTTGAAAATTGGCTCATTTTGGTTGAAAACGGAAACTTTTTGTGGACGAACGAAATTTTGGACATTGAAACTACTTGGTATAGAGAGACAAACAAACATAGTCTGCCGCCCCATACCGGGTGGGAACTACTGGCAGACGGTAGGTACTTGAAAATTGGCTCATTTTGGTTGAAAACGGAAACTTTTTGTGGACGAACGAAATTTTGGACATTGAAACTACTTGGTATAGAGAGACAAACAAACATGGTCTGCCGCCCCATACCGGGTGGGAACTACTGGCAGACGGTACTTGAAAATTGGCTCATTTTGGTTAAAAACGGAAACGTTTTGTGGACGTACGAAATTTTCGACAATGAAACTACTTGGTATAGAGAGACAAACAAACATAGTCTGCCACCCCATAACGGGTGGGAACTACTGGCAGACGGTACTTGAAGATCGGCACTAGACGTAGAAAATGGCAGGACTTGTGTTGATCTGACTTGGGATTATAATTTGAAATAATCCACACGTTTTAAATTTGAATAAAAACTTATATTCTGCAAAGCACAACGGTATTTTCGGG
Source organism: Apolygus lucorum (assembly GCA_009739505.2). NCBI lineage: Eukaryota > Metazoa > Arthropoda > Insecta > Hemiptera > Miridae > Apolygus > Apolygus lucorum. The sequence goes on along the minus strand of CM019170.2, from coordinate 504,943 downwards.
AGGAATAAAAACATCGGTAGAACATACGAGAGAACAGAGAGAGAACAGGGTGAACATTGAACCAAACATTTCAGATCCTAGTCAACATGGAGCTCTGACGGCTTTCTCCTAAGTCCTAACTCTCCAGATTAGTAATTAATTCAAATTCCAACACCCTCCCTTAATCTGGTGAGTAGTACCATAAACACAATACTGGCAAAATTTCAAAAAAATTTGAACACATTCTTCAAATCATGCCTAAACCTTTGGTACACAAATTATGCTTAGGAGCAGGAAGACTCTTCGTAAAAATATCTGCTACCATCTTATCAGTAGACAAGTATTTAACATTTACATGACCATTTTCCACTATTTCTCGAATGTAATCATACTTCACATCTATATGCTTTGTCCTATTATGAAAAACAGGATTACTGATAATTTTCTGTGAACTCTGGTTATCATTAAACAATGTCAATGGAGAATCAAATTTAATTAGTTCGCCCAGTAGACCCTTCAAAAATACAGCCTCTTTACCTGCTTCAGAAACCCCAATATATTCAGCCTCTGTGCTCGAGGTCGCAACACAACTTTGTTTCTTACAATTCCAAGAAATCGCTGCACCAGCAAAATTGAAGGTATACCCTGAAAATGATTTCCTATCAGAAATATTGTTGGCCCAATCAGAATCTGAATAACCGTACACATTTGTACTACCTTTCCTAGAATAACACAAACTCAAATCAACAGTGCCATTCAAATATTTCAAAACTCTTTTTGCATACTTCCAATGCTCCAAATTGAAACACGAATTGAACTGACTCAAGTATGTTACTGCAAATGCAACATCAGGACGAGAATTAACCACTAAATACAACAATGAACCTATTAATGCCTGATAGGGTACACCAAAATCCTCATTTCCCTTATATGATTCAAGTTTGACACCCGATTCCATAGGAGTCGAAAACGTTTTAGCATCTTGAACACCAAATTTATTCACCAATTTGAGAATAAAATTCTTTTGATTTATCTTAGTTGTATGATTCTTTCTGTCCCTTTCTATCTCCAACCCAACAAAATTTTTTACAGGACCCAAATCCTTAATTTTGAAATTCTTTGCCAGATCACTGACCACTTTGTGTTTGTCTTGACCATTACTAGATAGAATTAAAAAACCTGTGTTGTTGCCTGTAAAGTCGGTATACGGGCGAAAGTTTTACGTGACAACGACTTTGAGTGGTAAAATAATTTTAATGTTAAAATTCATTCGTATAGTAGGAAGAAGGATAAAATAAAATTCTTTGTCAAGTTGCACAGAGTAGGTATTTCCCGTAGGTAGTAGGTATTTCCCATGGGTGGGGGGGGGGGGAGTGAGTGCCAGGGAAGGGGGGCGGGGCGCTCCCGCCTTTAGGGAGCGTCGAGCTGCACCCCCTCCGTGAGCGGAGCGTAACGCAGTTTCTTGAAGTGTCTCCCGGTAAACCAATTTATAAGACGTTATCACGTCAAAAATCATCAACATAAACTGCTACTATTAAAATAGATTTATCATTATTTTTGAAAAATAAACACGGTTCATATTTTGATTTTTGGAACCCTAAATTTAATAGAACAGATTCTACTTTCTTGTTCCAAACTCTCGAAGCTTGCTTCAAGCCATAAATGCTCTTCTTCAACAAACAAACCTTATTAGGACTTTTACTATCTTTGAACCCCTCTGGCTGTTCCATTATGACTTCTTCTGTCAATTCACCGTTAAGGAAAGCTGTTTCCACATCAATATGATCGATGTTCAAATCAAATTCCGTGCCTAGAGCAATCAACATTCTTACAGTAGAATTTCTAATTACAGGTGAGAATGTCTCGAAATAGTCTACTCCCAATTCTTGAGTGAAACCCTTGGCCACTAATCTAGCCTTACAACGAACATCTCCATTAGAATCATTTTTTAAACAAAAAACCCATTTATTTTTAATAACTTTCTTACCCACTGGTCTGTCAATCAATACCCACGTCTTATTGTCCTGTAGAGATTGCTATTCAGCCTGCATGGCACGTTTCCAGTGTGATGTCTTCAAGTGGAGTTTCTTCAATGGTATTAACACTCTCATCTCCTGAGTGATTCACAAGATCCTGAAAAACGTCTTGTGGCGGTGTAACTGTGGCTGACTCATCAATCTGAAATTTGTCTTCCAGAAAAATGACGTCTCTTCGTCTCACAATGCCTCCAGGTTTCCTGGGATCATAAAGTCTGTAACCTTTCGTTTCAGTGCAGTAACCCACAAAGATGTATGGCTTGGATATGGCGTTCCATTTGGTCCTTTTTTCCTTGGGAACATGTCCATATGCGACACAGCCAAAAATCCTTAGATGACTGAGGTCTTCTTACTTCTTACTTTGAAATTTACAGAATACAATCCATCCACTCTAGGAACTGTCATTAAAGTATCTCCTTGAATTTTGCAATTTTCGTCATAAATTGTACATTTATCCTTCGAAAAAACTACCAAACAATTCTTCTCAGCAATTTTGGAAACTGATAGAAGATTGGTCCTCAAATCTGGTACAAGGGTCACTGAAGATATTTTTGAAATTTTCTCTTGGTCGATCATCACATCACCAGCTCCTTCACCCTTTAACCTCTGATTGTTGGCAACAACAATAGAACAATCGGTTTTAGACAAACTTTCCAACCAATCAGCTCGACAGGTCATGTGCGAACTAGCACCTGAGTCGAGTACCCAAGAATTCTTGTCAATACTACCCATTTCCGCGCTCAGAGCTACGAGAAAAGCACGAGTCTTATTCTCGGTATTATTGGTTTTCTTCCCAGTATCATCCTTTGGGGTTGAGTTTGACTCTCTCGATTTACCCTTCTTTTCAGGACACTGATACCTGAGATGTTTGGTTCAAGACGTTTTTCAGGATCTTGTGAATCACTCAGGAGATGAAAGTGTTAATACCATTGAAGAAACTCCACTTGAAGACATCACAAATGATCAGTCATTTCAGACGACTGAGGAATCGTGTAGTGGAAGTGACAATGAGAGTTTGTCAACTCAGGAAGACAGACCTGAAAATAGTGATGAGGAAGGTGTCCAAGACCAACTTATTTCTGAAGATGGAGCTGTGGGACAAGATCAGCCAAGGGAACAACCTGATGTAAGAAGGTATCCAGTTCGAGAGAGAAGAACAACTGATTTTTCTGACTACGTTTTGTACCACACGGTGGATTCTTCTGGGATGGAGAAAGGAACAGAGCCGACTACTGTTGCTGAGGCTATTTCCCGAAATGACGGAAAACACTGGAAACGTGCCATGCAGGCTGAATAGCAATCTCTACAGGACAATAAGACGTGGGTATTGATTGACAGACCAGTGGGTAAGAAAGTTATTAAAAATAAATGGGTTTTTTGTTTAAAAAATGATTCTAATGGAGATGTTCGTTGTAAGGCTAGATTAGTGGCCAAGGGTTTCACTCAAGAATTGGGAGTAGACTATTTCGAGACATTCTCACCTGTAATTAGAAATTCTACTGTAAGAATGTTGATTGCTCTAGGCACGGAATTTGATTTGAACATCGATCATATTGATGTGGAAACAGCTTTCCTTAACGGTGAATTGACAGAAGAAGTCATAATGGAACAGCCAGAGGGGTTCAAAGATAGTAAAAGTCCTAATAAGGTTTGTTTGTTGAAGAAGAGCATTTATGGCTTGAAGCAAGCTTCGAGAGTTTGGAACAAGAAAGTAGAATCTGTTCTATTAAATTTAGGGTTCCAAAAATCAAAATATGAACCGTGTTTATTTTTCAAAAATAATGATAAATCTATTTTAATAGTAGCAGTTTATGTTGATGATTTTTTAATTCTATCTAGTAATGGTCAAGACAAACACAAAGTGGTCAGTGATCTGGCAAAGAATTTCAAAATTAAGGATTTGGGTCCTGTAAAAAATTTTGTTGGGTTGGAGATAGAAAGGGACAGAAAGAATCATACAACTAAGATAAATCAAAAGAATTTTATTCTCAAATTGGTGAATAAATTTGGTGTTCAAGATGCTAAAAAGTTTTCGACTCCTATGGAATCGGGTGTCAAACTTGAATCATATAAGGGAAATGAGGATTTTGGTGTACCCTATCAGGCATTAATAGGTTCATTGTTGTATTTAGTGGTTAATTCTCGTCCTGATGTTGCATTTGCAGTAACATACTTGAGTCAGTTCAATTCGTGTTTCAATTTGGAGCATTGGAAGTATGCAAAAAGAGTTTTGAAATATTTGAATGGCACTGTTGATTTGAGTTTGTGTTATTCTAGGAAAGGTAGTACAAATGTGTACGGTTATTCAGATTCTGATTGGGCCAACAATATTTCTGATAGGAAATCATTTTCAGGGTATACCTTCAATTTTGCTGGTGCAGCGATTTCTTGGAATTGTAAGAAACAAAGTTGTGTTGCGACCTCGAGCACAGAGGCTGAATATATTGGGGTTTCTGAAGCAGGTAAAGAGGCTGTATTTTTGAAGGGTCTACTGGGCGAACTAATTAAATTTGATTCTCCATTGACATTGTTTAATGATAACCAGAGTTCACAGAAAATTATCAGTAATCCTGTTTTTCATAATAGGACAAAGCATATAGATGTGAAGTATGATTACATTCGAGAAATAGTGGAAAATGGTCATGTAAATGTTAAATACTTGTCTACTGATAAGATGGTAGCAGATATTTTTACGAAGAGTCTTCCTGCTCCTAAGCATAATTTGTGTACCAAAGGTTTAGGCATGATTTGAAGAATGTGTTCAAATTTTTTTGAAATTTTGCCAGTATTGTGTTTATGGTACTACTCACCAGATTAAGGGAGGGTGTTGGAATTTGAATTAATTACTAATCTGGAGAGTTAGGACTTAGGAGAAAGCCGTCAGAGCTCCATGTTGACTAGGATCTGAAATGTTTGGTTCAATGTTCACCCTGTTCTCTCTCTGTTCTCTCGTATGTTCTACCGATGTTTTTATTCCTCCCGAAAATACCGTTGTGCTTTGCAGAATATAAGTTTTTATTCAAATTTAAAACGTGTGGATTATTTCAAATTATAATCCCAAGTCAGATCAACACAAGTCCTGCCATTTTCTACGTCTAGTGCCGATCTTCAAGTACCGTCTGCCAGTAGTTCCCACCCGTTATGGGGTGGCAGACTATGTTTGTTTGTCTCTCTATACCAAGTAGTTTCATTGTCGAAAATTTCGTACGTCCACAAAACGTTTCCGTTTTTAACCAAAATGAGCCAATTTTCAAGTACCGTCTGCCAGTAGTTCCCACCCGGTATGGGGCGGCAGACCATGTTGGTTTGTCTCTCTATACCAAGTAGTTTCAATGTCCAAAATTTCGTTCGTCCACAAAAAGTTTCCGTTTTCAACCAAAATGAGCCAATTTTCAAGTACCTACCGTCTGCCAGTAGTTCCCACCCGGTATGGGGCGGCAGACTATGTTTGTTTGTCTCTCTATACCAAGTAGTTTCAATGTCCAAAATTTCGTTCGTCCACAAAAAGTTTCCGTTTTCAACCAAAATGAGCCAATTTTCAAGTACCGTCTGCCAGTAGTTCCCACCCGGTATGGAGTGGCAGACTTTGATTTCTCGTATGTCCTCGCTTTGTAGCAACTCCCTCATAATTTTCAGCTCTCCACAAGTACTTTCAATTTTGACGAATTTCCGCAATTTCCAATGGCCGCCATTTCTGAACCCCCCGGCTTTGAGATGGCAGACAAGCTGTAAGATGTTCAGCCCAAGAAGCTCTATCATCTTTTGCATATTAACGTTCTCCGCATGATACGACCACTTTTTCGAGCTGGCTCCTGGACTATGACTGGAATTAGAACTTCCCCAGCAGGGGTAGATGAGAGGGGGTCGATTGGATCCCTAGATACAGCTTAGTGGATGCTAATAGCTGGATTACATCAACATCCTGCCTTAATTTGGCTATTAGATCAAATACAAAATGTTCAATTGTTCACTCTTAAGTAGAGATATTTTAAATTTCAAATTCAAATCCGACATAACAAACATCAATATCATAGAATCACGGAATTCTAACATTATATTATTCATTAAGACAAAATTCATAAAATTAAACATTTTAAGAGTTCATTATTTTTCAAGTACTCCCAATTTTTGGCGAAATTCATTAAGCTTGGCATAAGGCAAAGCTTTCGTGAGACAATCAGCTATCTGGTTACACGTAGGTATGTACTCCAGAATTATGTTACGTTCCATTATATTTTGTCTTACGAAATGAAACTTCATATCTATGTGCTTAGATCTTTTGGTTTCATAATTGCTGGCAATCTTAATACAGGATTGATTATCCTCAAATATCCGTATTTCTGGAATTTTAATACCTAAATTTTCAATTAGTTGCTTTATGAATAGAGTTTCGCAGACGCAATCTGCAAGAGCATAATATTCGCTCTCTGCTGAGCTGAGGGCTATGGTTGCTTGTTTCTTGGAACGCCATGCAACGGTATGACCATTCAGTTTAATAGCATAACCCGTTACACTCTTCCTATCATAATCATTGGCATAATTCGAATCAACATATGCACACATTTTAGGTTCGCGTTTGGATTTGGAAGTGGATGCTAATAGCTGGATTACATCAACAAAACAGTACTTTATCCCATGCGACTGACAGAGTGCTACACTTTGTTGAGGAATCGGTCAGCTGAGCGTCCATTTTCCCGTATTTTGCTTATAGGCATTTTTCTCAAATTTCGTTAGGAACACAAATCTTGGGAGACCAATTTTAGATTGAGTCACCTGGTCTGACTGAGATAATTCGCGCAAATTGTAATATATCTACATTTTGATTATCGTCTGTCCCTGCGTATGTGTGTAGGAAGAAGGCTGTGTATGAGAAAAATGCATGTTTGGGCCACGAGCCACAAGCTAAGTCGAACTAAGCGACCCTCAGGTCCGCCTCAAGTCCGACTGGCAAATCAATTTGTGTTGGAAGTTGCATCAAGTTGAATGTTGCATGTGGGTTACGAGTGACGTAAGATGTACTTATGCAATTTATCATATGATGAAACTATTATAATGAGAAAACCAGATGAGGGGTTACGTAGGTAGGAATAAAGGTTCCGTCCGTTCGCGGTATGATCCAGGGAGTGCAAGATAGTTTACGTAATAAAATCTTCAGGTGAGTATTATACATTTTGTAGAATACTCCAAGTTTACTAGCTCAGGTATTCGAACTGCAAATGCCAGGTACTCGACTCTGCCAAGGTTGCGAAAGGATTGTTACGACTTTTCAAGATCATAAACTATTAATTGCTTCAAAATCAAATTTTCCACTCGCGTTTCATGTAGAGATGTCAGATTCTTCAAAATGAATCGATTGAGATCAAATCGATCATATTTAAAAAATCTAAAAAATCGATACAATTTTTTTCAAAGTATCGATTCTTGAAAAAATCGATACTTTTCAAGCTAAAAGCCGTAGTTAGTTGAGTAATTACCAAAAGCTGGAGCTAACTTTTGATCTCTATGTTCAAAAAGTTAACTTAAATTTTATTAATATGAAAGATGCAGGTTGTTGGATTTGAAACGTATATTTTTGGACGTTACGTCTTCACTTTGGCACATAAACGAAAAGAGCGTCATTCGTGTTCGTAAAAAAATAGTTCACCATTCGTTGGAAAGCCCCAAATTTGTGCATAAATTATGTAGGTACTGCCAAAACCGCTGTAATTATGGAAGAAACTGAGATATACCACTGAGTTAGAACTGTGAACAACATTAGTGGTAAGAGTTTGTTGCACGTCAAGAAACAATAATTATTGAGAAAGCATATTATTATAGGTAGGTAGAGAAGGTATCGGGAAAAAGTAAAGAGATTTGTTGAGATTGATTTACGAATAAAAAGGTAACGAATTTCTAGTTTTTTTTTAATTATAATTTTATCTGAATAATCCAGAAAAACTTAATTGTTCCTGTAATCATCCAAATATCATTGCTTGGTTATCGAAACGAAATAACACTCGCTTTTGAATGGAAAGTTTCACTTTGGTTAAGACAAAGTACCAGGCTGATGACCATCACTTCACGTAAAACGTTGAGCTGCTGGAGTTCAGGTAAAAATAATCTTGGATGAATGGCAACATTGTATGACTTGTAGACTTGGCACTCCAGCACGTTCCTCAGCTCCAACTCAGTTTTACTAGTAAATTCCTAGAAAACCTAAGCAAGATTGACAGGTGCCAACCAACTGCCAGTCTTCCCAGAAGAAGAAATAATATTGGCATTGAAAACTCTCTAATCCGTAAGGAACTATACTTCGAACCCTGTTGTGTTCTTTTTTCCATCGACTCCAAGAACTAGGGTTCTCAGGAAGGCTCTCCGACCAGCTTTCTCGAGTTCTTAGAAAAGTCTGATTACCATCACATGGACTCTGACTGATGTCTTGGAAAAGAGGATCAGAGAACCTACAGAATATAGACGAGCGCTTAGTTGCCAGATCTACCTCAATTGTATGCCTTGCCTCAGGGTTTCCTAGCGATAGAGAGAAGAAAATGTTAACAAGAATTCCGATACCAATTCTGCAAAATTTCCTCAGAACTGGATCTTTTGGTTTATTATTTTCAATTATGAACCTATGGAATCGACCAAGAAAATTTTTTTTAACACCCACTCAAAATTTGATAGTTTACGTTTCAAGGCATAGTACGTAGAATCCAAAAATCGAATAAAAACTTGGCCGTCCGTCCCACTTTTGCCACTTAGCATTGACCGATTTTGATGAAATTTGGTATGTAGGCTCCATTTGGGGTCTAGTTGTGCCCCGAAGATTTTGGTTGTTGTAGGTCGCTTCAAAGGGTCAAAAAATGAATTTTGAAATTTTGAAAACGCCCTAACTCAAAAAATTTTGATATAAAGGTATTGTGTTTCCTTCAATTTAAGATAGTATAGAATTTTTAGAATTTTTTGAGACCACGCGGAGTTCTGTAGGATAAACCGTTCGCTCCCTATGAGAATTTAAAGTTAGGACTTACGACAAATCAGAAACACGAGTGTGAATCGCAAAAGAGGGCTGAACTCCGTTCAAATTTTAGCTGACCGAAATGCGATCGATGTTTTTCTTCATGTTGGATGGTTGGTGGCTTTGCAGACGAGTGATCTATGTAGAAAAAAGTCTGCCAAGTGGGTGTGGCACATAGCTTCCTCGTATCCATAACCCGATTATATAGATGATCCGATGCATAGTAGTTAACCTCAAAACACCACTCTAAGTACCTTTCACTATCCTCATAGGGGACCATCTACACGTTAATCTGGACAATCCTAGAAAATTTCATCAAATTCGGATGAAAAATGTAAATGTTATGGCTGTTACAAGGATTTTACGTATGCGCATGCGCAGAGGCTACTGTAAATTTTAAGGCCTTGATTTTCATTGGGGACCATCTACAACCTAATCCGCGTAATCCCTGAAAATTTCATCGAAATCGGGTAGAAAATGTGGAAGTTATGGCCGTTACAAGGAAAATCACGTTTGCAGCGGCTACTATGAGTCCGAAGGTAGTGATTTTCATAGGGGACTATCTAAATACTAATCTGTAACATCCCTGAAAATGTCATCAAAATCGGATGAAAAATGTAGAAGTTATGGCTGTTACAAGGAATTCACGTTTGCGCATGCGCAGTCGCTTCTATCAGTCCGAGGATGATGATTTTCATAGGGGACCGTCTACACACCAACCCGCACAATCCCTGAAAATTTCATAGAAATCGGACCATAACTTCGTATAGTTATGCGCGTTACAAGGAATTCATGACAGACACACAGACAGACAGACACACAGACAGACAGACACGGAACCAAAATTGTTCAGAAATGTCTAAAACGCAAAACGTGAGTGAAAATTTTGATTTTGGAGAACTTATTTTTTCGTCCTTGAAAAGTTAAAACAAAGCTTCCGCTACCTTGGTAGACTCGGAAGCAATAATAAACCGTTGTGTAATAATTTGCAGCTTTTTCGATAATGATGTAATAATCAATGATCTTCATCAGTTGTCCTTCCCCTTTGAGGCTGTGTTGGCTGTTGACCATAATTTATTTCTCCCAAGTAATCAGCTAATGAAAAGAATCGAGCCGATTCTCGAATTTTTTAATCGAATCTCCGATTCTTCAGGGGGAAAAAATAATCTGAAAATATCCCTAGTTTTGCCATCCCTAGTTTCATGCATTCCTAGACCTTCCTTTACTATTTCGGTTTCGTCGTATCTCTCAATCGGTCTGTTCGTCCGCGAATCCTTGTGACGGCAAAACTATACCAAGTTTTCTGTCCGATTTTTCTGGGATTACGAATGGGTCGGAGGTGAGTCTCGTTCCCTATGAAAATCATCGCCTCCTAATAGATAGGTAGTCTTTGCGCATGCGCCAGAAAAATCCATGTAACAACCATAACTTCCTCATTTTTCATTTGAATTAGATGAAATTCCAGAGATTGTGGGTCCCTATCAAATTCGTTCCCTCCTGAAAATTATCGCTCCCGGATCGATAATAGCCACTGCTCATGCGCGAACGTATAAACCTTGCAACAACCATAACTTCGACATTTTCTATTCCAATTCGATGACATTTTCAGGGATTGTGCGGGTTGGCATGTTGATGGTCCCTTATGAAATTCATCACTCCTTATCGATAATCTAGGACGTCACTCGATAGAGGGACATTTCTTCGTGTAGAGCTTGATTCATAAAAAAAATTCCGGAAAATGTGGCCTTTTCATACTACACGTTATTCCTCGTGAGGATGTTACACTGCCTACCCAACTTGGCAGTCGTTTTTTTTTTTACCCAGAATTTTACATCATACGTCGTAACTTATTTCCCTCTCTCTTTGGGAGTAGGTATATCTCATAATCAAGATCAATTAGTCGGTCCCCTCGAAAATGAGTGGTTGTGTGGAGTGCACTTCCCCCACTATCACTCTTATTCCTCAATTATTTATTCATAAAAATAATTCCCCAGTAGTCGTCAGTCCCCCGTACTCATCTCCCCTCCAAAGGACGTTCATCGACAAATTTATATTTTCTCCCCTCTTTTTGCGTCCATTGAATTTATTCCAGAAAACCCTTCGCGGAAACGTCACAATCTGAAATATAAATTATCCTCGTGAAACATGCAATACGTTAATGGAAGGTGCGTGAGAGTAAATCCCGGAAAATTACGATTGTTTCAGTTATTACGCGAACAGAACTGACGTCCCTCCTGTCACGGAACTGCACGTCTTTCGCATCATTGAAGAGGTAAGATTTGTTGATGATTTGTCTACAGTGTGTCCAAGATAGTGAAAAAATAGAAAGACCTTGCGTATAAGGTTTTATTGACCAAAATATAAGCTACTAATGAAGGAAGATCTATGAAAATATGAGTTTTGGAAAAAGATGATACCAAGCAACTTGAAACGTTATGTCAAACAACTAATGATTAATGATGATGAAATCTCTCCTCGGATAGACAAGGGCAAAATTCAGGGGTCAATTCTACAAGTAATTTGCAACAAAAATTGCCTCGTAGAATTTTTTTTAGATGCTTCGTTTTCGAGTCATTTCATTTTTCAAGATTTTTTTTGTGTGTTGAACCTTGTCTCACTAAAATGACTGCAACTTCCTTATTTTCCATTCAAATTCGAATCTGATTACAACGTTGGAAAGAGCATTAAATTTTCCATCAGATAGGCTACAATACACGTTAACCTTGCATCTAGTTAGAGTTTTTCTATTCCAAACTTCTAACTTTGCAATTTTTTAGTTTTTAAGACGAAATTCTCAAGAGATTTTCGTCTATTTCCTGAGGAGGAAAATCACTGAGGTTTTCAGCAAAAACATCCCCAAACTCTCAGGTATCCAGTGCAGGTAGCGTGAAAAATGACTCTCCTGTGACCTTGTGGTGGTGGTTGTGGTGGTGGTGGTGGTGGTGGTGGGGGGGGGGGGGGGAATGTCATATTGGAATGTATTTTTTTTACACTGAATCGAATGGTGATGATGATCTTCTTGCGGGTGATCGAATATGGGTTACAGCAGTTAAATGGGTTACAGATAAAAATAAATTAAAACAAGGAGAATGCAAACATTATAAACATTGTAATACTTATGTGGAGCTAGTTGGGTTTTCTGAAAAAAAAACTTTTTAAGTTTTTCTATAAAAATAGAAGCTCTTTCTCCAAACTCTGCAATCGAATTTAATTTTTTTTTTATTAAGTAAAGTGGTTTTTTCTAAAAACTGAAAATTGCTGAGCAATTAAATTTTTAAGCAGAGACGGCACCTCCTGAATTCTGTCTCAGTAGCATCTCTAAGCATTCTGCGCTCCCCTCTCATTTCGTTGCAAACCAAATGTATTCGATTCACGAGCTGTAATCAAATTAGAATTTGCGTGGAAAATAAGGGAGTTATAGTCATTTTAGTGAGCAAGGTCGAACACACGAACAAAATCTTAAAAAGCGAAATAACTCTAAAACGAAGCATTTAAAAATGATTGTTGCAAATTACTTGTGGAATTGATTCCCTCTATAGTCTTGCAGTGTCCCATGCACACAGTAGAAATACTTCAGCCATATTTTCAAAATGTAATGTAATAAAATATATACAATTTATCGTACATTAACATTATTATTTTGAAATTAAAAACGTCTGCCAAGTGGGTGTGGCACATAGCTTATTCATATCCATAACCCGATTGTATAGATGATCCGATGCATAGTAGTTAATCTCAAAACACCAATCTCTAAGTACCTTTCACTACCCTCATAGGGGACCATCTACACGCTAATCCGGACAATCCTAGAAAATTTCATCAAATTCGGATGAAAATGTGAGTAGTAAGAATCTGGGGATTTAAGCACAGTGTCAAAGGTTAAAGATGTGAATAGATCAAAAAATTTCTTGGCTTGGCTGGGAGTCGAACCCGGAACTCCTGGGTGGGAGTCCTATGCGCTATCTCTAAGCTATTGGGGCCTAGTGATAGGGTGTATAGGATTTGAGACTCTGAAGTCACACATGTGAAATTACGCGGGGAGAGAATTGGGAGGGCGACAAATGCACGGCTGTTACAAGGATTTCACGTTTGCGCATGCGCAGAGGCTACTGTAAATTTTAAGGCCTTGATTTTCATTGAAGACCATCTACAACCTAATCCACGTACCTAATCCCAGAAAATGTCATCGAAATCGGGCAGAAAATGTGGAAATTATGGCTGTTACAAGGTTCACGTTCGCGCATGCGCAGTCGCTTCTATCTGTGCGTAGGTGGAGATTTTCATAGGGGACCGGCTACATCCCAACCCGCACAATCCCTAAAAATTTCATAGAAATCGGACAATAACTTCGTATAATTATGCCCGTTACAAGGATTTCATGACAGACACACAGACAGACAGACACAGAACCAAAATTGTTCAGAAAAAACGCAAAACGCGAGTGAAAATTTTGATTTTGGAGAACTTATTTTTTCATCCTTGAAAAGTGAAAACAAAGCTACCTTGGTAGACTCGGAAGCAATATTTAATTCAACTGAAATTTATATCATCAACATTATTATCTTGAAAATATGGCTAAATAAGGGCTGAATGACCTAATAAATATAACTTGGTGGAATAAAAACAATTCAATTCTGGCGACGCTCGGCGTTCGCGAAGTTTTCAATCTCACCTGTCACTATTTTGACAAGACTAATTAGATGTCATTTCGACATCGCGCACGAATAAAGGGGGGAGAATGCAGTATGCAAGCCTGGGCTAATGAACATCGATAATCATTTCGCCTGGATGATGAAGAAGCACTGAACCGCTCATTGACGGCAAACGAGTTGGATTATTTATTGAATAATCTGCCGTCGAAAATTCAGTCACACCGCGCTCTCCTTAAAATGCTTTATTGGGTTAGAAAGAGGGGTGACGACCTTTTATACAACAAATAACCTTCAATCAGCGGCGCCCTGACTCATTTATAACAATTTTACCCGTTTAGAAGCCGAAGTTTAGGGGTTAATGGGCTTTTTTTTAACCGGAATTTAAAGGATTTGGTGGTGAAAGGTAATCCCTGGGCTCTGAACGGACTCATTATTCAATATTAGTGTTTCAACCGGCGAAGAAAACAACAACCCACAACTAAGCCAGTGAATTGCAAAAATGTGATTTTCCTGTGTTGTTCAGAAACACTGCCAGATCGTCGACAGAAACTATACAAATTTATTGGAGATTGATGCCAACCTATCTACGAGATTGTTTGTTACGTCTACAAGTTTTATTATTGAGTTGTCCATATGTTATCCTGTGATGATTGAATTTCCTAGATCGAAAATATATTCGGTGTGTACTCTTGTACGTGTGACTTGTGTTTTATAAAATAGTATAAAAATATCCTACTCAAACAACACTCTGCATTAGGTTATGTGCGAAGCACGCTAAAGTAGGAGGAAAACAAAGTAGGTACGCTTTCAAAATTTGTTCCTGACTATTTCACTGCTGAATTGGTGTGTGCACCATGAGCGTGAAGATTCAGCAACTGAGTAAGGAGAATTATGACTCCTGGAAAATTCAAATGGAAGCATTGTTGATAAAAAACGACTTGATGGGATATGTCAACGGAAAAATAAAGAAACCTGACTCTAAACCTGATGGTCCGTCCGGAGATAACCGCCCGAGAATTTCACTAGAAGAATGGGAAACTGGGGATCAGAAGGCTAGAGCAGACATCATTTTAGCAATATCTCCATCAGAAATTCGACAGATAAAAGATACCAGAACATCAAAAGATCTCTGGGAAAAGCTCCAAAATATTTATGAATCCAAAGGACCGGCTCGTAAGGCCACACTCCTGAAGCAACTCATGCTCAACAAGCTAAAAGAAGACGGAGGTGTAAGGGAACACCTATCAAAGTTCTTTGAAGCTGTCGACAAGTTGCAGACAATGGATGTTATCATAAATGAAGACTTGATGACCATAATGCTGTTATGTAGTTTACCTGAAAGTTACGAAAATTTCAGATGTGCCATAGAGACAAGAGACGAGTTACCTACTCCTGAAATGTTAAAAATAAAAATATTGGAACAAGCAGATTCCAGAAAAGAAAAGAAATCTGATAGTTATTCTGATGGTGCCATGCTTTCATCCAAGAGATATAATAAGCAGAAATATGAGCCCAGAGAGCAGAATTATGAATCCAGACAATATACTCGGAATCGAGAGCAGAGTAAGACAGGAAGCTATTTCAAATTCAATTGCAACATTTGTAAAAGAAAGGGACATAAGGCAACAGAGTGCCGGTATCGCAACCAAGCACAAAAAGCTGATGAGGGAAGTTATCTCCTCACAGAAGATCCACATGTCGCCTTGAACGTCTCGGGAATCGGATGGTGCCTGGACAGCGGTTGTTCAGCTCACATGTGCAACGAAGAGAGTAAATTTGTAAAAATAGAAAAATTAGATAGTAATGGTACAGTTAATCTAGCTAACAATAGTTCTACTAAAATTAATGGACAAGGGCTAGTAAAAATCCAAGGAAACGATATGGTCTTGAACCTGAAAAATACATTGTATGTACCGGACTTACGCACGAACTTGCTATCTGTAAGTAAAATCACTGATAGTGGGGACACTGTAATATTCAAAAAGAAATCGGCAATAGTAACCAATCCTGCCGGAAAAATAACAATGAAAGCCAAACGCATAAATAACTTGTACTATCTAGAAGAAAATGTATGTTGTAACACATCAACAGAAACTCCACGCAGAACTAGCATAGACATTTGGCATCAAAGATATGGTCATTTGAATGAGAATGACTTGAAAGACTTAACCAAGAAAAATAGAGCTTTGGGAATTGAATTCAGTGGGAAAATGTCTCCTTGTGGTGTTTGTGCTGAAGGGAAAATGACTCAGAAACCTTTTCCTACAAAATCAAACAGATCCACAGAACTCCTGGAGATAATTCACACAGATTTGTGTGGTCCCATGAGAATAAATTCAATGGCTGGGGCAAAATATTTTTTGACCTTCATAGATGATTATTCGAGATGGTGTGAAATCAGATTTGTGAAAAATAAAAGTGATGTACTTTCAGAATTCATAAAGTATAAAAATCTCGTAGAAAACAGAACGGGAAAAAGGATAAAGTACCTTCAATCAGATAACGGAACAGAATATTGCAATACTCAATTTGACGAATATCTAGCAAAATCAGGAATTACTAGAAGATTAGCAGTAAAATACACACCAGAACAAAACGGACTTGCAGAACGCAAAAATAGAACACTAGTGGAAACATCTAGATGCCTATTAATTCAAGCAAAACTATCCTCAAAATTCTGGGCAGAAGCTGTGTTCACAGCAAATCACATTCGGAATAGATGTCCTTCAAGGAGCATTGGAGGAGATACCCCATATGAGAGATGGACTGGAAAACCTCCAGTTGTATCATATTTTAGAACATTTGGCTGTAATGCTTATATCTTGAACAAAAACCCTAAGAAAGGAAAATTCGATGCACGTGGAAAACCATGTATATTCATAGGGTATTCAGAACAGTCAAAGGCCTACAGAGTTTGGGTGAAAGACGAAAGAAAAGTAGAAGTTTCAAGAGATGTGAAATTCCTTGATGAATTTGGAAATGAAGAAAAATATGAAGACTTCATGTATAAAAAAGAAGATGGAAAATCTATGAAAACTCCCGAAATGAAAATCAATTTATGGCATAATAAAAATGAAACTAAACATCAACAAACTGCAACAGAACTGGAAGATGACCAAGAATTGGATGAAATGAATGGAAATGATGAAACTGAAGAGAACAAACCTTCAACATCAAAAACAATAACGTACAGAACTAGAGGACGACCACGTATATCAAGATCTGGCTCCAGGGGAGGACCTCTCAAAATCTATAGAACAATGGAGAAAACTATACCTGAAACGAATATTAATGAACAAGAAAGTGAGGAATATGCATCAGTGGCAGAAATTTCTTTGAAGGATGCACTTTCCAGAGCAGATTCAAAAGAGTGGCAAGAAGCTATAAAATCAGAATACAGTTCAATCATTGAAAACGGAACTGTTGAAATAGTAGATAAACCAAAAAATGAGAATATTATAGGTTGCAGGTTGATACTATGTGAAAAACTAAAAGCTGATGGAGCATTGGAAAGAAGAAAAGCCAGAATCGTAGCAAAAGGTTACAACCAGAAGTTTGGTGTAGATTTCAGAGAAACCTATGCACCAGTTGTAAGGATGAGTTCTATTCGTGTATTAATGGCATTGGCAGTTGAACACGATTTAGAAATACATCAGATGGATGTTGTAACAGCATTTTTGAATGGCGAGCTAGACGAAAATATTTATATGGATGTTCCAGAGCTATTTGAAGAGACGTTGGAATCTATAAATCGAACAAACAAACAGTTGAAAAAGACCAGCTACAAAATGATACAAGAACTGAAAAAGGGAAATAAAGTATGTCGTCTGAAAAAAGCGTTATACGGACTCAAACAGGCTGGTAGACAGTGGTATCTCAAGTTGGACGAACGTCTGAAGAAAATGGGAGTACTACCGCTAGCCAGTGACCCATGTTTCTATCACAAGGAACGAGGGGAAGGCGACGTCCTACTAGTAGCAATATATGTAGACGATTTATGGATTGCATCGAATAGACCTGAATGGATAATAGAAACAAAACAAGAACTAAAGAAGAATTTCAAAATGAAAGATCTGGGAAAACTACACTATGGACTCGGAATTGAATTTAACCATGATAAAAACGAGGGGAAGATTTTCATGAGCCAGAAAAAGTACATAAATGAACTTCTCAAACGTTTTAACATAGAAAATTCAAAACCGGTGAAGACGCCACTGGAAATAGGCACAAAACTTAGAAAGCCTCCAGTACCACCTTCTGAAGAGGAAATGAAATCTTTACCGTACCAGCAGCTCATAGGCTCATTGCTCTATTTATCAGTTTGCACTCGGCCTGATATATCACATTCTGTGAACTTCCTGAGCCAATTTAATAATTGCTACACAAGAGAGCATTGGTCAGCCGCAAAACATATCCTGAGATATTTGAAAGGAACATCTGACCACAGATTGACATTCAGGAAAACAGGAGAAAATCTGACTGGACATGCAGATGCAGACTGGGGTTCCTGTTTAGATGACCGCAGATCCTATACCGGATATGTGTTTATTCTGGGAGGCGCTGCTGTCACATGGGAAAGTCGGAAACAGCAAACCGTAGCTCTGTCAACTGTAGAAGCAGAGTATATGGCAATAACGGAAGCGACTAAAGAAGCTCTAGCGCTGAAGAATCTTCTTGGTGCTTTGGGATCTCCACTTTGTCCGAACACAATTACAATACACAACGACAATCAAGGAGCTCAATACCTCACCAAGAATCCGACACAACATTCACGAACCAAACACATTGACATCAGACATCATTTCATCAGGACCCACGTCGAAAATAAGAACATTGAAATTAGATATCAGAAAACAGAAGACATGATTGCTGACGTGCTAACCAAAACGTTGCCAAGCACGAAGCATCGAACTTTCACCAAGTTGCTGGGAGTTGGACAAGACAACAATACAGTAGATAGGTCGAGGGGAAGTATTGGAGATTGATGCCAACCTACCTACGAGATTGTTTGTTACGTCTACAAGTTTTATTATTGAGTTGTCCATATGTTATCCTGTGATGATTGAATTTCCTAGATCGAAAATATATTCGGTGTGTACTCTTGTACGTGTGACTTGTGTTTTATAAAATAGTATAAAAATATCCTACTCAAACAACACTCTGCATTAAAATTCAAAACTATAGTATTTATAAAAAGACTCTCAACTATTTATCAATGGATGAACCTCTCGGATCAATTATAATGAGGCTCAACATGAATTTTCAGTTTTGAAAAAAAAGCTGAGTTGTACTGCTGGATTTCAAGTTGACTACACTCAAATTGTTAAATAGATAATTTCATGTTTTTAACAGTTGTAGCGTACTGCCAAACCCAGATTTTGAGTTATAGCCTGTTGCAGACAACATTGTTAGGGTAACTTGTTCAATTTTTGGATTCTACGTACGTTTTACGTTTCTACCTTGAAACGTAAACCAACAAATTTTTAGAGGGGGGGGGGGGGTTAAAAAAAATTTTCTTGGTTGATTCCAAAGGTTTATTATCGAATAGAATAAACCAAACGATAAATTCGAGTTAGTGGGAATTTTTGAAACGTTGGACATTTTGATACATTGGAAATTATGAAACGTTGGACAATTCGATCCATTGGAAATTATGGAACGTCGGACATTTTGATACGGTAGAAATTTTGAATCGTTGGACATTTTGATATGGTGGAAATTTTGAAACGTTGGACAATTTGATACATTGGAAATTATGAAACGTTGGACAATTCGATCCATTGGAAATTATGAAACGTCGGACATTTTGATACGGTAGAAATTTTGAATCGTTGGAAATTTTGATATGGTGGAAATTTTGAAACGTTGGACAATTTGATACATTGGAAATTATGAAACGTTGGACAATTCGATCCATTTGAAATGATGAAACGTCGGACATTTTGATACGGTAGAAATTTTGAATCGTTGGACATTTTGATACGGTAGAAATTTTGATATGGTGGAAATTTTGAAGCGTTGGACAATTTGATACATTGGAAATTATGAAACGTTGGACAATTCGATCTATTGGAAATTATGAAACGTCGGACATTTTGATACGGTAGAAATTTTGAATCGTTGGACATTTTGATATGGTGGAAATTTTGAAACGTTGGACAATTTGATACATTGGAAATTATGAAACGTTGGACAATTCGATCAATTTTAAATTATGAAACGTCGGACATTTTGATACGGTAGAAATTTTGAATCGTTGGACATTTTGATAAGGTGGAAATTTTGAAACGTTGGACAATTTGATACATTGGAAATTATGAAACGTTGGACAATTCGATCCATTGGAAATTATGAAACGTCGGACATTTTGAAACGGTAGAAATTTTGAATCGTTGGACATTTTGATATGGTGGAAATTTTGAAACGTTGGACAATTTGATACATTGGAAATTATGAAACGTTGGACAATTCGATCAATTTTAAATTATGAAACGTCGGACATTTTGATACGGTAGAAATTTTGAATCGTTGGACATTTTGATAAGGTGGAAATTTTGAAACGTTGGACAATTTGATACATTGGAAATTATGAAACGTTGGACAATTCGATCCATTGGAAATTATGAAACGTCGGACATTTTGAAACGGTAGAAATTTTGAATCGTTGGACATTTTGATATGGTGGAAATTTTGAAACGTTGGACAATTTGATACATTGGAAATTATGAAACGTTGGACAATTCGATCTATTGGAAATTATGAAACGTCGGACATTTTGATACGGTAGAAATTTTGAATCGTTGGACATTTTGATACGGTAGAAATTTTGAATCGTTGGACATTTTGATATGGTGGAAATTTTGAATCGTTGGACATTTTGATACGGTAGAAATTTTGAATCGTTGGACATTTTGATAAGGTGGAAATTTTGAAACGTTGGACAATTTGATACATTGGAAATTATGAAACGTTGGACAATTCGATCCATTGGAAATTATGAAACGTCGGACATTTTGAAACGGTAGAAATTTTGAATCGTTGGACATTTTGATATGGTGGAAATTTTGAAACGTTGGACAATTTGATACATTGGAAATTATGAAACGTTGGACAATTCGATCTATTGGAAATTATGAAACGTCGGACATTTTGATACGGTAGAAATTTTGAATCGTTGGACATTTTGATACGGTAGAAATTTTGAATCGTTGGACATTTTGATATGGTGGAAATTATGAAACGTTGGACAATTCGATCTATTGGAAATTATGAAACGTCGGACATTTTGATACGGTAGAAATTTTGAATCGTTGGACATTTTGATACGGTAGAAATTTTGAATCGTTGGACATTTTGATATGGTGGAAATTATGAAACGTTGGACAATTCGATCCATTGGAAATTATGAAACGTCGGACATTTTGAAACGGTAGAAATTTTGAATCGTTAGACATTTTGATATGGTGGAAATTTTGAAACGTTGGACAATTTGATACAATGAAAATTATGATACTTTGGATTATTATTTGTGTCGATAGTTATTTCATGATGTTCACTGACTGAGGCATGCAAAATTTTACTCAAATAATTGTGTTTAGGCGTGTGGTAACCCCATCACAATTACGTGTTAATAGTGCGCGTAAAATCTGAAAATCGGATCAAAATAAAACTAATTTCTCACTTGAGAAAACAATAGATCATGGATTTAGATATTATTACAAAACTCGGCGCTTCGCTTCGCTTGTACAAAACATTAGTTTTTAGTGCAAAAACGATTTAATGCAGAATAAAAAAGTTAGGGTAGTGTCACCGGTAGCAGACATCCCTAAGACCTCACATTCAGGTTAAATGGATTTTCTGAGCTTTGTGATGTACTGAGCGTTTTCTGACTACTTTTTTCTCAAGCAAAAATGTCTCTTCTAACGTTTGGCAGCTTGTGGATCCTCTAAATTGGTTAATTCTATCTTTAATCTCTAAATTAGGAAAAGAGATCCGACCCCTAGTTACAGACAGGCCAAAAGGACAAGTAACAGAAAAATATAAAACTAGCATTGGAATTGAAAAGTACATGAAAAACGAAGTGAACAACGAAATGAGAAAAGTTAAAACACCACTGTTCTCATTTCAAAATTCTACAATGGAGAATGATGGGACCTTGACCTAACCAGCTAGCTACTGTATACCACTGATCCCCGTCGAGTCGGAACTGGAAAGGTGGGAAGAAAAAGCGGATTGTCCACTGACTGACCCCCGCTGACGTGAAACGAGCTGATTTATTCGCCGAAGGACTGTCTATGACTAGACCCTTGTGTGTTACTAGTCCGGGACTAGTAGTCCCGTTACCATATATTATCCCTAGCAACATATCTAAAATGCATTAAAAAGTACTTCGCTGCCTACCTATAATAATATGCTTTCCCAATAGAGAGTTTTAGCATGCCACAAGCACCGTGAGATACACGTCACCGTGAGATTCTCCTAGGACGAGCAATGTGAGATGCTAACCTTCATTCTTGGGGATCAACGTGACCCTACAAACCTAGAGTAACGTCAAGCGTCACACCAACTCTGTATTTCTGTCTTGTCGTCTTGTGGCTCGAGTTTCATTTTTGGTGGAAATCATTTCGGAAATACCTAATGGTTCATTTGCAATAGCAATTATTTTGCTGTAGTGTATTACGCCAGAACGATGCTCTTGTGATTCGTGCTTTTTATCATGGAATACCTAAGTATCTAATGATCATTCATCAGTCTACGTCCGAATTACTTAATTCGTCCGTCGAACAATCAACTGCCTATCCACCTAACTTCGAGGTAAGAAATCGTATTAAAATGTATTTATGTGTGATAGGTACATGGTTTACATACTCATATTACTATCCTTTTACCGGTACTTTCAACTAGGTACTTGGAGAGAGAAGAGTATAGCTAACTGCCTGCGGGTACTAATTTTTGTTTCAGATTCCGGAAAACAAGTCCCTAGACGTCTTTTTTGAACAAGAATGAATTTGAATGATGAAACCAGAATGAATTTGAAAATAAATGAATGGAAATATATAGTACCTATTGCTTTTAATATAACATGAGATTTGTTAATTGATTTTGTTCGTCTACCTACAAGATAACTTTATGTTAGGTACAATTTTCACCTGCCTCTCACCTCACCTATCTACGTTGATCTAGGTTGCAAACAGTATTAGGCAAAAAATATTTTTGCAGTTAAAAGTAGGTAGGATAGTGATAAGAAGAGGATTTCCAGCTCAAATATTTGCGCAAAAAAGTCTCCATTTTTGTGAGTTTCTGCAATTTAGGGAGTAGGTAGTTATTTATTATTTAAAATACTATTTTTGCGCTAGCAGGAATATTTTATCGGAAAGTTTACATAACATCAAAGTTTGAAAATTTCCCGAAAATGATGAATTTAGGCTTGTTTATTTCATCATTTCTATTGTTTTTCAATGGACATCATCATTAAATTATTGATATAGAAGATTCTCTTAATAGTTTCCTGGATTGACAAAACCTCCTGGATTGAGGTTTCATTCACGATCAGGTAGTTAGTACTTAGTTACGTGAAAGAATATTATTACGAGTTTTGTTCAAAATAATCGTAGGTAGGTACCTACCTAGGAAAGCAAAATCATAACGTTGAAATCAATTCGATAACAAATTAAAACGTCGAATTACTATTCATGAAGGTTGGAATATTCAATACCGACTATACCACAATTTTTAGAAGAGACACATTTTCGAACCCTACTTTTTGAAAATTGTACTACTTCGGACAGTTCTCAAATGTTGGCCAACAAACTAATAGTTTCCCTCATTATTATGGACATTTTAGCAAAGGTATGTTTACTTTGGAAAATCTATAAAAAATTATCAAAATAGTTTTTAAAGATAGGTACCTACAGTAGGTATATTTTGAGACACAATTTTGGTTTTCCCCCAATACCTTTGTTTTCTTCAAAGTGCAAAGAAAATTCATAAGAAGATTATGAATGAATAAAATATGTGTGAAAAAGAGAGGAAGAGAATGATACCTAATGAATAAAGTCAATTGAAAAGAACGATAATGAATGAATTAAATTACGTACAAAATGAGCAATCGTGAATCAGTAAAATGATGAGGTAAAAATTATAACTAGGTATGTAGTTGTTACTGAAGAAAGTTTGTAAAATATGTGCATTGTTTGAAAAATTGAAGGAACAAATGCCAAAAAATGCGAGAAAATGCGCATTTTTCCGCCTTTTGATAGGAAGGGGTTATTAGTGGCGTAGGTTATAACATCTCGCGGTACCCGCGGCGGTGTTCTCGCGTTGGACGCTCGTTGAGCGTCGACCGTGACTCGCGGTGCCCGTGAGTCGCGGGCACCGCGAGATATAGCATCCATGATGACGCGTTCGCGGTGCCCGTGAGTGGTCTGCTAAAACTCTCTAATAATTGTTTGTTGACGCCTAACAAAGCGCATTTTCCAGCCCGTATTAATTATAATGAAATATTAGGTAAATCAATAGCTTTTCAATGAGTGGAAAACGATTTCAATAGGGTTGGATAATACAAAAGTTATATTACCTCTAGCAACATACCTAACACAACTTTGTTAGCTCACGGCTTAAACATGTTCCATGTTGAAATGTTGATATCACAGCCTGAAATCGAACCCGGGTCTCCCAAACTAATGATTCTCACAGTCTACAACGGATTCAAAACGCAACTTTTTCTATAATTTCAATGTTTTGTCAGAATCTGTAGGTTTTTTATTGGATAAATATTGCTCTGGTATTTATTCATAAACCCACAGGTGTTTTGATGACCACGTGTTCAAGTGCCCCGAAAAAGTTTTTCTTATTGTCTTGTAAAATCTTTATGTATGTCAATACAAGTATTTTGTGCCGTTTCACTAATCGTTATTTATTACGTGAAGTTTGCTTACTCTGCTAACCTCAATTGGTTAAGGGACCAGACAACGTGAGAAAGAAGAGGAGGCACTGTTTTAAACACCGCTTCGTAAAGAAAAAGAAATGATGAGTGAAACGGAGGTAAAGCTTGACAAGTTGAGGAATGCGACAGAATGGCCGACATGGAAGTTCCAGATATCGGTGATTCTAAATTCGATGGAGGTAGAAGGGAAAAATTTATTGGAAATCGTGACCACTCCCAGACCAACGGTAGATCAAGTTGGGGCCGCAGGAGATGCAGTAGTTCCGGGTGCTGACTTGAACGCATGGAAAAAGGCAGATAGCAAGGCTCAAAGGATCATTGTGACGTCTATTCACACATCGCTCATGACCCATATAATGACATGCACTTCATCCAAAGAAATGTGGGATAGATTGTCAAGCGTTTTTGAGCACAGATCAGAAGCAGCAATTCATATGGAGCACCAAAAGTTCTATGAATATAAGAAGAAGTCAAGTGATTCCATCAGTGAACATGTTGCAAAGGTTGAAGAAATATGCCACAGACTTGCAATTTTCGGAGAACCAGTGACAGATAGTGCCAAAATTACGAAAATTCTGATGACCCTTCCTGCGTCCTATAATCATTTCTTTTCAGCTTGGGAATCAACTCCTAAGGATTTAAGGACAGTGTCGAACTTGACGACTAGACTAATCACTGAAGAAAGTCGAATCATCTCACAGCAGAAAAGTGCCGATATTGAAGCTGCGTTTACAGCAAAGCAAAAGTGGTACAAACATTTTGACGAAAAGTTTCAAAATAGCAACTGGAAAAAAGAATGTTTCATCTGCAAGAAAGATGACCACTTCAAGAAGGACTGTCCACAATACTGGAAGAATCGTCAAAACCAGGACAAATCTGGTAATGACGAAAGAAAAAGAGGAACCGGATCGGCATTCGTAACATGCTTAGCTGATATGACTGACTTTTCTGACAATAATTGGTGGTATGTGGACTCTGGAGCGAGCCATCATATGAGTTCCAGAAGAGAATGGTTTGGAGGGTATGAACAACTACCAGACAAAATACCTGTTGTATTAGGAAATGGCCAGATAATCTATGCAGAGGGAATGGGGTTCATAAACATTGAAGCATTTGGGAATGGCAAGTGGACGAAGAGGCACTTAGCTGGTGCTTTGTATGTTCCTGGTCTAGCGGTAAATTTGTTCTCATTAGGTTCGGCTTTAGATAAGGGGTTGAGAATGTTTGCTGACAGAGATTCTTGCGAATTCCAGCTAAATGGTGAGGTTGTCGCTATTGGTCATAGAAAAAGCTCGTTATTCAAATTGAAATTTAAAGTTAAAAACACGGAAATGGTGGGAAAATCAGAAAAAGTCGTTATGAGGTTTTTCGAAAGCCATGCAGAAGGAAAACATTTGAACAGAAATGAAAACGAAGAAAATCATGATCCAAGAGCAGAAAAAAACCAAGTACACCATGAAAATGAAGAACCACGCAAAGTCGAAGAACCTCGATATGGCCTAAGAGATAGAGCTTCTATCCAATCTCCTTTGAGATACCAATCATTAATAGCAAAAACTGGTGTGAGTATTCAAGAGAGTATCGAACCTACTGATGAAGCTGATAAGTGGAAATTAGCAACAAATCAGGAGGGATGCATAGAGAAGAAAATTGAGAAATTCAATATGGAAACATCCAACTCCATACTATCAACTCCTGCTGAGAAGATCGAAATCGGAGGAAATCAAGCAGTGGGGGTTCCCTACACAGAAATGATTGGTCAAATCATCAGAGGCGCACTAGAAGACAGCGAAACGAGTTTTACAATACCTGTTTGGAACAAAAGAGTACGACCGTTATTCCCTTCACAGAATTGCAACGAAATCTTACGTTATAGCGATACCAACTACGCTGGTGATGTGAGTTTTAGTCGATCAGTGTCGGGCTACGCAATTCTGAGAGGGAGGTCAGCTTGGAGTTTCAGACCAGCCGCAATAAGTGGGGGTATTGGATAAATATTGCTCTGGTATTTATTCATAAACCCACAGGTGTTTTGATGACCACGTGTTCAAGTGCCCCGAAAAAGTTTTTCTTATTGTCTTGTAAAATCTTTATGTATGTCAATACAAGTATTTTGTGCCGTTTCACTAATCGTTATTTATTACGTGAAGTTTGCTTACTCTGCTAACCTCAATTTTTTTGATCCATGAGTGACGGACTTCGTTTCCAAAATATTCTTCGACAAAGGATGATTTAGGAGTTACGACCAAACTTAGTACTTGTAAGCAGTATCTGTACAATTTTGGTCGAATTTGACAATATTAAAAGGTACTCATGACTTCGAATTAATCGTACCAAACAAAGATTGGCCTCATTCGATCCAACTTCAACAAAGAAAGACTCCTCTCCCTCAGTTCATTCGGACCCAGTTATGCAAGTACCGGGTAAGCGACAAAAATCGAAAATCGAGTTTTTGGTATCGTTGGATTCAGCTTGTCAAGATCTACGATTCTGGAGTGGTTTCATTCAGTTACGTTTATTAAAAGTAATTAAATTATTACGTCAGGTAAGCGACAAGCCTTGTATCCGCGGTTTTTTATTTTGCAAAAACCTGGTAAGCGCCAAATGTTGAATTTTATTTCGCAAATACCTAGTAAGCGCCACTAGGTTTCATTGCAAATACCAGGTAAGCACCAATTGGTCACTACAGTAGTTACGCAAACACCTTGTAACGCCAGAGTTCGTCGTTTACCAGGGATTTGCGTAAATTTAGCTGGGCCAAACACCTGAGTCAACAAGCTGGTAAGCGACAGATTAGAGGTGTGTAAGACAAGGTAATTTGGCGGATCCGAATCCCAAACGGTCACTCATTACAGAGACCAGGTCTTATGAATCCGTTCACCCGTTCATTACGTTCACACATAAGACAAACAACCAATAATTGGTCAGAAATCACAAAAACGAGCGAGTCGAAAAACCGAACGAGTCGGAATAGGTTACAATGAGTAGGTGATTTGAATGAATCGAATGAGCTAAAAGACAGAAACAAATGAAAGATCGATTCGAATCGTACGAACCAGTATTGGAGTGTGTTTTGTCTTTTTAGTCCTCTGTTCATTCGAACGTAAATCTTCACTTGGATTAGGGATGGGTATCGTTATAAAAGTATCGATATTTTGTATCGATACTGTATCGTATTCGAGTATCGATATCCCAAGTATTGTTGGACATGAGTATCGATATTTTAAAATATCGAGTATCGATACTTTAGTGTCACAAACTATCAATATCATCCAATTTTCTTAAGAAAGATAATTTTTTCAACAACTTTTATTCATTTTTCACTATTAAGAGTCCAAGCAGAGTGATTTTTTCCATGATATGAACGTTATTTGTGCAACAGAGAGTAACGACCCAAAAGCCTCTCTATCTTCTCCATTTTTTAGCCATTATGTTGAATTTTCCGCGAGAACAGTATCGATATTCGATATTTAGATATCGGATAGTGCAGTATCGATACTAAAATATCGAGTATCGGTACAAAAGTATCGATATTTTGAAATATCGAGTATCGATACCCATCCCTAACTTGGATGATGGAAGGTTTTGCTTAGAAAACCACTTCCATCTACTTCTTTCTGTTGATACTTCCTTGTCATTTTCACACATTAATGATCCATATACAATAGCGGGCAATAATTAATTATTAATTCATTTTGTTGGCCTTCTGCCGTTGTTCTCGTAATTTAACCGGAAAACTCGATTGGTGGGTTGATGAACGAATGACCGTGTTCATTTTGACAACCCGTTCAGTTCTGACAAGGTCATTTTGAAGATAAGGTCTTTTCAATACGTTCACTTCTGACCGACACACCTCTACGACAGATTAATCTAAGAATTTTATTGTCACGGTCACGTTCTTCCATCCGAGATTCCAACAAAAAATTATGTGTTTTTTTTACATTAAAATCAATACTCGTGGTAAGAAGTTAGTTCATATGTGCCTTAGTTTTCTCGTTTTTAAAGATTTTGTCTTGTCTGACTTATTATCTGCCTATCGAATTCGGAGCTCTAATCCGTGGATTGTGGCGAGCGACCGGTTTTACGTACCGTTTTACGTATAGGTATTACATAGTTCACGAGGAACACGATTTAGCCCTGACTATCACAAAACGTATCAATCGAGGGAGAGGGAACTATATCAATGTTGTAGAACCTGTTAGTTTTAACCAAATTTATTTTGTTATCATCTACTATCTTTTTTTAAACATCTACATGAATTCGGTGACCATCATGCTTTCTTTTTTTTCGTGCACCCTCAGTAGAAGGTTAGGAGTGACATTTTCCTGGTTAAGTCTCTGTTCTTTTTGATGTGACAACAAACAGGAAATCGACAAACTGGCACTTACCCTCTTATCAATGTTCTATTTTCTGTTCAATTAATTTTGCAATTACCAGTTAAGCGACACATAGGCGCTTACCAGGTTTTCAAAATTTAGATTTGGTCTCTGGGTGATTTTTGCAAAAACCAGGTAAGCGACAAATTGGCGCTTACCAGGTTATTGCAATTTAGGTTTCTGCTCTTGGTGATTTTTTCAAAAACCAGGTAAGCATAAAAATGATACTTGCAGACATTTTTCTTACATTTTGACCGAATAGCTGGAAAGAACACACCAAAAAACCCCCAGAGACGAGGTTTGACCTCTTAATTCCCATGCCAACTACCAAAACAACGTGTATACTCGTAAAAACTTTGGATGCGTTTTTCTCAAAATCGACTTTTGTCGCTTACCAGGTATTTGCATAACGAGGTCCATTTTATTATTAACTCTATTTTCTCCCACAAGAAATTGATTTGTGGGTAGCATTATTCGATTCGCCCTATTATTTCGAACAGAATAAATTGAGTAGTAAATCATACCATACACAAAAATTGTATGGTCCCACTTTCGAAGTTAGGGATGATGAAATTTCATGGGTACAGTAAAAGCAGAATTTATTGAAACGAACAATTCATAAATGAACGATTTTTTTCGTTGACATACAAAAAATATTTCTTTTTTACAATCTACGGTTTAACAGCATTAAAACATGTGAATTGATGGAGAATCTTAACAATAAATACAGGAAAACAGAACAACCATGTTCTGTTTTACTCATAATGGTTACTCATTAGTACACATTTCAAATTATTCTAAGTACTCGACTTATGACAACATAAAATACTGGGCCGCGATAAATAAATATTTTAGCAGCACGGTTGGTAAAAAATAGCTTTGTTTTCGAATTTCAACACAAAAAGTGTCTTCGGTAGAGGAAGCAAAATTCATTGATTCGTCCCTATGACTGATTCGTGGTCTGAGGACATTCAAATTGACAAATAACGATGTATTGAGAGAATTAGTTGCGACGGTCAGTCGATTGTGAAGGAGAAGTAAATTTTAGTTTGCCGGAAATTCTACCTTAGAGAACCAGCGCCTGCAAAAACAGCTTAGAAATCAGAGTAGCGAAATGAGGGTACTTTTGACAATAAAGACTAAGTAGTGGAACATATTGTAAAAGTCACAGAAGGCTCAAAACAGCCCAAAAATAGCCCCACTCGGTGTAATCGCAGCACAGATCGGTCCATGGAATCACAGCAAATATTGTTACTTGACGAATAGTCAACACGTAGATCAACTCGATGCTGGATGTTCGTACAGAGAAACCATTTCTTCGTCCGATTTCTTCTCTTCTTCTTTATTCGCAACTTGTATCTTTCCAGTCAACAACTTCTGTATGGTCTCCAAGTCCAGACCTTTCGTCTCGAACATGTGGAAGACCGTGATGTACAAGCAAAGTGACGCTGATACCACCGACTTCAGGAATTGGAAATACTCGCCAATGTAGTAATTCATTTCGTAGTAGCACAGAACGTTGATGGTTTCGACAACGTTGGCCGTCATGCAAGAGATGGCGCAGGCTTTGGTTTTGATGTTGATCGGGAATATTTCCCCTTTAAGGACGTTGGGAATGTTGACTATTCCGATGACTTCGAAGAACGAACCTATAATTATGGTGATCAGAGGAACCCATGTTGTGGTTTTCATGTTTATCTGAGTGAATTCTCTCAGGTAGTACCATATTGTCGTGATGGTGAATAGAGCTATGGTACCGACACAGGACACTCCTAATATCGTCCTTCTTGGGAATTTGTCCATGATGATTGATGAAAAAAGAGCAGTAAAAACCCATATAATGGTCAGTAAAATATTGCTGTTTTGCGCTGAAACGAACGAATCGGGAATGATATGTGTGCTGAAGGCGAAAAGAACAATATTGGCTGTGCAAGATGAGAAGATTTTGAACCATTCGATCATGATGAAAGCTTTTCTGTTAGCTTTGTTCACCACGATTTCTTTGAATGTACCTTGGTTTTGACTTTGTTCTATGACGCCATCCTCGATCCGTTTGAATTCATCTTTGTCGCAGTGGCCGCGCAACCACGTGATGGCTTCTTCGGCTTCTTTCTTTTTGCCGTGCATCAAGTAGAAGTACGGAGATTCAGGGATGAAGAAGAATATGGTGAAGAGGCACAAGGCAGGCACAGCGCACAGTATAGACATGGTTTGATAGCTCAAGTAAGAGATGAAGCTGACGTACAGGGCGCCGATGTACAGCGTCATCCCTGTGACGGATATCAGCGTTCCTCTGATGGAAGGATCGACCATTTCAGCCACGAAAATGGACACCGTGATGTACTCTGTACCCCCGAACAAGCCGCACATCAACCTCGCCAGACACATCAGGTAGATGTTTCTGGAGAAGGTGATGATCAACCAGCCTGCCAAGATTAGCAACATGGACAGATGCAGAGTGTTCCTCCTGCCGATTCTATCCATGATGTACGCCACGGGAAGTGGACTGATGACTGCGCCAGTGAAAGGTAGGCAAGCGAGCCAACCCTTTTCCCACTCTGTGAAGTTGAATCCAGCAGAGCCGTCCTCCATTTTGGGAAACGCTGCAGCCGGCCAGGACACGGTGACACCACTTATCGCCACACAGAACGTCACTGAAAGCAACGAAAGAAAATACATCAATCAACTTCATCATCATGGTTGGCAGTCAGAATATAAAACATTTCACTAAAATTCTTCAAGTGGTACTTCTGAATAAGGCTTAAGAAAGATAACTGGGGAAAAAACCTTTGAACGATTCTAGAAAAATAAATACTCATGTAGCTAGGTAATACAATGGAGTGTGCGCATGATTTTTTTTAGATTTTTAATCGAAAGTAGACCTTGTCCTGCATTTTGATATCAGCCGTTCTGTTTTTGGATGAGTAGATCTTTTTCTATGATTTTTCAAAGTTTTGAATGTATATGACGTCACGCGCCCTCTCGCCTGGGCGGGACCCCCAGCCCACTGTGTCGTCATGAACATTCGAAACTGAAAAATCATAGAAAAAGGTCTTCTCAAGCTAGAAGGTCGCGGTTGGTGTCAAAATTCTCAGAATGAGGTCTAGTTTAGATTAAAAATAACAATAAACAGTTTTTCCGACCCATGCACATACCCTATTGAAAGACAACTTCGAAATGTTTCTTAAGTTGTCTTTCAATTTGTATTACCTCATCAAATGAGGTTTTTGCTTCCGAGACTACCAAGGTGGCGAAACTTTGTAGTAGTAGTAGTAGTAAAAACCTTTTATTAAATATTCATGTCAATTACGGATTACGTGATGGATGCAAATTAAATTAAATTAAGTAAAAACCTTTTATTAAATATTCATGTCAATTACGGATTACGTGATGGATTTAAATTTCGCTTAATTATAAACAATTCCTTTAACCCATTTCCGGCCACTGATGCGTTTTCGCATCGTCATATTTTATGATTTTTTAAATATTGAAAATAGTGGAAAATCTTTACAAAAGAATTTTTTCTCGTTCCTGCTGTTGCTAAAATTTTCAAAAAAAAAAATTTTGCTCTGACGTTCGAGAGCTGAATGCGATTTTGGAAATTTTTTGAAAATGAGGCCTTTTGGCCAAAGGCATGATTATGATGGCTCAAATTCGATTCTGAGATAAATGAAACTGGATAAATCATATCGCTTTGGAAAACTCTCAAATCTCATTGAAAAATAAAATTCATAAAATATCAAGTATTTTTGCTATCGATTGGTGAACAAATGATGCTTTATTTCGGCTGGCATTCTCTAAAACAGTTCATCCTCCTCTCGCTATTATTTAGTTATTTGTACCCTTGGCTTGAAATGGGTTAAGAGAGCAGACCGCAAATCAGTCACAATCACTCCATCTTCACAGTTTTTGGACGCCAAAACTCATTCTAGGTTAACCCATTTCTGGCCAATTGAAGAAATAGATTTTAAAAAGTTGAAATTTTTATGTAAAAAACGTTCCTTATATTCAAGAATGTATGAACATGAAATGAAGCTCACAATTTTTCAATAAATTTCAAAACAAAAGATAACGATCCGAAAACGCATCGTGGGCCGACAGCAGGATCACTTGACATGGAACCCTTTGTAACACTGACTTGGTGAACTCTTCCAGACCATCAAAAACGCTGCAAATTATTACACAACGGTTTATTATTTTTATATAGATCACTCGTCTACAAAATCACCAACCATCCAATATGAAGAGAGGAAAAAAAAAAAAAAAAAAAATCAAAATCACCAACCATTCATCGCATTTCGGTCAGCTCTAATTTGAACGGAGATTAGGCCTCTTTTGCGATTCACACTCGTGTTTGGATTTATATATATATATATTTCAATATAAACCCTTAAATTTTCGTAGGGAGCGAATGGTTTGTCCTACAGAGCTCCGCGTGGTCTCAAAAAATTCTAAAAATTCTATAGAATCTTAATTTGAAGGAAAAACAATACCTTTATATCAAAATTTTTTGAGTTAGGGCGTTTTCAAAATCTCAAAATTGATTTTGGAACCCTTAGACCTACATCAACCAAAAGCTTCGGGGCACAACTAGACCCCAAATGGAGCCTACATACCAAATTTCATCAAAATCGGTCAATGCTAAGTGGCAAAAGTGCCGCGTAGGGCGTACGGCGGACGGACGGCCAAATTTTTATTCGATTTTTGGATTCTACGTACCTTGAAACGTAAACCATCAAATTTTGAGGGGGTGTTAAAATTTTTTTTTTCTTGGTCGATTCCAAAGGTTTATTGTTGAAAATAATAAACCAAAATGCCAACTTTTAAAATATCCTCCAAATTCGCAATGAGTTCCTGATCGTTGGATCCAAATTTTTTGAGCACTTAGGAACAGTATAAAAGAGAAAAAATTAATCTACAACGATTTTCCAATATTTTTAATTCCTAAAAAATTCATAAATACGATGTGACGATGCGAAAACGTATCATTGACCAGAAATGGGTTAACAAAGGTGTGTAAGGCTTGGCATGTAAGCCGTCAGCCTGTGAGTCATGCACCTCGTGCTGCGCATCCCCCTAGTGAACATGACTATCATTATTTGGCATTAACTCATTATAGATATCTCATATGATACTTTTCTCGATTATTATTAGATAGATATCACATATTATTTTTATATAGTTGCAAAGTTAACTTATATAGCGAAACTTTGTTTCCACTTCTCAAGATAAAGAAAAAAATGTTCTCCAAAATCATAATTCCCACTAAAGTTTTAATGTTTTGACCTTCCTGAACAGTTTTGGTTCCGTGCCTGTCTGTCTGTGTGTCTGTCATGAAATCCTTGTAACGGTCAAAGCTAAACGAAGTTATTTAATAGTTATAGATGATATTTTCAGGGATTGTGCGGGTTGGCGTGTAGACGGTTCCCTATGAAAATCAATACCACCGGACTGATGAAAAGTTCAAGGATTATGCGGATTGGGGTGTAGGTAGTCCCCCTGAGGGTAGTGCAAGGTACTTAGAGATTGATGTTTTGAGATAAGCTGCTATGCATCGGATCATTTATTAATATAAATAGAATTATACACAGAGTATACGCAGCGAATTCCGAACATCAACTCAATATATTTTTGGGAAACTTTTCAAAACATGTGGTTAGAATTTGATCATATTTCTTGTCAACCATGATATTGCAGAAGCATCAAATCGTTCTTCCAATACTTCCCCTCGATTCGTTCTTCTGTTCCATCATGTTGCTATGACCAACTCCAACCTCACTGGTAAACAGTTTATGTTTGGTAGTAGTTAGCGGTTTTGTAAACATATCCGCTGGCATGTCGGCTGTCGGGAGGTACTTGAAATCGACGATTTTCTCTTCAACACAATTCCGTATGAAGTGGTGTCGAATGTCGATGTGTTTCGTGCGCGAGTGGTAGGCAGGATTCTTCACGAGTAGTTGAGAGCTTTGGTTGTCGTTGAACACGAGAGTTGGTTTGTCAACTAAAACTCCCATCGAGCTCAAAAACTGTCGTAGGAATATTGCTTCCTTCGTAGCTTCTCCAAGTGCCAAGTACTCCGCTTCTACGCTTGACAAGGCGACAGTGCGCTGCTTTCGAGCTTCCCATGTGATAGCTGCTCCTCCTAGCACGAATGTGTATCCAGAGTAGGAGCGTCTATCCATCACACAGTTCCCCCAATCTGCATCCACGTAACCCACTAACGGTTTTCCAGTTTTGTGAAACGCGATGCCATACTCCGATGTTCCTTTCAGGTAGTGCAACACTCTTTTGGCTGCCATCCAATGCTCTTCAGTGTAGCAGTTGTTAAACTGACTGAGTGAGTTCACTGCGAAAGCTATATCAGGGCGGGTGCTGACTGCCAGATACATGAGTGAGCCTATGAGTCGCTGATAGGGGTACTTGTTCAGATTCTCTTGGCTAACTTCTTCGGGTTTCTGAAGTTTCAACCCAACTTCCAATGGAGTTTTCACGGGTTTGCTGTCTTCCATGCCGAAACGCTTTAAGATATCCAACGTATACTTTCGTTGCGACATGAATAACTTCCCCTCGTTGAGGCGTTGGACAAACTCGATTCCAAGTCCGTAGTTGATTTTGCCAAGATATTTCATTTTAAACGTTTTCATTAACGATTGCATCATTTTTTCTGTCCACTTCTTGTTTGTTGAAGCTAACCATAAATCATCCACATATATGGCCAATATGAGCAAATCTTTTCCTCGTCTTGCATGATAAAAACAAGGTTCCATCTCCAGTGGTTTCAGCCCTAACTTCCTGACGTTTTCTGTCAACTTCAGGTACCACTGTCGGCTTGCTTGCTTCAATCCATAAAGAGCTTTGTTTAGGAGACAAACTTTGTTCCCTCTCTTTGATTCTTGCAACATTTTTTGTGCATCTGTTCTTATTGTGTCAGAAAATGTCTCATCATTGATGATGTCATTCAATACTGATTCGAATTCATCTGGAATTTTCATGTAGATTTTCTCACAAAGATCACCGTTAAGAAATGCTGTGACTACATCAAGTTGATGAATTTCCATGTCATTCTCGACTGCCAATGCCATGATCGTTCTGATGGAGCTCATTCGAACAACTGGAGCAAAAGTTTCGTTGAAGTCTTCCCCTTGACGTTGGTTGTATCCCTGTGCTACCAATCGGGCTTTCTTTCTTTCAACTGTACCATCTGCTTTCAGCTTTTCTCTCAGAACGACTCGACATCCGATCACATTTTGTTCCTTTGGTCGGTCTACAATGATGAATGTTTTATTCTCGATTATTGAAGACAGTTCTGACTTGTACGCTTCTCTCCATCCAATTCCATCTGGTTGAGCGAGTGCTTGTTTCAGTGTCAGTTCTGCGACTCCTGCTTGTTCGTCAGGTCCTAGAAGTACCTCTGGGTTATTACTCGGTTCTTGTACTGATTCCGGAACTTGAATCGGTACTTGAACTTCGTTATAAACCTTTCGTGGTCTTCCTCTATTCCCTGATCGATCAATTCGCGGTCTTCCTCTACCTCGCACAATTCTCGTGGTAGATGACACAGTTTCGTCTTGATTTTGAACTTCATCAATATCGTCAATTTCGTTGTTTATTCCAGTTTCCGTTCTTTGATTTGTAGAAATAAAGTTCTGATATTTCACATCAGTTTTCCGTTCAATATTTTTCGTTTCGTTTGACAGAAATTCTTCAAATCCTTCACCTTCTGTTTGCTGTTCAAGAAATTTGACATCCCTTGAAACAAATACTTTCTGGTCTGCTGGTGACCATATTCGATATGCCTTGGATTGCTCTGAATATCCAATAAAGGTACAAGGTTTTGCTTTTGGAGCAAATTTGTCTTTTCCAGGTTCTTTGTTCAAGAAATATGCTTTGCATCCAAAGGTTTGAAAATAAGATACGGTAGGTACTTTACCAGTCCACAGTTTAAAAGGAGTGATTCCATCTATGCTCGATGATGGACATCTGTTTCGAATGTGATTCGCGGTATAAATCGCTTCTCCCCAAAAGGATGCTGGCAATTTGGCTTGAATCAACATACATCAGGCTGTTTCCACCAAACTTCGATTCTTCCTTTCTGCTACCCCGTTCTGTTCTGGAGTATGTGGAACGGTCAGTCTTCTGGTAATACCACAGCTCTCCAAATATTCATCAAATTCTCGATTGCAGTATTCTTTTCCATTGTCCGATTGAATGCATTTGATCTTTCTTCCCCTTTGATTTTCCACTAAACTTTTAAACTTTTCGAATTCCACGAGGACTTCACTTTTCTTTTTCAGAAACCTGACCTCACACCATCTAGAAGAGTCGTCAATCAGGGTCAGAAAATATCGTGCACCTCCTTTCGATTGAACACGCATTGGTCCACACAAATCGGTATGGATGATGTCCAAGATTTCAGTTGTGCGATTGGATTTCTTTGGAAAAGGTTTTTGTGACATCTTTCCTTGCACACATACAGTACAATCTATCAACTTCTCATTTCTTTCCAATTTCAATCCTAATGCCCTATTCTTGTTTTCCAATGCTTTTAGATCCACTTGATTCAAGTGTCCAAATCGTTGATGCCATAGTTCAAGTTTTGACTTGGCTTTCGTCTCCTCTATGGTTTTTGCTTCAATAGATGAACTTTCCTCCACGAAATATAGATCATTCATTCGTTTTGCAACTAGAGATATATTTCCGTCTTTATCCAGAACTTCTCCAGACGTTTTTGTGAAAATTACTGAATATCCTTTGTCTGTTATTTTACTGACTGAGAGTAAATTGGATCTCAAGTCTGGAACATGCAGGGTTTCATTGAGATTTACTATTCTGTCTTCTTCTTCATTTGATACTTTCAGCTTCACAATGCCTTTTCCTGATACACCTGACGAGGACGTGTTAGCGAGGTTCACTCTGCTGCAACCTGCAGTTTCAAGTGTTACAAATCTACCACCATCGCTACACATGTGCGAACTGCATCCACTGTCAAGGCACCATTTCGTTGAATTTGAAACGTTCAATGCTGTTTCAGTCATCAACATGTTATTCTCCGTACTGTTATTCACGGATTGGGATTGTTTCTTCTTTCGGCATTCAACAGCTTTATGCCCCTTTTTACCACATGAATTACACTTGTAGGGAAACGGTTTTTCACTTCTATTTTCATCGATAGACTGTTCGCCTTTTTTCATGTTCAGGAATTTCTTTTTCGCCATCATCGCATTAGTGTCTGCACCATACTTTTCTCTTCGAGATTCACTCTGCTCGATAATCTTTATTTTGAGAGTTTCGGGAGTAGGAAGATCGTCGCGAGTTTCGATCGCGCATCTGAAGTTTTCGAAACTTTCTGGTAGACTGTACAGCAACATAATGGCAAGTAGATCCTGGTTGATGTCTACTTCCATATTTCGAAGCTTATCTACGGCATCGAAGAACTTATCAAGATGATCCTTCACATCTTCTCCTTCTCTCATTTTATGTAGCATTAATTGTTTCAACAATGTTGCTTTCCGAGCAGGTCCTTTCGATTGGTAAATGGACTCCAACTTCGTCCACAATTCTCGAGAGGTATTGCAGTCTTTCACCTGCTTCAACTCGTTTGGTGAAATGGCCAGAATCAAATCCGATTTCGCTTTTCGGTCGGCTTTACACCATGCTGCTTTTGCGGCTTCTGTTTCAGGACGATCAGCTAAAATTACCGGACATAGGTTTGTTCCGTCTACGAACCCTATCACATCATTCTTCACAAGAATTGCTTCCATCTGTAATTTCCACGTGTCATAATTGTCCTTACTGAGACACTCGATCTTGAAGTTGTTCATAATATTCGGAATTTAGAACTCTGAAGCTAAAGGGACCTAACCTAATATAAATAGAATTATACACAGAGTATACGCAGCGAATTCCGAACATCAACTCAATATATTTTTGGGAAACTTTTCAAAACATGTGGTTAGAATTTGATCATATTTCTTGTCAACCATGATATTGCAGAAGCATCAAATCGTTCTTCCAATATTTATACAATCGGGTTATGGATACGAGGAAGCTATGTGCCACACCCACTTGTTTTTTTAACGTTATTTTCTTAAGTCTTCCAAGGGTTTTTTTCCCCAATTCTTCCACTAAAGCCTTATTCAGAAGTACCAAGTTTATCAGTAAAACTCGTAAAACTAGTAAAATAAACGTAAAACTAGTAAAAACTAGTAAATCAGTAAAACTAGTTTTATCAGCTAAACGTTTTTTCTTATCAAAAATCGATTCTACCATGTGACAAGTAACTGTCACTATTAATTACAAGAATGGATAATAAGATTGTATCCGTGAGGGGTTTAGCGTCGAATAATAAGTGACAAATACCTACAACATTTCGGATTGATTCCACTAGTAACAATAATTGTTATTATTGTAACAAGTGAGGAACTTGTACATCAACACACATCAGAAAGAGAGAGTTTATGTATCTAACAAGATTAACATAAAAAGTTTTTTCTTTTCTTTTTTGGATATTGATATATCTACCCGAAAAGAAGCCCTGATGTTGAGAATGAGGCTGATAGAGATGACTAAAATTATACTACAAGACGAAGATGGAAGTATAAAAGTTTTTTCAAAGCCTGAAGAGGCTGGAGAGTTTACCAGCGAAACTGTCGTTAAGAATAATAAAACTAAAACCAACGTTTCCCGTTTTTATTGAGAACAGGACCCGAACCCGAGTCGATTCGACACATAAAATAACATCTCCCGACTCTACAAAGCTCATCAAAAATTTTGCAGTATCACGGTACGCGACAATTTCTTTGTTTCCATGGATCGATTT
Organism: Apolygus lucorum; assembly: GCA_009739505.2. NCBI lineage: Eukaryota > Metazoa > Arthropoda > Insecta > Hemiptera > Miridae > Apolygus > Apolygus lucorum. Next base: position 465,142 of record CM019170.2, on the reverse strand, counting down.
TGATGAAATTTGGTACATGGGCTCAATTCGGGGTCTAGTTGTGCCCGAAGCTTTTGTTCAAAGTCAGTGACTTCTAAGGGCTGAAAAATAAGGACAGAAATTCACAAAACGCTCTAACTTTCAACCTTTTGATGTAAAGGTATTGGTTTTTCATCTATTTAAAATAGTATTGAATGTTTAAAATCGAATGGGACCACCCAGATCCCTGTAGGACCAACCGTGCGCTTCCTATGAGAACTTATGAAGGTCGTCTCAGTCTGTGAATAAAAGGGTTTTCCCACTTTTCTCTGGGAATTATTGATCCGTTTTGATGATTCTAGCGGCAACTTTTAGCTGCACTTTAAATTTAATGCAATTTCAAATTTAAGAACAAATTTTCACTTATTTTTTATTTATGGAATTTTATTTTTGGAATTAAACTAGTGCGCTGGTGTAGAGATTATAAAAATAAGAAGAGTGCTACATGAAACATGAAAAATTAGATGATTATTTCCTGAGAAAACTGGGAAAAATTGTTGATGACAACTGGCCAGCTATGAGAAGGCTGAGGGATGGAGGAGGGACTGGGGGTGGTGGGTAGTAATGTAGCTCCTTCAGACGTTGAAGAGGGGGGGGGGACGCAACCGAGCGCTCGTTCGTAAGAGATTAGACTATCCCGCAACGTGGAAGGAACGGCGACCGACTGAGTCCCCCTTAGGGGGTTTTCTCCGAGTTGTATTCATTTTTGCGTCCTTAGAAACCAGAAATCAAATTTCCACTTTTTTTGAATTGAGTGTGAAGCATTTATTTCTACAACATAAACTTGATTGTTAAGTAGTGGGAATGGCAAAGCTGTGTTCGTGCAGGCGAAAAATGATACAGAAACAGAATAAACCTTTGTGTAATAACTTGCCGCTTTTTTTCACTAACGGCATGAGTAAATACGCAAATTTTCAAAACGGCGCTGCAACTGATTTCAGGAAAATTTCTATGAATGAGCTTTTTTGTGCAATCTGAGCTGATTCAGAAAATACCAAAAATATATATTTTCATAATGTGGGTTTGGCAATCTTGTGGTCTGAATATTGTCCTCTCTGATCCCTCGCTGTCAAAGCCACCAGCTTTGAATTCTTACCAGAACATACAATATCGATACCTTAAAGCACAAAGGCGCTATGTCCAAAAACGGAGTTTTCAGAATAACGGAAAAGAAGTTTTCACCAGTGCACAATTCCTGAAATAATGGCTTACTACAATAAACTACTTAATTCTTCAACAAATTTTCAAGCTATAATCGTCAAGAAGGTCAATAATAGTTTGGTTAATTTGAATTTTTCTGAAATTAAAAAAAAAAAATAAAAACGTCTGCCAAGTGGCTGTGGCACATAGCTTCCTCGTATCCATAACCCGATTATATAGATGATCCGATGCATAGTAGATAATCTCAAAACACCAATCTCTAAGTACCTTTCACTACCCTCATAGGGGACCATCTACACGCTAATCTGGACAATCCAAGAAAATTTCATCAAATTCGGATGAAAAATGTAAGTGTTATGGCTGTTACAGGGATTTTACATTTGCGCATGCGCAGAGGCTACTGTAAATTTTAAGGCCTTGATTTTCATTGGGGACCATCTACAACCTAATCCGCATAATCCCTGAAAATGTCTTCGAAATCGGGTAGAAAATGTGGAAGTTATGGCCGTTACAAGGAAATTCACGGATGCGCATGCGCAGCGGCTACTATCAGTCCGAAGGTGGTGATTCTCATAGGGGACCATCTACAACCTAATTCGCATAATCCCTGAAAATTTCATTGAAATCGGGTAGAAAATGTGGAAGTTATGGCCGTTACAAGGAAATTCACGGATGCGCATGCGCAGTGGCTACTATCAGTCCGAAGGTGGTGATTCTCATAGGGGACCATCTACAACCTAATTCGCATAATCCCTGAAAATTTCATTGAGATCGAATGGAAAATGTGGAAGTTATGGCCGTTACAAGGAATTCACGTTTGCGCATGCGCAGTCGCTTCTATCAGTCCGGGAATGATGATTTTCATAGGGGACCGTCTACACACCAACCCGCACAATCCCTGAAAATTTCATAGAAATCGGACAATAACTTCGTATAGGTATGCGCGTTACAAGGAATTCATGACAGACACACAGACAGACACACAGACACGGAACCAAAATTGTTCAGAAAGGTCTAAAACGCAAAACGCGAGTGGAAATTTTGATTTTGGAGAACTTTTTTTTTCGTCCTTGAAAAGTGAAAACAAAGCTTCGGCTACCTTGGTAGACTCGGAAGCAAAAAATCGCCTCCTGATCGCTACTAGTAAATCTGCGCAAACGTAAAACCCTTGTAACAAACGTATTTTCCACAATACATTATCCATCCGAATTTTATGATATTTTCGGGAATTGTGCGGGTTGGAGCGCCATGATGGTCCCCTATGACGGTAGTGCAAGATACTTGAGATTTATAGTTTGAGTTTAGCTTCTCTGCATCGGTTATAGATACGAGGAAGCTAAGTGATATGTGCCACACCTATTTGAAAGATGTTTTTGGTCATTATTTCACCAATAATTTACTCCTAAGCAACCTATAATTATTTTAAATCTGTTTAATCCCCCCCTACCAACTAAAACTTTTAGGTCAGGTTCAAGAGTAGACTATTCTAACGATCGACTTTTACACCTGAATTGAACAACAAAGGTAATAAAGATTGCTATCGCTATGTTTATAACTCGGTCTCTGAGTGACAACATATTGATTACGTGAGGGAAAGAAGTCCATATAACTGTTGTCCAAGATAAAGTCCAAGATAACTGTTGGAGGTAGCTGAGATTATTTTAAAGCTACAGATCGAGAATAACTCACCAATACCTACCTAGGAATGCGAATCGTTACAAGATCGATTTAGAAGTAAAACGTGAAGTCGATTTTTATGAAATTGAGCCTTCAATTTGAAGGAAATTTTTATTTAAAAATCGGATTTTATCCACTGGTCCTATAATTTAAAATTTAATGCCTGTCATTAGTATGAATCTATGATTTTCATGGATTTCCTACCTTTGCATTACTATTCGCATTCATTATTCATTATTAGTCTGTGGTTAGAAATTTCCATGGAGTTTGGTGGTGATAAGTAACCAATCTGGAAGTGGATTATCGTACTAAAAACGCTTCAAATTATTACTCAAAGGTTTATTATTTTTCTGATAGATCACTCGCCTACAACATTTCCACAATTTGACCTTCACAATCAAGTTTAAGTTCAAAAGAGCTAAACGCTTTACACTCAATGCGAAGAATTAAGGAGTTCCGGGTGCCTTAATGAGGAAATTTGAATACTGGTTGCTAAGGCGCAAAACTGAGCACTACTCGAAGAAGCGAAAGAGATCGCATTTTAGTCAGCAAATATTTTAACGGAGGTTAGGCCTCTTTTGCGATTCACCCTCGTATTTCTGACTTATCGTAAGACCTTACTTAAATTCTCAGGGAGGAGCGAACGGTTGGTCCTAAAGAGCCCTGGTTGTTCTCATTCGATTCTAAAAATTCACTACTACTTTAAGTAAATTGAAGAAAAAAACAATACCTTTATATCAAAATTTTTTGAGTTAGGGCGATTTTTAAAAAAATTTCTTGGTCGATTCCAATGATTCATTATTGAAAATAATAAACCAAAATGGTTAAACCCATAAAACAACAACAAACTAACTACTTCAGACCTTGGTAATTAACAACCAAATTCAAAGTGTGAATGTTTTTTGCGTACCTATCAAACATTACGATACCACGCCATGAAATCAAGGAGAATATTTTCGTTTTATACTCGTACTTAGATCTAGTGAACAAGTCCAGGATTTTCAGATCATCATTCAGATGTCGTGTTGTCAGTTTCAACCTCGGGCGAGGGTCTACTATTATCGCCACAGCCTGAATCTTGTTTAGTATTGCGGCTTTGAACTGTTGTCGATTTCATTCGATGATGACAAGTTCAGTTTATTTCTTCAGGCTACCAATGAACCAGAAGGATTTTTTTTTTAATTTGAATTTTCATGGTTCGAAAAAGTCATCCAAAATCAATATCTCCACTCAATTTCGATTTCGTGTCTGTCCTTCTGTGGTTTGTGGGTTCGCCAATCTTTGTATCGGGCAAAACTATACGAAATTACTGTCCAATTTCGATGAATTTTTTAGGGGTTATAAGAGAGTGTAGATAGTCCCTTTGCACCCCATCACGGTACGAAACTTTCACAATTTCGGTCGATTTCGATGGTTTAAGGGCTATGTGGTTAGTTCCCTATAAATGTCCCTTCTACATTATGTGACCGTCCAATCTTGCAGCACTTTGCCCTGTTCCCGTGGACAGATTTTGATGAAATTTGGTATATCGGCTCAGTTTGGCGTCTAGTTGTGCCCAGAAGCTTTGGGTTGATTTCAGTCACTTCTAAATGGCAAAAGTCGGGGAAAATGTTCTCAAAACTCGAAAACTTTCGACATAAACGTGTTATTTTTTCGTTAGTTACACATTTCCAGACATTTTTAGAGTCGAAGGACACAACCCAGAGCTCTGTGGGACCAACCGTTCGTTAACGAGGATAAATGATTACCTAATAAATTGTGAAATTAATCAGGACAAGTAGGCCCTGCGGTGGATCAGAAACATGAGTGTGAATTGCACATGAACTTTCGTTGTCGGAAGTGAGTCAGATTTCGGCTGATCAAAAGTTGATTAAATGAAAATCAAAATGAAAATTGCATTTAATGAAATCTTTTCCTGTTTCAAATGGAAACACAACTTTGGACAACGATGTTTTACTTGTCGGCACTTCCTTTCAAAATCTTTATACATAAAACGCCAACCGTACGTACGTACGTATGTCGCCCGAACGTAGGGGTCCCGGGTTCGATTCCAGGCTGCGACATCAAATTTTTTTTTACATATCTACAATTTTTTGCCTGCTTTTAGCAGGCTTTTCAGCTAGTATCTTGATAAAAGATCAAAATAAAATTCAGCTGTGTCCATTAATTTTTAAATTTCAATTTAAATCTAGTTATTCTGGTGACACCTGGGGGCAGCCGTGGAATTCATAAGATGTTTAATGACACAGGTGAACCCTGGGAGATAATATCGTTTTAGGTACTATTAATGGGAAAGCCGTGTTCTTCGCGGACGAGTGATCTATGCAGATAATCAACATCTGCATAGTGTGTTATCATTTGCATCGTTGATACTTTCTGCTAGATCACAATGCCATAAAATCGAAATATGCGCAAGCGAGGATGTTGGCGGTCACGTGGGTTACGGCTGGCGGCACACGTGGGGCACCACCGTATCGATTGGTTTGAATCGGGACTCGTTCGTCTCCCCCCATTGGAGCAACGAACGCCCTTCGAACAGTTCACGAACGACGGAGGAGGTCTCATTCGGTCGCCGTTTGTTCCGGGTTAGTATTTCCCTCAATTACCGGCGCTCAAAGTTTAAAAATTGCAACTAAATATGGAATTTTCCAGAAATTTTGAAATTCATTTAGTGCATCTACCTCGGGAAATGAAAAACTAAAAGACTGCTGCTGGAATCATCAAAATCGAACAATAATTGCGAAATGTGGGAAGAAACCGTTAATTCTGTTAGGTTTTTCGCCGGCAATTATTGGCCAATTTTGATGATTCCAGCGGCAATCTTTTAGTTTTTCAATTCCCGAGGCTGATGAACTAATCAATTTCAAAAATTGTGGAAAATGTCAAATTTAGGTTCAGCTTTCAAACTTTGAGCGGGTTCTTGAAAGAAATACTAACCCAGAACGAAAGGCGACCGACTGAGACCTCCAAGAATAACTTGAGTCGGGACTCACCTGTCAAAGCCGCGAACCATTGTCCGTATTTACCGAAGGACACGTGACGTTCGAACATGGCAGCGGGAGCGGCTCGTGTTGGCGCGCGTTCAGATTATCGATCCGCGGCGCGCGAACTGAGTTGAGCGGAGCGCTCGAGCGACTGAACCGGCGAAGCCGAGAGCGTTTATCTCCGCGAGACCCCGCCAGCTGGTGAGGCTTCCTCGGTCCGAACCTCCCCAAGGCGAGTCTGCGTAGGGCGGATTCGACGAGCGAAAAAAACAAGCAGTTATTCAACCGTCGACCTTGACAGCGCCTGCTCGCGTGTCATCGGGAGATCGGAGTTCAAGAATCGGCTGCTCCCGAACGTTTTGAGTCGAGAGGGTCCTCCAGGGCGCACTCGCATGTCCTGTCACGCCGATATCTCAAGATCAAATTGCCAGATTTCTCTCAAATTTGGAGGGTAGATGGGAATTGTTTGTTGATTGATTTGGTTGATGGTTGCCTGAGAAATCCAAAAACATTGACTAAGTAATAATCACTGCGAATGTGCTAACTTGGTTGGATATTTTTATGCACAAACTTGGAAGTCCTGGTACTTCCATTTTTCACGATCTAATGACTATAATATAGTTGTGGTGGATACTCCATTGATTATGTTATATTAAATATAACATAATCAATGGAGTTGTTGTTGTTAAACAACAAATTTTGTTGTTACGTGTTATTAATTTATTTCAGATGTTGAAAATACATTCACCTTTTGGTTTTCGTAAAAGTTTCACGCAATTATTTTACCGCAAAGAAATAGGCACGAGATTAATATATCCCACAGTATTAAGACCCACCAAAAACTGGTGACTCAGTCATGAACGAAGAAAGCCAACAAGGTAACCCATCCAGGGAAAATGATAGATAAAATCTTGGAGGAACTCGTACCAGAGGAAATGCAGGAGGAGATCAAACCTTTCCTCAAAGTAGTCGCATGACAATAGCGCATTTCTAACCACCTCCTTTTTGGAAAACTGCAGTGCCTATTTGGTTCCATCGTTTGGAGTCAGGATTTCGGGTAAAAGGGATTCTGGACGACAACGACCAATACGACCACGTTGTAAGCTCTTGGGACACCAGCGTTTTGACGCACGTTTCAGATCTACTTGCCAAACCACCCTTGACGAACAAATACGTAACTCTTAAAACAAGACTGATCGAAGCATACGTCGATTCTGAAGACAAACAATGGCATCGACTGCTAAAAGAGACAGTTCTAGGAGATAGAAGACCAACACACTTGCTAAGAGAGATGAAGGAACTGGCTGGAAGCAAAGTGAGTGATGACCTTTTAAAGTCACTGTGGCTGCAACAGATGCCTGCTAACGTAAGAACTGTTTTGGCAGTAAGTGAAAATCAAAGCCTGAATTCATTGTCTGCTCTAGCTGATAAGATTATCGAACTGTGTCCTAATAAAAGTATTTGTGAAGCTGCAACATTAAATCCGTTTAGTACTACTTCAGAAGAACTCTTACATGATTCGTTGTTAAAGAAAATAGAAGCTTTAAGTAAACAAGTCGAAGCACTTTCCAGAGGACGTAGTCAATATTGTGATAGGGGTAGAGCACGTTCAAAAAACGCTGCAAATTATTACACAATGGTTTATTATTTTCTATATAGATCACTCGTCTACAAAATCACCATCCATCCAATATAAATAAACAAAATAAAAAAAAAAAAAAAAAAAATCAAAAAAAAAAGCAAAAAAAAATCCAAATCACCAACCATCGATCGCATTTCGGTCAGCTCCAATTTTAACGGAGATTAGGCCTCTTTTGCGATTCACACTCGTGTTTTGATTTATATATATATATATTTCAATTTAAACCCTTACATTTTCGTAGGGAGCGAACGGTTTGTCCTACAGAGCTCCGCGTGGTCTCAAAAAATTCTAAAAATTCTATAGAATCCTAAATTGAAGGAAAAACAATACCTTTATATCTAAATTTTTTGAGTTAGGGCCTTTTCAAAATTTCAAAATTGATTTTGGAACCCTTAGAAGTGACCTACATCAACCAAAAGCTTCGGGGCACAACTAGACCCCAAATGGAGCCTACATTCCAAATTTCATCAAAATCGGTCAATGCTAAGTGGCAAAAGTGCCGCGTACGGCGTACGGCGGACGGCGTACGGCGTACGGCGGACGGACGGCCAAATTTTTATTCGATTTTTGGATTCTACGTACCTTGAAACGTAAACCATCAAATTTTGAGGGGGTGTTAAATTTTTTTTCTTCTTGGTCGATTCCAAAGGTTCATTATTGAAAATAATAAACCAAAACCGCAATAATTCTCGATCAGCGTCTAAAAATAACAACCAAGCTTCAAAAGTAGCTGCTGGGACATGGAAATGTCGTTTCCATTTTAGGTACGGAGAAAATGCATTTCGCTGCGAATCCTCCTGCAGTTACAGAAGTCAAAAAAATGAAAACAAATCGGGAAACTAAAGAGCCAGTCGCAATTGGCGGCAAGCGAAGCTGGCCTATTTATTTTGGACAAACTCAATAAGCTACAGTTTCTGATTGACACAGGTGCAGATATGTCAGTTGTACCACCTACAAAATCAGATGCAAGGTGAAATCTGAATATAAACTTTTTGCAGCTAATGGATCGGAGATTAAAACTCATGGCATTCGATTACTCTCGATCGACTTAGGTTTACGACGCGTATTCACCTGGCCTTTCATGATTGCCGATGTTAACAAACCAATAATAGGTGCCGATTTTTTTAGAACATTACGGTTTACTAGTTGATTTGAAAAAACATTGTCTGCGAGACTCAATGACTTCAGTGGTTACTGAAGGTTTCCCGACTCAGTGTAGTACTCCATCTATTACTACCATAGGTATGAATCCAAGGTATGATACACTCCTCAGCGAATTCAAGGACATCACAAGAGTTACATTGGAAATAAAACCACCAAAGCACAATGTGATGCACTTTATTGCGACGACAGGACCACCAATTGCTGCTAAGTTCAGAAGATTAGATCCAACCAAGTTAGCCATAGCCAAAAAAGAATTTGAGTATATGTTACAAAATGGAATATGTAGACCATCAAAAAGTCCTTGGGCTAGTCCCCTACATACGGTCCCAAAAACGTCAGGAGATTGGCGCCCCTGCGGGGATTATCGCGCACTGAACAAAGCCATGAAACCAGACCGGTATCCTTTGCCTAATATACAGGATCTCACATGTGATCTTCACGAGAAGAAAATATTCTCTAAGATAGACTTATTGAAAGCCTATTTTCAGATTCCAATGGCACCGGAAGACGTACAAAAGACTGCCATAATTACTCCGTTCGGCTTGTTCGAGTTCCCACAGATGTGTTTCGGGCTCTGTAATGCTGCCCAAACCTTTCAGAGATTTATGAATGAACTCACAAGAGGACTTCCGAACGTTAGAACCTACATAGACGACTGCCTGGTTTCAAGCTCCACCGAGGAAGAACACATGGGTGATTTGAGAGCACTATTCCACAGATTCCGTGAGTACGGAATAGTAATTAACCCAGCTAAATGTGAATTCGGTAAACATGAGATCGAATTTTTAGGTCACGTGATATCTGCAGAAGGTGTAAAACCTCTACCATGTAAAGTTGAACAAATACAAAAAGTTGAGCCACCTAAATCTATTATGGGAATGAGACGATTTTTGGGGCTTCTTAATTTTTATAGACTTTTTTACCTAAAGCTGCACAGTATACAGTAACACTTACAGAGTATTTGAAGGGACATTCAGGGAAACAGGATTCTTCTATCCAATTATCCCAAGAGGCTATACAGGATTTTGAGAAATGCAAAGAACAATTGAAGGATGCAGTTATGTTAGCCCATCCTAGAACAGACATACCATGGTCATTAATGGTAGATGCGTCTAACAAAGCAATAGGTGGTAGTGTTCAACAAAAAGTATCAGGAGGTTGGCAACCTCTTGGATTCTTTTCACGAAAATTAAGTGCCGCTGAACAGAAATATAGTGCTTATGACCGCGAACTTTTAGCGATTTTTGCTTCAGTTAAACGTTTCAAACATTTGCTTGAGGGTAGAGTTTTTACGATATTTACAGACCACAAACCCTTGATTTATGCTTTCAACCAGAAGCCTGACAAAGCAACTCCTCGACAAGCTCGCCAGTTAGACTATATTGGTCAATTTACAACTGATATACAGCATGTTTCTGGCTCGGAAAATGTAGTAGCTGATTGCATTTCTCGGTTAGATTCGATTGATGTTTTAGACTACAATCAGTTGGCTCAAGAACAGAAAACAGAACAGTTGCCTGCAGCAATTTTAGGTACTACTCTTTCCTGGAAGCAAGTTAAAATGCCTGGTGTTACAGAGCCTGTGCACTGTGACGTATCCACAGGTTTTGTTCGACCATACGTTCCATTGAAATTGAGAAGGCAAGCGTTTGACAGTGTACACAATTTGTCGCACCCCGGTAGGGCGGTAACCCTTAAGTTACTTCGTCAAAGGTTCATATGGCCGTCTATGGCGAAGGACAGCGCACAATGGGTGAAATCGTGTATCGGATGTCAAAAAGGGAAAGTTCATCGTCACACTCATGGACCTATGGGAGATTTTGTTCCACCTGCAGAACGCTTCTCTCATATTCATATAGATATTGTTGGTCCAATGACCCCTTCTAATGGCTACAAATATGTCTCCACTATGATTGATAGGTTCACTCGTTGGAGTGAAGTGGTTCCTCTTGCAGATATTCGAGCAGAGACAGTGGCCGAAGCATTTTGCTCTGGCTGGATAGCACGGTTTGGTACCCCAGAGACAATAACGTCGGACAGGGGGAGACAATTTGAATGCTCTCTATTTGCGGAATTAACTAAAAAGTTAGGAATCACTCATCGATTGACAGCACCTTATAATCCTAGAGCCAATGGTTTGGTCGAACGCTTCCATCGCCAACTGAAATCTGCAATTCGATGCTACGGAACAAAAAATTGGGTTGAGCTGCTTCCATTGATTATGCTAGGCATCAGAACTGCAGTAAAAGAGGACCTCGGTTGTAGTGCTGCTGAGTTGGTTTACGGTTGTACGTTGAGACTACCGAATGATTTCATAGAAGATCGTCCAACATCAATTAGGTCCACTCAGCACTACTTATCGCAATTGCAAGAGATGATGAACAAAATAAGAGCCCAGCCCACTGCGAGACATGTTCAACCAGCAATTTTTGTTCACCCAGAGTTGGAAAAATGCACTCATGTTTTTATTCGAAGTGAAAGGAAAGATTCAACGCCGAAGTCTCCCTACCAAGGTCCTTACCCAGTAATCATACGAGGAACGACAACGTTTACTGTGAGAATCGATGGAAAAGAAATGCCAGTTTCACTCCATCGATTAAAGCCAGCATTTATCTGCCAAGAAGCAGAAGAACGAAGCCGAGCATTCCCAATTATGATTCAGGATGAGAGTCAACCTGCAGCTACACCAGTAACACCAGAAGAATCCCAAGAACTACAGCCACCTCTCGAACGTGCAAGAACAACCTATGAGCCTTGGATAGCACGACAGAAAATGACTAGATGTGGAAAACAAGTCCGCTTACCTGTTCGTTTTGCGGATCAACTTCTTTACTGAAGAGGGGGTAGTTTGTGGTGGATACTCCATTGATTATGTTATATTTGTTGTTACGTGTTATTAATTTATTTCAGATGTTGAAAATACATTCACCTTTTTGGTTTTCGTAAAAGTTTCACGCAATTATTTTACCGCAAAGAAATAGGCACGAGATTAATATATCCCAGAGTATTAACACCCACCAAATAGTCATATTATAGTCATATTATAGTCATATAGCGAAATATTATTTCACTCATTCTAATTAAGTTGAGATAAAGTATGAGAAGAAAGTAGAAAGGAAAAGTACGAGGGTGCTCCGTGAAAATTCTTCATTTTTCAAGTAAATAAAAGTCTGCTAAGTAGGTGAGGCACATAGCTTCCTCGTATCCAAAACCCGATTGCATAGTAGCTAATCTCAAAACATTACTCTCTAAGTACACTGCACTACACTCATAGGGGACCATCTACACGTCAACCCTCACAATCTCTGAATATTTCTTCGAAATCGGATGGAAAAATGTGGAAGTTATGGGTGTAACAAGGAAAAACACGTTTGCACATGCACGGTAGCCACTATCAGTCTGGGGGCAATGATTTTCATAGGGGACCGTCTACACGCCAAATCGTACAATCCCTGAAAGTTTTATCGAAATAAATAACTTCGTATGATACGGAACCAAAATTGTTCAGGACGGTCTGAAACTTAAAACGCGAGTGGAAATAGTGATTTTGGAGAACTTTTTTTTTCAACCCTGAAAAGTTAAAACAAACCTTCCGCTCACTTGATAGACTCGGAAGCAAAAATGCTTCCCCTCGGCTGTAGGCCAAACCCCATCTCACACCCATTCAAAAGTTGGACAATCAATCGAATAAAACACCGAATTTGAACCTTATTTTCACGAGTTGGCGAAAACTTCCCTCTCAATGATGTACCTCCACCTACATTCGTATAATTTCATCGAAGTTGGAACTTGTTCGGCTGATCAGATCTCGTTTAACCCTATCTACGGTAATGAATCGGCCATTCGAAACGAAATTCAATTTGAAAGCCCTCTCCGCTCTTAAGTGCCCTCTATATCCTGTAGCAGCCACTAAAAACCAATCCCGCCTCCACCGCTCTATTTCAACCCGAACAGGCCTCGTTCAAATCCGCCGTTATGCCGCCAACATGACCGGCTAAACCGGGAATATTGTTCCCCCTGCCACCCAGGCAAGGCTCTCGTCAAACAGGCCTAGAAACATTGGTTACTAAAATTAAATTGATGAAAAAACAACATTTCAAACACCATATCAAAAGGTTTTGAGCTTGGGCGGTTTGAGATTGTCATTCCTTATTTTCAACCCTTAGAAGTGACTGACATCAACCAAAAGCTTCGGGCCAACACTAGATCCCAAATGGAGCCCATAAACCATAATTCATCAAAATCAGCTCATGGTAACTCCATTCATGCTGCTTTTGAATAAATATGTTTTATAACCTAAAAAAAAAACCAACCATAATATGGTTATTTTAATATGGTTTTTTTAGGTTATAAAACTTATTAAGTAAAACTTATTAAATACTTAAAATATTATTTTCGCTTCACAATCAGGTTTATTCGGAAGAAATGAACTCCTCCCACTAAATTCGAAATGGTGTTGTGAGTGCCTTTATTACGAAATTTGATTCCTGGTTGCTGAGGGTGCAAAACTGATTACAACAACGATCGTATTTTGTCAGCTAACATTTCAACGGAGATCAGGCTTCTTTTGCGATTCACACTCGTGTTTCTGATTTATCCAAGTCCAACCCAATGATGGCATCATAATATGATTGATACGCATCATAAAAATTGAGATACGAGCATCATAAAAATTGAGATACGAGGTTATCATAATATGATAACCTCGTATCTCAATTTTTGGCCAAAATGGTTTTTTTTTGAATCTCTGAATGAAAACCTCGTATCTCACCCACCTGTAATTCAATTTTTAGCGGGAATTGCATTTTCTGCTCTCTAGCGCCCTAAATGATAACCTCGGTTTTGATCAAGAGGGCTGAGCGTCACTGGTAACCTAGCATCTTATCGCTAAAAATTGAATTACAGCGGCTTGTACAGGTGGTTGAGATACGAGGTTATCATGTGATGCCATCGCCAAGTTCTTGTAGGGAGCGAACGGTTGGTTCTACGGAGCTCCGGGTGGTCTCATTCGATTCTACAATTTCAAGACTGAAAAAACTGTTTTTTCTGTTAGGTGCTGTTACAGTACCTAACCTATCTCTCGAAAAATGTTGAGGCCATTTAAACAATTTTCCTTGAAAATTCGCTAAAACGCCTGCCAAGTGAGTGAGGCACATAGCTTCCTCATATCCATAACCCGATTGTATAGATGATCCGATGCATAGTAGCTAATCTCAAAATATCAATCTCAAAGTACCTTCCACTACCCTCATAGGGTCTATACTTCAACCGGCACAATCTCTAAAAATATTTAATCGAATTCGGGAAGAAAATGTGGAAGTTACGCCTGTTACAGGGATTTCACATTTGCGCATGCGCTCAAAATACTTTCAATTCGGGGGTCATGATTTTCTTAGGGGACCATCTCCACCCCAACTCGCATAATCCCTGAAAATTCCATCGAAATCAGATGGGAAATGTAGGAGTTATGGCTGTAACAAGGAAAAAAAGTTTGCGCGTGCGCAGTGGCTATTATCGGTCTGGGAGCAACGATTTTTATAGTTGACCATTAACACACTAACCCGCATAATTCCCGAAAATATCTTCGAAATCGGATGAGAAATGGAGATGTTGGCTAGGGCTATGGCATGGATTTCATGACAGACATACAGACACTCAGATAGACAGATACGGAACCAAAATAGTTCAGAAAGGTCTAAAACGCAAGTGCAAATTTTGATTTTGGAGAACATTTTTTTTCTACCGTAGCTACCTTGGTAGACTCTGAAGCAAAAGTGATTCAACTGACAAGCCTTCCAAGTAGTTTTAGCTTCCTTCGGGTTTCTTTAGTGACTTTCTACATGCCGGGGAAAATTCCAATCCCTTTCAGTTGCATTTATTGTTAACGCATAAGCGTTTAACAATAAACTACCACTTTATTACTCATCTTTACTGAACCACCACTTTGGTGCCAAATCAATTGGTAAAACTATAACATCATAATTATTCCATGTGAATCTTGTTTGTAAGCTGAACATGGTTTTTTGCGTCCATTGGCGTACTCTGAAAATGTAAATTATAAGTTTCGCATTGCTGCGTGAAGCCAGCCGGAGAGTTTTGTTATGTTTATGCTCCTAAATTTTAAATTTGAACGCCCCTGAGTATCCCAGCTGATTTCTCAGGATTTAGAAGGCACCTTAACGGTGTCACCTCCCCTTTTGGTTTATTATTTTCAATAATGAACCTTTGGAATCGACCAAGAAAAAAATTGTTCTAACCCCCGTCAAAATTTGTTGGTTTACGTTTCAAGGGTAGCTCAAAGGTTTCCTTAGAGCTATTTCCTTTTTCGAGCCCTGATGAAGGAAATACAATTTCCCAAAGCAAGGCGATAACAACGATTTTCTGGATGACCCTAGTCCCGATATTTGAAAATTTATTTGTTATGGCTGTGGCAAGGATTTTATGACAGACAGACACGGAACCAAAATTGTTCAGGAAGGTCTAAAACGCAAAACGCGAGTAGAAAATTTGATTTTGGAGAACATTTTTCCACCTTGACAAGTGAAAACAACGCGTCCGCTACTTTGATAGACTTATAGGTAAATCCACTTGTCCAATTTCTACCTGTGATCAATATTATCCAAGTTATTATTCTCTATAAGCTGCGAGTCGTTGTTTTTGTCGTTATTATTGTTCTGTACCAAAAGCCGGCGTTTTTCATTCATTTTTTCATTTTACCATACAATTTCATCTTCATAATGGTGGCGTCTCCATCTTCTTTTTTTATGTTGACGTTTAGTGGTTTCACTAAATAAAACATCCTTCGAGCCCTGAAGAAGGTAGTAAATTTACCGAAAGCTGGGCGAAGAAGGTCCAGTTGACCCCAGTCCCAATCAATTTATGTAGCTTGAAACGTAAACCGTCAAATTTTTAGTGAGAGAGGGTAATTTTATTTCTTCCTCAATTCCGTGGTTCATAATTGAAAATAAAAAGATTGCAAATTTAACGCTCTTTCCAACGGATTTTTTGGATTTGAGCTAATTCTTGAATTTAGGGAGTTATGGAAGATTTATTGAGCAGAGATCAAAAACATGAAAAAAAACTTTTTAAAATTGACATGAAACACAAACGGTGGATACAGCTTTCGTACAAGTACGCAACCACGAGAGACATTTTATGTCTTATATTTAATAAATTGAGAGCTTTCCAATGAGTGGTGAACGATTTTTGCGGGGCGGAAAATGAGAAAGTTAGTTTTCCCTAGGAACGATTGGTTGTACGTGAAAATCATCAGAAATTTCCGCGTAACGCTCCCCGCGTGACGATCCCCGCGTGACGATTTTCATTTATGTGCCATAGTAAAGACATAAAATGTCAATAAACGTGAATACAAATGAACGAGAGGAGTCGGTACGTGTCGATTTCACTAACAAAAGTGTAAAATTCATCACTAGATTGTAATTTACGACAGATTACTAGCTGACACCAATATTTCCCTCTAAAGATCCAAGTCCTATTTCAGCAGTGTGGCCTGAACACGGGAGGAGTTGCTTTCAAGCTCGTTCCCAAAGTTCCATCCCGACCTGATTAGTCTCAAACGGCGAATCCCACTCCCTGGGAAACTGCTTCCCCGTTTTAACAATATAATCCGCTTGTTGAATTACTGTTTATTTCTGAACAAAGTTCGGATCGGCCGAAGTGGGACCGACGCGAATAATTAGTCACTCGGAAGGTCCGAGTTGCAGATTAATTGACCAGCCCGACAGTGGTCAAGTTGTTTTGTGTTTAGAGCCTCTAAATCGTGACAACAGGCCGGGAATCGCTTCGTTGAAATTAATTTGTCATTGAACTGCCTGGAATGATCAGTAGTTTCCACTGTATTAGGTTAACCTCGTGCATTTCAAGCCGCCAGCTTGTTCAGTTGAGAAATTCGAGTTCTACAGTTAGGAGTTGGCAGTTGGTCTGCTTGGTAATAATATAGTTCCGACTGTCGTGGAAAACCACGTAAAAATTCATCTCCCCATATTGGTTTTTTTTTACAAATCATTTGAAGTTGATAAAAAACTTGTCGTTCGTTCATCGAAACTAATCTCTATAAAGGTATTGTTTTTCCTTCTGTTTGGAAAACGTCTTGAAATCAGCAACTCACCTTGTCATCATCATCATCAACTGCATCAACTCCTCACCATTTACCACATTTTAACATGTTTAATGTTTTAGGGCTGGGGGTCATTCTGTGAATTCCGACACGCAAATCTGCAACGCTTTTTTTCTTAGTTACCACGGACCGCTTTCTTAGTTACCACGTTATATCGGCTCCATTTGGGGTCTAGTTGTACCAAGATGGTCACTGATCAGCTGAGTGAGCTCCAAGGCCATTTTCTCTCCTGTTGAACGCAGGAAGCTGAAATTTGAGAAGCAGGGTCAATGGAGAATGCTGAAGGCGCCTGAGTGGTCACTGATCAGCTGAGTGATCGGCAATCTAATTTCTCCCTTGCGAGGGAAAAACATTAAACATGATTTAATGTTTTTCCCTCGCAAGGGAGAAATTGAACAGTTCATTTGATTTTAGGTGTCCCCTGTGAAACTTGATTTGTGAGTGACATTCTGTATCAACAGGTAAATTACCTAGTATATTTTCTGTAAAATGATGATTTTTTTCACCATATCCTTCCTAAAAACCTATCAAACTTCCCCAAAATCCTTTTCTAATTCCCTCAGTATCACAAACTATTAAGATTTCCAGTTATATTCTCTTACCTTCGATTGATGAATCGGGATTATTGATCACTATAATCAACGTTGAACAAACAAAATCTATTATAATATAAAACTGTACTTGAAATGTAACATGAGTGGTACAGCGAGTATAAAACATTAGTCAAAAGTTCAAACATCGAAATAATAGAGGTAATACAAAAACAGGAGCTGAGGCCGGGGAAGACGAAGCACCCATCAGGGCAGCCAACATCAAAATAATAAAAATGAGAGCCGTTTCTTTTCACTCCCTCCCGGATCCATTTTTATGCAATCGTTAGTTAATATTTTGAAAGAAACTCTCATAATGAACTTGGTATCTATATGTGAAATTAATCGGATCATGTCAATCTACCTGAAATCAAAACGTACATGCCATTAGCTAGAAATCTATTTCATTAACTAGCATTTTTCTGAAAGTAAGAAACTTTTGTCTGGCCAATGGTTTCGTAAAGAAATCTCCCAGCTGCTTATTTGTCTCGAGCCATTCCAAAGTGATTCGCCCATGTTTCAATTCTTCCCGAACGTAATGGAAACAAAGTTTAGTTAGGTGCTTGAAAGTGGTAGAATCTTCTATCTCAGCAAGTCGAATGGCAGATTTGTTGTCTTCAAAAACTCGTGGAATGATGTCAGCGCAGACTATCCTTTGACACATGGAACTTAAGTTGGCCAATTCACGACAAGCTACTGATAAAGCTACATATTCACACTCAGAGGATGACAGAGCCACGTGGTTTTGCTTCTTAGTCCTCCAAGAAACAAGGTCTCCATATAAAAATATGGCATAACCTGTCGTTGAGTGGCCTTCTGAGTCATTTATCCCAAGTGAAGCATCTACGTAGCACTTTATGCTATTATCTTCACAGCAGGAGAGTGTGAGTCCATAGCTGATTGTGCCGGCCAGATACTTCAGCACACATAACACAAGTTCCCAATCTGCATCTGTATAGTTTGACTGGCGCCTGCTCAAAACGTTAGTAGCGTAGGCTATGTCAGGTCGCGTCCCATTCTGTAGATATAGAAGGCTGCCAATGACTTGTCTATATGGATGATTGACAGCTTTATCAATATTTAATTCAGGTTTCCTATTTTCTTCACCAGGTCTCATTGGGGTGCTTACTGATCGCCTGGCTTCCACATTGAAACGTTTGAGAAGCGATTTAACAAATTCTGTCTGGTGAATAAAAATTTTTCCATTTTGACGATCTCTCTGAATTTCTAATCCTAAAAATTTTGAGGGTTCCCCAAGTTCTTTTATCTCAAATTCCTTTTTCAACAATTTCTTGATTTCATTTTCTTTCGATTTACTATTACTGACAAGAAGAATGTCATCGACATAAAGTAAAAGGACTGCAAAATCATTTTCAGACCTCCACAAAAATAAACATGGTTGAAAATCGTATGGTTTGAAATTCAATTTTTCCATGGCTTCTTGAAAGCGCAGGAACCAACGTTTTGAGGAAACTTTGAGTCCATAAATAGAGCGTTTTAATTTACACACGTTATCCTTCTGAAATTGTGATGAGACCTCTAGTCACACAGACCATCTGGTACCTCCATATAGACGGTCTTTTCAAGAGTGCCATTTAAAAAAGCTGTTTTCACGTCGTACTGGATAAGTTCTAAATTGAATTTATTCGCAATAATCAACATGAAACGGACGTCAGCGAGTCTGGCAACTGGGGCGTATGTTTCAGACAAACCATATATGTTGGTGTCTGAAAAACCTTTCGCTACTAGTCTACTTCTATAACGTAGTTTGCCATTTGTTTCATGTTTGATTTTATGGACCCAACGGCATTTCATGATCTTTGCATTAGGAGGTAAATCCTTTTTAAGAATGATGTCCCAAGTGTCACACTTGAGAAGTGCATCAAATTCCGTATTCATGGCGTCTATCCATTGTTTCGAATCTTTTGCATTTATGGCATCACAATACGTGAGAGGTTCTTCATTTACCAAGCGTTCACTTGCTGCAAGTAGTGCCATATCATTTTCACTTTCACCTTCAAGTTCTTGGAATAAATCAAATTCAGAAGTGCTACCAATCCATTTTACATTTTCGGGGTTTGTTTTCTTCTCTGTTTGCTCAGTTTCTGGCAAGGTATTCTGAATGGGTCGATCACATTCAACTTCTGAAATAGATTCTGGTTCCAAGTTAAAATCTGATGTATTTATAGGCTCTTGAGTGAGTTCAACAGGATCATTACCAGTTATTCGGAGTTCAAAATCGTCATCATTGCATCGCAAGTCTTTGTGGTCTCCATACACCCTTGACTCAATGAATTCTACGTTTTTGGATCGAATGATTGTTTTCTTGTCCCCATTCAACAAAACATAACCAGTATTGGTGCACTCTAATAAAAAAGCAAGTTTTGCCTTGGGCGCGAATTTTGATTTGCTGTGATGGTCCAGAACATAAGCTTCGCAGCCAAAGCGCCTCATGTACTTTAATTTAGGTGGTTTTCCAATGACCATTTCATATGGGGTGTTGAAATTGTTGGATGAGGTAGGTGTTCTGTTGTGAACGAAAGTTGAATGCCTCATGGCATGGTTCCAAAAATATGTGGGCATTCTAGCTGAGATTAAGTTAACTCTTATGCTGGATGAGAGGGTATAATTCCAACGCTCAGCACAGCCATTGTGCTGAGGTGTGGATGGCTCACAGGATATTAATGAAATGTTTTCTCGTATGAGCAAATTTTTCATTTCAGTGGTCCTATATTCAGTTCCCCCATCTGTTAGGATTTGTACTAATTTTGCCTCAGGACCCTTGAGATTTCTTATTTCCGCTAAACATTCAGCAAGTGCAAGATGTACTCTTGTCTTGTCAAAAATTTCGTATGCCATTACATACCTTGTTGCATCATCTATGAAGCTAACAATGTATTTACTCATTGTTTTGAAGCCTCCAGGCTTTATAGGACCCATGAGGTCACTCCACATACGATGAAAGGGGATGTCAGAACGAACCCTGACATTGTTGCAAGGTTGTCTCTTGGCTTTTGCTTGCTTGCATGCAGCACAATCCAGAATGTTGTTTGGAAATTTCACTTCTTTTAGGAGAGGAATCAATTTAGCTGCCTTTTCCAAATATCCTTTCGATACATGGTTCAGGCGAAGGTGCCAAAGCAATCCAACGTTATCACGAAGATTGGGTGTTGATTCTTTTTGTAGCGAAACTAAATCATATTTGTTGATACTAGAATCACTCACATCAGTAGATTTATTCACGTCAGTCATAGTCACGTCAGAGACATTACTAGCATCTGAAGGGGTTTCAGATCTAATGCGTTTGTATTCAGTATCGATGTTGTGTGTTTCCTCTGACAGTCTCTTTCTCCCTCCCAGAGGAATACCATGACATCCAGGAACAGGGTCAGAATTATCCGTCAAAAATGACATGCCAGCTCCATAGAGTACCTGGTGCGCAATGTTGGAGCGGGCAACAGCAGACAAATTAACAAAGGGAACAACAAATTGCACCCACCAGAATGGTTTGATAAATCTGCCTTCTTTAATCAAATCCCCTGAGTACTTATCCCACAGTTCAACAGTATCATCTGTAAAAACAGCACGAAGACCATTGGCCACCTGCTTACGTAAACTAAAAAGGTTTTCTGAAAGATCTGGGGCGTACAGAACATCCTGCAAACAACCATGGCTTTTGGTTTCATTATTATAAAATATAATGTCACCAGTCTGACGAATAATAAGGTCGGCATTTCTGTTTTTATTAGCACACGTTATATATTTTGGACTTTCTAAATCACGTAAGGTAGCAAAGCAGTCCAACCTGTTTACAATATGTTCTGTACTACCTGAGTCAATAACCATTGATAACGTAATTTCAGACTCAGACTTACGTTCAATAGCAGAAAAAGCTGCTTGATATTCACCATCAGCGTGACGATAATGGGCATACATGGCTGTGTCTGTATCCTCATCTTCTGTTTCTTCTTGAACCCAGGCCATGTGTTGTTCAGCTGGAAGATGCTGGGTAGCAGGATCTAAGGTTATTGCCAGATAGGTTTTCCCTTGCTTGGCCCTCCTCTTTGACCTCTCCAAGGCCTTGTGAAATGGCATGCGTTTATTTCGGCGGCTGGTTTTTGTGAGTGATTTAAATTGGGGTAGTTTATTACCCTGGTTGTCTTTCGAGTTTGAAGGTTGTTGGTCTTTCTCTCGATACTTTTGCGTCATATTACTTGATGCTTGGGGGCAGTCTGTCGAAAGATGACCAAACTCTTTACAGGTGTAACAGATCCTGCCTGGCCTTCGGCAGAAGCTGGCCGTATGGCCATTGAGTCCACAGTTCTTGCATTGGATTTTTGGCTTCTTTTGAGATATTTGATATTTGCTTGATGACCCATAGTTACGAGAGTGCTTATTGCTTGTGCTTGCCATGAGTGCATTTTCATTAGTCTCAGTTTCATTCCTCGAAGTACGGTTGTGAAGTACTTTCAAGTCATCCTCTTCTGCAAGCAACAATTCTTTGAGTTCAGCAATGGACCTTCCAGGACGTGGTTCTCTTTTGAATGCACCGACAATCTCTGGGAGCGCATCAGAGAATGCCATCAGTAATGTATGCTTAATTGCTGGATCTGTGAGATGCGCATCAGGACACTTTCTGATTTTCTCAGTCAACTCATCGAATTGCGTGAGGAATTCGAGAACCGATTGTTCTTTTGGATGGTAAGTCATCTTGTACAATTTCTTTCTCAATTCATGCTCGGTATTCATGCTAATGGATTCACACATCTTTTCCAGGGAGTTCAACAATTCCACTGGATCTGTAGAATACCTCACTTGACGCTGATATTTCTGGTCAAGGTTTGAAAGAAGGTATGACATGACTGAACTTCTCATTTGGTCAATGTGAGTGTCTGGATACTGCTCACGTGATGTCTGATCCTTTTCCACTAGGAACAAGCAGTCCTGTGAAAGGAGTTCAAAACGAATGCGACGTTTCCACAATGAGAAGTCTGTTTCAGGCATCAGTTTATTATCTCCTTTGGTAAACTTAGGCAGACGAAAATATCCATGTTGATGAGGACGACTGGGGTTACGCGTGGCAGCTTCTCTGATAGAAGGTTGATCTGGAATGTTATGACAAGGTTCGAGTTGTTCAAGAGTGTTTTTCAGAAGATCCTCGTAAAATTCTTTGCATTCTTGAAGACGCTTTTCAGAATTTTCTTTGTACTGCTGAAATTCATCTTGTAGGCTCTTGATGGCCTTATCCATTTCCGCTTGACCCTTCTTCATCATCTGTCTAGTGTGATTTCTTGCCATGGTTAATGCTTCACGACGAGCATTCAGAATTGGATCAATTGAAGAATCCATCTGTAAGGAGATTGTATGGCTCACGTAAGTTAAGAATCACGTGAGTTAAGCAAATTGTACGGTTCACATAATTTGAGAATTACATAATCTAGGAAAATTGTTTGGTTTTTAACGTGAGTCAGCAATGATTTAAACATTGTAAAAAAAAAATACTCCCTCCTAACGTAATAACGTACGAGGTTCCATAACTGATCTGACTAGATACCACAGGTGAAGGCAGAATTTGAAATCCATGATAAGTTTGTAGGAAAAGGCCCCAGTCTGTAGGCAGTGAAATGGTTGGGGGAAAGCGACCTAAGAAAGCTGCTCTGCACTGAATTTATCCAGTTTCTGACAACCATCTTTAGGAGGCCGTCAGCACAACTATAAGGCTGTGCTCCATTCGCAGTATGCCAGTAACCGATCAAGAACAAGTCTTGAAGGATTCTTTTGACTGTTGGGGACTTATACCAAATGCGATTGAGCGGGATTCTAACTGACATAAGTTTTCAATTCCCACAAACTTTGCCTGTTACTTAGACATTGCTCTATCTTGGGCGAGTACATACTTACTGGGGTACTTGAACATAAAAGGTGATCACTTATACCTGATTATGATACCCACCAGGATGTGAGAAAATTTTCCAATTGATGAATCCTCTAGCCTCAGTACGTAATTGTGGCAATGAAAATTATTTTTATACAAGTCGGAAGTCCAATTAGCACATAGGTATCCACCTGAAAATTATAATAAGTGATAAGTACAATAATTCTTGGAAATTTCTCAAAACTGTGGATTTTTAAATCCATTTAAAAGCACGTGAGTAATTACTCAAGTAGAACCACATAGGTAACTGACGTAGGTAACTGACATAGGTAGGACCATGTAGGTACTGATTTAGATAGGACCACATGGGTAGTTCCACTTAGGTATTGTCATAGGTAGGACCACATAGGTCAATCACGTAGACAGGACCACACCGGTCAATCACATAGGTAGGACCACACCGGTCAATCACATAGGTAGGACCACACCGGTCAATCACATAGGTAGGACCACACCGGTCAATCACATAGGTAGGACCACACCGGTCAATCACATAGGTAGGACCACACCAGTCAATCACATAGGTAGGACCACATAGGTTACTGAAAAAGGTGAAATCACTTCACACAGATTACGTAGTTAATTGACATAAATGGGGTGTCATTTAAAACAAAATGTTTTAAATCCACACATAAGTTGGTTGTTCTACAATTTATTTGATCCCAGTATTTACAACTGAATCCATGGCTAAATGTCACTGAATTATCTTCTTGTAACCTCCATCAGTTTGTAACTTTATCACTTAATGCCTATAGGACTTAAACTATTTCTCCAACAGATGTCCCACACAGTAGGTAGGTACTTCTCCCATCTGCAAAGTAGATTTCGCAAATCTGACGGACATAGGTAAAGTAGGTAACGATGAGTGACGTGAACCATCATCATTCTGTTGGGTAACCCATGGTTGATGTCGATGTCGTTGTTTCATACATTGAGTTTAGTTTTGTACACGAATCTTTTGTCATGCACATCAAACTACCGTATTATGAATATTTTTCTCGAATATAACGTAAGTAAGGTGGAAATAAATTAATGGACAAACACACAAAATCATAACGTGAGTTTTTGAAGTTCAACCCCAACTCGCCTAAGCAGGTTCCCCCCAGAACCAAGAGCATGAGCTCATATTAAGATTTCCAGTTATATTCTCTTACCTTCGATTGATGAATCGGGATTATTGATCACTATAATCAACGTTGAACAAACAAAATCTATTATAATAT
Organism: Apolygus lucorum; assembly: GCA_009739505.2. Taxonomy (NCBI): domain Eukaryota; kingdom Metazoa; phylum Arthropoda; class Insecta; order Hemiptera; family Miridae; genus Apolygus; species Apolygus lucorum. The sequence continues at coordinate 440,611 of CM019170.2, read as the reverse complement.
AAAACTGTACTTGAAATGTAACATGAGTGGTACAGCGAGTATAAAACATTAGTCAAAAGTTCAAACATCGAAATAATAGAGGTAATACAAAAACAGGAGCTGAGGCCGGGGAAGACGAAGCACCCATCAGGGCAGCCAACATCAAAATAATAAAAATGAGAGCCGTTTCTTTTCACAAACTCAAAACAAGAAACCACTTATCAATTGTATTATCATCTGCTTCTTCACCTTTATTTATCATTCACCTTGTAACTTCCATTCATTCACTTCCATACTGCTCTTCCATGTACTAAATTATTCAATCTGCCTTCATCCATGTTCACATCCATTCAAGTTAATTCAATCCATCAATAATTTCTGTTCATTTCATAATTAAAACCCTAATAAAAATTCATCTTAATCCCATCTATACAATAATCAGTTTTAAAATTATAAGTGTGAGTGAAGTGTATCAGCAGCTGATTTCACCATCATCAATGCTCTGGAGCCCTTCATCACCATTTCATCAATCAGTCAGTCTTAACAAGTCACCCATCTTGCACCTTTTGTTCCATCTTGCTCTCACCAAAGAAAAGTTTATCCAAATTCATCCAAAGTAGTACCTGAAGTGGATTCTCAACTGTATGCCAAAAATCAAGTGCAATATCTCACCTTTCTGTTGGAATCCCTTGGACTACCAGGATTACCACCTACCACTACCAGGATATTCCCCTGTACGCTGACCACCTGCAGCTCAGGGCATCATAAGTAGCTAGCTACCAAAATCAAGGTGAGAGTTGCCATAATCCAATTCTTCAGTGATCTACCCATACCTGTGATCTATCTTCTGGCTGTCTTCTTCTACCTACCTACCTGGAGTTTGGGCTTTCTTCTTCATCACTGGAACTTTGGGGGTTAGCTACCTACCAACTTTGTGATATTAGTCTTTAGTGGCCACTCCTAGGTAGGCATCCACAGTTATTTGTTACCATCATAATTTATATCTTGTTGCCTCATTATTGTTTAATAAAAAGTCATAATTATCTAGTCACTGGTTATTTATTATAGTACAACACCCTTTGATATACAGTCCACTCATTTCTTGTTATTTATTTTGCAAATCTAGTCAAACTAATAATTAAAAGTCAATAAATAATAAGTTTAGCATCGTATCAACCACTTCAATTTAAGATTCTATAGAATTTTTAGAATTTTTTGAGACCACCCGGAGCTTTGTAGGACAGACCGTTCGCTCACTACGAGAATTTAAAGTTTGGAAGTACAGTCGTCCCTCGTTATATGCGAATTCATTGTATGCGAATTCATTATATGCGAAGGAGTCAATGTACACCATCCCTTAATATATGCGAACTTTATTTGTGCGATTTGTTTACGGCCGTGATGATTTTATCCCAAGTGTCAAGGAATACCTAAAGAGAAGAAATTTGGAATTTAAAGTCCTACTCCTGATAGACAACCCTGGAACCCTTACAACTCTGGAACTCTTACAACAATCGATTCCAACGTAAAAGTTATGTTCCTTCCTCCTAACACAACATCACTCTTTCAACCGATGGACCAAGCCATAATCGCAACCTTCAAGGCATTCTACACGCGTAGATCTTTTGAACGAATTTTCAACGCTATGGACGCGAATCCACAAACATCAGTAGCTGCATGTTGGAAGGATTTCAACATGCTCCAGTGTGTGAAAGACATCATCGAATCTGCTAAGGAAATCCGAAGTTACACACCGAAGGGTTGCTGGAAGAAACTGCTTCCACTTTCACTCGTTGACATGGAAGAGCCCCCTGTTACTACAGTTCAAGAACAAGTGGGTAAAATTGTCAGCGTCGCCCACGCTATTGGAGGTGATGGCTTTACCAACTTGACTTGTGAGGAGGTGATGACAGAGTTGATTGAATCAATTGACGAGGGGCTTGATGAGGAAGAACTTGCAGAGTTACTTAAGTCACCGTATGATCTACCTGATGGAGAAGAAGTTCCACCTGAACCAACAAACACATTCATGAACCTCAAGGCTGTAACGCAATTGCTTGAGAAGAAAGATGAATTGGTTAAGATGGTAGAGTCTGACCACGATGTTGACCCCTATGTTGCCCCCTACGCTGATCTCCAACGAAAGTTACGGGAAGAGGCTAAACAGAAAAAAATTACGTCCTTTTTCAAGACGTCATAAAATGTCCATCTACTTACATACATATGTACCTACTACTTAAGTGTTCCATGTTCAAATAAATTTTAATTCATACTTTTTGCGGCAAGCATGTACGTATCCCTTCTTATCACGCTATAACTTAGCTTCAATATATGCGAATTTGATAGATGCGAGGTTTTCCAGGTCCGTACCCTCGCATATAACGAGGGACGACAGTACGATAAATCAGAAACACAAGTGTGAATCGCAAAAGAGGCCTAATCTCCGTTCAAATTGAAGCTGACCGAAATGCGATCGATGTTTTTCTTCATGTTGGATGGTTGGTGGCTTTGCAGACGAGTGATCTATATAGAATAATAAAAAAATAATGAACCATTGTGTAATAATTTGCAGCGTTTTATTCGATTTTTGGAATCTACGTACCTTGAAACGTAAACCATAAAATTTTGAGGGGGTGTTAGAAAAAATTTTTTCTTGGTCGATTCCAAAGGTTTATTATTGAAAATAATAAACCAAAATGTAGAAGGGCTTTTCAAGGTTTTTACGTTTGCGCGTGATCAAATCAATCCGGGAGCGATGATTCTCATAGGGGACCATCTACACGCCAGCCCGCACAAGAATTTCGCGACAGTCAGACACGAAACCACAAATTAATGTGCAAGATGGTCTAAAACGTAGAGCGCGTAGAAATATTGATTTTTGAGATTTTTTTAACCTCGAAAAGCAAAAACAATGCTTCTGCCATCTCGGTAGACTCTGTGCAATATGATATCATTTGTATTCGTATTTCTCTAATAATATTACCATCTTGGAAAAATGGAATTTGAACTTATAACATCAATAAATCAGGATTTCACGTTTTATCACGAGTTTTGATTGCCACTAACCCATAAAAAATATCGTATTTATTCAGAAGGCAGTCTCCAGTCTCGCGATTACGATGAAGTCAGCTCTGTTCCTGGCGGTGTTCTGCTTCTACGTTTTGACGTTCTCTGATGAGAAGATAACGAGAAGAAGGGCAGAACAGTTGAAGGACCTGAAGGGGAGAATTTCGGAATTCGTCGAAGAGGTGGACAATATAATAGACGGTAGAACACTCAATAAACGGGAAATGGATAGGTTCAACAAAAAATGGAAAAATGACAAACGTGAGTAGCAATTTACGAATAGCGATGGTTTTGGTTTATTATTTTCAACAATAAACCATTGGAATAGACCTAGAAAATTTGTTTTTCAACACCCCCTCAAAATTTGATGGTTTACATTTCAAAGTACGTAGAATCCGAAAATCGAATGAAAATTTTTCCGTCCGTCCGCCGCATGCGGCACTTTCCCTAGTTACCAAGGACCAAATTTGACGAAATTTGGTGTATACGCTCCATTTGAGGTCTAATTGCGCCCTTAAGCTTTGGTTAATGTCAGTCACTTCTAAGGGGTGAAAATTAAGGGTTGAAATTTTCAAAAGTGCCCTAGCTCGAAAACTCTCGGAATAAATGTATAGTTTTTTCACTAATTTTAAATAGTATTGAATTTTTAGAATTTTTTGAGACCACCCGGAGCTCTGCGGGACAAACCTTTTACTCCCTACGAGAACCTAAGGGTTGAATTCACGATAAATCAGAAACATGCGAGTGAATCGAAAAAGAGGCCTAATCTCCGTTCAAATTTCAGCTGACCAAAATGCTATCGTTCTTCGTTTCTTCAAGTTGTACTCACTTTTGCGTCAACCTCAACTTCCTGTTCTGCCCTCCTTAGTAAGAACGTCCTATGTCCATTTTTGCACTTTTTGAGATGAGGACACCGTGTTGTAGCTCTCGATCAGGCGCACCTTATGAGCTAAGCTGGAACGCCCTATGTCCACAGAAAAGGCTTCAATAATCGATTTGTCCTATGTCCATTTATCCAGTTTCACATACCCATCCTAGGCTAAAACGTCCTAATTAAGTCCTACTAGGCTTAAACGTCCTATGGAGAGGAAAATCAGGGACATAAGACGTTCTAGCTTAGTACATTGCATTAGAAAAGTTGATCTACACACAACTCTCAAGGCCTAAACTTTTTCTCGGTTATTAAAAAAAAAAATTAAAAAAAGTGTTTTCGTCGGTGGTGGACTCAACAATATTTGACCTGTAACTTGAAGACTGTGCAACTTGTGATACGTACACTCTCTATTTGCAATATTGTAACTTCAAGTTCCTAATTTACAACTTTCATTTTCAATTGGTACAGTTAGTACTGCTTAGTAACTTGAACTAACTTGAATAACTTCAACTTTAACCAATAAGTTGTGGTAGTAAATGTAGGAGGAACCTTACTCTTGAAATTCGCTAGTGAACGAAATATTTTCTCTTCATTTTTTCATACCAACTTTTTCGGAATTGTGAATGGTTTTGGATTTTTTATGCTTAGTATAGGTAGGTACTTATAATATTACTTGATTTGTCGTTCCAAATATGTTACCTATTACGCAATTAAAAAACTGCAAATTATTACACAATGGTTTATTATTTTTCTATGTATGTAGATCACTCGTCTGCAAAGCCACCAACCATCCAACATGAAGAAAAACATCGATCGCATTTCGGTCAGCTTTAATTTGAACGGAGATTAGGCCTCTTTTGAGATTCACGCTCGTGTTTCTGATTTATCGTACGTCCAAACTTTAAATTCTCGTAGTGAGCGAACGGTTTGTCCTACAGAGCTCCGGGTGGTCTCAAAAAATTCTAAAAATTCTATAGAATCTTAAATTGAAGGAAAAACAATACCTTTACAATAAATTTTTTGAGTTAGGGCGTTTTCAAAATTTCAAAATTCATTTTTGAACCCTTAGAAGTGACCTACATCAACCAAAATCTTCGGGGCACAACTAGACCCCAAATGGAGCCTACATACCAAATTTCATCAAAATCGGTCAATGCTAAGTGGCAAAAGTGCCGCGTACGGCGGACGGACGGCCAAATTTTTATTCGATTTTTGGATTCTACGTACCTTGAAACGTATACCTTCAAATTTGGAGGGGGTGTTAAAATTTTTCTTTTCTTGGTCGATTCCAAAGGTTCATTATTGAAAATAATAAACCAAAATGTACCTGATACAAGCGACTAAAATTATTTAATCTTCAGGTTACCTTCATCTCATATTCATCTATCCAGTTATAATTAATAGATCTAGAGCTGCAGCAGGTTACTAGAACGTGAATATTTTTAATGGATAGCCTCAAAATCCTTCCTACGGTAAGTAACTCGCACATCGCCTTCACGTGATATCCTTGATATGGTAGATTCCTCTACCTCTCCTTGGTAGATCCTTCAAAGAAATTGATTTTCGCCAAAAACCTTGAGTTTGAACTAAATTTTTGAAATAATACTCGAAACTCAATGGACATAAGACATTTTAAGCTAGCATCACACTGTTACAAGCTGTCCTATGTCCATGGGTACTAGGCTAAAACGTTCTATGTCCAAATGTTTACCATAAATGACCTAATACAGGCCAGGCAACGAGTTTTCAAGATTTGTTTATACACTGGCAAAACAGGGGAATAGATTTGAGAGGTGATGGTCAAAAAACGAAATCTCAAGCTTCAATGGCGCAGAAGCCGAAACTAAAACGCAATTTTTTCGAAACTTGAAAAATGGACATAGGACGTTTTTACTAAGGAGGGCAGTGTTTCTTCGAACTGATTGTGAAGCGTTTATTTCTTCCAAATGAACTTGATTGTGAAGTAGGTATGTGGTAGATAGGTAGGTAGATGGTGACAATGGCAAAGCCGTGTTCTTTGCAGACGAGTGATCTATATAGCAAAATAATAAACCTTTGTGTATTAATTTGCAGCGTTTTATCTGGCAATAAATTGTTCGATTTTAATGATTCCAGCGGCAATCTTTTAGTTTTTCAATTCTCAGGACTGATGCGTTAATGAATTTTTAAAATCCTTAAAATATCGAATCATAGTACAATTATCAAAGTTTGAGCCCCTGAAATTTTGGGAAATCTAACCCGGAACGAGGACGAACGGCGACCGACTGAGACCCCCTTTGAGGGTTAAAACAAAATTGCTTGACAATTCCGTCGGAAATTAGTTGAAAAAATTTTGAATCATTAATCCTGGACACCCTGGACACCGTCTTTCCTGATCGTGCGTCCGTAATATCGATTTTCGATTCGACCATCGATTTAAAACATCGAACCGTCGCGATCGAACCGTCCCGTCGGGGGTGACCTAGAAAGGGGAACGACCAGCCTTGACATTCCCTTGATTCTGGGCCTCGTCGCACCGGAGTTCAGGAGCTCGGAGGAGCTCGCCGAGAGGCTTTCGGCCCGCCGCCGAATTTCTCCAGCTCCACTCCTACTTTTCGCAATCAGAAAACTATTGGAAATTTATTGTTCAATTGTTCTGGTAATAAAAACTTGATTGGTTTGGAATGAATTTTTCTGAAACCCCCGTCTAATATCAGAATAATATTAAATAGGTAATTATTTAATACACAATATACATGTAATTAAAAACATGTAATTTTGGTTTATTATTTTCAATAATGAACCTTTGGAATCTACCAAGAAATTTTTTTTTTTAACACCCCCTCAAAATTTGATGGTTTACATTTCAAAGTACGTGGAATCCAAAAATCGAATAAAACGCTGCAAATTATTACACAATGGTTTATTATTTCTATATAGATCACTCGTCTACAAAATCACCAACCATCCAATATGAAGAAAAAAGAAAAAAAAATAGATCAAAGAAAAAAATCAAAAAAAAAAATCAAAATCACCAACCATTGATCGCATTTTGGTCAGCTCTAATTTGAACGGAGATTAGGCTTCTTTTGCGATTCACACTCGTGTTTTGATTTATTTATATATATATATATATTTCAATATAAACCCTTAAATTTTCGTAGGGAGCGAACGGTTTGTCCTACAGAGCTCCGCGTGGTCTCAAAAAATTCTAAAAATTCTATAAAATCTTAAATTGAAGGAAAAACAATACCTTTATATCGACAATTTTTGTGTTAGGGCGTTTTCAAAATTTCAAAATTGGTTTTGGAACCCTTAGAAGTGACCTACATCAACCAAAAGCTTCGGAGCACAACTAGACCCCAAATGGAGCCTACATACCAAATTTCATCAAAATCGGTCAATGCTAAGTGGCAAAAGTGCCGCGTACGGCGTACGGCGGACGGACGGCCAAATTTTTATTCGATTTTTGGATTCTACGGACCTTGAAACGTAAACCATCAAATTTTGAGGGGGTGTTAAAATTTTTTTTCTTGGTCGATTCTAAAGGTTCATTATTGAAAATAATAAACCAAAATTTGGCCGTCCGTCCGCCGTACGCCGTACGCGGCACTTTTGCCACTTAGCATTTACCGATTTTGATGAAATTTGGTATGTAGGCTCCATTTAGGGTCTAGTTGTGCCCCGAAGATTTTGGTTGATGTAGGTCACTTCTAAGGTTTCAAAAATAAATTTTGAAATTTTGGAAACGCCCTAACTCAAAAAATTTTGGTATAAAGGTATTGTTTTTCCTTCAATTTAAGATTCTATAGAATTTTTAAAAATTTTTGAGACCACTCGGAGCTATGTAGGGCAAACCGTTCGCTCACTACGAGAATTTGAAGTTTGGACGTACGATAAATCAGAAACACGAGCGTGAATCGCAAAAGAGGCCTAATCTCCGTTCAAATTAAAGCTGACCGAAATGCGATCGATGTTTTTCTTTATGTTTGATGGTTGTTGGCTTTGCAGACGAGTGATCTGTATAGAAAAATAAAAAATAAAAAACCATTGTGTAATAATTTGCAGCGTTTTTAACAATTTTGGTTCCGTTTATGTCTGTGTGTCTGTCATGATGGTCCCCTATGAAAATCATCACCCCCGGACTGATGGTAGTCACTGCGCATGCGCAAACGTGAAATCCTTGCCACAGCCATAACTACTACATTTCTCATCAGATTTCGACGAAATTTTCAAGGCTCATGAGTGTTGTGAGGGTAGATGGTCCCCTATGAGAATAGTTGAAGGTATTAAGAGATTGATATTTTGAGATCAACTACTATGCATCGGACCTTCTATACAATCGGGTTATGGATACGAGGAAGCTATGTGCCATACCCACTAGGCAGACTTTTTTTAAATTTTTCTCATTGTATTTGTTTTCTTGACAATTATTTTTATTCCCAAAACAACTAAACATCGTTTTCTGATTGATAGTGGAGAATATGTAAGGTTTAACCCCTTTAAAGTTATCAGTTTTGAATGAAGGCAAATCCTATACATCCAAGAAATATTGTGGATTAAAATCTTAGTCACCAATTTCTACTGTCATTTTCATTGGAAGCTCTTCAATTTCGATAAGTGGGGGTTTTTCTGACAATAAAAGTCAGATGCCGATGGTGGCAATAGTGGCTGCTTGTGCTCTACACGGTCTGTTGGATTGACAATGACAACCAGAGGGTTGTCGAAAATTCTTCGCAAATACTTGGTCGGAACCTCAAGCTGTATTGTGCTGAGTCGGAGGGAGTTCGCTCTTCATTACTTCCCTTACCATATTATTTTACTCTCCCTTGTTAACTGATATTGTTCCGAGTACTCTGTAAATGCATCCCTGATCAGTGTCTGTGATTACTCCATTATGAATCCTGACGACCTTGAAGAATGAGAAATCCCAAACTCTTATGTATATTTCAATGCAAATTCACGTCATAATAGGGCTTCTTCATATATAAAATTTAAATATTAGATTAAAAGAAAAAAGTCTACAACCACAAAATTTTTTCATGAAAGTAATAGAGCCAAAAGGGAGTTTTGACCCTTATGTAACCTAAGGTGTCAACGCAGAACCTGATGATATAATCAGTCATTCATCATTCAAGGCATACAACTGTACATTGAAAATTCTGTGTTGTTTGATACCACAATATCAGTAAGAAGTTTAAGTATAATTTTAAATTGTACATGATTGAAAAATATGATTTATAAAATGAAGGAAAATTTAATGAAATATTAAGTAAAAATAATATAGTAGAATGTGGAATAATTAATGGCATGTGGTCAGCGAGGATTATGTAACTAAATTTTGCCAGGGAAGCTTTCTTCTTCCTTCTTATGTAAATAAAAATCTTAATCAATCAATCACTTCAGTTTCGATGCCTAAAAAAAATTTGCAATCAATTAGTTTTTTCCAGATGATCTGGAAATGCCAAAATTGATTTTCTTCAATTCCAATATTACTGAAAAAAGGACGAAATTACTCGAATTATTTGCATTAAATTAGGTAATCGAAGTTTGAGACACTTTATCTCTAAGTCAAAAATTTTTTTCCCTCATCATACATTCTCTTTTACTGATACCAAATTTACCTTTAACTACCAAATTAATATTTAACTTCCAATGCACTAAATTTTAGGTTCATTAAATGTTCTCGGAAGGTCCTTCCAATCCATTTAGGATAAATAATTATCAACTAAATAATACAGTATTCACTATATTGAACAATAAATGACTAACAACGAACTCATTATTGTAGATGCCGTTTGGGGTGAAATTGTGAACAAAAGCTTGGCGTTACTGAGAGTCAACACCAATTAATAGAGGAAGAAAAGCCAATGGAGAAGACGAAAATTTCGAAAAATCTACGAGTACTGCAGGTACTCTACAGGTACATCTAGTAACTGCAGGTGAGGTTTATAATTAATGGTACTACTCGATCTTGGAAATGGAATTTCGGACTGGAGGACCAACCTTTGCTGCCCCATGAAGATTTGAAGGGGAAAACTATTAGGTAGAAACACGGTTGGGTAACAAGGCAATAAAAAATGACAAAGCGAAAGTGAAAATTAGAATAAAGCGAACTTATTCAACTCATATTTGTGATTTTTGATCCTGTATGTTCATGTTTTTATATGTGAAAAAACTACACTGCCCACCCAGCTTGGCTGGGGTTTTTGAGCTGATGCACAAACAGAGCTTTCTTACTCTCGGTAGTAATGAAGTGATTTGTTTGCATTGGTGGTTTGATAGTGACGTCATTGACTATCGATATGCTTCATAAATCGATTACATTGGCTTCCTTCCGAATGTCAGCCATTTTGGAACCCTAGCGTTGATCTTTCGTTTGGTTTCTAGCTCACTGTGATCTCGCTAGAATGTTTTACTAGAGCTATTCAGGCATCATGCGGTGGAACGATTTTCAACGTGGAACATGTTTTAGCCACAGGGTAACTACCCAAAAAACGTTACACTGGAGGGGGACCGGGACAGACACTCGCCTTTTCGACACTCCAGTTTTCGAGGCACGAGGCTCCCAGCTTTTCAATGCGTTTTAGATAATATCTAGAAGCAACATATTATGTTGCTAGGGATAGTATAACTTTTGTATTATACCCATCTACGACTAAAGGTTCTGCACTAAATTTGGCTGAAAAATTTTCCATGTTTTTATAATTTACGCCCTAGGCTTTAAGTAGATGGCATCCGGGGGTGACACGAAGCGCCGAGGTTTTTTCTTTTTCTTTGGGATTTCTGAATTTTGAGCATCTTGAGCAGCAAAAGACCAAATTTCATTACAAAAACAACTCTCAGATAGCAAATTTTTGAAGAAAAAAATTAAAAAAAAGGTATTGCATTGGACTTGAAGTAGAATAGACAATTTTCTCAATACTCCAAAAGTTTGTACCAAATTTTACATCATAACGAACGGAAAGACGAGTTCTTTAGCCAAGAATTTTCTCAAGCATAGTAATATTAAGGTATATTCAGAATCAGCGCATCATTTCTGATAAAAACATTTTTCCAAAAATCAAGAATTGGCCAATAATGGTTAAAATTTTATAATTTTGGGGATCGCGTATATTCGTTGTACCCAACAACGTAAACTCAAAAATAGCCGAGTGGGTACTCTATGAGTTCACAGAGACGAGTAGAACATCAAAATGGGTAACTAAAATTTCAAAACATACCCTAACATACATGCGATACATGCGGTATGGCGTTACGGTGTACTGAAAATCGGAAACAAAATTACGCTTATGTACTCTATGAATTTTGGGCGACGAGGAGAGGTTTTTTTTAAAGTTTGAAGTCAAAAAGTGGAAATTTAGTTGTAATGCTGCTTTAAATGCGAGAGGATACTAAATAGCATATACAGGGTGCCCCCGAAAACGTTCCCCCCCCCCTCCTCTGCTAAAATCGTCCAGGAAGTGGTAAAAACAAAATTTTTTTTTGAATCTTCATGCGCAATCGTGCGCAACGCACACCAACTTCGTTTTTTCAAATGAGACCCCCCATTTTTTATTGCAGATTCGGATTATACGTGAAATTTCATGAACATTTCACCCCTCAACCGATTGTTTCTGTTGCGCGCAACCCGCTCAGTGCGCGCTCAAAGATGCGCAACCACAAGGTTGTGTCAAAATGTGCATGTACAAAGTACCTAAGTGTGATACATGATATTTTAGTATTTGTTTACGCTGTATCACGTGGTGATGTTAGTTCCTTGATTTTACTGCATTTTTATCAAAATATCGACGAAAAATGAACTTTAAAAAAAGGAAAATTGCATTTTTACTCATTACGCATCTTCTGTGTCCATCCGTTAACTTCATCCTTGTTAATAAATTAAAATTAATGTTTTGAAATTAAAAAAAAAAAAAATTCTCCGATCGCACGTAATTTATTGCAGTATTCTAGAGAACCTTGCTTCATAGCTACTGATATGTAGCTATGATTTTGTTTACTGGTTGCAGCATTGAATTTTTTGTGATAAAAAAGAAGTGCCGCGAAAAATTCCTTGATATCCATGTCAAAACGATTGTTTATCACACTGGACTCCTCACTAGTAATTTCACAAGGACTCTCTACTTGTAATTTCTCGTGAAAAACTCGTCCTGTCTACTTGAAAATCTTTTTTCGATTATCTTGGTAAAAGTTTTAAAGTAGACAGGGTGGTTTTGCCCTTAAAAAATGCAATTTTCCTTTTTTAAAAGTTCATTTTTCGTCGATAATTTGATAAAAATGCAGTAAAATCAAGAAACTAACATCACCACGTTATTCAGCGTAAAAAAATACTAAAATATCATGTGTCACACTTAGGTACTTCGTACATGCACATTTTGACACAACCTTGTGGTTGCGCATCTTTGAGCGCGCACTGAGTGGGTTGCGCGCAACAAAAACAATCGGTTGAGGGGTGAAATGTTCATGAAATTTCACGTATAATCCGAATGTGCAATAAAAAATGGGGGGTCTCATTTGAAAAAACGAAGTTGGTGTGCGTTGCGCACGATTGCGCACGTGCGCAATGCGCACCGTGGTCATATTTGAGATTCTTGGGAAAAATCATGAAGATTCAAAAAAATTTTTTGTTTTTACCACTTCCTGGACGATTTTAGCAGGGGGGGGGGGACGTTTTCGGGGACACCCTGTATACATATAGGATTAGAGATTATCAAATAGCTTCCATTCTTCAGTCCAATCATGTATTATTTAGTAATTTACTTATTACTGAAATGTATAGCAGATATCAATTTATTTACCGAGATGGAGCGATTTTGCAAAGATCCTACCCTACAACACGGGCCAAGCCTAACGTCGGGAGTAAATCTGAACAAATTGCAACGCATCATGAATTTATCGTCTTGTAAAAGTGTACAAAATGGTACCAAATAAACATATCTATCTATCTTAAAAAAAGGGATTTTTTTTCAAGTGTCGAATGAGAACACATGCAAAAAATGAAGTGATACAAAAGTACCCACCAGCAGTCAAATTTTTCACGTTTTCAGGACAAGTCTTATTAAATTATAAAGTATCTACACTGCATGCAGATACATCTGTACATGGATATGTATTATGATGGCAATTTAAATGATGAGCTCACTAAGCTGATCGTAGACCACTCAGGCGCCTTCAGCATTCTCCACCCCGCCCTCTCAAATGTCAGCTTCCTGCGTTCAATAGCATTAGAAAAAAAAAACGTTGCATTGTTTTGTGTGTCGAAAATTTTGGAATGACCCCCAGAACCAGAATAATGAACCATTGCGTAATCATTTGCAGCGTTTTTATCTGTTGCACGAACAAAGCATTCCTACGTTTTGTAGTGAGGAAGCGAGAAGTTGAGTTCGTATTGCCCCATCGTACGATACATTTCTTTACTACTTTACTATTACATTCGTACATTACTTCTTTTATCATCGTTTTCATTTTTCTGAACGAGCTTCAGATGCTTCATGTAGAGGTTTGATATTCGACATTCATCTTTGGTTGTGGGACGCCCTGTATAATAAGTAACGTCTGCCCTGTAATATCTACCGCTGTTCCCAGTGATGTCCTTCGATGGCTGGTGAGCCCTTGGAACAGGTCCACATGACGAAAAAGAAAAGGGTCACAACTCAGGCTAAAAGGAAGACTCAGCTCTCTTCCACAAATCACTGCAGCTGACTCCCTCCTAGAAAAATAACCCGACAGCTGACTTCCAAGAGTGGAGAAAATATCGCTGAAATACCACGGGGAGAGACCCGCAGGGCACGAACTGGGCCAGTGAGTCAGGTCGGGGCTTCCTAAGACCGTTTTTTCCTCCTATTATTTTTCTTCGTCCCGAAATTTGAACTCATAACTCTTCCCGTTCCAGTGACAAGCTTTTATAACCTTTCGAGAGAGTGAGATGGGGTTGTGGCCTCCTCGCAGCAATTTCCTTGGGACCACGATTGGTGTTTAAAAGAGGCGGGGACTGAAGGTATCCGAAGATTGAAGTGATAAATTTTCATTTCGCCCTTTTCCCCCCAAGACTGATTGTGCAAGATTGGTAAATACTCAGAGTAGATTCTATAATGAGGACCACAGGAGTTAAATGAACAGAGTTCTGCACAAAATATGCAGAAATCAAGAAATAAAGCTCAAGGCAGTGGTTTTCTACAGAGACAGTGGCAAAACTTCAGAGGGGTGTTTCTCTTATGCAAAAGGAAGTTCGAACTAAGTACGACATTTTCAGAAATCAAGGAAGCAAAACTTCTAGCAGAGATGTTTCACAAAGAATAGAGGGGAAGGTCAGAGAGGATGTTCCACAAAGAATAGTGGATAGTCAAAGGGGAAGGGTGAACTAAGAACGATTCTGCAAAGATTGTGCAAGCATGGTAAATACTCAATGGAGAGATGTATGATAAATGGGGAATTTGCCTCAATTTTAGATTCTGGAATTTCAAGTCAAATCCTGTATAATAGGGTATTAGAATAACGTTTAACACCAGGAATACCCAAGAGAAAAAACGTCTGCCAAGTGGGTGTGGCACATAGCTTCCTCGTATCCATAACCCGATTGTATAGATGATCCGATGCATAGTAGTTAATCTCAAAACACCAATCTCTAAGTACCTTTCACTACCGTCATAGGGGACCATCTACACGCTAATCTGGACAATCCTAGAAAATTTCATCAAATTCGGATGAAAAATTAATTGAGTAGGTGTATGTGATTGGATCAAAAAAATACATAGCCTCGGCAGGGTTTCGAACCCGCGACCTTAGGTGCTCAAATCAAGACTTTATCCTCTGGGCTACCGATGACCTGCAATATATTGGATTTGAGATTCTCACAGGAGACCATCCCTCTATGAAAAACAATTCTCTGTGATTTTCATAGGGGACCATCTAAATACTAATCTGTAACATCCCTGAAAATGTCATTGAAATCGGATTGAAAATGTGGAAGTTATGGCCGTTACAAGGAATTCACGTTTTCAAATGCGCAGTCGCTTCTATCAGTCCGAGGATGATGATTTTCATAGGGGACCATCTACAACCTAATCCACATAATCCCTAAAAATTTCATCGAAATCGAGTGAAAAATGTGGAAGTTATATCCGTTACAAGGAAATTCACGTTTGCGCATGCGCAGTAGCTACTATCAGTTCGAAGGTGGCGAATTTCATAGGGGACCATCTAAATACTAATCTGTAACATCCCTGAAAATTTCATTGAAATCGGATGGAAAATGTAGAAGTTATGGCCGTTACAAGGAATTCACGTTTGCGCATGCGCAGTCGCTTCTATCAGTCCGGGGATAATGATTTTCATAGGGGACCGTCTACACACCAACCCGCATAATCCCTGAAAATTTCATAGAAATCGGACAATAACTTCGTATAGTTATGCGCGTTACAAGGAAATCATGACAGACGGACAGACACACAGACAGACAGACAGACACACAGACACACAGACACGGAACCAAAATTGTTCAGAAAGGTCTAAAACGCAAAACGCGAGTGGAAATTTTGATTTTGGAGAACTTTTTTTTCGTCCTTGAAAAGTGAAAACAAAGCTTCCGCTACCTTGGTAGACTCGGAAGCAAAAATACCCTAGGAGAAAATGCTTAAACAAGTGAAGCCTCTGTCAAAAAACACCACGAAAATCGAGGGCCAGCGGCTATGTCACGTCAATCTTTTATCAAGTTTGCATTCAAGTTAGTCATTAACCCTCTTTCAAAAAAAAAAAAATTGAAAAAATTTGAGGCAAATTCTTTATTGTCAACTATCGGAACTGGGGTCATCCAAAAATGTACGCCGTTATTGCCTAGCTTTCGGAAAATATATTCCCTTCATCAGGGCTCATTGGCAGTCAAATATGAGGAGATAGCGCCAAAAAGCCATTAATTTTAGGCGTATAAAAATAGATAACAAACTGAATAGTGGTAAGCACTCAAAAACTATTTTTAGAAAACCACTAATGGTGAAAACAACTTTGGAAACTCTACTAAAATAGGTACTGATAACACGCCTAACATTTTCATTTATTTAGTCTGCTGCTAAATTTATTTTGAAAGATTTCGGACTTATGTTGGTTTTTCGCTATTTGAGTGAAAACCAGATGGAGAATATGGGTTGGCTGGTGCCCTCTCTTCATGTTTGATTGCCATTGAGCCCTGATGATGGAAATATATTTTCCGAAAGCTAGGCAATAACGGCGTATGATTTTTGTATGACCCCAGTTCCGATGGAGATTATTTAATGAAGACCTCAGGGAAAGAATGAACTGTCCCAAATGGGCGAAATGTTCAAAACTGAATGATCTAGGTAGTGATTTTCCACAGGGATTGTAGAAGAACATTGAGAGGAGAATCTATTATGGCTGGTGAAGACCTCAAGGGACGAATGAAAAAAGTCCAAAATGTCTAGAAATCGAAAGAACAGTTGAAAGACTTGAAAATACCTTCACTTTGAAATTACATTGAATGACCTTGCAAGCTTTCTCAATGACCTTGAAATGTCCTTGCATATATTCGTGACTTTGAATTTTGAAACTTTGATTGCTAACGACCTTGATAACACAACCTACACATTTTTGTTATCTGAGGCAGAAATCATTAAATCCTGCAAAATATACCTACATATCAGCCTACTGTAAATTCAGGGATACCTACTGAAGTAAACCAGATAGCGAAGATATTTGCTCTACGAGTAAAAGACCTGGAAGCCGTAAAATTATTGTCAGAGTCGGATATGTAATGGATGGGAGGTCGATGGCGGGGAAACAGGGGATTATTTGTGGTGGAAGGAGAGTTTATCACCTCAAATACCGCGCATATTTATGATATCGCCCTCAGAGAGGTCGCGAAAACCTTCCTAAACATGAATTATTTATTTCTTATTTACATGCTATTCTCCTTTTGCTCGAGAGGAGTTTCCGCAGATGGCAAACCGTCGGTGTCAACTCGGGAGGTCCCAACCCTTTTATAGAGAGCCAACCCTGGACTGGGGACGTGTGTGTGTATTGGTGTGTATTTGTTTGCGTATGAAGGGGAGGTCATGTGTATGTATGAGTGTTGTTGAAACAACGG
This sequence comes from Apolygus lucorum, assembly GCA_009739505.2. Classification (NCBI taxonomy): domain Eukaryota; kingdom Metazoa; phylum Arthropoda; class Insecta; order Hemiptera; family Miridae; genus Apolygus; species Apolygus lucorum. The sequence continues at coordinate 423,617 of CM019170.2, read as the reverse complement.
CGCGCTTTCATCTGGTTTTCGCCCGGCAGTCATCTGCGTTCTCAAGTGAGGCACCGAAATTCGCTTTTGGGTGCTCGCAAGGCTCTCGTATAACCGACTCTATTTGGAAGCTCAAATACCACCTTGTCGACAGCATAATTTCCTATCTCCGGTTCTAAATTATTTATTCTTCTCGTACAAGAACGAACGCGAGTCTCGTACATACTACTCAACGAAAAATAATAATCAAATAATAATAAACGGGGTGACAAAAATGCAATGAACCAGCTCGAATCAGGTCTCCGGGATGGGTCTACAAGTAAACATGGAGAAAACCAAGTACATGATCACTCAGCAAGAGAGAAAAACACTCCCCTGATACAATAACCCTAATTGATGGAAGCTTCCAAAGGGTAGAGGAATTTACGTACCTCGGTTCGGTGGTGCACATGGCCAATGGTTGTTCAGTTGAGATAATACGAGACTGTTATCTGTAAATAGATGCTATTTTGGACTTCTCCCGCCTCTCAAATCTCTAACGCACTCAAGAAGACATTCCTTTCCACCCAGTTCTTACGTATGGATCTGAATCGTGGGTAATGACGAAGCAATGAGAGAACAAGCTTGGAGCGTTTGAGAGGACGATTGAGATGGAGGAAAAATGAAGAGATCAGCTGTACGAAGATTGACGTGGACAAGATTGCAAAGCTGGAGCGCTTGAGTTGAGTTTGTCCATGTCTGGTGACAGCAAGAGGATGACCCAGCTACGATGATGACCCAGCTTCGTAAGAAGCTCCTGGCAATGAAGCCAAAAGAAGAAAACATCCCAGACATGAGTATGATGGAGTAATCAAGTGGCTTCAATACGGCCAGGGCCGAGATTTGAAGAGTGTAGCGAGGTATTCAAAGACTGAAATGGAAGGCTGTCTTGAGACCAGGCCACTCAGGGCTGTAGAGTCACGAAAGCAGAAGGTCAATGAAGTTTTCATACTCTCCCAAAGAAATTTAAGGCTACCAAGTTGTAGGAAATTACCCCCTTTTTCGACATTTTGAGCCTTCATTTGAATGTTTCAGCAGTATTACCTACTGAGCACAATACACAGGATATCTACACTATGGCATAACTTCAGGGTTCGATTCTACTAGGTATTTCCAACAATACTTGTTTTTCCAAGTTTTTTTTTTACAATGCCAAGATTTTTTCGTGTTTTCAACTTAACGTCAAAGTTGTCATAACTCCCGTTAGTCTCAAAATAAATTCAAATATGAGGGAATAGCGGAGGATTTGTAGGAAAGAGCGTGAAATTTCTAAGCTACCTAGTGCAAAACCAAAATATTTTAGAAATTAAACATTTTTAAGAAATCTTGCCAAAACAAGGGCCGTGGCTGATCCGATCACTGTGGAACTAATAAGGGACCATCTCTTGGGTCCCCAATCCGCACAATTACCGAAAATGTCAATGAAATCGGGAGTTTATGCTTCTTAAAGAATTGTATGGTTGTGTGAGGTGATTTAACCGGGGACAATGAAGTTCACTGGGGACCTTCTACACCACAATCCGCAATGTGTCAATGAAATAGTAAAGAAAATGTAGTAGTGATGATTTATGCAAGGATTTGAAGCAAAGTAATTTGATTGACTTAGTTTTTATATATAAGATAACGCAGTAAGTATTATAATTATGTAATAGAAATTAGCTTGGATTTTTCAATTGTAATAAACTTTTCTCTATTGGACGGCAGTACTTAGCACACAACTATGAAAGGCATACTTGCATACGATTGCATATCATGCCTTTACTTAAGACATATTAGACATAAAATACCAACAACAAAATAATATATAAACCCATAATAAACTACAAAAAATTTGATGTCACGGCCTGGAATCGAACCCGTTTCTCTCAGACTAATGATTATTGCAGTCTGGTTGCCAAAATATAAAAAAATTTCAGAAGCAAAATTTTCAAGTTTTTCGAAATTTGACTTTTTTTAATTGAAGTTTTCATAACTTTGAATCTCTGTCAATTTCGATGGGCGCTCTTAGGAAAAAACAATTTTGAAAGGACTATTGGCCAGTAATTCGAAAAAGTGAAGGTGACTCGGAGCTCAAAGTGTATGAATAACCTAGTATACGGAAGTAAAATCGAGGTTAAACTGAATTGTGGCGAATGAATGATAATAATGTTCCTAATTTAATAATAATGAACCACTATCTGTATAATTGTCGATTGTGCTCAAGGTCGGGCGGCTAATCCGATTTCGTCATGTTTGGAATACGATGACCAATTTCCTTGAGCAGTTGTAGGTATCCTAAAAGACGTAGCAAATTATTACACAATGGTTTATTATTTTACATCGTAGATAACCCGTCAGTATTGAACACAGCTTTTCCATTACCACTACCGACTGGTAATAACATCGCAATCCGAGAGCTTCTTTACGAAGTGTGGTTCTTGGTTGCTGAGGAAACCCAACTGAATGACATGAAACTCCAATCAAAGAAGTGAACTGGTTCCAACCAGCTAACTCTATTCAGAGAATTTGAAAAGCTAAAATTTGAAAGGAGATTACACCTCTTTTGCGATTCACACTCGTGTTTCTAATTCCATGTTTCTAACTCCAACGAAAATGATTACGAGACAACAATCTTTAGAATGGTAGTTATGGTAATCAGGAATGGTAGTTCGTTGAAGTGGCGGGAGGTAGCGCTGAAACTCGACAAAGATTGTTGGGGGTTAATCTCTCATAAAAAACGCTGCAAATTATTACACAACGGTTTATTATTTTTATATAGATCACTCGTCTACAAAATCACCAACCATCCAATATGAAGAGAAAAAGAAAAAAAAAATCAAAAAAAAAACCCTCTTTTGCGATTCACACTCGTGTTTTGATTTATATATATATATTTTTCAATATAAACCCTTAAATTTTCGTAGGGAGCGAACGGTTTGTCCTACAGAGCTCCGCGTGGTCTCAAAAAATTCTAAAAATTCTATAGAATCTTAAATTGAAGGAAAAACAATACCTCTACATCGAAATTTTTTGAGTTAGGGCGTTTTCAAAAATTTCAAAATTGATTTTGGAACCCTTAGGAGTGACCTACATCAACCAAAAGCTTCGGGGCACAACTAGACCCCATATGGAGCCTACATACCAAATTTCATCAAAATCGGTCAATGCTAAGTGGCAAAAGTGCCGCGTACGGCGGACGGACGGCCAAATTTTTATTTGATTTTTGGATTCTACGTACCTTGAAACGTAAACCATCAAATTTTGAGGGGGTGTTAAAATTTTTTTTTCTTGGTCGATTCCAAAGGTTTATTATTGAAAATAATAAACCAAAAGTGTCGCGAAAAATTCCTTGATCCCCAGCCAAAAGACATATCCATGTCATAAAAGTACCCAACGTATATTTACACAGCTTAAATCCCAATACATCTTCTTTACGGGTTGTCATAACCGTATTTGGTAGGCACCAAGTAGAAGTTATATATCCTCAACCTAGGCGACCCGGGGCAGGATTTCCTGGTACCGATAGCCGACCTCCTCAATTTACCACAACCCAAATATTAACATTTGAATTAAAAAGTACCTACATGTTGAATCCCTGATTAGGCAATGTGCTAATCACCCATGCATTGCGGGTTACTTGCCCCCTTGCAACCCCTTCCATTGTTATAACCTCCCGTTGGGTTTCCTTTTCTCAGTATCATTTTTTCTCCCATCATTCAAGGGTGCACAGCGCAAGTGTTTTATTCATTTCATTAAAAATCGTTTTCGTTCAAGTTGTCGCGTTCAGTTTATTGCCGCGATCACAAACATTTTGGTCCTTCGAGCCGGATTTGAACCAGCGACCTATGGATCGACTTTGTCCTCTTCCCATTGAAACCCCTGACGAAGACTCCAATCATGAAGCTATCTGATTGTTAACTAACTTGTAACTTGAAGTACCTATCTTTATGTAACTAGCTGTGCATTCCTTTATAACCAATGTTTTATACAACTTTTAATGTATGTACATGTTTAATTTTTATAAATTTAGTAGTTTTCGTCTTGGAAGAATTGACTCTTCCAAAGGGGGGAGAATGTTGAATCCCTGATTAGGCAATGTGCTAATCACCCATGCATTGCGGGTTACTTACCCCCTTGCAACCCCTTCCACTGTTATAACCTCCCGTTGGGTTTCCTTTTCTCAGTATCATTATTTCTCCCATCATTCAAGGGTGCACAGCGCAAGTGTTTTATTCATTTCATTAAAAATCGTTTTCGTTCAAGTTGTCGCGTTCAGTTTATTGCCGCGATCACAAACACTACATTGCTTCAATAAATAGGGAAATAAATCGAGTAAGGCTAATCCAGCTCTTACAACTGGTGACCCCAACTGATTTTGAACCATTTTCAAATAAATTCATCAAATTTCACGAAAATTCTTTTTGCAAATTTCAAATTCATAAAAACTTGATTTTTTTAAATTCTATTTTACGTACTTTGAAACGTAATCATTACTTTCTATTTTATATCATTAAATTATATAATTAAAGCTTAGGGAAGTGTCAAAGTGAACAAAACTCAGTGAAGTACCTAGTATTGAAGTATCTTATCCTTATGCTAATTTCAAAATGACATTGTTAATAAATTATTAGGTACATGGTACACTAAAATTAAAATTCAAAAAATAATTTAAAAATACAACTTATTTTTCAAAACGAGCTTCAAATTTCAATGAATATTCATTCGACGAAAGTTGCCCATTATTCAGACGAAACTCGTAACGACCGTTTTCCTCCGTCGTTCCGAGGTAATATTGGTACGCTTCTCGTTCATCACGACCATCGTTTACGAATTTAGGTCAAGTTTGCCATGAGTTAGAAACCATCGTTCAAACAGATGTTTCGCTTCCCACCGCGAGACTGCGTCAACATTCGATCCGCCCCGGGTTGTGTTGGTCTTGCTTCGCACAGCCCGCAGAGCGGAATTCGAGAGGTCTTCCATTCGAACAAACGATCGGAAACCCTCGGCAAAACTAACGTGGATAGCAGTAATAGCAGAAATAACAGTGTTTAGCGAGCGGAAGAATATTTCGCCAATTTTTCAAAGTTTGTCTTGTTACATTCAAAACCAAATTTTGAAATGTAACACTTTTGAGAGAAATTATACGATCAAAATATATGAAGATCTACTCAAAAAACTCATCAAATACCGATTCCGCTAAGCCTTTAACAGAAGAGGAACATTAGTCATATTTTATGAATTTGTAATTATATTTTATACATGTGTCATTCCTGACGATTACGAAGGGAAATTTAAGTTTCAGAGTGATTTCATGTTTTTATATTGCTTCCGAGAGTCTTAATGTAGGGCATGTTGTTTTCACTTTTCAAAGTTTAAAAAAAAAGTTCTCCAGAATCAAAATTTTACGCGTTTTACGTTTTAGGCCTTCCTGAACAATTTTGGTTTCGTGTCTGTCTGTATGTGTCTCTGTCATGAAATCCTTGTAACGGGAAAAACAATGCGAAGTTATCGTTCGATTTCGAAGAAATTGTCAGGTATTGTGCGGGATGGCGTGTAGATGGTGCCCTATGAGCCTGCAAGTTTCTTAGAGATTTATGCATTGGATCATCAATACAATCGGGATATCGATACGAGAAAGCTGTGTGCCACACCCACTTGCCAGACTTTTGATTTTCAATTTTTTGTAATAATACATTATTGAATTGAAAAATCGCCAAATAACGAGTTGGAGTACTGAGGGGATATTAACATCTCGAAAATATCAATAAAAGGTATTAAATTCCAAAAAGAATACTCATTCAGAAGTGTAGTTCATTCGGCCGGAACCTAACGCTGTCAAACGATGGGGGGGGGGGGGGGGTGCGCCTGATTTTGAAAAAATTTTTGATTGAAAGTAGACCTCATCCTATGAGTTTTGACACCAGCTGTTCTCTTTTTGGATGAGTAGATTTTTTTCTAAGTTTCGAAGGTTTATGACGTCACGCGCCCCTCCCGCCTGGGTGGGACCTCCCCAGCTCACTGTGACGTCATAAACATTCGAAACTTTGAAAAATCGTGGTAAAAGGTCTTCTCACGCTAGAAGGTCGCGGTTGGTGTCAAAATTCTCAAAATGAGGTCTAGTTTAGATGAAAAATAACAATAAACAGTTTTTCCGACCCATGCGCACACCCCATTAAAACTTGATGAAATTTTGGGAGTTGTTTGGCACTACCTAGTGTGTCAAATCCGACTTTTACTTTTAAAAACCTTCTGGGGGCCCAAAGGTGTTGGTTATCAGATCCTTTGCTGACCTGCCATGTCAAATCCCATGCCAGGTAATCGTTGCCCGAATCACCTTTGTTTGATTTTGCTTTGTGTTGGCAAGCGCTGCTGCAGCAACAGTGCGTCAACTTCACATTTCTGAATTTTGGTAGTGTTTTGTGTTTGTTACTGTCGAATTTGAATAAAGCTATTGCTTGAGAAATTTATTGTAGATCTGACTGACTGAATTCAATACTTTTACTTGTTTATTCATCTGACTCTAAATGTTGAGGTGAAATGGTTGAAGTTGAGAAGTTGGAAAATAAAAGGGGATTAGGTTTCTAGTCTACAAAAAACCGGGTTATCGTAAAATTGGATGGTGAAGATAATTAGTTTCTGTTCTGCACAAAACCGGGTTGCCAGGTAGGTAGATTGAGGCACTATAAAATGCCCAGAGGTTTGGTTTTTAAAGAGAATTCGCTTGTAAGTTTTCTGGTTGGTGTGTCCTCGTGGAGCAACAACAAGGGTTTTATTTATTTCCCCCCCCCCTCTCACCCAAATACGCAATTTTGGTGTGTGTGGGAAGAGGAGAGGAGGAAGGCCGACTTACTGGCGTCGGTTGACCGTTTGGGAACTTGGGGTCCTCAACAGAATTTACATGTTGGTCCTCCAGGCACTCTGGCGACTATCAGGTCAAAATATTGGATAGTCAGTGGTAAGAATATTGTCCGCCGAGTTCTTGAACAGTCTTTAGCCAACGGCTAACTCCTCGTCCTTATCAACCAGTTATGGGCGAACTACCTCCTGAACGCATGACTCAGGTTGCTCATTTCTATGTGACAGGTGTTGACTTCGCTGGACCCTTCGGAATCAAGGCCTATCGGACGAGGAATGCTCCTGTTGATGAGACGCATTTAGCTATTTTTGTTTGCATGACCACCAAGGCCACACATTGAAGTGGTTGAAGACCGTTCAGCTGATGTACTCGTATTCCTTATGACGTATCTCGAAGAAGCCGAAATTTGGTCAGATAATGGTACCTATTTTTGTTGGAGATGCAAATGAAATTAATAAAGTGAAAGAACTGTTACAGCAAGAAGGAGTGATTCAAGAAACAGAATGGCATTTCATTCCTCCGAGAGCTCCAAACTTTGATGGTCTTTGGGAAGCGGCAGTAAAATCTGCCAAGCGACTCCTTCGCGTTACACTCAAAGACCAAACGCCCACCATGTCTGTGTTTGGAACACTCGTGACGAGAATTGAGGAACTACTCAACATCCATTGACCGCCATGTCAAGTACACCAGATGACCATTCCTCACACCTGGACACTTTTTGATACATGCGCCTCCCGTCCATCCAGCGATTGACCAAAGAACATCACTCCGGAACAAATGGAGCTGGTCCCAACACGCCCTCCAATCATTTTGGAAAAGATGGCAGAAGGAATAGCTTTTGGAAACTGAGATGGAATCAACCGTCATCTCCTGCAAGAGTTGATTATTGTTGTTGCACATGATAGTTGGAGGCACGACAGGTAGTGTTTACGTCTGCTGGTGATCTCTGTCCAGAGCCAGAGTCCATAGAGACATAATATGTCTCTATCTATCACTTATATTATAAGTTTCAGTAGTGGCTTCAGTTGAGTCTCTCAACGATCGCTGTAACTTTCTCCTGGCGTGTTACGACAAATACTTTGGGCACCAAAGGATACTCCAAGGTATGGCCATTGAACCCATCAGTCCATCAATCACAAGTCAACCCCTCCTGGCATCAAAGGTAGATAAACGAATTTTCTGTGGTTGAGATTCGACAAATACGAAGTAGTACGATTTCACAAATACGAAACTACCATTGGTGATGAGAAATCAAAAGTCAAATAATCATCTGAGGAAATTTAAAGCTGAAGACTATGTATGTTGGAAACGTTTGGGCAGCACAAATGGTTTCCAAGATACCTCCGGTATTCTGCGTTTATCAAGTACCTCCTCTTAGGTAATTTCGGAACTCTCGCGTTCTAGGTGAAAGATGCTATTAGTGGGTAATAGGCGGTAAGCGCAAAACACCTGCAAAGTCCCGAGGTCTGACATCACAATGAATTATGTATAGGTAGTGTTGATGGTCGAAAGTGGAGAAGATGGAGAGGGGGAGAAGTTCCAAGTAGGTAAGGTACCTCATCTTAATAATAGCGGCAAGAAACCCAGCACTATTCCTTCTCTATGAGAAGCTCTGACAGGAGAAACGGGGCGAACACAGAGGAAGCCGAGAGGAGTCTAAAGTGCTCGGAAAATGGATACTCATCCTCTATACAGAGAGGAGAGCGGGGAGGTTTGAAGTATTCCGGTTTTCGCTTTTGGAAGCGCCACCGTCTGAGTGGGTTTTAACCCGATCCCGTTAGAGTTAAATCGGCTTACGGCGATCCTCTGACGGACGTGATAGTTCCTCGTACCTTTCTCTTCAAAATTTCTCACTTCTCACCAACGATATAGTTGATAAATTTAAATAATTAAATCGTTAAGATTCGATTTCACCCAAGAAAAGTTGAAAAACTTAAAATAAAAATTAATAAAACAGTTTGGCAATTAGTAGTTAACACGTCTGCCAAGTGGGTGTGGCACATAGCTTCCTCGTATCCATAACCCGATTGTATATAGGAGATCCGATGCATAGTAGCTAATCTCAAAACATCAATCTCTGAATATCTTGCACTACCCTCTTGGGGGACTCTACATTGTTGGAAAATGTTGTAGGTATGGCTATTAAAAGAATATCACGTTTGCGCATGCGCACAACATACATTCAATTTGGGGCCCATGTTTTTTTTTAAATGGGACCAACTCCACGCCAACTCGCACAAATTTCATCGAAATCAGATGATAAATGTAGAAGTTATGGCTGTGGTTAGGATATCACGTTTGAGCATGCGCAGCGGCTACTATCAGTCCGGAGGTGAGGATTTTTGTAGGGGGCTATCTACACGACAATCCGCACAATCCCTGAAAATTTCATAGAAATCGGACAATAACTTCGTATAGTTATGCCCGTTACAAGGAATTCATGACAGACAGACAGACACGGAACCAAAATTGTTCAGGAAGGTCTGAAACTTGAAATACGAGTAGAAATTTTGATTTTGGAGAGAATATTCTTTCAACCTTGAAAAGTGAAAACAACATGCCCTACATTAAGACACTCGGAAGCAATATAAACATATGAATTCATTCTGGAACTTATATGTTTATAAAGCTTCCGCTACCTTGGTAGACTAGGAAGCAAAATTCATGAAGTTTGACGTGAGTCACCTAGTAAGCAGATCCAAATAGTGAAAGAATCCTAGAAATAGGAGGAGTAAAAACGTCTACCAAGTGGGTGTGGCACATAGCTTCCTGTATCCAGATTAACCAGATAGTATAGATAACCAAACTCTGAATATAGTTGGAAAATGTAGAAGATGTGGCTGTTACAAGGATTTCACGTTTGCGCTTGCACTCAAAATACTTTCAATTTGGGGGCCATAATTTTCATAGGGGACCTCCACCCTAATTCGCATAATTCCTGAAAATTGCATCGAAATCAGATGGTAAATGTAGATAGATCAGTCTGGAGGCAATGATTTTCATAGGGGACCATCTACACATCACTCCGCAAAATTCCTTAATATTTCATCGAAATCGGGTGAGATTTGTAGAAGTTGTGGCTGTGGCAAGGATTACACGTTTGCGCATGCGCAGCAGCTATTATCAATCAGGGATGATGGTTTTTGTAGGCCCTATCAACACGCCGACCTGCACAATTTCTGAAAATTTTATCTCAATCGGATAAGAATTATAGAAGTTATGACTGTGGCAAAGATTTCGTGACAGACAGACAGACACGGAACCAAAATTGTTCAGGAAGGTCTGAACGCGAGCGGAACTTTTTATCTTGGAGAACTCTTTGTCTTGAGACACCTGCTCACTTCGGACTCCCCTTCATCACGTAGTAGGACAAACTAGTCTCCAGTTGAATAAGTTGAAAAATTAACTTCACCTTGCGTTGTTGTAACTTTACCTTCAGTGTTCTCCGCTCCACAGCCGTCAATCATAAAGCTACCACGAAAACATCACTTTTTAAACAATCTCGAATTCGCTCTACGAAAAATCCCAACTCAAACTCATCTCAGGAAATTAACCTCAAAATTAACAGAGCAGTCTTTCCGGAATCACCCTGAGGGCGAGGTAAACTTTTCATAGTTGAACGTCGGAGTAAAAACCCCGTAATAATTTAACGTAAGTAATAAATTAGTCGACCAACGTATTTCTGACCGACAGAAAAACTTTTTTTTCCACCGACTTCCTGCTTGTTCCTCTTCAACGAATTTTTCCATTCAAAATAAACCGAGTTAAAAGTTTCATTAATCTCTATTCTCTTTACATCGTAAACTTTTTCAATTTTTTTTATTATTATCTTTTTCAACGTTTATAAGCAAAATTAGCTCTTAAGTCTCCAGATATGAGAGTTATTATTTTGAGCTTCTCTTGGAAATTGCTACTTAAGTTTTAGAACGTTTCAAAGCGAGACTTGATGCGATTGATCAGGGGTGAAGGAGGACAGCGCTCAAAGAAGAAAAACCACACACATGTAAATTACTATTCCGTTTCAGACCACTGTGAATTCGAATATGCGCTGCAAATTATTACACAAAGGTTTATCATTTTTCTGTACAGATCACTCGTCTGCAAAGAACACAGCTTTGCCATTGTCACCACCATATAACCAACCATAGAAACTACCTACATACTACTCATACCTACTTCACTATGAAGTTTATTTGAGAGAAATAAAAGCTTCACTCAATCAGAAGAAACAGGGAAACGCATTTTGGTTACGTAAGATTTGAACGGAAATTAAGCCTTTTTGCGATTTACATTCGTGTTTCTGATTTATCATTAGACCATTCCTCAAGTTCTCGTAGGGAGCAAACGGTTGGTCCAACAGAGCTCCAGGTGGCTCTCAATCGATTCTAAAAATTCAAAAAAACAATACCTTTATGTCAAGTGTTTTTGAGCAAGGGCACTTTTGAAAATTGCAAACGTCATTTTTCACCCCTTAGAAGTGATCAACCAAAAGCTTTAGGGCACAACTAGACCCCAAATGGAGCCCACATATCAAATTTAATCAGAATCAATCCAGGGTTGCTAAAAAAATGTTTATTAGATTTTTGGAATCTAAGTAGGTATTTTGAAACAAAAACCAACATATTTTGAGGGACGATTAAAATTTATTTTCTTGGTCGATTTCGAAGGTTTATTATTGACAATTAACACAATAATGTGCACTCTGCCCAGGCCTTATTATCCAACCGATCTGAGTGGTTCTTTCTTTGCTGGACGCGGAAATTTATCTTGTTGTGCATGGTCTACCCGGGAACACCGATACGTCAGTATAACTCCCATGAAAATTGTAATTCGCTGTCTCTCCTCTTGAGGGCACCCCAAGTCTTCCAGGCCAACTCACAGCTAGCCCTATACAGCTGGTGAATAGCAGCTACCTACTAAAACCCTGGAATTCAGATTGACTTAGGTACATTAAAAGTTTGATGTGAATGTTTATAAGTAATTCTGACTCCTAATTAGTGATATTAACCCAAAGTGTGAGTCACATTGACTCGTCATTAGTAACACAAGCCTTATGAGAGGCTTTGTACTATTGTCTCCCTCTCTCACTTTCTTCCTCTCCCACTGTTCTTCACAATATTTTTTTTACCTGAAGGAAAAAAAGGAGAGAGCTGGGAGCGAAATACGGGAAACTATGCAGGATTTGGGAGATGAAGCGGCTGAAGATGTAGTGAAGTTTGATGATGACGAAGACTCTGATTCAGATTATGAACCTCTGTCGGAAGATTTACTCATTTATTACGTGGAGCTACTTGGTAAATCGATCGAAGCGCCACAACCCGATAAGCCCCAACAACAAATAGAGTCCTCAACATCGCAGGGATTTGGGATGTTTATAAGAATCCCGGATCTCCCTCCCTGCAAAATTTGTTATCTGATTTTGTTTTTGATTGGGATGTTGAAATTGTTTGCGGTAAGAATGGTCTTATGGGTGACCAAACCTATTTTCCAACAACCCACTTGCACGACAAAAGAAATATAGTTCACACCAAACCTGGATGTATAAATAGAGCGCGGATGTGAAAAGAGCCAATTGAACAACAAAAATATGGAAATGAAAAGTGTGAGGCCCGAGTACAAATGCTAAGCGAGTCCTACTATTGGGAATACATGGATCAAAATTTATTGGATTATTTCGCTAATAGATAATTATATTAGGCATAAAATTATTACACAATAATAAATTTAGTCAAGAAAATACTAAAAGTATCAGATTTTCATACCTTTTGTTAAAATAGGTACCGTAGATGATGTTCTTAACGATACGAATTGTAAACACGTTATCTCTCAACAAAATTTGTATGTAATCTATTATCTGTTTTTGCCTTTATGTATAAGAATATTCTAGACTTTAATTGTTGAAAAAACTCTTTACAAATGGGTTGTGTACGTAGAAAAGGTAAAATAAATCATGTTCCAACACCAACATATTTCTAAGTTAGTTATTAAACAATAAGTGTGGTGTTCCCGAGTTAAGGGGTTGGAAAAGTCAATGGAGCTCTTGTACAACACTTCTGTTTTGAAAATTGGAAGGGTTCAGGAATGAATGGAAACGTCAGAACGTAGACGGTACTTTCATTTTGGTTTATTATTTTCAATAATGAACCTTTGGAATCGACCAAGAAAAAAAAAAATTTAACACCCCCTCAAAATTTGATGGTTTACGTTTCAAGGTACGTAGAATTCAAAAATCGAATAAAAATTTGGCCGTCCGTCCGCCGTACGCCGTACGCGGCACTTTTGCCACTTAGCATTGATCGATTTTGATGAAATTTGGTATGTAGGCTCCATTTGGGGTCTAGTTGTGCCCCGAAGATTTTGGTTGATGTAGGTCAGTTCTAAGGGTTCCAAAATTAATTTTGAAATTTTGAAAACGCCCTAACTCAAAAAATTTTGATATAAAGGTATTGTTTTTCCTTCAATTTAAGATTCTATAGAATTTTTAGAATTTTTTTGAGACCACGCGGAGCTCTGTAGGACAAACCGTTCGCTCCCTACGTGAATTTACGGGTTTTACGTACGAAAAATCAGAAACACGAGTGTGAATCGCAAAAGAGGCCTAATCTCCGTTCAAATTATAGATGACCGAAATAAGATCGATGTTTTTCTTCATGTTGGATGGTTGGTGGCTTTGCAGACGAGTGATCAATATAGAAAAATAATAAACCATTGTGTAATAATTAGCAGCGTTTTTCATATTACAGTTCCAATGTCAGCTGAACATTCAAGATGCTTAAAAATCAACAATATCCAAGTTGAAAAACCGCAGAAACAGAAAAACATACGATTTGTGTTGTTGCGCCGCACCATTTTCCACAAAGACTTCTAGTATAAAATGTATTTCCTTTGATCCTTCCAAATGAAAAGAATTCCTAATGCATTCCTCCTCTCCACAAAGGCATTTCTCGCACTCTTCGAGCTCCCAGAAAAAAATTCACCCCATATCTTTCTCTTTCTCGTCCTTTTCAACGTAATACGTCTTGACCCCGCCAAGGGACTCTGATACCACGAGGCTTAACCTGAGAAAAAGGTCATGAGTCGGTGAAAGGTTCCAACCGCACGGTCCCTTCATTAATATTTCTTTGCTCGACGTTGAGAAAAAAGGGGTCTCTTATTTCCCTTTGAAGATGAGAAGTAAGGAAAACCCTCTTTCTTTCTTAAGGTTCCGACCTCAACCTTAATTTCTCGGGGTCAAGTTGAAGCGAGGCGTATTTGGTAGTCAGTTTTATTCATTTTCAGGGAAGGAAGAACCTTGTGAGAATCCATTTCAAGTAGAACAGAAAAGTAGGCATCATATTGAGGAAGCAGGTCAAAAATTCTGCCAAGTGGGTGGGGAATAAAGCTTCCTCACATGGAATAACATGGACGTACAGAATTAGTTACAGAATGCAACTAATGCTTATTTATGCGAAATGCTTATTGTTGTAAATATCGAGGTGTAAAATGTACGAACTGAATGAAATATGTGAGGCGGAAAGCGAAAAGGGACCTCTTGTCGGCGTTTGTCGAAATGGAGTTATTGCTATTTTCTCAATCTGCATAGATTTATGAAGAATTCAAGACCAAAAGCATCCTTGTAGCTCAAAAAATGACGAAGCTGCAGTATTTCAGTGTTTTATATCAGAAAAAATGGATTTTGAGAAAAACGACCGTAAACTTCAAAATGCTACCTTAAATTCATTGATTCTTAAATCGATATTTTCTTATTTAGGTTACTTTCGATTTAATTCGATCTTTCAGGCCTATACACTTGGGTTCTAGAGGGTCCAAGGATCAATAATCGATAGAAAGTGAAAAATCGATACTTTCGACCTTCTTCGAGTTTTTAGCCCTTTTCGCTTTCCGCCTCACCTCAATTTCCCACTTCATTCTAAAGTATTTATGTACTTTAGAATGAAGTAGGAAATTTTACAGTTAAGTTTCTCTGACTGAATTTAGTTTTGAATCCCGGAAGGCTCAATTGGCGGTGTCCAGAAAATTACCCGAGGTAGACGCAAAATCGAAGAATTTTTTGGTTTCCCATTTCCAATACTTTGAAGGAACGTGATGGTCTTGCAGTAACTATAGCACCTGGCTCTTTTTGGTTTATTATTTCCAATAATGAACCTTTGGAATCGACCAAGAAAAAATTTTTTGTAACACCCCCTCAAAATTTGATGGTTTACGTTTCAAGGTACGTAGAATCCAAAAATCGAATGAAAATTTGGCCGTCCATCCGCCGTACGCCGTACGCGGCACTTTTGCCACTTAGCATTGACCGATTTTGATGAAATTTGGTATGTAGGCTCCATTTGGGGTCTAGTTGTGCCCCGAAGATTTTGGTTAATGAAGGTTACGTCTAAAGGTTCCAAAATCAATTTTGAAATTTTTAAAACGCCCTAACTCGAAAAATTTTGATATAAAGGTATTGTTTTCCCTTCAATTTAAGTTTCTATAGAATTTTTAAAATTTTTTGAGACCACCCGGAGCTCTATAGGAGAAACCGTTCGCTCACTACGAGAATTTAAAGTTTGGACGTACGATAAATCAGAAACACGAGTGTGAATGGCAAAAGAGGCCTAATCTCCGTTCAAATTGAAGCTGACCGAAATGCGTTCTTTATTTTTCTTCATGTTGGATGGTTGGTGTCTTTACAGACGAGTGATCTATATAGTAAAATAAAAAATAATAAACCATTGTGTAATAATTTGCAGCGTTTTTCAGTAAGAACAGAATGTCTGTTTGATTGAGAGGAAGAATGGCCTGATATGAGGAATTTGTAACCTACGTAATGCCATCTTTTGAGTGGCATTAACAACTACTTAGGAAAAGAAGAAGCGATTGGATCACACAGCAGGGAGTTGTTGATTAGATCACTTTGGTGGAAAAACCACTGATTTTTCAATTTTTGGGTTTCTGTCAGTCACTTCTAAGGGTAAAACGTGAGAAAAGTTTTCAAAACACCCTAGGTAAAAAACTTTTGATAAAGTAAAAATTGTTTTTTTTTTAATTTAAAATTTCCAAAATTTTAAAGAATTTTTTGACGCTATTCTGAGTGTTGTGAGACCAACCGATCGCTTATTGAGGATAATTAGGTTATTACCTAATTAAATAACATTCCATGACATTTTTCATAAATTTAAGACATTGTTTAATTTGTAAAAAGGAATTAAACCACCCAGCCGATAAACTGTCATAAAATGAGCAATTGTTGTGAAATGTATTCCCTAGCTAGCCTGAGAGAACCTACACCTAGTCTTTAGAAGGGGCTTTTCTCCGTTGCTCCGTAATATGGACGAATTATGAATCAGAAACACGAGTGTGAATCGCATAACATATTATTATGAACGTTCACTGATGGAAAATAGGCAGATTCGTCTGATCAAATGCGATATTTCTCAGACGGGTGATCATTGCAGAAAAAATTTAAATGTTGTGTAATAATTTGCAGGGTTTTTGAACTGGCATTCCTAGCTTACTAAATTCCTAGTTGAGCTTCCTGGTCAGCGAAGAACCAAATTTCGTTGAAAAGGCACTACAACTCTCGGATAGCGAAAATGAGACATAAGAGCTTTATAGAACAATAATAATTGTGTAATAATTTGCTGGGTTTTTGAATCGGGATTCCTTGCTTATGGGTTATTGGTATTACAAGGATTTTATGTTTGCGCATGCGCACAAAATACTTTCAATTTGGGGCCATGATTTTCATAAGGGGACCATATCCACGCATAATACCTGAAAATTTCATCGAAATCAGATGGGAAATGTAGAAGTTCGAGCTGCTACAAGGAAATACACGTTTGCGCATGCGCAGTAGCTACTATCAGTTCAGAAATGATTATTTCTATAAGGGACCAGCTACACGCCAATCCACCCAATCCCTGAAAATTTCATCGAAATCGGATGAGAAATGTAGAAGTTATGGCTTTGGCAAGGATTTCATGACAGACACACAGACATACAGACACTTAACCAAAATTTTTCAGCAAGGTATGAAACGTTCAACGTGAGTGGACATTTTGATTTTGGAGAACATTTTTTTTAACCTTGATAAGTGGAAACAAACCTTGGTCGACTCGGAAGCAATAACGAACTGTTGTGTAATAATTTGCAGTGTTTTACTGTCTTGTTGTTCGATGCAACAAGCTGCAAAGATAATCAAGATTATCTGAACATCTAATCTGCCGTGAGAAGGAAAAACAGCTCATCAATGAAATTCTGGGCGCACGAAAAATGCCTCAAGGATTTTGAGCTTACCACTCCATTATTCGTCTCCAGTTTATAGTTATAAGTCCACATTTTCGATCGTCTGTTAGGTTACATCCTATCGATCGTGCTGATATCGATTAAATACAAGAAACATCGATTTTACTTCGATTATTCATAGTTAAGCTCTTTCTCCCAGTTAATAACCAAAACTGTGGCAGCGATTTGGAGGAAATACCACTTGAGCTGTTTTTCCTCCACATCTTATACAAATCAAACGAACATCATATTTGAGAAAACCACTTATAATGTTGAGGAAAACCAGCTCAGCTGTTCAAACAACATCTCAAATTCAGGGAAAACATCTGATGTTACCAATGGAGTGAGGGGATTAGGAGGAAAAACCACTTGGCTGAAGCGGAAAATGGCTCAGCATGAAAGATCTAGTCGAACGATTTGGAGGAAAAACAGCTTACCTATGTATAGTTGAGTGGTTTTTCCTCCACATTAAATTACGAAAGACCAGGCCAAGGCGTGCTAACCGTCAAAGATACGCCCTTTTTCCTCCGAACGATCAAAGGCAAGCTGTTTTTCCTCCACATTAAACTACAGAATTTCTAGTTGAGCTTTTCTGACCAAATTTTTCAATTTCGCGATTTTATTATTTAAGCTGTTTTTCCTTCTCACGGCAGTAATCTGTCTGGTTAATGTTTGGCTGTATCACCAATCTACCAACAAGTTCGTTAATCCACGTAAATTCGATGATCTCAGGACCACCTCAATTCGAGCAGATCCAGGTTGGAGGAACCTCTCGACTTCGTAATCACTTCCAGTCATCGACATCGTCAAGGATTGGAGAAGGTTAGCAAACAAGACCATTCAAGACGATGGTGGATTTCCCTGGAAGTGAAACACTGCGGTTCACTTGACCTGGTTCTATTGTTCCTCCATCCCCTCACATTATGAATTAGTTGTCGAAATAGACGAAAAGAGAAAGGTTTCTCCGACTCTGGAAGATTTTGAATGGAGTTTAATTAACGAATTTTCGGAAGGGACCGAACTAACCCTCTACCCTACTTTCAGATGGAAACTCCGAGATTTTATTGCGAATCACTTCATTATTAAACAGTAGCTCCGGCTTTTGGGGATGCCGTAACAAAACGAACAAAACAATAGCAGAATAGCACTTCCCGGATCTACCCCAAAAAGGGGTCTTGAAAAACAGCTGGCGTAAGAGAGGGGTTTCAACGGGAGAGGGATCTAATAAATTCCTTTTAGCCAGTTACAAACGGAAGTGCTTCCCATGTAAAGTTATAGTTCTTTCGTCAAGTTTCGGGGAAGGAGAAAAGGTAGTGTTTCTTCCGCGATCCGAAATGAATTGTTTAACTCTTGATTGCAAAAGGGGGCCACCCGGGAGCGGTAATCAAGTTTAGGGGTTTTCGTGGGCGAGAAGGTGGGAAATGGGATTTGGAGCGCTAATTGAAACGGTTTTCATGGCTGTAAATGAATAGAAGGGGGGGGGGGCTATCGGAACCTTAAATGCCAGGATACCTTAGTTTGACTTGTGAGCAGATTAAGTGGGTATTCACAATCGAGGTAATGAGAGAAACGCTGCATATTGTTTGCTTCCGAGTCTACCATCATAGCGGAAGCTTTGTTTTCACTTTTCAAGGTTGAAAAAAAAGTTCTCCAAAATTGAAATTTCGAAATTTAAGTTTTTGACCTTCCGGAACGATTTTGGTTCCGTGTCTTCAATTTTACAATTCTCATCTGATTTCGATGACATTTTCAGGGATTGTACGGGTTGGCGTGTAGACGGTCCCCTATGAAAATCATCACCCCCAGACGAATAGTGATTGCTGCGCATCATATATCAGCCATAACTTCTACATTTCTCATCCGATTTCGATGAAATTTTCAGTGAATATGCGAATTCGGTTGTAGATGGCCCCCAATGAAAACCTCAATAATAATTTCATTTACTGGACTTCAGGAATTAAAGAAAAGTCTCCTTTGGTTTTTTTTTCATCCACTGTCCTTCCCTCCGCTCAATCTTCCCCTATAAAAATCATTGTCCTCAGACTGATAGTAGCTACTGCGTATGCGCAAACGTTTTAATTTTTTGTTTCTTATTTTTCCGTGAAGATAGTTGCTTTTGCATTAACCCTTGGAAGGAAGCGAATATAATATATTTACCATATTATGGTAAATAAAGCTCATTTTAAGGAAAATTAAGGAGATAAATGAGCTTAGTTTCCACACATTTTTATGAGCTTTAGCTTTAATACTATGAAATTATAAATGAGCTTTAGTTACCATAATACGGTAAGCTGATTTCGATGACAATGAACGTGTTACAATGACAATGAAAATTTACTCATAGCTGCCTCTGAAGGCCTATGGGGTATTGCTTCCTTTCCAGGGTTAATGGAAAAACCTGTTTTCTTCGCAGGTTGCTTAACTTTACAGAAAAATCAAGAGGTCGAGGAAAAATGGTGAACTCACTCAGGCGATCACTGATGAGCTGAGTGAGCTCCAAAGCCGTTTTATCTCCTATTCAACGCAGGAAGCTGAAAGTTGAGATAGAGGGTCGAGGGTGAACACTGAAGGCACCTGAGCGACCACTGATCAGCTGAGTGAGTCAATGCATGCTAAAACATATTCCATGTTCTGCCAAGATTTAGTGTTTCGGACTAAATTTGTTAACAAAAATGAAAACAAAATCGACTATTGATAATATTTCGATTTTCAGCGTTTTCAAAATCAACAAGGCAAAAGTGAAAAGTGGGAATTTCGACCTGTTGATACTTTTTGTTGCAGATCGTTGCTAAGCTCGTCTATTGATGTTAAGTCCTGGGGGATTGAAGGTGCCAAGGACGCTGCAACGTGCTTTCTCTGACTGGAGAAGTGTGCTTATATTCTCTTCTTCCTTCATTTTTCTCAAAATTTTGATTCTATAACAATCGCTAAGTGTCATCATGCGACATGGAATGACAGCTCACAGGAAGATCTTCCACTGTTCTCACCACTGACGATCGGTAATTATTGACCCTGAGATTCCTTCCCGACGTAGAATGCTGGAGAGTTCTTGCATAGTAGCTCCTAAACACACATGGGTGTTTGGCACTCTGGTGGCCCTTTGGATTTATATTTTTTTGGGTTGTTGGCAGACCTGACACATCTTCCTCTACCACCAGGGGGCAAACTTTGCATCGAGGTTGATGGTATGGATGAAGTCCTGGTGGTCGAGGGTCTGTCCTCTCTGATGATCGCCGATGTGTCTGAATATCACCAATTACAAATTGGTAAAATAAAATATACATAAGTGACAAACTCGCTTTGGCACCACTTTTTGGAAATTTCAATAGGTATTCCACTTGAAAAAACATTATTTTATTCGAAAAAAAAATTAGTCCTAAGCACTAAATCTTGGCAGAACATGGAATATGTTTTAGCATTCATTGACTCACTCAGCTGATCAGTGGTCACTCAGGTGCCTTTAGCATTCTCACTCGACCATCCATCTCAACTTTTAGCTTCCTGCGATGAATAAGAGAGAAAACGGCTTTGGAGCTCACTTCGAAAAGGAAAAGTCCATTCAAGCAGGATGAGTTAATGTGCGAATTTTCAAAAAAAATCTTCAAAGCGCTGGTTAAGAAAATCGAAATATTATCTATATGAGAGAGTAGTCAGCCTTGTGGGTGTGGCACATATCACGAATAGTTAAAATAATACAATAAAACTCTGCAGCGACTGCAGCCTGAAGGCCTCAAGAAGCACCTGAGTTATTCACGCATAGACCTACGAACAAAATTTTTTGACACTACTCAGAGCTCTGTGGGACCAACCGATCGCTTATTGAGGATAATTAGGTAATTATCTAAAAAATGAATATTCCATGACAGTTTTTGAAATTGACGAGTCACTTAACAGCCTTATTTCTCTTGGTTTCAGTCCGTTCATGAACCTTCAGTTTATCAAATTATCAAGCAACTACACTAAACTTGTGAAAATGCGAAAAAGTACATTTCTGGAATTTTGGAGTTATTTGGTTTTGATCATAAACAATCATGAGAAACGTAAAGAGTCACTCCAGTCCAACCCCAGCAACATAGTCACAGCTGCACAGGTTAGTACATCACAAATTATACCTAAAAATAATGCTTCGAATAGGTACCTTTTTTTTCTTTATTTATTTTTGACAGTGGGTTATTTAAAACCCATATAGCCACATATTATAACATTTGAAAACATATCATACAATAACCACGTTCTGTGTGAATTAATAGTACTTCAACTGTTTCAAACTTTGTTCTACGTGTTTAATAATATCCTCTAAAATTATTCCTAATAATGTCAATATTACTTCAAACTTGAAACTTTTCGGTCGATTTAAAATTCCATTCCCGCTCCTCTCGTCATTTTTAATATTGCTTTCAATTGTCCGGTTGTTGCGTTTTTTAACATTTCGTAGAAGCTCTCTTCTTCAGTCGAGTCAATCCATTCCTGCCGCTCTTCCGCATAAAATGGGCATAATATGCCCATATATGATATTATCATCAATTTATGTTCCACGTCGTCCTCGGTTTCGGGGAATGGTCGCAGTTTGGTGAGTCTTTGACGGCTATCATGTAGAGGGAGCGGTTCACCATTCCATGTCCTGTTCGCAATCTTATAATTTGGACAATATCTTTTCGTTGTAGGGTTTTTTTATGGAACCAAGGGACTTTGGAAATGAAGGGCTGGATTCGATAATGATTATAACCCTTGTCCAGGGACGTTCTGTCATATTCCTCTTGCCAATTCTTCATCATCTCATTTTTTGTCAACAAAAGGGCGTCTGGAAGGGGGACCAGTGTATCGCCGTCAGTTGTGGTCATGTTTGCGCCATATTTGACAGCTGCATCAGCAATGTCATTTCCTTTCAACGAAATATGTCCCGGTATCCATTGGATTACTATCCTACCAGGATGAGTTTGGAAGGTTTGGGCTATGTGGTAGGTTAAGTAGTTATTGTTTTTCCCTCTATGGATATGTTGGAGCGCGAGACTTGAGGCTTTGGAATCTGTCAATACCACTATTGTTTTCTGGGTTTCTTGCTGTGTTCCTATATAGATACCAATCTTGATTGCAAAAAGCTCCGCGCTACAAATTTGGAAGACGGAGGATACTTTTTTTGAGAAGGTCTCCATGGTCTGCGGATCGAAGACTCCGATACCAACTCCTGTCGATAATTTTGAGGCGTCTGTAAATATTTTATAGTAAGAGCTGTAGCGTTCATTTATCATTTTATTTGTTATTACAGCCAGCTCCCTTGTCCCGCAGTATTTCTTATTTATATGGTTCCCTGGGAGGTTGCTCTCGATTGTCAATTCAGCCATACTCACTGGCATGTTTAGTGAGTATGGAAGTGTGGTTGAGGCATATATTTTCGCATTGTTCAACAATTGGCGCACTTTGCCCACGTTGTGAGTAAAAGTGATTCTTAACTAGTAGGTATCTACTGGGTAAAAGTGAAAAATATTATTGATAATCAATACGAAATAGGAAAAATTTAGAAAAATATTGTTATGGAATGCAATTATATTAGAAGTATCTCTGAGAATCTTTATAGGTATTTACAGGTAAGCGAATTGTAATTTTCATCAGAAATGAACTTATGGAAAGAATCACCTGCTGACGAAAGATTTGACGTAATAGGATTCTAATTTAACAGTTTCCCGATGCGATAAGAAGCTTTAAAAAATCAAAGAGTTTGATAAAAGGACTCCCGTTTTCTATATTGTTACCAAAGACGTTTTCGACTAAAAGTGATTTACTTTTAGCTCTTTCAAACAACGCCTTGTCAGCTGCATTCGAGGGAAGAATCAAAGGCACGAGGCAGGTAATTACTTCGACTCTTTTGATGCTCTGTTTCCCATGAAACGGCTTCCTCGATTAAATCCTTAATCAGTTTCCCAACCTTGTAAAATCCGTTGTGGAGAACGAAAATAAAAAGATAGGAAGGGGTGCCGGATGAACAAAAAAGGAGGGTTTCGTAACATGAAAGGGGTTTACTTATCACGTAGATTCGCGTTCACGTTGATGAATGAAGTCGAGTATCAACTTGTTCCCGATACCTTGAGGGGGGTATTCCCGATAGGGCAGTTTGAAAAAGGGGCACAATGAAGGGGGATGGAGGGATCAAGAGTGAACTTCTCGTTAAAAGGGTGCGAATAAAAGCCCTTTGACCTTGGGGTGGTTGTCACTTCCTTCCAGCCCTTCCTGGGTCCCAGGTTCGGCCTTATGCCCTGCGCCTTCATTTCCTTCCGCTCGTCTGGAGCGGCTTTTGAGTCGCGAAATAAAAGAAGAGTTTTTTTCGTTGATGGTGGACAACCTGAATAGATTTTTTCTTCCTCACTACCGGTGGTAGGGAAGCTTCGATATCAAGCAGTGTTCAAAACAAAGTGGGTCTTCGAAAATCACTATTTTGGTTTATTATTTTCAATAATGAACCTTTGGAATCAAGCAAGAAAAAAGTGCCGTAGCCCGAAAACTCTCGAAATAAAGGTATCGTTTTTTCACCAATTTTAAATAGTATTGAATTTCTAAAAATTTTTGAGACTACCCGGAGCTCTGTAGGACAAACCGTTCGGTCCCTACGAGTACTTGAAGGTTTTCCTTCGATAAAACAGAATCATGAGTGTGAATCGCAAAAGAGGTCTAATCGCCGTTCAAATTTTATCTGACTAAAATGCGATCGCTGTTCATTTCTTCGATTTGTATACAGTTTTGCCTTCTGCGTAACCAGTAATCAAATTTCCATATGAAGCTTTCTATTTTTCCAATCGAGTGTGAAGGTGTTCTTTCTAATAAACTTGATTGTGAAGGTGTGAAGCCAGTATGGTGTGGTAGGTAGTACCTAGCTGGTAGGTAAAAAAAAGTTGGTAGGTAAAAAAAATGTTGGTGGGTAAAAAACGCTGCAAATCATTGCTCAAAGGCTTCTTCACTCTTCAGATCACTGATCAGCTGAGTGAGCTCCAAAGCCATTTTCAATCCTATTGAATGGAAGTGCTATTCCAGGCGTCTCCAGCATTCGAGGAGATCTTCTTCACTCTTCAGATCACTGATCAGCTGAGTGAGCTCCGAAGTCATTTTCAATCCTATTGAATGGAAGTGCTTTTCGAGGCGTCTCCAGCATTCGAGGAGATCTTCTTCACTCTTCAGATCACAGATCAGCTGAGTGAGCTCCGAAGTCATTTTCAATCCTATTGAAAGGAAGCTGAAATTTGAGAGGGAAGGTCAAGGGAGAATACAGATGGTAGTAGGTGCTACTGATGGAGAACCAGTGATCTATAAAGAAGGGTGATCTATACAGAAAATAATAAACCTTTGAGCAATGATTTGCAGCGTTTTTTATATTCTTTGGTTTTTCAAATTCATCAACGTCACACCGTCTATAGGTCAGATCTTTGCTCAAATGTAGAGGAAAGTTTAGGATTGGTCCCGTAATGATTGCTTGATGATTTAACCACGAGCCGGCTATTAATTTGCCATAGTTGGTTCCAAAGAAATCGGTAAATTTTGCTTCCTCACTACCGATGGTAGGCAAGTTTTGTTTGCAAGCAGTGTTCAAAACAAAGTGGGTCTTCCAAAATCGCAATTTTTCCTCTTCTTCGGTTTTTCAAAAACATCAACGTCACACCGTCTGTAGGTCAGATTTTGCTCAAATTTAGAGGAAAGTTCAGGATTGGTCCCATAATGATTGCTTGATGATTTAACCACGAGCCGGCCATTAATTTGGCATAGATGGTTCTAAAGAAATCGATTAATTTTGCTTCCTCACTACCGGTGGTTGGCAAGTTTCGTTTGCAAGCAGTGATTCAAGATAAGGTGGTTCTTTCAAAATCACAATTTCTTATATTCTTTGGTTTTTCAAAAACATCAACGTCACACCGTCTATAGGTCAGATTTTGCTCAAATTTAGTGGAAAGTGCAGGATTGGTCCCATAATGATTGCCTGATGATTTAACCACGAGCCGGCCATTAATAGTTAGTTAGGCCATTAATTAGTTGGTTCCGAAGAAATCGGTAAATTTTGCTTCCTCACTACCAATGGTAGGAAAGTTTTGTTTGCATGCAGCGATTCAAGACAAGGTGGGTCATTCAAAATCACAATTTCTGCTCTCCTTTGAGTTTCAAAGCTTTGGTTTTTCAAAACATCAACAAAAACGTTTTTTAGTTTTTCAAAAATATCAATGCCACACCGTCCGTAGGTCAGATTAATAATTATAATTATAATTGATAATTTATAAATGAAGATGAGTTTGTTCGCCGCCATTTTTTGATTCCTCTAGGGGGTCCTATGTTCTGACAGTATGGTTGAAAAACGTGTTTTTGATGTTTCTGTAGGAAATTTCATTGTTTAATATATTTTATTTGGTATAAATGGAATCGGAGGAAAATTTCTCACAAGAATACACAACAAAAATGTACTATCATGGCCTCAAAATGTACAACTCTGTGTTTTTCGGGCCCAAAAATGTGTTTTTCCGCGTAGAACGTAAGATCAACATTACTACAAGGTACTCCCTATAAGAATACCTACCCTATGAGTAAACAAAAAAATAGTGTTAAAATAATTGGAAATGTTCAAAAATTAATTAAAATCGGTTTAAATTTCCCTTTGAAATTCGCCCACTCCCTCAAGCTGCACAAAAGTTCTCAACTTTGCTTCCACGTCAGTCAGTCTGTCTGTCTGCAATATTAAGCATTCAATTCCTACCGAGCTAACGAAAACCTGAAATCAAGGTTCGATTTTGATGACATTTGTATGGTTGGTGAGGGTTAATCTCGGGACGGTCCCCATCGAGTTCCATTACCATCGCAAAAATTGTGGAAATTTCATACTATCTGTACGTTTGATTTTGTTTGAATTTAGGCGGAACTTTCAACAAGCGATCTGTGAAAGATGCGGTACATGGAAAAACGAATAATCGTCAACATAACCGAGAACAATTTTTTCTCAATTGATTTTGTTCGACATGGGTGTCATGCAACATGATCGTGAAAATCATGTTTCATCATGGTGATGCTGTTTAGAATTGCCTCAATATTTCCTGCATTTTGTCAACGTTGTGTTGTTTGAGGAATCTTAAGTTCACCCAGCTTGGTAGACGTTTTGACTGCCCTCACTGTCTCTATAGTGATTATTTCGATGTGTCAGGTGAAACCTTACATCCTGCTCCAGGGAACTCCAACTCCCGTCTTCCTACCGCACTCGGAAAAAAAGAGGGTTCGAAAAGAAACTTCTTTTTCGAAGTAAGAAGTTGGCGACGACTCCAGGAGGGACCGGTTTAGGGGTGAAACGTAGTTTTTTTCCCTTTGCTAAGGAGAAAGGGGAGGTCAACTAGGTTCTGCGTCAAATTGAGACACGAGGAAGAAATGTTCGCAAGGGGTGGAAACCTTCTCCATGTTCATTGAAACGTAACATCCACGTAGGAGGGAAGTTGAAACGACGTTAGGAAGAGGAAGCCCGTATTCCGCAGTGTAGCGACGCTCCTACCAATAAATGGTAAAATTTCCACCAGACATCTGTGCAAATTGGTAATAGGTAATAACAGTGTTGGTGATTTTAATCGTACTATGTTCAGGAATTAGGCTGATTTCAAAGCAATGGCAACTCAAAAACGTTCGACAGCAAGTGGGCCCCGTGGGACTTGGAGCTGCACTCAAACCCTATGAAACTTGCCTTTGACTTTCCACAAAAATGGCCAAGCTTCACGGTGTTTTGGTTTATTATTTTCAATAATGAACCTTTGGAATCGACCAAGAAAAAAATTTTAACCCCCCTCCCCCATCTAAATTTGATGGTTTACGTTTCAAGGTACGTAGAATCCAAAAATCGGATAACAATTTTGCGGACGGTCCGTGATACGCGGGACTTTTCCTAGTTACCATGGACTAATTTTTATGAAATTTGGTGTAAGGGCTCCATTTGAGGTCTAGTTGTGTCCCGAAGCTTTTGGTTGATGTCAGCCACTTCTAAGGGTTGAAATTTTCAAAACACCATAACTCAAAAACTTTTGATATAAAGATATTGTTTTTTTATCAATTTAAAATAGTATCGAATTTTCAGAATCGATTGGGACCCCCTCTATAGGGACAAACCGTTCGCTCCCTATGAGAACTTGTGTTGAACTTACAATAAATCAGAAACACGAGTGCGAATCGAATAAGAGGCCTAATTTCCGTTGATATTTTAGCTGACCAAAATGCGATCGTTGTTCGTTTCTTCGAGTTGTTCTCAGTTTTGCATTCTTAGGAACCAGTAATAAAATTTTCTAATGATGGCATCCACAACCCCTAAATTTTCGAATTGAGTGTGAAGCGTTTACTTCATTGCTGGCAGGGATCTATACAGAAACATATTGTTTAGTAATGCATGCATTCCAGGGGACGTCCCATTGGATAAGCATTAGATCAGTTTAACCAGTTGTTAAGTGATAAAACTGTTTCACTCGATGTAATTTATTTATTACTTTAGGCAAGAAATATTGACCCCCCCCCCCCCACCACCTCCCAACGCCAACAATGGTGCCAGTCTGGCACCAAAGCGGAAATACGTCGTAACATTGAACTTTCATCTGTTAGTTTTGGTAGGCAGTCCGTCGAAGTTCACATCCGTATTCAAGGTGAAACACAAAAAAAAACACGAAATAAGCG
Source organism: Apolygus lucorum (assembly GCA_009739505.2). Taxonomy (NCBI): domain Eukaryota; kingdom Metazoa; phylum Arthropoda; class Insecta; order Hemiptera; family Miridae; genus Apolygus; species Apolygus lucorum. The sequence continues at coordinate 395,833 of CM019170.2, read as the reverse complement.
GTTTATGCATCATGGCACCATGGTGGCAACACTATTAATTCCATGGTGGCACAGAGAATAATTCATGAAAATCCGGAGGAATATTGAGAATTTTTCCTCAATTTCAGAGCTTGGGTACAATTAGTAAGCAGTAAAGGAACCGAAATATTGAAAAATCGGATATTTTGTGAATGTTATCCCCCCACTCACCCTCTCCCCTTGCGAATTTTGGTACTCGGGTGAAATTATGTACAACTCGGAAGTTTTGAGTCAAACAAAAAACGAAACACGCAAATCGGTTGGAAATTGAGACCTGGGCAGAGTTTATAAGATTATGCACGCAAACTCACGTTTTTTAAGCATTAACCCCCCCTTTCCCCCTCTTAAAAAGCAAAATCCAAAATTCCGGCGCCGTAGTGCACAACTAGATAGTATTTCGCTTCAAACGAAAAAAGAACCACGAAAATCGTTTGAGAACTAAGGCCTGGGCAGAGTACACAAGATTTTGTTACACACATACACACACACATACACCTACTCACACACACACACACAGACATATACATATGTTTTTTTCGCGGATTTGGATTCAGAATGGTCTGAAAAGGATTACTGTGTGGTTATTTTTTCTTTCTGTTGAGTGTTGTCCAACTTTACCCCAGATCGATCGCATAAGGACGCCCAAGTCTTACCGTGGGACGTCCTAAAAAAAGGCGGGCCTCCCTTAACGCACACACACTTATGCCGTGTGCGTGTGTGAGTGGTATTTTGTAGTATCCAAGATATCCTCCAAGGGTTTCATCGCTTTTCTGTGCATGGATACTTTTTTCAAAGACAGTTGGCTAGCTACGTCACGATTGGCTAGCTACGTCACCATTCAAATCTTCAACTTTCTTTAGCTTCTCTGATTTTTTAAAAACATTTTGTCGACAAACAGACCCGATTACCGTTATTCCTGACCCATACTCTTTTGAAAAAAAAATTTAAAAAATTGACTGAAATAACCCATTTAAGGGTAGGACGTACGATAAATCAGAAACACGAGTGTGAATTGCAAAAGAGGCCGAATCTCCGTTCAAATTATAGCTGACCGAAATGCGATCGATGTTTTTCTTCATGTTGGATGGTTGGTGGCTTTGCAGAGAGTGATCTATATAGAAAAAATTTAAACCATTGTGTAATAATTTGCAATGTTTTGCTTGGGTTCTTTCCCATATTAGTTCGAAATTGTCAAGATTCTCCAATGGTGAAACTGTTCCCATCTTCACAGATACAAAATGACTCAGTTGCCACAATCCAGGAAAAAAACCAACAAAATATGAAGGAAAACACCTTTCGGATCGTGTTATCTCCCGTTTTCTCCCTAAAAAACCAACTGCTTTCCAGCGTCTTCGGGAAAACCCCGGGAAAGGCATCGAACTAAGAAATGTACCGGTTGATAAATAATTCAGAGCCCGTCCTTCCCTTCAGCTTCGGTAATCCCGAAGACAGAAGAGGGGCAGGCAAGAAGTCTGAGAGAAGTGGAAACGGCATTTTACGCCCGTAAGCAATTTGTGTAGACTTGAAACCGAGCTCCGAAGGTTTCTGCTGGAACAATCTGGAAGCAGTTGTTTCTTTCATCAGCTGTTTCCTATTTCCGTGTCTCATTTGCTTCTTGGTCTTTTTCCTCGCGTCGCAGTTTCAGAGAGGAAATTGAAAAGAGCACGACGAATCAAGCAGAGTAATGGAATTCGCTATGAGGTAGACACAGAAATGCTCATCTTTACTTTAAGGGAGATTGCGCGAATCGTCCCTATTGAATAGAACAAGGGAATATCTTGAGCTGAAAGCACCAGTTGTCGACACTGTACCAATATTAGACACCCCTACCAAAACTAAGAATTAAAACATATTGTTTAGTAATGCATGCATTCCAGGGGACGTCCCATTGGATAAGCATTAGATCAGTTTAACCACTTGTTAAGTGATAAAACTGTTTCACTCCATGTAATTTATTTATTACTTTAAGCAAGAAATACTGACCCCCCCCCCCACCATTATCCACCTTAACATTTCTAGCGGCATGGGAGCCTCGAATCTGAAGAGCATTTTAAAATCCATGCTCTACAATACCCAACATGCGAATTCGAGTTCACCCCCCCCCCCCTCCTCCTCCTCCAATGGTGCCGGTCTGGCACCAAAGCGGAAATACGTCGTAACATTGAACTTTCATCTGTTAGTTTTGGTAGGCAGTCCGTCAAATTCACATCCGTATTCAAGGTGAAACACAAAAAAAAAACACGAAATAAGCGGTTTATGGCATCATGGCACCATGGTGGCACCAATATTAGTTCCATGGTGGCACAGAGCATAATTCATGAAAATCCGGAGGTATAATGAGAATTTTTCCTCAATTTCAAAGCTTGGGGACAGTTAGTAAGCAGTAAAGGAACCGAAATATTGAAAAATCGGATATTTTGTGAATATTATCCCCCCCACTCACCCCCTCCCCTTGCGAATTTTGGTACTCTGGTAAAATCATGTACAACTCGGAAGTTATTTGAGTCAAACAAAAAAAGAAACACGCAAATCGGTTGGAAATTGAGGCCTGGGCAGAGTTTACAAGATTATGCCCGCAAACGCACGTTTTTTAAGCATTAACCCCCCCTTTCCCCCTCTTAAAAAGCAAAATCCAAAATTCCGGCGCCGTAGTGCACAACTAGATAGTATTACGCGTCAAACGAAAAAAGAAACACGCAAATCGGTTGGAAATTGAGGCCTGGGCAGAGTACACAAGATTATGCCCAAAAACGCATGTTTTTTGAGCATTAACCCCCCCTTTCCTCCCCTTAAAAGGCAAAATTCGAAATTCCGGCGACGTAGTGCACAACTAGATAGTTTTCCGCGACGAACAAAAAAAGAACCAGGAAAATCGGTTGAGAACTAAGGCCTGTGCAGAGTACACAAGATTTTGTTACACACACACACACACACACACACACACACATACACACACACACACACACACACACACACAGACATACACCTATGGTTTTTTTCGCGGATTTGGATTCAGAATGGTCTAAAATGGATTACTGTGTGGTTATTTTTTTTTCTGTTGAGTGTTGTCCAACTTTACCCCAGATCGATCGCATAAGGACGCCCAAGTCTTACTGTGGGACGTCCTAAAAACGGTGGATTTCCAAAAGAGGTAGTCTGGCTGGTGGAAGGTCCATTACTAGGTCTTCAGTTTATTAGATATACTAAAAACTTTAATTTGTGGGTGGTTTCCCACATTCTGTATGGAAAATGGTTCTCACTTTATAAAATTTAGGAACACCAACACGATCGAGACATGAATGGATTGAAGGAAGAATAAATTACCAAAATAAAACATCGGTTCTCGCTTTGAATGGAATTCAAAATAGTTCCCAACTGTCAGACAGAAGAGCTTCCCGGGGAAGTGCACGACAACCAGGTTTTTCTGAATTCATTTATTCTTTTGTTACAAGCGGCGCAGGCGATAGGCCTCGATCCGACCACTTCAGCTCTGTCGAGGGGAGGACTATGCAAATTAAAATTTTTTTTGGGGAAAAAACGAAACGACGGGAAGAAAACGTGATACCTTCAAAGGGCGTATCCATTTCCATAGCAATTTCCATCCGTCCGATTGCGAAAAACGAAGCACAGAGGGCGTTCATTGTTCTGTCACTTGAGCGATGTAATGAGAAACGATGCGCGCGGGCTTAAAACGGTTCTGAAACCTGTCATTCATGTAAAATATTTCTTTCTCATGTTTCCTCAATGAACGTGAAAAAAAACGTGAAGCAAACAAATATTGATGAATATTGCCTTTGATTTAATCAAAGCCGTTCTAATGGAAGTCCACGTGTACCTGAGTAAACTGTAACTAGACGTTCAAGGGAGGAAATTTCACACGGCTTCGGCTATCGACGGACAAGGCCGAACCCTGCCGAGTGTCAGTCTTCGTTTATCTATTATCAAGGCGTTCAGTTTTTTCAGGTTTTAGTTTCATGCCCTAACATTGTTAGTAAAAAGTGGGGAGCGTAGAATTTTGCTATAACTTCACTGCAACTCATTTTGGATGTTAATAACGTATTTTCATGATTTAAAAACTATGGAAGTAAAATTCTTGGTAGTATTATACTACGTGTATAATACACGTTATACCTACTAGTGTATAATACACTTTGTAAACTACCTACTTTTCTCAAATAAGAGAGGACATTTAAATTGCCGCCGCATACTCCTGAGGGACGTGAATTCCTTAGAACACAAATCACACTTTACCTTATCACTCATTAGGTATAAATTTAAAAAATGAAACGAAACTAAAATAAAATAAGAAAATTGAAAACAAACGACTAGGTAAGGAACGAAATCGGTAGCTGGAAACGAATACTATAACAGCGAAAGAAATTGAAACAGGAGATGGTGTGATAATGGAAAAAGAGTGAAGGACTGACACTCGGCAGTGTTCGGCATTGTCCGTCGATAGCCGAAGCCGCGTGAAATTTCCTCCCTTGAACGTCTAGGTCAACTGTATAATAATTGCCTCATCAGCTGTATTTTGAGTGCTCTACCGATTCATAAAAGTACAAGTTAGCAGTGTTTTCTTGATAACGTGAGATAACATTCATGAATGGCATTAGGACCTTGAGAAATTCAGGGCGGTATTCATAGTCATGACTCGAGTTGGAGGACTCCTCCAAAGTACGCTTTGAGGAGTCCTTTCCTCCTCGAGCTATTCATAGTTAAGCCTTAAGCCAAAGTCAAGGCCAGACTCATCCTCCAAGTCGAGGAAGGTCTCGAGGAAGCCTTAAGGAGGCCCGACGGCTCCTTAAGCTATTCATAGTCGCCTCATTTCAAGGCGTCCTCGAACCGCCAAAGGCGTCCTCCAATGGCGGTATTCATAGACGACTTCGGAGGTGGAGTCGAGAAATTTGAAGGCCGAATCGAGATATTTCGAGTCGAGAAAGGGGCTTCGAGCTTCCTCAGCCCAAGGTAGGTGAAAAGGTACCTTGAGGTACCTTGAGGAAAGATTTTGATGATATCTACCTACCTGTTATCACAAGCGTTGTCGTTATAAAATATTCTACGGATCTATTCTTCGGTTATTTCGTCCGAAAACATGGATTTCGAAGATATTGAAAGATTGGAGGAATTTGATGATTATTTGTAGGAATCTTCGCGAGATCAGCAAAGGCCGAAATGTTACTTGCGGGATCAAGAAAACCCTTTGGAGGTAGGCACTCAAAAGTTATGATAATAATGATAAACACGGTGAATGCCAGTAATTTTGTTATGTTCTTATTTGTATAGGTATTGGATGATCGAACATTTCGGAAGAAATTTCGTTTTACAAAAGAGACCGTGATAAACGTGCTGCTCCCGATTTTCTTCCTGCCCGAGAGTATTTCTGTGAACAGGAGAGAACAGAATCTATTTCTTCATCATCTAGGGCTGGGTACTTACGACTGAGTTACTTGCACCAAATTCTGGCATATGTTTCTTACATAACGAGTCGACAATATACTGAAATTTGGTCGATTCCGGTTCAGTGGAAGAAAAGTTATGACCGCCCGATATTTGATGATAGCTGATTTCAGTAGAAATGTCGAACATTTTCGCACTTTACAAAAAATTGACATCTTCAAATAGCTCTAAACTCTAGTGAATGTTCGAGCAACATGTACTCAACAATATACTAAAATATGGTGAGGGAATTTTGAATAAAAAGAAGTAATCGATCTTAGAAGTTGCCGAGCCATCTGTTTCAAAGCCGAGGTTCTGTAGTCATAAGACTACAGAACGACATTTTCGCACTTTACAAAATAACGTCATCTTCAAATAACTCCAAACTCTAGTGAATGTTAGATCAACATATCCTCAACAATTTTCAAAATATGGTGGGTGGGAATTTCGAATAAAAAAAAGTAATCGACTATGTTCAACTCTTCATAGTACTGTACCTACCTTCCTTGTTGAAAGCACGTATTAATACCAATGGAAATTTGTTTCATATAGTTCTAAAGCCTTCATTTGTGTCACCCCATAGGGGGAAAAAATAGAAATTGGTTTTTCTACTGATTTGAGAAGTATGAGGATGAGAAGTTCTGTTGTAACGGAATGACGCGGCCGCGGGACTCGGGAAGTGTTGCGATTGCGCTTTCAATCTATGGCCCGTTTCACTCAGGTGAAAAGCGCTTTGGTACTTTGTAAATTACAAAACAACGAACAAGCGCAAAGAAAAGGAGCACCAATATTAGTATAATATACTTATTGCATATAATACGCAACTTTGTGTTTGGTACTTTCCAATGAAATTAAAATCACTCGCGATTTTCTCCCAACACTTTTTTTTTTTCGACAAATGAGACCGCATCTGTTTTTTTTCCACAATGTCCTTATTTTCAATTATGAGTTTCCTCCACGTAGTTTATTCAGCTTCGCTTAAAAACGGCTCTCTTCTTTTCACTTTCCATTCGGAAACTAATATAAAAAATCGTCGTCCCATGACACACCGAACTGTATACCTCCTTCCTTCGGCGCATGAAGTCGGTCAAAAATTAAAAGGTAGCAAACACTATTTTATTAAAGAAGGAACGCGAACAACAGGAACTCTGATGGTCCAAATTCAAAGCCGAAAAACAACACCAACCATTCTGAAATAAACAACCGAACCTTCTCTATTGAAACCTTCACTGAGCTGTTACCTGAACAGGGCTGCCAATTCTTCCTCGACCGTCGTTTGGTAACTCGAGGTCTCCTCGAGTTGAGGATGAGCTGAGGTCGACCTCCAAATGCATTCTGTTCGTCTATGAATAGGGTGAGGAATCCTCGAGAAAAGATAAGTTGAAGGAAACCTTAACTCGAGTCGAGGAAATCCGCGCCTTGAGGAATGACTATGAATACCGCCCTCAACTTTGATAGTTGAGGAAAAGCTGACTCATTGTTACATTATTGATATTACATTAACAGTATGATTGTAGGTAATTCCACTAATTGTTGTTCATCAATCTTATCGTTAGAATGAGCGTCAATGAGGCCTAGGATCCACAGTGTAATGATTGACTAATACTAAGTGAAAATGCCAAGTGGGTGTGGCACATAGCTTTCTCGTATCCACTACCCGATTGTATGAAGGAGATCCGATGCATAGTAGTTAATCTCAAAGCATCTTTCTCAAAAAATCTCTGAATATCTTGCACTACCCTCTTAGGGGCTCACTTCTACATTGTTGGAAAATGGAGAAGTTATGGCTTTCACAAGTTATGGACAAGGTTTCACGTTTGCGCATGTGCACAAAAAACATTCAATTTGGGGGCCATAATTTTCATAGGGGACAATCTACACGCCAACCCGCACAATCCCAGAAAATGTCGGCGAAATTAGATGGAAAATGTAGAACTTATGGCTGTAACAAGGAAATACATGTTTGCGCACGCGCAGTGGCCATCATCCCTCTGGGGGCAGTGATTTTCATAGGAAGCCATTAACAACCCAATTCGCATAACCCCCGAAAATTTCATCGATATCGGATGGATAATGTGGAAGTTATGACTATTACAAGGAATTCACGTTTGCGCATGCGCAGCGGCTGCTATCAGTCCACCGTCAGGGGGTGATGATTTTCATAGGGGACCATCTACACGCCAACCCGCACAATCACTGAAAATTTCAACAAAATCTTTCTTTTTTTTTGATCTTTTTTTGTATCTGACTTTTCCCAAGAATTGGAGGTAGAAATGAGCCTTTGAAGAGGTTGTTTCTCTCGAGTAAACCAACAAGTTTCTTTGTTTTAACCTTCTATCTCGACTTTTTCCGAAAATTGAAGGTAGAAATGAGCCTTTGAAGTTCGAATACACATTTATTTGGACGGGGAACCACTTCCCGATGAAGTTGAGATAACATGAAGTAAAATGCTTTGATTACCTCGACAAATAATTAAATAGCTTCGACTATCAAGGAAAAGATTCATGTTTTCCTTCTTCATCAGTCATATTGTTCAAATGAATATCAGTATGACCCAGAATCCACTGGTCAAATATATTGTTGTTACAAGAAATAATTTAGATTTCTGAACTCTAAAAAAATGGCCGCCAAAAATGGCCTCTCCGAACTGGTTTTCCTGTAATAAAAATTCCTGATTGAAAGGAAGAGTAGGTACTCTCCGAAGCAAATTTCGCATTCGAACGCGCCCCATCTGAAAGATTCTAATTCACTTTGACGATTGTTCACTCGACAAGAGCAAAGAAAGGGCTTTAATTATCCGAACCCCTTTTGTGCTTCGATATCAGCCGTGACAATCAAAGAGCACACACACACACACACCCTCTACTTCACACACGGAGCCTGATGAAGTTCGGGCGTTCTTCCTTACCCTCGCGTGGGAATGAAACTTTTTGTGATTGTTGTATTATGAAGAGGTTTTGCCCCTATACGAGTACCCCTCTCGAGAGAACCAACTTTGCCTTCCGACCTCGGAGGTTTTGATTGTGTTTTGGAAGCTTTCGGCAAGTTTGAGGAACCGAGGAGAATATATTATTTGCTCTGGGATAATGATTTCCCGGGTTCGCCGAAATAATCCTTTCTCTCGCGATAAAACCGACCTCGGTTGATTGTCTAGGCTTCCAAATGTTACTCAACACTTCGCACCCCTAAAATGAGCGGGGCTGGTACTCGAGAAAAAATAAAAAATAATAATAATAATAAATCTAGGAGTCGATATCCCAAAAGTCATGATTTTGATATATGCCTGTCCCATTCTACAGTTGCTTGACTTGTTCACAAACCTGCAAATTATTACGCAACGGTTTATTGTTCCGCTTCCTCAGTACTGAAGCGAGTGGACACTTCGTTTCCAAGCAGTAATTTGGCCGATAATCCTCGATTCGGCACAGACACGTTTTGGCACAGCTCAGCGGCCACAAAATAATGAACCTATTCGGTACCATCCAAAAAACTTTGAAAGTTGACTGTGCCGCCACCCCCCCCCCCCCCCAAGTAACAATTAGGTCTATTCTGGGAGGAGTACACTTTCATAAATAAATAAATAAATGGCGAGAAATAGTTTTTTGACATGATTTATTATTGCAACTGATTATTAATACAATCTTATTATTAATACAATCCATCTAGCAATATTAGATATTACATTTTTTGTAATATTATTTTTTGTTTATTATATATTACATATCTTTTGTACACTCCTTGAGAGCCTGTTTACAGTAAAACCCAGCCCCTTCTCATAACAGTATCTTCAACACCGAGTTGTAATTGCGCTCTGTCGCCGGAGTTCATCTTCATTGTCCAAAATATTGAGTATTTCCAGGTTTTCATGATTGTAGAGGCGTTGTTCGTGCCTCCTCGAGTGCCTAAATATTCTGAAAAACTAATTCTATTTATTAAATTCATCTCTATGTAATTATTTGTATGTAATCGTCAATGTAATTTTATATGAAATTTTCTATGTAATTTGACACCGCACTGGTTATTGGACACTCATTGGGGTTTACCACTACACATGTAACCTGGTAATTAGGCTTGCAGCCTACTATATAATTTTTAGGTCAACTGTAAAGCTTAAAAAGCAATAAAGTTACGTAATTTAAAAAAAAATAAAAATAAAAAAATGTCTCGTAGCAATTTTTTCAGGGACTTCTTTTCCGAGTTATTTTAATTTTAAAGTATTTCTTCGTGATTTTGACCTTATGTCATTAACCTGTAGTAATTTGTAGTAACTCCTTTAATTTGCTTTAATTTGTTAGGTTTGAATCAAAAATCGTAATTCATATATACCGAAATAAATGCGAAATTTGTGCACAGAGTCTTGCAAACAGGATTCACGTACCACCAGCTTGCTAATATCTCCAATCTCTCCATCCATAAGAGATACAGAAAGGGGCAGCCCCTGAAACTAGTTCTTTTATTTCGTACCCTGAAAAATTTATATCTTCGGACTTACAGGGTGATGTGTTTGGTGTGTCGGCGAGTGAAGGAGCTGACCTTCTCGCTGCGGCGTTTGACTAAGAGAGAAACATCCTAACATGCAGTACTGTCGGATCGGCGGTTCAGAACCATACCGGCATGCGGAGTACTGGGAGAATCGGGCTAGCCTGTCGACCCCGGCGTTTCAGAGAAACCAACCGGCGGGAAGACGGGATATTTACTTATGAGCCTACGACTTCGAGGAGTCCCTTGATCCCTTGATGAAGGAGAAGTTGGAGAGCGAAATGAACGAGACGAATACTGGACTAGATTGGCATACTCGAGCATCCCTGAGTGAGCTTATATACTGGTGAGATTGGTTGAGGGAAAGAGAGGTGGAAGGGTGACGTCATGTGGAGTGTACTCCCCGTACCACGTCCCTTCCTTGCGGGTGTCGTCTCACTCAGGGATCCTCTCGTACTTCTTTACTTAAAAACTAAACAATGAATTAAATGTGGGTCATATTACAGGGATTTACACTTTACTACACAGGTACACGATTTTTTTTTTTTTTTTTCAACTGCCTCGAATATTATGACTGATTTTTATGTTTTTTGGTGCGCTGTATCCAAATCTGGTAGCCATTTAGCTCCATCTCGTACAGATTTTTTGCTACATTGGTTTATCCCTAGTCACTGGGTTATAAATAAGGCTCATTTCACTATGGCAAGCACTAGCAAAGATTTATTGCAATATTCCGTAAATCGAATTCTCGTAAATGTAAACAGAAGAAAACAACGCAGTTCACATGAAAATTCAAAGAATCTTTTTGTGGGCCCATTTCTTCTTCCCCTGAATGCTCCTCTTGGTGCGTTGCTTAGCTTTTTTTTTTTCATCAGGGGTTTCCCGTAGCAGCAACCAGCAGAAATCATATTAGAGTTCTATCTTCCTTGGTACCTTCTCTCTGCGTCCTTGATGTCCTCATGGAACCGCTCACCCTGCTCTTCACTGTACGCCCCCAAGTAGTTGACATGGGAGTGCATGAAATGCACTTTCAGGCTCATATTACAGCCTTGTTCTTTGAAGGCAGTGAGCATCCTGGCAACAATATCCTTGTAGTTGCTATCCCGCCTGTTCCCCAAGAATTTGAGAACTACATCCTTGAAGGAGTCCCAGGCTTCTTTTTCCTTCTCAGACATTGTTGTAGTAAATGGTGCATCTGCGATCAGTTTCCTTATATCAGGGCCTACGAACACTCCTTCCTTTAGCTTGGCTTCAGAAAGTCGAGGGAACTTGGTGCACAGATACCGGAAGCACTCTTTATCTTTTGGAAGGGACTTGATGAATTGCTTGATGAGGCCCAACTTGATGTGGAGACAGACTTTGACACAGTCAGTCACCTTGCCCTGACCAATTGCCTTCGTGGTGTCGGGGCCCCATCTCGATTAATTGAGTATGTGGCCTGTCTGTACCATGAAGGCGTGACGGTCCTCGAGGCAGGAGGTGAGGTGTCAGGGGATATATGGATAGGGCGTGGGGTACGCCAGGGGGATCCTCTATCACCACTCCTCTTTAACCTGGTCGTGGATACGGCCTTGGGTAAGCTGCCCACAGAAGTAGGGTTTGATCTCGCCCCTGGGGTGCGAGTAGGAGCATTGGCCTTTGCTGATGATGTTATCCTACTCGCAGAAACCCGTGAGGGCTTGCAGATTGCCCTCAATGCATTTGCTAAGCAGCTATCCAGGTGTGGACTCGTGGTCAACCCCGATAAATGTGGGTCGGTCTCCTTGGTCCCGTCGGGTCGCCAGCATAAAGTGAAGGTTGTGGATGGGGGTTTTGTCATAGGACAGGCCCCCATTCCTTCTCGATCTGTGTTGGAGGTCTGGCGGTACCTTGGAGTCGACTTCATGGGGGTGGCCACCATTACTGCCAGCCGTGTGGACCTTGGTAGGGCGCTAGCCCGCATCACCAAGGCTCCATTGAAGCCACAGCAGAGGCTGCGCCTCCTCCGCACGTACTTACTGCCGAAGCTAACCTACGGGTTAGTCTTCGGTAGGCTTACGGCGGGGAGGCTGCAAGAATTAGATAGAGAAGTCCGCTCTGCTGTGCGCTCTTGGCTGAGGTTCCCACCTGGTGTCCCAAGTGCCTATATCCATGCACCGGTCAAATCCGGTGGGCTTGGTATTGTGTCTCTTTCCGCATGTATCCCTTCTCTGCGCCGCCAGCGCCTGCTAGCCCTTCAGGGGTCGAGCTGGGAGGTCGCCCGTGTTGCTGCTGGTCTTGATTTTGTCAGGCAGCAGTTAGCATGGTGCAACCGAGCAACACCATCTGCTCCAAAACCCAGTTCGTCTGCTGAGTTTGCTGCTGCCCTGCATGAGTCAGTAGATGGTAAAGAACTCCGACAGTGCTCCGAAAGCCTTGTCTCATCCCAATGGGTGGATTGGGCTTCGGAGGGCATTGGGGCCCGCGACTACCGGAACTTCCACGCTGTCCGCGTGGCAACACTGCCAACAGCGGTACGGTGTTCTAGAGGTAGTCGTGGGATGACAGATACCCTTTGCCGTGCCTGTCGGAGTGGAAATGAACATCTGTATCATGTAGTGCAGCAGTGTCCACGAACTCACGGGGCCGCATCCTACGTCATGATGCGGTCGCCAAGCAGATAGCAGGTGCCTTGTCATCCAGCGGCTGGGATGTTGAAAGAGAGAGACTATACCACATGCCAAGTGACCAGGGCAAGAAGCCTGACATTGTTGCCGTCAAGCCCGACAGGTCTTGCATTATCCTGGATGTCCAGGTTGTTAATGGCAGCATGGACATGGAGCAGACCTGGCGGGCTAAGATAAGAAAGTATGATAGAGATGATTTACGGCAAGCAGTGTCAGAGCTAAAAGGAGTGGCACCCAACAACATCAGGGTGATGGCTGCAACCTTGTCGTGGCGCGGAGTGTGGTGTGGGAAAAGTGCCACGGAGTTGCGCGAGTTGGGCATCTCAGTAGGTGTACTCCGTGGTGTCACCCGCCGCGTACTGCTCGGCTCATATTTAACACCTTCAGTGCGGATGACCGGTCGACCGGTCATCCCTGCATACCTGCCATATGGACGACTTTGGGACCCGCATTGAAGGTGTTAAACTGGTGGTCATTTTATAGAGGCACTTCCCTTCATCCCTCTCTCCCACCCCCACCTTCCTCATCATCCCTCATCCCTAGGGCCGGCGTCGGGTGAGTCCTGGGCGTCCTCCCCATTATATTTGTTTTATTTATTTATTTTGTTTTATGGCGTGCCCCCTCCGTCACCAAAGACATTTTGTCTTGAGGGGAGTTGGAAAAAAAAAAAAAAAAAAAATGGTAACAGAACTTTATCACGAGGTACCAAGCTCTCATGAAGAACGTTTTTATCACCAGGTCTTAAATACTCTCGAATTGGCCAGTCTTTTTTTCACCCAGTGGAGGTCTCGGGCCCGGCTATCCCACAAGCAAAGGAAGCAGGGATATTTGGTAAAACCGGATTGCTGCCCTAATAGGGAGGCTTAGGCATACCGGATGGAACATGCACTAGCGCGAGTACTGGATTGAACCCCCCGCCCCTATCTATCGTCCAATTTAATGTTCAAATTAATACGAAACCTCTCAAAATATCATGAGGGAGTGTTTCAAGCATTACAACCTTCATTTTGGGCCATGGAAATGAATTGCCGTCAGCCAAGAAGAAATTATCTGAACATTCCTTATATAGGTAAGAAATCAAATTTTGCAAGAAAACGTGACGTGATGGAGCATTTTGGCTATTTTTCCTGGATTCTGCGTTCCAAAATCTACAGGAATCAGTTGCAAAACTGGAGGCAGTTTTTTCGTCGTGTACCTGTGCTATCAATATGAAGGTCACCCCGTGAAATGTCTCCAGAAATGTAAATCGGCATCTAAAAAAGTGTGAAAATGTTTTGCAGCAGAAATAAGGGATCCTTCGAGTTGAACGCCCTCTCGATCGGGGAGGACTTACGGAATGGACCTTTCCAATTTCTCGATGAGGTCCCCCCTTCGCCGACAAGTCCCCTTTCTAATCTGTTTAAAGCCGGCTGGAAGTGATGGGGAGATGCGGGGAGGGAAATACAAACTTGAAACATCGCCAGAACGGCATCACAAGAGTTCGATAAGACTATTATGCTTGGCAAGCTCTAATCTCCAAGACTTCCCTCCCACCGGCTCCCCCCTCCACTTCATTATTCTAATTGGGTACATCTGATCGAAATGCTGTTATACGGTAATCCTATATCGATCTTCGCCTGGGGAGAGGGCCGGAGGGTGATTGAATTTAACGTAGCGTGATGGACCCGATTGTCCAAGATGTTGGTCTTTCCATCTCGCTAGGCGGTTTATGAAGGACTCCCCCTCTCCACAAGCAATGTCGTCTTTCCTTATACCCGGAAACATCGATTTTGGAGAATAACTGAAGCGGTTGGGTATCGATACTTAAGCCCCGTCCATATTTGAGCATTTTCGGCGAGCCGAGCATTCGGAACCCAATTAATGCAAATGCTTGTAAGTGTGGACGCGTTCACGAGCAATTTGGTTTATTATTTTCAAAATTAAAACCTTCGGAATCGACCAAGAAAATTTTTTTAAACCCCCCTCAAAATCTGTTGGTTTACGTTTCAAGGTACGTAGAATCCAAAAATCGAATAAAAATTTGGTACGTGGGCTCCATTTGGGGTCCAGTTGTGCCCTGAATCTTTTGGTTGATGTAGGTCACTTCTAAGAGTTGAAATTTTGAAAACGCCCAAACTCAAAAAATTTTGATTCGAAGGTAGTGCTTTTTATCAATTTAAGATAGTATTGAATTTTTAGAATTTTTAGAGACCACGAGGAGCCTTTTCGGACAATCCGTTCGCTCCCTACGAGAACTTAAGGGTTGGACTTACGGTAAATCAGAAACACGAGTGTGAATCGCAAAAGAAGCCTAATCTCCGTTCAAATGTTAGCTGACAGAAATGCGATCGATGTTCTTCTCCAAGTTGGTTGGTGGTAACAATGGCAAAGCCGTGTTCTTTGCAGACGAGTGATTTATATAGAAAAATAACAAACCATTATGTAATAATTTGCAGCGTTTTGAAGTTCAATGAATATGACGATAGGAAAGGTAGATAATATTGTCAGATAATGAAAATACCTAGGAACTATAAAAATTCAAATTTATTAGTCACATCAAAAATGTGGTTTGAGATTGTTCAGGACAGACAAAATTGTTCAGGAAGGTCTGGAACGTAATAGACGAATGGAAATTTTGTTTTTGGAAAGCTTTGTTTTTCAACCTTGATAATTGAAAACAAAGCTTCCGCTACCTTGGTAGACTCGGAAGCAAAATAGCACAAAAAACGCATAATATGAACGGTTTTAACAAATCCTAGAACATCAGTAAATTATTTACGTTTCTACACGCGGGCTCCACGGATTGCTCAATGCTTCCGACTTAGACGGTTGATAACTTACTATTGAAGCCCGCAAAAAGAATATTTGGCTTGATTTCCGCGTAAAGGTAATTGTAGAAGGAGAATACCCGAAGGAGGGAGAACTGTGAGTTATTCTAAAAAGTTTTTTTTTTTAAATTTATTTATGGCTTTGGCTTTTATTTGCCATTAACCAACATCATACATATATATAAATATTCATGTTACATTTTTTATGAATTCACGTAGTAACAATAAAAAATAAATTGAATTTCATGATTTCATTCAACAATAATAGTTGTTAAGGATTAAAGTTAATTGAACATACATATTCAAACACTGCACTATACACTATAGGTTTTTCGGTTTGTATTATTGTTGTCAATGAGTAAGGCTGGTTTAATTCACGGACGAGTACATTGATGAGTGATTGTCGTTGGACTTCAAGCGCAGAGCAAATCAATAATAGGTGTTCTATGTTTTCCACTTCGGCGTTACAAAATCGACAGGCGTCATCATTTAATATTCCAATTTTATACAAATGTGATCGTGTGTTTGCTGTTCCACATCGAATACGTGAGAGGCATTTGTAAAATTGTTTGCATTTTCCCTGTATGTGATAAAACCAGGGTTGTCTGGATGGTTCGGGAAACATGAGAACATAGTTGTGGCCTGCACGGTGATTGGCGTAGATCTGTTTCCATTCAGTTTGAGCAGTAGTTTTCAAATGTTGATTCAGATCTGAGGGTGGAAATACTATAGGTTCTGAGGGTGGAAATGTATAGGTTCAATTATTGCTTGTGGTTCTTTTATGGCTACCTTCGCAATCCGGTCAGCATTTTCATTTCCACTAATACCTATATGGCCCTTAACCCAAAAGAAATGTACAGATCTTCCCATTTCTCTAATTTTCCCCACTTCACTCAATATCTTCTTTTCTAGTGCACCAATTGAGGATCCTGGTCCACACTTCTTCAATCTCGTAAGTGCACTGAGAGAGTCCGAAATGATTACATTAATATTGTAATTACTAGTACTGGTAGAGATGTATTTCAGCGCGAAGAGGAGGGCATACATCTCAGCAGAGTATATAGATATTAACCTAAAAAGTTAACCTGCGTATAGAAAAGAGTTGGGGAAGCAGAAACAAATATTGCTTCCGAGTCTACCAAGGTAGCGGAAGCTTTTTCACTTTTCAAGGATGAAAAGAAAAAGTTCTTCAAAATCAAAATTTCCACTCGCGTTTTGCGTTTTAGACCTTTCTGAACAATTTTGGTTCCGCGTCTGTCTGTCTGTGTGTCTGTCATGAATTCCTTGTAACGCGCATAACTATACGAAGTTATTGTCCGATTTCTATGAAATTTTCAGGGATTGTGCGGGTTGGTGTGTAGACGGTCCTCTATGAAAATCACCACCTTCGGACTGATAGTAGCCACTGCGCATGCGCAAACGTCAATTTCCTTGTAACGGCCATAATAGAGAATGGTTTTTCATAGAGAGATTCATTCATAGACTGATGGTCCCCTGTGAGAATCTCAAATCCTATTCATTGCATCACTAGGCCTCAATAGGTAAGAGGTAGCGCATAGAATTATCCCCCAGCGGTCCCGGGTTCGAATCCCAGCCGAGTTGATCCAATCACATACATCTACTCACTTACATTTTTCATCCGAATTTGATGAAATTTTCTAGGATTGTCCAGATTAGCGTGTAGATGGTGCCCTATGAGGGTAGTGGAAGGTACTTAGAGATTGGTGTTTTGAGATTAACTACTATGCATCGGATCATCTATATAATCGGGTTATGGATTCGAGGAGGCTATGTGCCACACCCACTTGGCAGACGTTTTTTATTTTATGTTATTCACACGTTAACGCTATACATGGTTGGTATTGTGAGGATGTCATCTAAAAACGGAGGAGGAAAACATCTAATTTTATTTCCCTCGTTTTTTTTCCGGTGTTGTTGGTGAAACTCGAAACCCGATCATTTCGGAAACGGTAACCAACTGGGGTGGAGGTCTCCCCCGACAAGAACCTTCAACCTCGTGCCCTCGCCGGTTTTCAACTCAATCTACCGAAACGAGAGCATTTGAGGCAGTAAAACGCTGTTTCCGACCGCCCAGGATCTCCCTATCTGCACTCCGCCATAATAATAAAAACCATTCCTTTCCTCCGCTTGAGATCGTGGAATTCCCTACCTGTTCCTCCGCCCTTTGAAAGCCTCCTGTTTTCTGTTTACTCTGGATTGGATGACTTTTTCTTTCCCCGCTTCCACACCGTCCGAAATGGGATCCGAAACCCGTTGAGGTTCCTTTCAAACGATTACAGCGCTCCCCTCGGAATTTTTCTGGGATTACGGTAAACGTATTCCAAGCTGCCTCGAAAATGGCAGATCCCGAAAATTCGGGAGGCAACTTAGAATTTGCAAATCGTCCTGTTATGTCGGTGTGTCGTCGTGTGAAGTCGATGGTCCTCACGTCGGCTTGTTGGTCCCTACTCAACGAAGGTGAAGGATGGGACAGCACTTTCTGCCCGGCGCATTCCTGCCTACTGCATGCAGGAGTGCTTAGAACTTCAACTCAGCCACGATCCTCGGCGCGATTGCTCGCCGACTGGAAGGAGGCGGTACATTTACCTAGCTCCTAGTTGGGGAAGACAACTCCTAGGCGAAATGGGAGCAGAGGCCAGTGCGATGAGCCTACCGAGACCTCCGAGGAACTTGGGGCTTCCGAGAGGGGACGAAGGAGAACAACAAATAATCAAGTCGATTGTTAGAAGAGGAATGCATGAAGGTGAAGCCCTGAGTCCTCCTTTTATACTACTTTAGCTAGGTAAAGGGAGAGTGGAGGAGGGTGACGTCAAATGACGTGTTTGTCCCCTGTACCTCACTCTACCTACCTGGCACGATGCCTCACTCAGGGTTTCCCTTGTGTCCTTTATTGGAAAACTAACATATGTATATGTATAAGTATAATATGTATATTATACGAGTAAATGAGTCATTACACGTCCATTTTGGTTTATTGTCTAATACATAAATTCCAAACCGTAAGTGTACGTCGCCGAGTTTCTGAGGTCTATTCCAGGCCGTGAAATCAATTTTATTCCAATTTAATAAAATTACGTGTTTATACAATCTAATTCATAAAATGTAATATCCCCCTGGCCTATGACTCAGTGCAATATCCCACGTTTCTCAATTTTGGATTGTAATTTTCTAAAAAGAACCAATGGAATCGACCAGGAAAATTTTTTTGAACCCCCTCAAAATTTCATGGTTTATGTTTCAAGTAGGTATGTAAAATCCGAAAATCGAATAAACATTTTCCTATCCGTCCGCCGTACGCGGCACTTTCCTCAGTTACCATGGACCGATTTTGATGAAATTTGGTATGTAGGCTCCATTTGGGGTCTAGTTGTGGCCCAAAGCTTTTAATTGTTGTCAATCACTTCTAAGGGTTGAAAACGCTGCAAATTATTACACAACGGTTTAATATTTTTCTATACTGATCACTCGTCTGCAAAGCCACCAACCATCAAAAATGAAGAAAACCATCGCTCGCATCTCGGTCAGCTAAAATTCGAACGGAGATTAGGCCACTTTTGCGATTCACACTCGTGTTTCTGATTTATCGTACGTCCAACCCTTAAATTCTTGTAGGGAGAGAACGGTTTGTCCTACAGGGCTCCGCGTGGTCTCAAAAAATTCTAAAAATTCTTAAATTGAAGGAAAAACATTACCTTTATATCAAAATTTTTTGAGTTAGGGCGTTTTCAAAATTTCAAAATTTATTTTTGAACCCTTAGAAGTAACCTACATCAACCAAAATCTTTGGGGCACAACTAGACCAAAATGGAGCCTACATACCAAATTTCATCAAAATCGGTCAATACTAACTGAAGATGGTGCTGCGTACGGCAGACGGACGGCCAAATTTTTATTCGATTTTTGGATTCTACGTACCTTGAAACGTAAACCATCAAATTTTAAGGGGGTGTTAAAAAAAAATTTTCTTGATCGATTCCAAAGGTTTATTATTGAAAATAATAAACCAAAATTAGGGTTAAAATTTTGAAAACGCCCTAACTCAAAAAATTTTGATATAAAGGTATTGTTTTTTCATTAATTTAATATAGTATTGAATTTTGGTTTATTATTTTCAATAATGAACCTTTGGAATCGACCAAGAAAAATTTTCTTTTAACACCCCTCAAAATTTGTTGGTTTACGTTTCAAGGTACGTAGAATCCAAAAATCGAATAAAAATTTGGCCGTCCGTCCGCCGTACGCGGCACTTTTCCCACTTAGCATTGACCGATTTTGATGAAATTTGGTATGTAGGCTCCATTTGGGGTCTAGTTGTGCCCCGAAGCTTTTGGTTGATGCAAGTCACTTCTAAGGGTCAAAGAACAAATTTTGAAATTTTGAAAACGCCCTAACTCAATAAAAGTTTGATATAAAGGTATTGTTTTTCCATCAATTTAAGATATTATAGTATTTTTAGAATTTTTTGGTCCATCGTGTTGGTCTCACGATAAGTCAGGAACACGAGTGTGAATCGCAAAAGAGGCCTAATCTCCGTTCAACTCTTTATTTCTTCAAATTAAACTTGATTGTGAAGCGAAAATATAGTTGGTAGGTAGTGAAAACGGTAAAGCTGTAACCTATGCAGGCGAGTGATCTATACTATTATACTAGAGAAATAATAAACCGTTGTGTAATAATTTGCCGATTTTTTGTTGTATATATTGACTACTTGGTCAACTATCTAATCAAGACAACTTGAGATAATACAGAACCAAAACTACTACACCAAAGAAAAACAATCCATAGAGAAGATATGTCTTCAAGGCATTTCCGTAAGGGAATTTCTACCCCATGTTTTCTCTTCTTTGTTGAAGCCTTCAGATAACATCTCTGTTTGTTTCTTCTTATAGCAAATTAAAACTCAGTTCATACATCGTGCTCGGCTTCCCTCGAGTCAATACGAGGGCAAACAGTGTTTTGACAAATAAGTCACGCACCCCCAACGTTATTTTACACCGTAAAACGCCTTGCAGAGTTTATGAAGCAAACATTCCGAAAGAATACGACCTCCTTTGCAGTTATATCAAGTACAGTTGTTATAAATTATTGTTGTTTATTATTTTCAATCATAAACTTTTGGAATAGAGCAAGAAAAAACGCTGAAAATTATTACACGAAGGTTTATTATTAATTTGTCATTGTTATTATTCATTCACTTTCCAGCAAAGGTCGCAGCTTCACCATTGCCACTACTTACCAACCATATTTTCGCTTCACAATCAAGTTTAATTTGAAGAAATAAAGAGTTTAACGGGGATTAGGCCTCTTTTCCGATTCACACTCGTGTTTCTGATTTATCGTAAGACCAACCCTTAAGTTCTTGTAGGGAGCGAACGGTTGTACATACAGAGTGGTCTCATTCGATTCTAAAAATTCACTGCTTTGCAATTCTCACTGCCTACCTTCTTCAAAGTCAAGTTTAGTTTGAAGAAATAAACGCTTCACAATCAATTCGAAGAAATAGGAAGTAGTTTACTGCATATGAGGGGGTTCCGATAACTAAAAGTTTCGCGCAGAACCTGCATGAGCCTCATCAAACAACTTACATCCCAACCGAATATGAGAGATATAGTGCAAATATTTGAAAATAGTACAAATTTGAGGGATATACTGACCATCTGTGCATAGTCTAATTAAAGGTCTGATTGTAAGCTTTAACATGAGATGCTATTTGAAGGGGGTTCCGATAACAAAAAAGGTGCTGCGGGGGAAGAAAGGTGGAAATTATAGTGGGTTATTCGAAGGATTCAAAAGAATCAATTTTTCCATTCGTAGGATTCTTTCATTCGTAAGATTCAATTTTTCATACGAATCAACCAATTTTTTTTTTTTTAATGTACATAATAAAGTATTAGTTATTATATTTCATGGCTGTATAGGGTAAGACTAATGCCAAATTAATAATAATACAAAATCGGCGCTTCGTGAATCGTCAGGAGGGGGGGGGGCAAGCCCCCATGGACCCCCCAGATGCTATCTACTTGAAGCCTACAGCGTTAATTATAAACACATGGAACATGTTGTGAGCTCCCACTCACTGAAATTCCACCTACTTCAGTGGCGGGGCTGGGCTAAGCAGTTAGCTTCCCTCCTGTAGCCCCTAGACGAGCGGGACGCAACCTCCACCTCAGCGTCCCAACTCCCCGACGAGGTGGAACAGTTGGCCCCTCGTCCAGCCAATCGGAACCCTCCACAATCATCACCTAAGTCAGCGGCGTCGCTTCAGTCCCCTACAACCAGTCAGCCAGATCAGTCGCAGCGAGCCCGACCCCATGACTTGATCCCGCCATTTTCCCCAGTCTACCTTGTGCGCACATTTCAACCACAAGTCGACTAAATTCACGCAATCCCCTTCTACGACCCTGCGCTTCAGAGGAGAACGGACCTACTTCACCTTTGCCACGAATCTATACAGATTTCCTCAGGGCCCTGTCAGAGTGAGTGCACAAACTAAACATACTATTTTAAAGCTTTGGCCAAAGTAGTGAGTGATAGAGTAAAAGCTAAGTACTATTTGAACATGAAAACGATCTAACTTTTGTAACCAAACTGCCTCTTACGATTAATGACCTGGAACTGAACTTTGCTAAACTGAGATTGGATAGTTGGATTTGTAATGAAAAACACGGATTTAAGTTGTACCAATTTTATTATGTCTTTGTGTCACAAACGTGCCTAAAACATTTGCCCTTCAGGCAGTATTTTCCTCGTGCGCTGCACGCTAATTGTTCCTACAATAAATTCAAGCTATTAGTTGTAAACTTGTAGTTGTTTTTGACTTTTCCTGGTTCAGAATAACTAGTACGAGGAACGTGCATTGACACACCTCAGGTTCTTTTGCACAATCCCTTCAGGATCTTTAATTAAGCCCCTCAGGCCAGACACATTTGTGATCTGTTTCAATTTCATGCGCCCTTCAGGCTAAAACAGTTTTGACACGACTTCGCCACGCAGCTTCTAAATTGTCTACGCCTCGCCACAGGTAATTATATTCACGCTACCCCTTTTAATTTTAACTTATTCAATAGTGTTTTGGTATTTGCTTGTTTCTCCCCCACAGAACTCGTGCCAAAGTTGTTCAACGATTAACGCGCGTCCCCCTTCCGCGTAACTTTTCTCAGGTAGTTACCCTGGGGCAATAACATGTTCCATGTTAAAAAAGTACGAACTACGATCGCATTTTGGTCGGCTAGAAATTCAACGGAGATTAGGCATCTTTTTTATTTTATTTATTTTAATTTAATTTATACGGCAATGATGCCCAATGACAGAATATTATTAATACATCTTCAGCTCGATAAAACTAGAAACAAAAAGAAAAAATATCTTCACTATGTTCTGTTCAAGATTATCTGTGCTCTGAGCAGAGGATTGTTCGGTAGGTAATGGTGGTTGTTGCAAGAAAATACAATGGAAGGCGATTCACACTCGTGTTTCTGATTTATCTTAAGTTCATATAATTCATATAACTAAAGGGTATAATTATTGTTTTCATTTGAGTGGTTTTCTGTTGTTTATTGTTAGTATTTTATATTTCTTGAAAATTGTATTTGCTCTTTCAGTTGCTTTTTTCAGTCATGATTATAGTTACCACTCTTGTTAAATTGTTGATTCTTCCGGATTGTGGGCGTTGGCTGCGGAGTCTGGGTCGGAGGGTCTTAGCCGGCCCGGGGGCGGCCCCCTTGGTGGTTTTTTCCCCGTGTGGCGTTTGTACTGCAGACAAGACCGTTGCCCGGTATGGGTACACGGTCCGGGAGCCGCCATGGTGGGTGGGTCCGGGCCCGGCTGGGCTCCGCTGCCTTGGTCTTCTGGAGGATCTCATTTTTCGTTTTTTTTTTCACCCGTGTGCCCTGCCTAGTATCCCATTGTTTTGTTTACCCCTATTACTCTGTTATGTTTTGATTTATATTTATATTTTATAGACTATTGTCGATACACTTTGTGTGAAATGGCAAATAAAACATTCATTCATTCATTCAACCCATAAGTTCCCGTTGGGAGTGAAATGTTGGACCTATAGAGCTCTGGGGGGTATCATTTGATTCTAAAAACGCAATTCTATTTTCAATTGGTAAAAAAATCTTTGAATTGGAAAAAAGTGGAAAAACGAGGGGTTGAAACAAAATTTCTAAGCGACATTTTCATTGTTGGAAATGCCTTGTTCAAACTCAACTTAGATACCCTTGACACCAGTACAAATGTAGAAATTCAGGCCCGTCTCGAATAATATCCAAAAAACATTAAAAATAAAGCAGTTTTTTGGTCACTTAATTTCCACTTCTGGATCGACAAGGACGTAAGATTAAATAAATACAACAACGTACGAGACACGACAATTTTAATAATTGATGTTTCCTCAATTTATATTACATTATTTACAATGTTCGTCTACACTACGAAAGGATTAACAATGAGTTCAGACCATTACAAAATAATTGTTTGATACAAAAGTCGTTTATGTACATTATTTTTACAATATATAACTTTTCCTGCTGCTTGAAAAGCCACAAAGCGCACAGCACATGCACCAGAGGTAACATAAGTTTTTTTTCACTCCTGCTTATGTAGATTTATTTGTTTAAATAAATATATATTAATCTATATACAATAAATTCTTTTTTTTGTGGTAAATATATTTCGTAATATTCGTCTTCAAAACACAGATTATATTTGAAACACGTAAATATGACAAAAATTGTACTGTATGAAGCGAAATTCGGAAAATAATTTAATTGAAGAATTATGTCAATTAAGCAGCTTCGTATTTACAAATCAAAGGAAGTTTTGTACCAAAATATAGACTACCGTACAAAATAATACAAACTCCAGTATGCCCTACTGCTTTGAGCCTGTGGCAAAAATACAAGAATCATGGAACATGCTTTAGCCGCGCTTTTCTACGGAGTAGGGAGGGGGTGGACAGGTGGACACTTTCGCGTCACCATCTCTGCGTCATCCCTCCCGACGGACGTTATTTATTTATTTAGATAGTTTTTCGGATAGTTAGCCCAGGGCTAAAGCATGTTCCATGCTAAAAAATCAAAAACGCTCTGGAGCTGCTGTTCATCTACCAGCGCCCTTTCCCATGCAAGGGGCAAGTCTAGAAGTGGCATCCATGTCTTCCCTGAAGCAGAAGGATTATGCAGGGGAAATAATTAATTATGGGCCCTATGCTTTTGAGGTATTTATTTAGGAAATCATGTCCTGTTGCTGCCCCAAAGCATGCAAAAGAGGCGCTCCTATGCAGGTTTGGTGGCATTGGTGCACTCAACAGGGTCTGCCATTGCCTTCCTTCAGCCAGGTGTGCATGCGATTGCTTTACAGCTTCCTAGAAATGAGAGCGAACTAATCCCTTTTGCGCCAAAGTCAGGTTAGGTGAGAGCTTCTCCTTGGAGCTTCCTTCACCAGCAAGCAAATCAGCACTCATTTCCAAACAGCGCACAATGCCTGTTCCTGCAAGGAGCAATGTTCAGCAAGGGTGTCATTCGCGCTCACGTGCCCCCTGGGTTAAGCTAAATGAACAACATCGTCGCCAAAGCAACCCAAGTCACAAAGTGCGACAAATGAATCAACCAACATCAAAAAATATGAAAATTGGATCAAGATATTTTTAAAATTTTACCAAATCACTAAATTGGAAATTAAACAAGTTTATGTGAGGGATGAGGTTGGTAGGGGAGGTAGGAGGAATGCTGTTTACGAGTAATGCTTTTATTGGGGGATAAATTTATCAGTGTAACCACGCAATGTCTCAGGGCATTGCCATGCTCTGAGTAATGCTGTTTACGAGTAATGCCAGTCACTGGGTGACACCCTTATCAGTGTAATGCCACGCAATGGGCAATGCCATGCTCTGGGCAATGAGAGTCTAGCCCCCAGCAACCCTTGTCGGGTTTCAGCACCATCTCCCGCCTCTTCAACAAAGCTGATCTCGCTTGCAAGCGCATCCTAGCGTCGCTCCTTCTAACCTGCAGTAGGAACGCGTCACTGGTCCAAACTGAAAAATAGGAGCCAGTGATGATTTGGAGATCAGCTTTGAAATTGAATTACTTCGGGCACGTTTCGCAACATAAAACAACACTTGGCATCATTCTCACGTCCATAACTGTTCAGAGAGAAAACAATAAGAGAAACGAAAACGAATATGAAAAACAAAACGATTACCTTTAGAATGGTAGTAATGGTAATCAGGAATGGTAGTTCGTTGAGTGGCGGGAGGTAGCGCTGAAACTCGACAAGGATTGTTGGGGGCTAGGCTCTCATCTCTGCTAAGTAATGCTGTTAATGAGTAATCCCTGTCACTGGGTGATACCTATCATTGGTGTAATGCTAGGCAACGGGCAATGCCATGCTCTGGGTTAATGAGTAATCCCAGTCACTGGGTGATACTTATCATTGGTGTAATGCCAGTCACTGGGTGATACCCTATCTGTGTGATGCTAGGCAACGGGCAATGCCATGCTCTGGGTTAATGAGTAATCCCAGTCACTGGGTGACACCCTAATAAGTGTAATTCCAGGCATCGGACAACGCCATGAATGATGATACCATTTATCGCTGTAATGCCTTGTGCTGAGACCTGACGTGTAAAGCCCCGTCGTGGAACTAGAACCTGCCTTGCTGCACCTGAATCCAGTGGTATACCATCATTTGTACAGGCAGGACTTGGCCATGTAAATGAAACGCCCTGTCAAGGAGTGGAGGAAACGGAGACAGGAAGATCGTGGCAGGGCGCAGGGACAGGGAGATAGTAGGTGTAAAGAGGCCTTAAAAATGAACCACCCTCGATTTGGTTCTTTCTGCTCAGTTCTTCTTGCTCTCTAGCTGCAGGACATCAGGTGCATAGCGTTCCTCCTACCTCCCTTACAGCAGTAACAGTCACGTTGTTCTACATCTTCAGCTCGGGAATCTGTACTAATTCCGCCCTACCTATGGAAAAATAAGTATTTTCATCTACTTACCGGCAATATTCCAGAATAGGTATTCTAGAATTGGGTACCTATCAACTCTGGTACGCAACTCAGGAATGAACAGGTTTGTCTGTGATTATTGATACCTTTTAAATTTCAAAGTCTTGGGAAATTTTTATTTTTATTTTTTATTATTTTTACATTGACCTAACCATAGCTCTCACTAGCGTTATAGACGTGTACTTTTGATTTGGCAATAGACAAAAAGTAAAGTAAAGTGAACAACCTTTTCAGGTTGGATTTTCGTCCGACTCTCATTCCTGGCATGGTGGACGTCTTCAGCTGCCTTCCAAAGGGAAAATCAGAATTTGTTCTGATGATTTCGCTCTCGGCTTCCCATTGCCTCTCCGCCCTGGGTCGAGACGAAGGGGGTGGTGAACGCATCAACGCCAGCGGCGAGATTTGAACCCACGACCCCCGCAGAAGTCGGTCCAAATCCCACCACCAAAGAACGTACGCCTCAGCGCCCATGGCCACACCAGACCCATGACATTTGACAAGGTTCCATCTGCATCAAGTTTTTCGACAGCACATGTTTTATCAATAGAAATGTGGTTTTATAATAATTATAATTAGGTTTTAACGAGAGTTTTTTGTTGTTGTGATGTCTTTTGAAAGAAAATTATAAAAATACTCCTCAAGATCAAAAACAAAATATAAAAACGTGATTATTTCGGCTGTTTTGATTTACGCGACTATTTCCTAACCTTTGGCTCTCTCGACAGTCCTTAACAAGGTACATTTCTTAGTTATTTACAAGGCAGTGGTCAGGGAAGGCCTACACGTCCCGGTAGTTCCTGCACTCCGGGATCGGTTGACTCCACGTGCCGTCAGCCTTGCAGACGGGTTTCGCCTCCAGTCGTGTGACGAAGCCGGGGTGGCAGGTCACCTTGAGGCGGTCGCCAGGCTCGTAGGTGAACTTGAGGGGCACGATGCGGCCATTGGCGGGCTCTCCGGGGTAGTCGCAGTGGGCTCGACCTGCAACCATAATCATTTTCAAACAGTCTGCCAAGTGTGTGTGGCACATAGTTTTTCCTTGTATCCATTGTAAGGGCGTCCCAGTCGGTCGCCGTTCAATCCTCGCTACAGGTCAGTAATTCCCTAAATTGCAGGGGCTCAAACTTGAATAGTTGTACCAACCTAGATTTGAAATGTTCAAGGATTTTAGAAATTCATTGGTGCATGGATGCAGGGAATTGAAAAACTAGAAGATTGTCGATGGAATCGTCAAAATCGAACAATAATTGCTAGAGAAAATTTCTGCCCATATTTAATATGGGAAAACCCATTTGTTCAGTTAGGTTTTTCCTATATTTCTCTGGCAATAATGGGGTAGGTATTTCAGTTTTTTTTTTAATTCAAAAGAGCATGGGTCAGGAATTACAGTAATTGGGCCTGTTCGTCAAGAAAATGTTTTAGAAGAAATTAGGTAAGCTAATGAAAGTTGAAGATTTGAATGATGTGACGTAGTAACTTGTTGTGACGTATTAACTTGCTGACCTTGGATTGACCTTGGATTGAGACTGGGCTGAAAGCTGAAGCTGGGAGCCCTAGAAGCGTTCTGATTGGTGGAGCTCCAGGACATAGTTCTAGATGAGTGCAACAGATCGCGTTCAAGATCGCTTGTTCCCAACCTCATTGCAACAAGTCACCTTGTTCAACACATATTTTTCTCCTTGGGGCGTTACCAACCACATCTAAGTTAATAATTTGATAACATTTGGTTATATTATCAATATGTATGAAAAAATCGAGCGATTTTCAATAATACACTGGGTATCAAACGTTTCTATGGGTGCCAGTTGTCGATTGAACATTTGAACTACTGGCAATAGGGACAACAACAATTGTAAGGGCAAATTGGAAAATACTTTTCGCCTCGATTGGTTTTTCTAAATAATTCTTGCAAATCTAAATGACAATGAAATGAGAAGTTATCAATTTCTGGCAACTTGTCTCCAGTACTCTGTGATTTCTGGTAATTCGTAAGGATTTGAAAAGAAGTGGCATGAAGGCAGTGTGGCCTCCCCCCACCACTTCAGTTTCCATGGTAGTTCTTTAGCTGAAAGTAGATGGCGCAACTGAGGCAGCCTCAAAAATGCTTGCACGCCATTTCAACATTAGCTTTCTCCTCTGTTAACTTGTCTTCAGTACTCTGAGCATTCCACAAATCCTGTGCGGTCTCAAACTCCTCGTGGCCTTGGATACTACAAAATACTACGCACACACGCCCGCTGCGTAGTGTGTGTGCGTTCATGGAGGCCCGCCTTTTTTTCAAACGTGTGATCTCTCTATTTAATTTTTCTACCACATGTTATAGTATCAATGGGCAAAACGTTGAAGTATAAAGGTTTTCAATGGTGCTGAATCCAAATTTGAGGTTAAAAACCTGAATTTCTGACCCACCAAAATACCCCATTGTTCGATTTTGCCGATTCCAGCGGCAATATTTTAGTTTTTCAATTCCCTAGGGCCATGCACTAATGAATTTCGAAAACCCTTAAACATTTAAAATTTAGGTACAACTTTTAAAGTTTGAGCCCCTGAAATTTAGGGAAATACTGACCCGCACCAAGGATCAAACGGCAACCAACTGAAACCCCTTTCAGGGTTAACCCTGAAATGGAAAAGTGACGTGAATTTTACGTCTCGCGCCTGTAAAAGGGTGTAGTCGAGGGTAGGAAGGGGGGGGGGTGCTAGGGTTACATCTTTGCCTTTAGATAAAGTAATTTTTACTTCATGATTCCATTACACCCTCTTCTTAAAAAATAAAGTTTACTTTACTTTCCCATTGCAGCCCCTTTTGGCTATGTTTGAATTTAGCCTTTCAGACTTTGGTTATGTTAAAACTTATTAAAAAACACACCAAAATTTAAAATAGAGTTTATTTTCAAGTGAATATATTTAGTGATCATTTTCAATGTCTGTAATTCTTTTAAATCGGATCTTGAATTATTTGATTACATACGAGAAAAATGTATAATTTCAAGTAATATCTACTTAAGTAATTTATTGATAAGGTATAATAACAAAATTTACCATTTTGGGACAAAATTTTTTTTTCTTTTTTTTTTTCAAATGAAGCTCCCAGTTAGCTAAACTAACAGTGCGAGGCGTTTTAGCAAATAATGAATTATAAGGAACTTTCAACCGGAAAAAAAATCATGGGAAACTCAAATTTTTTGTGGGAGTAAAATTTACGTCGAGGGTTTCCATTTCAGGGTGGAGGGCGTTTCAGTCGGTCGCCGTTCCTTCCTCGTTCTGGGTTAGTCTAATCTCTTACGAACCAGCGCTCAAAGATTCAAAGTTGTATTGTTGTAAGAGGGGAAAAGCCGATAATTGAGATAGTGAATAAATAGTTTTTACCCTTTTTCACCAGCAAGTATTGTACAATTTTGATGATTCCAACGGCAATCTTTTACTTTTCAATTTCCTAGGCACTAATTCTTCTGAAGGATTCTGAAAATCCTCGAAAATATCGAATTTAGGTACAACTTCGATACTTTGAGCCCCGGTTCGTAAGAGATTAGACTAACCCGGAACGAGGAAGGAACGGCGACCGACTGAGAAAAAAGTAACAAGTTACGAAAGTACTATGAGAGGAAAGTAGTGTAAGAGAAAGAAGAATGAAGAAGAAGGAGTACAAAAGAAAAGTAGTGTGAGACGATATTCCCGCTAGTACCTACCGTATTAAATACGGTAACAAATTTTGTTCAATATGACAGCGGGAACTGTATGTGGTCGAATATTCCCGCATGTACCGTATTTGCACAGATATTCCCACGGAAACTATATTTGGTAAACTATTCCCTCAAGTACTCTATTTGATCAAATATTCCTTCGGGAACTGTATTTGATCAAGAATTGCCGCGGGAACTGATTCGAACTGTTTGATCGAGTATTGCCACCCGCGGGAACTATATTCGGTCAAATATTCCCGCAGGATCTGAATTTGATCGAATATTGCCGCGGGAACTGATTCGAACTGTTTGATCGAGTATTGCCACCTGCGGGAACTATATTCGGTCAAATATTCCCGCAGGATCTGAATTTGATCGAATATTGCCGAGGGAACTGATTCGAACTGTTTGACCGAGTATTGCCACCGGCGGGAACTATATTCGGTCAAATATTCCCGCAGGATCTGAATTTGATCGAATATTGCCGCGGGAACTGATTCGAACTGTTTGACCGAGTATTGCCACCCGCGGGAACTATATTCGGTCAAATATTCCCGCAGGATCTGAATTTGATCGAATATTGCCGAGGGAACTGATTCGAACTGTTTGACCGAGTATTGCCACCGGCGGGAACTATATTCGGTCAAATATTCCCGCAGGATCTGAATTTGATCGAATATTGCCGCGGGAACTGATTCGAACTGTTTGATCGAGTATTGCCACCGGCGGGAACTATATTCGGTCAAATATTCCCGCAGGATCTGAATTTGATCGAATATTGCCGCGGGAACTGATTCGAACTGTTTGACCGAGTATTGCCACCGGCGGGAACTATATTCGGTCAAATATTCCCGCAGGATCTGAATTTGATCGAATATTGCCGCGGGAACTGATTCGAACTGTTTGATCGAGTATTGCCACCTGCGGGAACTATATTCGGTCAAATATTCCCGCAGGATCTGAATTTGATCGAATATTGCCGAGGGAACTGATTCGAACTGTTTGACCGAGTATTGCCACCGGCGGGAACTATATTCGGTCAAATATTCCCGCAGGATCTGAATTTGATCGAATATTGCCGCGGGAACTGATTCGAACTGTTTGACCGAGTATTGCCACCGGCGGGAACTATATTCGGTCAAATATTCCCGCAGGATCTGAATTTGATCGAATATTGCCGCGGGAACTGATTCGAACTGTTTGACCGAGTATTGCCACCGGCGGGAACTATATTCGGTCAAATATTCCCGCAGGATCTGAATTTGATCGAATATTGCCGCGGGAACTGATTCGAACTGTTTGATCGAGTATTGCCACCGGCGGGAACTATATTCGGTCAAATATTCCCGCAGGATCTGAATTTGATCGAATATTGCCGCGGGAACTGATTCGAACTGTTTGACCGAGTATTGCCACCGGCGGGAACTATATTCGGTCAAATATTCCCGCAGGATCTGAATTTGATCGAATATTGCCGCGGGAACTGATTCGAACTGTTTGATCGAGTATTGCCACCTGCGGGAACTATATTCGGTCAAATATTCCCGCAGGATCTGAATTTGATCGAATATTGCCGAGGGAACTGATTCGAACTGTTTGACCGAGTATTGCCACCGGCGGGAACTATATTCGGTCAAATATTCCCGCAGGATCTGAATTTGATCGAATATTGCCGCGGGAACTGATTCGAACTGTTTGACCGAGTATTGCCACCCGCGGGAACTATATTCGGTCAAATATTCCCGCAGGATCTGAATTTGATCGAATATTGCCGAGGGAACTGATTCGAACTGTTTGACCGAGTATTGCCACCGGCGGGAACTATATTCGGTCAAATATTCCCGCAGGATCTGAATTTGATCGAATATTGCCGCGGGAACTGATTCGAACTGTTTGATCGAGTATTGCCACCCGCGGGAACTATATTCGGTCAAATATTCCCGCAGGATCTGAATTTGATCGAATATTGCCGCGGGAACTGATTCGAACTGTTTGATCGAGTATTGCCACCGGCGGGAACTATATTCGGTCAAATATTCCCGCAGGATTTGAATTTGATCGAATATTGCCGCGGGAACTGATTCGAACTGTTTGACCGAGTATTGCCACCGGCGGGAACTATATTCGGTCAAATATTCCCGCAGGATCTGAATTTGATCGAATATTGCCGCGGGAACTGATTCGAACTGTTTGACCGAGTATTGCCACCGGCGGGAACTATATTCGGTCAAATATTCCCGCAGGATCTGAATTTGATCGAATATTGCCGCGGGAACTGATTCGAACTGTTTGATCGAGTATTGCCACCCGCGGGAACTATATTCGGTCAAATATTCCCGCAGGATCTGAATTTGATCGAATATTGCCGCGGGAACTGATTCGAACTGTTTGATCGAGTATTGCCACCGGCGGGAACTATATTCGGTCAAATATTCCCGCAGGATCTGAATTTGATCGAATATTGCCGCGGGAACTGATTCGAACTGTTTGACCGAGTATTGCCACCGGCGGGAACTATATTCGGTCAAATATTCCCGCAGGATCTGAATTTGATCGAATATTGCCGCGGGAACTGATTCGAACTGTTTGATCGAGTATTGCCACCTGCGGGAACTATATTCGGTCAAATATTCCCGCAGGATCTGAATTTGATCGAATATTGCCGAGGGAACTGATTCGAACTGTTTGACCGAGTATTGCCACCGGCGGGAACTATATTCGGTCAAATATTCCCGCAGGATCTGAATTTGATCGAATATTGCCGCGGGAACTGATTCGAACTGTTTGACCGAGTATTGCCACCCGCGGGAACTATATTCGGTCAAATATTCCCGCAGGATCTGAATTTGATCGAATATTGCCGAGGGAACTGATTCGAACTGTTTGACCGAGTATTGCCACCGGCGGGAACTATATTCGGTCAAATATTCCCGCAGGATCTGAATTTGATCGAATATTGCCGCGGGAACTGATTCGAACTGTTTGATCGAGTATTGCCACCCGCGGGAACTATATTCGGTCAAATATTCCCGCAGGATCTGAATTTGATCGAATATTGCCGCGGGAACTGATTCGAACTGCTTGATCGAGTATTGCCACCCGCGGGAACTATATTCGGTCAAATATTCCCGCAGGATCTGAATTTGATCGAATATTGCCGAGGGAACTGATTCGAACTGTTTGACCGAGTATTGCCACCGGCGGGAACTATATTCGGTCAAATATTCCCGCAGGATTTGAATTTGATCGAATATTGCCGCGGGAACTGATTCGAACTGTTTGACCGAGTGTTGCCACCGGCGGGAACTATATTCGGTCAAATATTCCCGCAGGATCTGAATTTGATCGAATATTGCCGCGGGAACTGATTCGAACTGTTTGATCGAGTATTGCCACCCGCGGGAACTATATTCGGTCAAATATTCCCGCAGGATCTGAATTTGATCGAATATTGCCGAGGGAACTGATTCGAACTGCTTGATTGAGTATTGCCACCGGCGGGAACTATATTCGGTCAAATATTCCCGCAGGATCTGAATTTGATCGAATATTGCCGCGGGAACTGATTCGAACTGTTTGATCGAGTATTGCCACCCGCGGGAACTATATTCGGTCAAATATTCCCGCAGGATCTGAATTTGATCGAATATTGCCGCGGGAACTGATTCGAACTGTTTGACCGAGTATTGCCACCGGCGGGAACTATATTCGGTCAAATATTCCCGCAGGATCTGAATTTGATCGAATATTGCCGCGGGAACTGATTCGAACTGTTTGATCGAGTATTGCCACCCGCGGGAACTATATTCGGTCAAATATTCCCTCAGGATCTGAATTTGATCGAATATTGCCGAGGGAACTGATTTGAACTGTTTGATTAAGTATTGCCGCCCGCGGGAACTATATTCTGACAATTATTCCCGCCCGCGGGAACTGTATTCGGTCAAATATTCCCGCCCGCAGGAACTATATTCTGTCAAATATTCCCGCCCGCGGGAACTGTATTCGGTCAAATATTCCCGCCCGCTAGAACTATATTCGGTCAAATATTCCCGCAGGATCTGAATTTGATCGAATATTGCCGCGGGATCTGAATTTGATCGAATTTTCCCTCGCTGGGTGGACTCACAGGTGGGAGGAGGCTGCGACCACTCGCCGGAGTCCGTGCAGACGATGCTTCCCTCGCCGAGGAGCGAGTGGCGGACCTCGCAGGAGAACTGGACGACGGAGCCGACGCCGTACTCGCCGCCGTTCTCGTCCTCCACGAGGCGCCCGTTCTCGGGAACCTTCGGCGGCGGACACCGGACGGCTGCAACACGAAACAACACATTTACTTTCCTTACGTGACTTGATAACCTAAAGGAAAGTATTGCAATGGGACTATTTTTGGTATAAATGCTGAATTTTTTATTAAATCTCCAATTTTCATATTTTGAAATGGAGAGAAAAGTAGTGCGAAGTAGCAACAATTACTCGACATTTGCTTGTTGGTCGAAAATTCCTCCTTTAACGGACATTTGTATTGAAATCTGTTAAATAACCTTCAAAAAGATATTTCGAAGTATAAAAGTGAGCCAAGTGGGTGTGGCACATAGCTTCCTCGTATTCATTACACGACTATACAGGTGATTCGATCCATAGGGGACCATCAAATCTTCAAATACCAACCACCACCTGAGTTTGACGATACAATTCATAGAGGACTACCTATCTAGGGAAAAATTGTAGAATTTATAGTTACTACAAGGATTACATGTTAACACACAGACATGCAGACCGACTCAGATGTAACCAAATTTGTTCAAAATAGTAGCAAACGTAAAATGCTACACAACATTTTGATTTTGGAGGGCTAAACTACTGATATTTTGGTAGATTTGGAAAAAACAAAATTTCGTGACGAAAGTATTGTGGATTTGCACCAAATGTCTGATTTTTCTGTGAAATAAAAAAGCTGTGAAAACCTCTATGAAACCAGTATAAAATCCTCTCCAGAACGGACATTTGTTTTAAATTAATGTCCGTTAAAAGAGGTTGAACGAAGCGAAAAATTCTGTCGTTTCGATTTGAACGCCTGAATCGCGTCACGGCGGCGCACGGGAGCTTATCGGTTCGAGTCGGAAGCCGCGAAGGAGCCTCATTATCCGGGACGGAGCGGATCAGCGTTCTCCCGATATTGCGGGCGCCGCGCCGTTATCGGGAGATTAGGGAGTTAATCCCGACGGGTTCGGAATCCGCACGTCTCGCAGGCGCGCGAGGCTCGTGCTGATTCATCGCGATATTGCTCCACTTTGCGCTCCCTCACTACCGAAGGTAGGAGGATCTTTTACTCCTAAAGCAATTCAAAAATTGTGAACTCCAAAACCGAAAATATTCAATAAAATTTTGTATTAGGGTGTTCGGCCACTTAGAGCCAAAACTATAAAACTAAAATTTGTATCTACTTAACAAGTTTTTGCCCGAGTTTTTTCTCTTCTGGATTCCTCAAAAAACGGTTTCCAACAATGGTTTCCAATGTTCTTTTATGATTAGTTGGGTGGAAAAATGAATATTCCCATGGTCAGTTTTATAGTTTTGGCTTTATGTGGCCAAACACCCTTATACGATATTTTACTGAATATTTTCGGTTTTGGAGTTCACAATTTTTGAATGGGGAATTTGCCTCAATTTTAGATTCTGGAATTTCAAGTCAAATCCTATAATAGGGCCCTAGAATAACGTTTAACACTAGGAATAACCAAGGGGAAAAAATTACTGTAGGAGAAAATGCCTAAACAAGTGAAGCCTCTGTTACAAAACACCGCGAAAATCGAGGAATATTGTTGACGTCATACGAAAAAAAAAGACGCGAAAACAACTCCGACAACAGACAGAGTTCTAGCACCGCCACACAAAACGATCCAGTGAAATGGCTACTCGAATAATGTGATTCAAATCTTGAAACTAAATAAGAGAAGATGAAGACTAATATAATGCTTGATAAACTAGTAGGTAGATTCGTATTGTAAGAAAGTGAGTAATATTGTTTCTTTTGGTCACTTTTGTGTCTGGGTTCTTCCTGCCAGTTCGCAGCGCACTCTTGTGCGCACTACTCGGAAGCTAGAAGTTCGTGTATGTTCCGCTTCTGTGGTAAGCGCCACAGAACCTCCTTTGAAGTCAGATTGGTAGAATATCCGTTACGTTTCAAACATGGCTGCCTCTTACACATTGCCACCACATTTAAAATTTCCATATTCCTTAAATTCTCTAAATTTTTTGGATGCGTTTTCGAGCAGCTCACTATGGTTTTATTCCATAAAAATAAACCCTCATTCGAAAAAAAAAATGTGAGGCAAATTCCCCATTGCAGTAGGAGTAAAAGATCCTCCTACCTTCATGTCGAAAATGAGTTTTTGGTATCGTTGGACGCGCAATTTTCCAAACCTAATAAATATTTTTCAAACCAAATTCATTATTTTTCATACCGAATCCAATATTTTTCAAACCTAATCAAGATTTTCCAAACTAAATTCATTATTGGTTTATTATTTTCAATAATAAGCCTTTGGAATCGATCAAGAAAAAAAATTTTAACCCCCCCCTCAAAATTTGATGTTTTACGTTTCAAGGTGCGTAGAATACGAAAATCGAATAAAAAAATTTCCGTCCGTCCGCCGTACGCTGTATGCGGCACTTTTCTTAGCAACACTGGACCGATTTGGTTCAAATTTGGTATATGGGCTCCATTTGGGGTCTAGTTGTGCCGCGAAGCTTTTGGTTGATGTAGGTCACTTCTAAGGGGTGAAAATTAAGGGTTGAAATTTTCAAGAGTGCCCTAGCTCGAAAACTCTCGAAATAAAGGTATCGTTTTTTCACCAATTTTAAATAGTAGGTATTGAATTTTAAAAAATTTTTGAGACCACCCGGAGCTCTGTAGGACAAACCGTTCGGTGCCTACGAGTACTTGAAGATTTTCCTTCGATAAAACAGAATCATGAGTGTGAATCGCAAAAGAGGTCTAATCTCCATTCAAATTTTATCGGACTAAAATGCGATCATTTCTTCGATTTGTATACAGTTTTGCCTTCTGCGTAACCAGTAATCAAATTTCCATATGAAGCTTTCTATTTTTCCAATCGAGTGTGAAGCGTTTAGTTCTTTCTAATAAACTTGATTGTGAAGGTGTGAAGCCAGTATGGTGTGGTAGGTAGTACCTAGCTGGTAGGTAGAAAAAAAGTTAAAAAGGTTTAGGTAAAAACATATTGTTTAGTAATGCATGCATTCCAGGGGACGTCCCATTGGATAAGCATTAGATCAGTTTAACCAGTTGTTAAGCGATAAAACTGTTTCACTCGATGTAATTTATTTATTACTTTAGAGAAGAAATAGTGACACCCCCCCCCCACCATCATAAACTATAACACTTCTAGCGGCATGATAGCCTCGAATCTGAAGAGCATTTTAAAATCCATGATCTACGATACCCAACATGCGAATTCGAGTTCAACCCCCCCCCCACCGCCAATGGTGCCAGTCTGGCACCACAGCGGAAATACGTCGTAACATTGAACTTTCATCTATTAGGTTTAGTAGGCAGTCCGTCGAATGTCACATCCGTATTCAAGGTGAAACACCAAAAAACCCAAGAAATATGAGGTTTATGGTGCCCTGGCACCATGGTGGCACCACTTTTATTTCCATGGTGGTACAGAAAGTAATTCATGCAAATCCTAAGGTATAATGAGAATTTTTCCTCAATTTTAAAGCTTGGATACAATTAGTAAGCAGTAAAGGAACCGAAATATTGAAAAATTGGATATTTTGTGAATATTATCCCCCCACCCATCCCCTCCTCTTGCAAATTTTGGTACTCTGGTGAAATCATGTACAACTCGGAAGTTATTTTAGTCAAACAAAAAAAGAAACACACAAATCGGTTGGAAATTGAGGCCTGGGCAGAGTTTATAAGATTATGCCCGCAAACGTACGTTTTTTAAGCATTAACCCCCCCCTTTCCCCCCTTAAAAGACGAAATTCGAAATTCCGGCGCCGTAGTGCACAACTAGATAGTTTTCCGCGTCGAAGAAAAAAAGAACCACGAAAATCGGTTGAGAACTAAGGCTTGGGCAGAGTACACAAGATTATGCCCGAAAACACACGTTTTTTGAGCATTAACCCCCCCTTTCCCCCCCTTAAAAGGCAAAATTCGAAATTCCGGCGACGTAGTGCACAACTAGATAGTTTTCCGCGTCGAACAAAAAAAGAACCAGGAAAATCGGTTGAGAACTAAGGCCTGGGCAGAGTACACAAGATTTTGTTACACACACACACACACACACACACACACACACACACACACATACACACACACACACACACACACAGACATACACCTATGGTTTTTTTCGCGGATTTGGATTCAGAATGGTTAAAAACGGATTACTGTGTGATTATTTTTTTTTTTCTGTTGAGTGTTGTCCAACTCCACCCCAGATCGATCGCATAAGGACGCCCAAGTCTTACTGTGGGACGTCCTAAAAAGTTGGTAGGTAGAAAAAATGTTGGTAGGTAAAAAACGCTGCACAATGCTCAATGTGTAACCGGAATCAGGAACGCTGCAAATCATTGCTCAAAGGTTTGTTATTAACATGTTTAATGTTTTAGGGCTGGGGGTCGTTCTGTGAATTCCGACACGCAAATCTGCAACTTTTTTTTTCTTAGTTACCACGGACCGATTTCTTAGTTACCACGTTATATCGGCTCCATTTGGGGTCTAGTTGTACCAAGATGCTTTTGGTTATTGTCAGTCACTTCTAAGGGGTGAAAACTAGGGGATGAAATTTTCAAAACGTCCTAGCTTGAAAACTTTAAATATAAAGGTATTGTTTTTTCATCAATTTAAAATAGACTGGAATTTTTAGAATCGAATGAGACTACACGGAGCTCCGTAAGACCAACAGATCGCTCCCTCGGAGGTCCTTCAGTTTGGACTAGTGATAAATCAGAAATATGAGTGTGAATCACAAATTAATGTTCATTGTATAGAAACAATTTTCTCTCCTATTCATCGCAGGAAGGTGAAATTAGAGAGGCAGGGTCAATGGAGAATGCTGAAGGCGCCTGAGTGGTCACTGATCAGCTGAGTGATCGGCAACTTGATGACGATTATGCCTTTAATGTTAATATCAAACGGCATCAAATCCACAAGTCGTCCTATTTGACCTTAAAAAACTATATCTAATTTCTCCCTTGCGAGGGAAAAACATTAAACACGATTTAATGTTTTTCCTTCGCAAAGGAGAAATTGAACAGAGATTCTTCGATTTGTTTTAACACAGAATGTGTTTTTGCGATGACCTACCGAAAAAAAATCGTCACGAAAAAGCGACAGAAAAAACCGTTACGCGCCTTTTATAATGATTTTCACGTGCAACCAAGCCGTTGGTAAGGAAATAGAACTCCCGCAGTGTTCATTGCACAGAAATTGTTCACCATTCGTTGGAAAGCTCTCAATTTATATAGTATTTTTCTTGTAGTTACATATTTATTTATATAACATTTATAGGGTTTTAGACCAAATTAAATGTCTAACAATTATTTATTTTATTATTGCCAAAGACTCCACATTTATTATTGTTGTTTTTTATTTAACGGATGACTAGCATCGCAAAAACACATTCTGTGTTCCTATGATTTCATACAGAGTATGGAAAAAGAAATAAACCGGGGGGTGCAGGGGGGCGGAGCCCCCCGCCGAGGCGCAAAGCGCCGAGTTTTTCTGTATAGATCACCCTTCTGTATAGATCACTGGTTCTCCATCAATAGCACCTACCACCATCTGTATTCTCCCTTGACCTTCCCTCTCAAATTTCAGCTTCCTGCGTTCAATAGGATTGAAAATGGCTTCGGAGCTCACTCAGCTGATCAGTGATCTGAACAGTGAAGAAGATCTTCTCGAATGCTGGAGACGCCTGGAAGAGCACTGATCAGCTGAGTGAGCTCCGAAGCCATTTTCAATCTTATTGAACTCAGGAAGCTGAAATTTGAGAGGGAAGGTCAAGGGAGAATACAGATGGTGGTAGGTGCTATTGATGGAGAACCAGTGATCTATACAGAAAATAATGAACCTTTGAGCAATGATTTGCAGCGTTTTTTTCTGTTGAGTGTTGTCCTCCTCCACCCCAGATCGATCGCATAAGGACGCCCAAGTCTTACTGTGGGACGTCTAAAAATATTGAAGTTTGAGAAAGATATCACGGTTTTATTGAATTGCTATGATCTTAGACACTCCAGAAAAATCAAGAAATTCGAAGGAGGGAAAAGACAGCCTTCTTTGAGCATCCAAAGTTGAAATTTCCCTCAAAGTGCCAATCACTGGTACCTTTACCTTAACTTTTGGAGATCGCAACCGTATGCAACATCCGAAAACCTCGAAAGACTTTCGAATCCCCTCAAAGTGCTTCGTTTTAATTGCCCTCCGAAACTTCAATATTGATGGAGGATTTCCTGTTGTATGTGCTTTTCGGAAGGGAGCTGACTCGTTGTTTACTTTGACTGAGAAAACTGACTCTGTTTTCACCCGTTAGAGGGTTAACTTGCTGAGCCAGGTGTAATTGCGAGGTCTTGTTAGGACGATGTGAGGAAACCGCTCGCCTTCCAAGTAACACGTATCGTCGAGATGAAGCGTGCGTCTGTCTGTGAGTGTGTTGCCTTCAAAGGCGGTTGTAACCCTTAGTGGATTAGGGGGGTACCGAAGTTGCTCGTATCGTCAAAATCCGATACGGGGAGGCGGTTTGAGGTCGGATGTGTCAGATTGTTCGCGAACTAAATTATTGAATCGAAAATCTCTCGCAGTACCGGTTGAAAGAGCTACCGATTACTACTGCAGGAAGTATACACATCTCAACCAGGAAAGTTGATGAAAGGCTCGGAGATTCACGCGCACGACACGAGATGTAAAGATGTTGTACGCCCTCCATTCACCCACCTGCACAGTACTGTATGCGTAAAAAATCGAAAAAACGACCGTCTATTAGTATTGGAATTTCCAATACTAATTTTTCCAATTTGGAAAGGAGTGCAAGAACCTATCCCCAGATAGTCTTTGAGCACGTTTCCAGACCTCACAAGCCTCCTACGGATCACCAAAGGGCAAGTTCCGCGATCATTTATGTTAATAACTCATTTCACCGAAAACGCTAACGATGAACTACCTTCTCATTATGAGTGCGGATACCGTCATATCAACAAGTTGGGTTTTATAGCTCTTCATGACGAGTCACGGCATAAGTATGTGCTTTATTCACGTTTTTTAATAATTTTTGAAGTATGAATTTCCCCTAAGTAGTCGGTAAAATCTTCAAAATAATAATTCCCAATTTTTCTTCTTGAACCTTAACATTAAATAGTGAATTTCTCAAAAAGAGGAGAAATGAGGAATTAGAGCATTTGATGAATGTTTTCTGGCACTATCCCTTGACTAAATCCCGTTGGAAGTTGCTGCGACTAGCCGCGACTTTTTTTTCTATGAAATTTTCAATACGAATAGGAAGTTTTTAGAAAAATTGAAGTCGCTGGAAATTGTGGAGAGGAAAAAAACCACATCCTTGCATTTTTCATATCAACAGAATAGAACAGAAAAGATTATGAAGTCATCAACCAGTATCTGATTAGGGATAACTTCATTGACACGACCACCATCCACAAAACTGATACCTAATGCTGTACCAAGCACATCTGAGTCGTGGAAGCGCTCTCTCCAGCATCAGCAGCGCTAATGACAGTGACGATTTAGATTCCTCATTCAGTGTAATGCACTTCTAAAGACATCTAATTATTACTTTTGTTTCGGTACCTAAACTTTTGTTAAATTAGTGAAATGTTACTTTTGTTTTGAATTTAAAATTTCAATATTTTTGGGTGATTCTCAAACTACGGGACAATTTGGAGTTGGAAATTTCAAAAAATTTTACACTCTCAATTATCCCTAAATTTTTTAAAACTACCTTCGGGAGTCTAATATAAAGGTGTTCTGATGTGTGAGCATGCATGATAACCCTTGAATGGGGAATTTGCCTCACATTTTTTTTTTTTTTTTCGAATGAGGGTTTATTTTTATGGAATAAAACCATAGTGAGCTGATCGAAAACGCATCCAAAAAATTTAGAGAATTTAAGGAAGATGGAAATTTTAAATGTGGTGGCAATGTGTAAGAGGCAGCCATGTTTGAAACGTGACGGATATTCTACCAATCTGACTTCAAAGGAGGTTCTGTGGCGCTTACTACAGAAGCGGAACATACGCGAACTTTTACCTTCCGAGTAGTGCGCACAAGAGTGCGCCACGAACTGGCAGGAAGAACCCAGACACAAAATTGACCAAAAGAAACAGTAATACTCACTTTTTTACAATACGAATCTATCTACTAGTTTATCAAGCATTATTATTCTTCATCTTCTCTTATTTAGTTTCAAGATTTGAATCACATTATTCGAGTAGCCATTTCACTGGATCGTTTTGTGTGGCGTGCTAGAACTCTGTCTGTTGTCGTTGCTTTCGCGTCGTTTTTTTTTTTTTTTTTTTTCGTATGACGTCAACAATATTCCTCGATTTTCGCGGTGTTTTGTAACAGAGGTTCACTTGTTTAGTCATTTTCTCCTACGGTAATTTTTTTCCGTTGGTTATTCCTAGTGTTAAACGTTATTCTAGGGCCCTATAATAGGATTTGCCTTGAAATTCCAGAATCTAAAATTGAGGCAAATTCCCCATTGCTCAAAATTTGATTTTATAAATTTCATAGGTCATGGCAATGAGGAGAAAACTATTGGAAAAACTTTAGTAACATATTGCATGTATATTAACCGTATGATGGACAGATTTCAAGCATATTGTGGTTCAATATCTATTTTTAAACAATTGTGAATGAAAACAATTACCGTGAAACGTTATCACTGGCAGAGAAAAATTCGGGAATGTTAAAAAGCTGACTCTGGGACAGGCCACGACAATGAGATTTGAGGTACATATCGATTGATTATGCACATGAATTGATCGATTTATAGATCAACTAGGGTGGTGTCATGTAGGCGTGATACCAAAAAACAACTACAAAAAGGTTTTTTGAAGAAAAGTTGAACAGAAAATTTTTTATTAACAAAGGACATTAATTGTCCCGTAGTTTGAGAATCACCCTTTTAATAAACTCCTTCTAATATTATTTATTGTGCAATTTTCTTCCCTTAAAATATGAAGTAGCATGAAATCCATGATCAGAGCAACTTCTCTAACAGAACTCTCCACAAATTGATTTTTGATCACTTGCTCCATAAACTCACAGTACTGTGGCCTAGCGACATCGTTGAGCTGTAATCCACTTCAGGTGGGTACGTCTCATCAGCTGCGTTCCTGCTGAGCTGCGTTCCCTTCCGCCCCACCAGTTCAAGAAGAAGATGAAAAAGATGTTGATTGAAGCTGAGATGTACAGCGTTAAGGACTAACAAAAGTTTTGACTAGGGTCATATTTCCCTTGATTTTATTATTATTTCCAGTTATTATTGACGTTGATATTATTATAACTATTGTTGACGTTTGTTATGCCTGTTTAGGCGTCTTACAAATAAAACTATTATTATAAGAGGCATCAATTTTATAGGGACAAAT
Organism: Apolygus lucorum; assembly: GCA_009739505.2. Classification (NCBI taxonomy): domain Eukaryota; kingdom Metazoa; phylum Arthropoda; class Insecta; order Hemiptera; family Miridae; genus Apolygus; species Apolygus lucorum. The sequence goes on along the minus strand of CM019170.2, from coordinate 352,100 downwards.
TTTGTACTTCAGGCCACTTCAATAATAATGAAGTCAAGTAGAACGTAGTCTTTTTCCACGAAAGTTATTTATGGACAAAGATTCCAGAACCACCTGTGACCACCTACTATTCATCTTTTTTTAATTTGTGTATAAGTACATTGTACATTGTACATAAGTACATTGTAGCATATAGCCACATAACCATGGTGACTTTATATCATTATATCACAATTATCAATAAATTTAAAGAATTCTTTAGAAACAAATATATTTTGAGATGCTAAAATTGAATAATAATTGATATTTGTGGTCGTTTTTCAACACGTTAACAATAACTTCCTCTTCATCTTCTCTGATTTATACCCATTATGGGTACAAGGATTTTCTTTAATTTGATGTTTAATTTTATTTAATGTATCTGAAACAATTTTGAATCTAAACTAATGACTTGTTTATTTATTGTGGAATCTCCACCAGTCCCCTTCAAAATGACTCTTGTTATTCTCACTGAGTAAACCATCCTTCGAGTGAGTAAATCTTTATAATAATATTAGGATGTTGTTGTTGTTCATATTCGTAATTTTGTTATTTTATACTCGTTGGACTATTAGACTTAAGGCCATTAAGGGTGAATTTTGTTTTTGGTTTATTATTTTCAATAATGAACCTCTGGAATCGACTAAGAAAATTTTTTTTTTAACACCCCCTCAAAATTTGATGGTTTACGTTTCAAGGTACGTAGAATCCAAAAATCGAATAAAAATTTGGCCGTCCGTCCGCCGTACGCTGTATGCGGCACTTTCCCCACCTAGCATTGACCGATTTTGATGAAATTTGGTATGAAGGCTCCATTTGGAGTCTAGTTGTGCCCCGAAGATTTTGGTTGATGTAGGTCACTTCTAAGGGTTCAAAAATAAATTTTGAAAGCGCCTTAACTCAAAAAATTTTGATATAAAGGTATGGTTTTTCATTCAATTCAATTCAATTTTTCATTCAAGATAGTATAGAATTTTTTGAGACCACGCGGAGCCCTGTAGGACAAACCGTTCGCTCCCTACGAGAATTTAAGGTTTGGACGTACGATAAATCAGAAACACGAGTGTGAATCTTAAAAGAGGCCTAATCTCCGTTCAAATTATAACTGACCGAAATGCGATCGATGGTTTTCTTCATGTTGGATGGTTGGTGGCTTTGCAGACGAGTTACACGAACCATTGTGTAATAATTCGCAGCGTTTGGTTGTTATAGGCCCCGAAGAAGGTAATATAGAAAGCTCGGCGAAGAAGGAGTTTATTATTTAGTGGACCCCATTCCCAATCAGTTTGACGTAATTTATGCCAAATGATAGTTCAAACATTCATAAAAATTCCATTGATGCAGCATGAGCTGATGAGCGAATTCTGAAAGAAATCTTTGAATCCGTAGTTCAGAAAGTCGAAATTTTAGCTATAGTATAGCAAACTTAATAGGTTTTGATGAAAATTTTCACATATTATGCATCTCATGGGTGAGGCACGTAGCACGTACCGTTGAAATCAACTGAACATTTTCATCAACCCCTGAAGAATGGAGAATTGAATTAATTGAAACTAAGTCGGTACATGTTGATTTCACTAACGAGAGAATCGATTATATTGCGGTACATTTCAAGGGAAAGTTATTCCGAATGCTACTGAAGCCAGAATACGAATACCTAGGCATGACACTAGAAGCCAAACTTAGATGGAAAGCCCATGTCAAAAAAAAAAGAAGGAAGAACTCCTTCTAAAATTCAGAAAAATGCATTGACTAATGGGGAGACGGTCGAAGTTGTCAATCCAGAACAACCTTACATTGTACAACCAGTACAACCAGAAAATAATAAACCAAAACTTAGCGATGTATCTTAGTTTTGAATACTTGTCCATATTTTCAAAATAATATTGTTGATAAGTTATACCTACTTGGTGCAATAAAGAATATTGAAAAAATTGAAGAATTAAAAAAAAAAAAATAATAAAAAAATCCTTATCACCCCGAACTCATATGGAGTACCTACACATTTTTCAAATTTGTGACAATTTTTGTAGAATCGAACCTTAACTGAAATTTTGTGCTGAATCCGAACATACCATATATCACTGAAATTATGTTAGTAATATCCACAAAAATCTTAAAAACGAGTTTTTGGCCTATTTATTGAAATTTGGACTCATTAAGGTTGTCCAAAATTCCTGATTAACATTAATATAAACATTTTTGGCAAAAACGTGAAATTTCTGCGAAACAATTACTTAAGTTATCGTCTGTGTTGACACATGATGAATACTTAAAGAATCGTTTCAAGAAATTCCAAAACAGGTTTCAGTGAAAACCAAAAAAACAAAAAATCATAAAGTCCATGATTCCGTGTCTGTCTGTCTGTGTGACTGAATTCCTTGCAATGAGAAAAACTATACGAACGTATGGTCCGATTTCGATGACATTTTCAGGGATAATACAAAATTGGGTGTAGATGGTCCCCTATGAAAATTATCGTCTCCGGACGTATAGTAGTCACCGCGCATGTTCAAACATTTTTTATCCCATTTCGATGAAATTTCTAAGTTTGTGCGAGTTGAGGTGTAGGTAGACGGTTTTATATATTCTTCTTATAGTGCAAGGTACAAGGGCGGAATGATGTTTTGAAATTATGCATCGGATCAACTATACCACCTGGTTATGGATATGAGGATTCTATGTGCCACACCAACTTGTCAGACTTTTTTCGGTGTTCTCCGGCCAATTATTGAGTTTTTTCAAATTGCTCTTACAAGCAATGTATCGGGTTTTTTGTCATTTTAATTTCGCAGTTCTCTACGAAACAATAGTTTCAGGCACCTACAACATTAGATAAGACCGAGGTACAACATTTATTTCGTTTCTATTTCGCTTGAATTGAACCCAAAAAGACCACTCAAAAGTACAAAAGGCTGCAAAGGATTGAAAGCATCGTAGAAGAAAGAATGCATTTTCTCCCTCGATTCCTTATAACTCTCAGAAGATCGGCCTGCTGGTACAAATAAGATATCCGACTTACATTCAGTGGGCAGTGAAATAGGACAAAGTCTGCTTCTCTTTCGCTTGATCGAGGAAATCGGCCCCTGCCGACCCTTCCGCCGCTCTGTCCGACATAAATCTCTCGATCGGGAAATTTATGCTTCCATAGATCCATAACCGAGTCCCCCATTTATTCCCAGCTTCGGAGAGCTCGGATTTCTGGAGTCCGACATTTTAGTTCTATGGATAATACTAAAGGTGAGATGCAACCTACTATAACCTAGATACTAACGTAGTAGCAGTCAGGGGCGTCAGGTGAGAATATTCGTCAGGCAAACATCTTGGCCAGTCTTGGAAGAATAAAAAATAATGAAAAACACAGCAAATTGTTACACAAAGGTTTAGTATTTTTCTGTATGGATCAAGCGCCTGAAAAGAACACAGCTTTGCCATTGTCACTACCTACCAACAATATTTTCACTTCATAATCGAGTTTATTTAGATGAAATAAACGCTTCGCATTCCATTCGAAGAAATTCCTCCTTTAAGAAATTTGATTACTGGTTGCCAAGGAATGGTTTAAATTTCTGAATGGTGGTAAAGTAATGAGGAGCATCTAGGGGGAGAAAGTGGTGGAACGGCGTGAGCGCTGCCTAGCGAAGACAAGATGAACCTTCTGGAGCTCAAAAACCTAGGTTATCTCTCTTATCAGTTGGCTTATGTGATGTAGGTATCGTGTGTTGTGTTTCTAATTCTTTCATAAATAATAGAATGTTTTAAAAATTAATATTGTTTACCTACGAGTACATAGATTTTCATTTCAGACTGAATGCCTTTCTTATTGATACCTCAAACCGATTAGATTGCCTTTTTCATTGCGGGCAAATTTCTGGTTTCCTACAGATGAGGCAGGAATGTACAGACATTATCACCAGTCGATAACGGAGGTCCATCCATCTTGCCAAAAAGGAACAGAAAGTTCATCTAATCGTCGCTAGATAGCTCTCGGGCCGTTCCACCACTTTCTTTCCCTAGATGCTCCTCAAGTAATGTGGGTCGATGGATATTTCATGTCTTGCCATGCGGGGGTTAATTAGTATCCATGGCTCACATTCCAAATATCTCTGCTTTCAAGATCACGAATCAGTTCCTCGATTGTTTGCCTTGGCTGATGCTGTGGTAGTGGGGGTATAACAATACTAAACACCGAGCTGACCCCCATCTACCCTGTCGTCGCCCTGTCGCCTGTCATCCAAAACAGTCCCGCAAAATTAATTTTTCGAACTGTTTGCCTTGCATCGCAGGCCCCACGCTAGTTCGCTCTAGCAAAATACGTTCTTTTCCATTCTCCTATTCATCTAACTTCCTTGGTAATCATGAAATAGTCCCTGAATTTTATAAAATTATTGCTACCTAATATTAGGAGCCAACCTCGGGAGCCGCCATGGTAAGTGGGTCAGGGTGCGGCCTGGCAATGGATCGTTTCAGAATGTTCCAAAACGGATTCCAGTGAAGAAATTTTTCGAAAAAATCCATTCTAAAAATTTTGAGGCCATCGCAATTGCTTCCTTTTTTGAAAATTCGTTAATAGCTTGATATATGTACTAACTACCTAATGACTCATTGATATACATGCATAATGCATAACGAATAAATATTGATTGATTGATTGAACGGTTCAATTTGAACCCACCATCTTCCTGATCATCGTTTAACGGTTTCGAGCCCGTCGACGAACCTTCCATCTAATTGAAACCCTCCCTTTATTTATTTATTTATTTATTTAATCAAGTACGGGCAAGCCCAATTCAATACAATAGTATACAAAATGTTCAACTTTCTGCAAATAGTTAAATATAGGAAATAAGACAAATAAGGAATCAACGAATAATTTTTTTTTTTTTAATTAGAGAGAAGAAACACTTTATTGAACATTGTAGAAGGAATGAAGGTGGATCAACGACCAATTATAACACACATGAGAGGTGACTTTAATACTGCGAGGGAGGAGTTAAAGAAGTCAAAATTTGGGACCTTGAGTTTTTCTTTCTCACAAGAGTTTCTAAGAGGCAAAGTCAATTTAGTTAGCAATTTGAGTTCAATTTCACTCAATTCATACGTTTAAACATTAGTCAGAACAGAGTCTTAACAGCTATAATCATGGCGTCTTGAAGAAGACAATGCCCTTGGTCTTGACGTGCAAAGGACTGAACACAACCCAGTAGAAACAAGTCTCATCTGAGTCAATGCAACCAGTACGCTCTCTCGTACGCATTCTTAATCCTGGAAAGGTTTTGATGAAAAGCCTCTACAGTTCAGTCCTCCAGTCGAGGAAGTTGACCTAATAGGGACCAATCCTGAACAAGACAGAATGAGGAATTTCACCGATTTCTGTTTGCATTTTTCCTGAATAGTTAATGGTGTGGGATAGATGAAAATCGGGCTGATTTCGGAAAATAAGTCTCCTGTTATTTTTGGGAGACAGTCAAAATTTTTAATTTCAAAACTAACCGGGAAAACAGACGTGCAGCGGGAACGCTCGCTGATTGGGCTGTTCGGATCGCCGTCTCCTCCCAGTGTTGGCCATTGGGACGACGAAATCGTGTTTTCTAAGAGAAAAGTTATCAAACAAAAACAGAGGAAACCTAATTTTCCCCATCTCGCTTTTTATATTTTTTTCTTCAGTTTTTCGATCTCGAACTTTACTGTTTTATTAAATTGTGCATCTGGGGACTATAGATTTCTCGATCTCAGCGCTTCAAGCGGCCATAAATGAACTATTCCAGGATGACGTCATTTTCCCGTTTTTTTTAAACTTTCGTATTTTCTACACTGTTTTGTTTACTCGTAAATTAGGAAGTTCGGGCTGAAAGTTTGCCTTAGGGGGTTTTTAGAGGTGCTGTTTCCGATTTTGGGGTCAAAAATAGGAAATTCCGACATGGTGAAATTCCTCATTGACGTGTCCGAGAACGAAAAACAACCGGTCAGAATTCGCCCAAGATGATCCCATGGACCCCCCTCCGTCAGTGAAATTCGCTTATCGAATTACCAACTTGCGGCCATTTTCCAAAACTCATTACTCAGGGAGAGAAAAGACTTTTCCGGGGAGGCGGCTGACGTTGATTGAACACTCGTCAATATCAGTCAACTACATAAATGATGGATCCCTCGCCGATATAAATTCCGTGCCCTTCCGATCTTTCCTTGTCGTATCGCTTCGAAATGAATGCGCTACAAATCATTCGAAAGGATCGGAGTCGACGGACAGCGTGTATTTCCTACATAATCTTGTTTCCTTTGCGTAGAACTAAGTAAATACGAGATTTGCACATGCTGTTGTATGAATAAACCACCATTTCAGCTGTCTTTCGGAGGGTACATCAACGTTTTTCTGATGATTTCGCTTCTGGCTACTTATTGTCTACTCTCCTCACCTCCAATGTGGATTCCACCATCTCCATTCCTCTCAGCAGCAGCTAAACAGATTCAAAGGGAAAATAATGGATTCCTACGACAAGAAACCACCAGAAACACTCTTGGATCCAGAACATAGGTACTACTTTATTTTCCACTTGAACAATACTTCTCGAATACGAGAGAGAAGACGGTAAACAATGGCAATGCCTCCATCAGCGAATCGATAATAATTATCGAACCAATTATTGGTTCCAATCGATTTCTATCGCCCTAGTTTACTCTTTAAGCTGAAGATTGAACCAACGCTTCATCACAAATAGATCTCTTCTTACAGAGTATGACCTCGCCCTTCCTCGACGCTGGAGTATATCAGCATCTCTCTATCTCAGGGGTTCTGAACGGCGGACCATCAACGGTTTGTAGAGATGGTTTCAAAATAGAATGTTTATTTTGATTTAGAAGAGGAGGAGGAACCGCAGAGAAGGTAACTACAGTCTACGTTCACAGTCTACAGTTGAAAGATTTTTCTCATCGCACATATTTTGACGAGGACTCGACTATTTCTATCATCAAGGAAAACATTATTTCACATTTGGAGGCACTAACCAGCGAATTTATTCATCATTTCTCTGAATACGGGGTGGAAAAACGTCAAAACATCTAAGCAGACGGTCTTCAGCTCAACGGTGAACTTTGTTGCTCACATCAAGATCAAGTTCGTTTGGAAGGATAAACTGCGGGAAAAGAAGAGTTCCTATTCAATCAATCCCTTCAACTTCAGGTAGATTCTCCGCCAAGAATGATGCAATAAAAAGCAAAACTTCCCTCGTTGTTTTCCTCTCTGGTAAAATATTTTCCGCAAAAATAACTTCGATAGTCTTATTTCACCTTTTTTATTTATGAAAAGCAACATTGCGGATAAATCATAAGAGTCGGTAGTCTCGATGTCAGGAGGAAGATCTGCCGCGAAAGTTTATCGTCCGGAAAAGGAAGTGGTGAGGGAGAAGATGGGAAAGTGCAGAAGTTGAAGTGAGGAGGGAGATTACAACCGGTGTCTCCCGTATTCAACAAATAAAAACTCTCCATTTATTTATTTTTACCTCCTCACTACCAAAGATAGGAAAAATTTGTTATGTGGCTCAACGAAAAACACAGCTTCCTCGTATAGATGATTCGATGAATAGTGGCAGCATCAATCTCTAAGTAGGTACATCTCAGTACAATCCAAATTTGATGATCGCATGTCATGACATTTGTAGGGAACCTTCAGCGTCTGAACTACACAACCCTTGAGAGTCCCATCGAAATCGAGCTAAAACTTTTGTTCAATTGAGGCTGAGGCAAAATTCTAGATTTTTACGTTTGCGCATGCGAAGAGACTACTATCAATCGGCGATGATTTTCATAGGGGACCCGCACAATCCCTGAAAATTTAATCGAAATCAGACAAGAACTTTTAGCGAATTTTCAAGGAAATGAAGCTATATTGCAGTGGCCTCAGAAGTTTTAGAATAGACTTTTAGATTAGGCAGCGAAATTGGGGACTCCAAAGTCAAATTTATACTCGCAATTCGTTGGTTTCGTGTCTATCTGTGGTCTTGTCTCAGGCACTACTGAACAAAATTATGGTCCAATTTTGATGAAATTTCAAGCAACTTATTGATTATTTCAAGGAAATTATTTCTCATGATTCAATTGCTCGATGTTGCTCAAATTCGTGGGATAATGTTTGGGTTGGAGTTGAGAATGGGCGTTTCATCTAAATCCGATCAGAAGGAGTCACTGTACGAATGAAATAGTAAAAAAAAACGTCAAAATTATCAAAAATCCATCATTATCAAGAATCCATTAAAATAGATCAATTTACTTTGAAAATTCGATAACACCTGATAAATGCCCCCATGGCAAAATCTTGTAATGGGAAGTCATGGTCAAAAACACTTGTTTGGTATAAGAATTTGGTTTAACCCTGATTGGACCATGGTATCACTAGTGTCACCGAAAACATCTCAGAAACTCCAAGGATATCTCAAAGTGTCGCCTGAGTAACCAAAATTAAATTGCAATATTGAATTGAATGGACAGCTGAATTTTTTATGGGCTATTTGAAGTCTCAAAATAGTGATATGACAAAAATTGGAAATCTTATAAAAAAAATTATTATTATTAATTATTAAAACATTATTTTGTGGCTTCTAATAACTTACAAAAAATTGTTCAAAAAATTCATCTCTGTCCATAAATGTTTTTGAATTGCAATTTAAATTTAGGGACTAATTTAGGGACAGCTGAGGAAATCCCAAGATGTTTTCGGTGACACTTGTGACACTATGGTCCAATGGGGTGTGCGCCTGCTTTTTGTTAAAGATCTTTAATCGAAAGTAGAGCTCATCGAAAGAAGACCTCATTCGAATGTTTATGACGTCACGCGCCCCTCCTGCCTGGGCGAGACCCCCCAGCCCACTGTGACGTCATAATAATTCGAAACTTTGAAAACTCATAGAAAAAGGTCTTCTCACGCTAGAAGGTCGCGGTTGGTCTCAAAATTCTCGAAATGAGGTCTAGTTTAGATTGAAAATAACGATAAACATTTTTTCCGACCCTTGCGCGTACCCTATTTAAATACCAAATATACTCTGTTGGAGCTAAGGGGGTGGAGCCTCACATGGATGTTGATGGTATTTTCTTATCTACTTCCACTCAGTGAAGGAGAAGTAGCCCTGTCTGATTCAATTTTCTCTATTGTGATATGAAACCTGTAATGCCTGTGATAAGAGAGATAATTAGATTGTTGTTCCTGTTAAAAATTTTAAAAAAGTTCTCATGTCTGTGATCTCCTCCAGTCATTGTTTTATTGTTAACTAGCTGAAAAGCCTACAAAAAGTAGGCAAAAACAATTCCTCCGACTCCCTCCTGCACCCACTCACTCCGACTCCTCCCGCCCCCAACTCCGCCCGCCCCTAACTCCTCCGACTCCTCTCGCCTCCGACTCCTCCCGCCCCCAACCCCTCCAGCCTCCAACTCTCCCCACTCCCACGACCCCTTCAACCCCTCCGTGCATACGTACGTACGTACCTACGGTTGGCGTTTTATATTATTAGAAGTTTTAAATAATTTTTAGATCCTGCCAGTTTTTAGTTTTTTGTTTTTTAGGGACTTGAAAAGAATAATTGTTATGGAAATGGACGAAGGTAGGTTTTTGAGATTTTCTATTTTTGTATGTTTTTTAGTTGGTAGAAAGTTTTTCAAAATTATGTTAAAACGTGTTACTGGTTTTCCAGTGAGAATAGTTTTCATGATTGGCGGAGATCAGATTTTGGTGATTGAGGAGGGATGGAAGATGTAGGAGTAGTATTGCAGAGTGAATATAGGTAGGTTGTTTTGTTTTCTTTCTATTTTTAGGACGTCCCACAGTAAGACTTGGGCGTCCTTATGCGATCGATCTGGGGTGAAGGAAGACAACACTCAACAGAAAAAAAAAATAACCACACAGTAATCCGTTTTAGACCATTCTGAATCCAAATCCACGAAAAAAAAACCATAGGTGTATGTCTATGTGTGTGTGTGTGTGTGTATGTGTGTGTGTATAGGTGTATGTGTGTGTGTAACAAAATCTTGTGTACTCTGCACAAGCCTTAGTTCTCAACCGATTTTCCTGGTTCTTTTTTTGTTCGTCGCGGAAAACTATCTAGTTGTGCACTACGTCGCCGGAATTTCGAATTTTGCCTTTTAAGGGGAGGAAAGGGGGGGGTTAATGGTCGAAAAACGTGCGTTTTTGGGCATAATCTTGTGTACTCTGCCTAGGCCTTAGTTCTCAAACGATTTTCCTGGTTCTTTTTTCGTTTGACGCGGAATACTATCTAGTTGTGCACTACGGCGTCGGAATTTTGGATTTTGCTTTTTAAGAGGGGGAAAGGGGGGGTTAATGCTTAAAAAACGTGCGTTTGCGTGCATAATCTTGTAAACTCTGCCCAGGCCTCAATTTCCAACCGATTTGCGTGTTTCTTTTTTTGTTTGACTCAAATAACCTCCGATTTGTACATGATTTTACCAGAGTACCAAAATTCGCAAGGGGAGGGGGTGAGTGGGGGGATAATATTCACAAAATATCCGATTTTTCAATATTTCGGTTCCTTTACTGCTTACTAATTGTACCCAAGCTTTGAAATTGAGGAAAAATTCCCATGATACCACCGGATTTTCATGAATTATTCTCTGTACCACCATGGAACTAATAGTGGTGCCAACATGGTGCCTGGACGTGGTGCCATGATGCCATAAACCGCTTATTTCGTGTTTTTTTTTCTGTGTTGCACCTTGAATACGGATGTGAACTTCGACGGACTGCCTACCAAAACTAACAGACGAAAGTTCAATGTTACGACGTATTTCCGCTTTGGTGCCAGACTGGCACCATTGTTGGCGTTGGGGTGGGGTGGTGGGGGGGGGGGGGTGAACTCGAATTCGCATGTTGGGTATCGTAGATCATGGATTTTAAAATGCTCTTCAGATTCGAGGCTCCCATGCCGCTAGAAATGTTAAGGTGGATAATGGTGGGGGGGGGGGTCAGTATTTCTTGCCTAAAGTAATAAATAAAATACATCGAGTGAAACAGTTTTATCACTTAACAACTGGTTAAACTGATCTAATGCTTATCCAATGGGACGTCCCCTGGAATGCATGCATTACTAAACAATATGTTTTAATGTTTGTCTGTGTGTTAGTGAGTGTATTGTTCAGTTCTTGGGTGCTTATATTCTTATTAGTTTTTAGATGATGAAAAATAGATTTAATCTTGGTGGCTCATATTTTTTAATGGTTTTAATAAAAATTAATTATTAAGTAATAACGTTTTTTGACATAATTTTTTTTTCCTTTTTGCCTTCAGTGTTCGTCTCGTTGACGCGTTCAGCAGGAATAGACGCTTCCAACCTCCATCAGTGTTCCATTCAAGATTAGGTATGGAAAATCTAATGAAATATACCGATATATTGATAAAATGATGTATCGTCAATGAAGTATTGATACCTCCGATGTATTGGAAGAAATATATAGACATACTTGATATATCGGAAGGTCAACTTGGAAAAATGTTGAAGTAAGTAGGTGAATCAGAACAAGTGAACGAGAGTATTTGAACGTTTTAAAACAATACAAACATCATTTTGGAAGAAACTTGATCATATACTCGGCATATAGGAAGATTTACTTGAAAAAATTGGTTGAAATAAGTAATTAACCTTCTTTAAAAAGTTACTGGGCTCATTATCGAAATTATAAACATTTAGAAGTTATATAGTTAAAAAACTAAAGAAAGTGCCTAAATGTTATAGTTTTTAGCGCAATACTTCAATAGCACAGGGTTTTCGGGGTTGCAAATTTGGCGATAAACTACCTGTTGAAAATGATGGAGAATAGGGTATAAACTTGATATTTTTACTGGTTGACTCTCTCTCTGTCTCTCTTTTATCACTTTTTACTTCTATCTACTGTAAAATAAATACCTTTTTCCTACTAAGAAAAAATGATATTTCTCGCACTTTGCGGTGATCAAAACATTTATATTTTGAAAATAGTATTGGCCAAAACATGTGGTTAAATCAACAACGAACTTGACAACATAAAACTGGAGGAGTTTCATAACACTCCGCCCCCAACAAAAAATTCAGGGCTCCCACCTTCTAGACATCTTAACTTCCCTGCCATTCCAACTTTGGTGAGGTCCTCCGTGGTTCCTTGCTCTTGTCCTGAGTGTGAATCTTCGTCCTTTTCTTGATCCACTTCAAAAGGATAGAGTCCCCTCACCCTTTTTCTTGCCATCTTCGCCAGGTCGCATTTCGAGCACTAGGCCCTTGGGCCACTCCTCAGACTCAGTTACCCTCATAATCTCAGCACAGCAATTCCACAACAACACGGACCAGTCCTTGGTACCCTGAATCCAATTCAGCACTATCCTGGAGTCATTCCAGATAGTATAAAATAAAACATTTATATTTTGAAAATAGTATTGGCCAAATCATGTGGATAAATCAACAACGAACTTGACAACATAAAACTGGAGGAGTTTCATAACACTACCCTTACCTAAAAGTCCCAACAACACATTAAAAATCGTAGATACTCACCATTGCAATTTTAGATTTGTAAATTGATTGGGCTATAATACTATAGCATGGTCCTTAAAAAGTGGAAATAATTGTTGCGACAACCTGCTTCACTTCGTGTAATGAGTAGTTTTAATCTACACCGATATAAATATATCGATATATCGTTGCCATTTTGAATCAATATGTTTTTACTGTCATACTCCGGGGAAAATAGCCGTCTATTTGAAGTGAGTCTGTACTGTTTAGTTAAATTTTCCCTTCTTCATTGAATTTAGTTCTCAGTTCGAACAGTATTATACACATGATGTCTTACTAATAGTCACGTTCAACAATGATTATTAAGGCGACGTGTAACATCACATAACTGCTCTGACGCCCTTCAATATGTTACGTGGTTTACTACGTTGAGTACGACGTGGGATCTGATGGATCGTGCTTGGTCGTCACCCTCGAGCACCAGGTGCGCTTTGATCAGAGCTATCACTTGGGGCTCTAATGCCCTTGATGACGTAGGAAGGCAAATCAACCTTATCCGGT